>PPLH03000003.1:0-717632 GCA_003706445.3 Williopsis mrakii
CAAAAGAATGGCCCACCAGAGAACTAAATGAAAACCAAAAGTTTCAGAGGACCAAAAGTTGCCCTTCGGTTTAACTGGTTGCTGTGTACAACCGAGGGAAACTTCTAATCAATTGCTAATTAGATGTCTAGTAAATAGAGTTCATTTATTTTCATTGTCATGGCGACTGAAGGCCCTGAGCATCTGGCAAATCCATGGAGATACAAGCGTCTAGTATGAGCTCTTTTTTTGTATTCCATTCTTCTTTCTCTTCGTTCAACCTTTCCAAATCGCTCTCCAAGAGTTTATTCACCTCTAGCGCCCATAGCCATTGCCTCTCAAGTTGATCGCATAAATCGTGCAATGAACTGCCATCCAGTTCTGCTATTTCCTTATCAGAAGGCAGTGGATCGACAATTTGTGCCTTTTCAAAAACACCTTTTGCGACAGACATTATTGCATCCTTGTACAGTGTATTGTCTTTCTTATACTGTTCTCTGAGATCTGCATTGATCTCCGCATTTGCAGTACGTCCTTTCTTTCTCGACGGCTCACTTACGATATCATCCACTGTGATATTGGAGATCTTGAGAAAATCTGTCTTGCGACTGTTAATGACCCTCTGGAACTCCCTATCAGTAACCTTGGTCAATTTTTTCTTCGAACGTTGTGATGAATCATCTGTCATGAGAGAGTGCTGTAGTTTGTCGAGATACGTGAAAAATGCAAGCTTGTTATCTTTCAGTTCCTCATGTCTTGCCTTGATATGAACTTGTAACTGGTCAGCATCTGGAAACGATTCAATGCAATCAGCAGCATAGCACATGAAACAGCAATACTTTAAATGTGCCCTCAAATGGTTCAGCAAATCATAGTGGTTCGATTCGACCTGTGTACACCCGTTCCAATGGCACTCTCTCCTACCAACAAGGGCGTGCTCCTTGGTCACATGATCTATAAGGTCCTGTCCTTCAAACAAGCATCCATCCCATTTGCATTCTTCTGTATCCATTACGTGTGTGCGCGTGTCAGCCTTACTAGACTGCCTCTCTGCTACAGCCAAACAGCGTTGTTTCCCTCCTCTTCTGTTCGATGTTAATGTTGAAGTTCCCAATTCCGACTACGTATGCGTCCGAGTCGGGAATCTTCCTCCTCGGAAGTTACTTTTTTCCTTCCAAACGTCCAACTCAGAAAGAGAACAGTGAAGAGGTAATAGAAAGAAACGAAAGGAAAAGCTTATAGAGCCACCTATGTCAGATCTCCAGTTAGACATTCTCAAAGTCCTTGATACGCAGGGCCAGATCTCTAACACCGCTGAGACTTTCCCACAGCTGGACTCTCAGACGATCCAGGCTGCCCTTAACTCTCTTGTCTCTCGTAATAAAGTTGCCTATAAGAGCATCGAGAAAGAGCAATGGAACCTTACAGAAGAGGCCCAAGATATCGTGAACAACGGTTCACATGAGTTCAGATTGCTTGAGCTTGTTATACAACTAGAACACTTGAAGATCTCTGAGGTTGGCGCCAAACTAGGTCCAAACGGTAAAGTGGGCCAAGCTAGAGCTTTCAAAAATGGGTGGATCTCCAAAAATGGTGATGAGTTAGTTATCAACGAAAAGGTTGATAAGTCTCAATTACCATACGATGAAACTTGTGAGGAGTTGAAGCAGATCCAATCCACTGGTACCTTGGCTAATGGTAAGAAGATTTCAGAATTGAAGAAACGTAAGCTCATCACTATGACCAAGATCCTTTCTTTTTCTGTTGAAAAAGGTGCCGCGTTCTCTACTACAATTGAAAAATTGGAAACTGATATTACAAGTGATATGGTGATCACCGGTAACTGGGAACAGGCCAACTTCAAGCCATATAACTTCAACTCTGAAGGTGTTGCTCCACATTCAGGTGCCCTTCATCCTTTGAACAAAGTCCGTGAGGAGTTCAGACAGATCTTCTTCTCTATGGGATTTACAGAGATGCCATCAAATCAATATGTTGACACCGGGTTCTGGAATTTTGACACATTGTTTGTCCCACAACAGCATCCAGCTAGAGATTTGCAGGACACTTTTTATTTGAAAGATCCGTTGGTCGGTGGCTTGCCGGAGGATAGAGAGTATCTGAATAACATCAAGGACGTACACCAGGATGGTCTCTATGGTTCTATCGGTTACAGATACCCATGGAAGCCAGAAGAGACTCAGAAGCTGGTTCTAAGAACACACACCACTGCTATTTCCTCTGCTATGCTTAAGGAATTAGCCAAGGATCCAAAACCAACAAGATTATTCTCCATTGATAGAGTCTTCAGAAATGAGGCTGTTGATGCTACACATTTGGCTGAATTTCATCAAGTTGAAGGTGTTATCGCAGATTACGATATCACATTGGGTAACTTGATCCAGTTCATGGAATCCTTCTTTGATAAGATGGGTGTCCGTGACTTGAGATTCAAACCAACCTATAACCCATACACTGAGCCATCTATGGAGATTTACTCCTGGCATCAAGGTTTGCAGAAATGGGTTGAGATTGGTAACTCTGGGATGTTCCGTCCTGAAATGTTGGAACCAATGGGACTCCCAAAGAATATGCGTGTCCTTGGTTGGGGATTGTCCTTGGAGCGTCCAACTATGATCAAATATGGTGTCAGTAATATTAGAGAGTTATTGGGTCATAAGGTTTCTTTGGACTTTGTGGAGACTAACCCGGCTGCTCGTTTGGATGAGGACTTGGTGTAATGTTCTCCACATAGCTTCTTTTACATCTACATATTAAAGTAAACTCATGTGTGACTTCTATAGAATCTTGATATACGATGTAGATTAACCTAGAAAATGCATTTAATGTACACAATAGCTTTTTTAGAAATCCCCCTTTAAAGTAGATCAGATAAATTCATCGTCATCATAGTATTCGTCATCAGACTCATCGGCCAATTGCTCAAAGTTCAATTGGTAACGCAAGATGGCACCGATACCACCAAAGCCAGTAACAAATTGAGCACCTTCGGAGGATCTATCAGTAACGAACTCTAATGTTGCACCGTAGTTCTTATAGTTTTCTGCGAGCCATTCTAGGAGAGGTTGATCAGATACCAAATCCATCTCAGCACCAGTTTCTTTATCCAAAGATACGGTCTTGTCCTCGTTATTTGGAGCAACTAGTACCACCACTTCTCTATCTTGTGAATCCTTGTAAACATAACGAATGATATCCAAGTTCTCATAAACGATGACAATCTCACATGAACCAGCCTCCAGAGCCTTCAAAGTATCAGAAACACCATAGCAGAACTTACCAGTATCTTGAGAAATCTCATCAAAGAACTGGGTAATCAACTTCTTCTCCTGGATGAATTTGACGTTAGCCAATGCTTCAGCAGAGAGTTCGATAGCTTGGTTGAAACCATTCTCACCACCATATGAAATATCCACAATTTTGACGATCTTAGCTTGCAATCTTTGATCGAATAAATCAGACTTGGCCAAATCAGTCTTGAAATCAGCAGAACCAGCAAGCACAAGACCATTCACGTTGACCTTATCGTTTGTGATGAAACATTGGACAGCGACCTCAGCAACTTTTCTGACATAATTATGTCTCTTCTCCTCTCTCAATCTTGCGAAACGCACAGCAGATTGACCACCACGGCCGTGCTTCTTTGGTAAGTCCACGGTGAACTTGGTGATGACAGTTCTGGTGTTACCAGAAAGAAGACCAAAGAGGGAACCGGAACCATCCATAATGATGAAACCGTAGTTATCGTCAGCTTCAAGCAATTCAGAAAGTGCCTCAGTATGGAACTTGTTGTCACATAGATATAATTTCGTGTTGATTGGCTTGAAAGGTTCGAAATCAATGTTCAATTTCTTTTCTTTTCCTTCATCTGTAACAATATCACCACAATAGATAACCAACCCATTTGGAGGAACCTTATTGTACAACTTCAGTTTTTGCTGTGTGGATGTGATCGCAGACAACACAGAAAGTCTGTTGACTCTGGACTTGATGTTAGAGGCGGTACCGTACTCGTCTGTCAACATCTTTGTGTAGAAGGATATTTGGGATTTTGGAGGAATAATCAAAGAGATCATAGAGGTTCCATTACCTCTCGCCTGCTCCAGGGACTTGATAAGTTTCTTGATCTTCCAGATCTCGATGTTCTTCTGTGCCTCGTCCTGTTGCTCCATTTCTGTAGTCTCTCTCTAAAAGATTCTTCTGGTCTCTTTATAATCACTCTCACCGAAACTCTTTCATCTTCTTCAAAGGTGAAATCTTTCGCCCGCGAAGGGAAGAAAAAATTTGAGGGTTCTGAAATTTACGCGAAGAAATTTACCAGTTTTGTGGTTGGCGTGTGTAAATTCTGGAACGGTATATGAGGTGCTCAAGTGAACGTTATAAGAGCGATTATATAGAGGTTGTATACTCCAGATATACTGTGTGTACTCTAGAATTCGTTTTTGATCCTTTTGCTATCTTCCTTTGGGTCATATACGCTTCTGGTAGCGTTTTATGACAAACCGGAACTCCGTACTATAATAACTACCACCAACCTCATAAAACGCAAACGTTCATCACATAATATACAAAACCACTTCTCACTCTCTATTCCAACTCAACATTGACACGTCACCAAACTTCCTTGGAACGGCGAAGTGAATAACCAAGAATGCCAAACCAAGCATGAGGCAAATACCACCAACAACGATCCAACAGATACCCAAGAATGGGTTTCTCCCTCCAATGACAGATCTGGTTGTCAGATAAACAGCCTTCTTACCTTTGAATTCCGTCACTGGCCAGTGCAATCCCACAATGATCTCATAAGTACCTTTTGGTAATACACTAGTGTCGTTTCTTTTCACCATCTTGGAGAAAGTCGACAGCGCCGGTGTCTGCATCCAGTTCTGGAACTCTTGCCAAGTAGAAATATCAGGCAAGTTTTCCTCGGTATACCCATTTGGGAACATCTTGATCCAGTTTGGAGGTGGCACAACTTCAGAGGCGTTATACTTGGTCTTCTTGAAACGATTCTTATTAGTAGCCCATGCAATGCCCTCAGTGGTCATATCATAATCCGCGGTAGTACCATTGACACCGGTTAAAGATGTAAAGGTGTCATTGAACAAGGCATTTGATATAAGACCACATGGATAGTATTTGACCCCGTCTTCATTTTCGGATAGCGGTTGACAGTTCTGTCCAACAGTGTTCTTAATTTCGTTCAAAGAAGCAGCATCCCCATTTAGTTGGAATTCGCTATAAGATTTAGCAAAACGACGATGGTTTGCATGGAAGTTTTCAATTTTGTACATGAGATATAACGCTGGGCCCATATCATTTGGCACTTGGAATTGAATGTGGCATAGCCCTTGTTCATCGGCATCTGCCTCTGATTCATTCAGGGAGTATTTCCACTGTGGCTTCAGGTCCATCGTGGAATGGAAACTATAATCATAGGAACTTTCCGGCATCTCAGAGAAGTTATCTTTGCTGGCCTTGGAGGCACAGTCTTCGTAATAGAGCAAAATGTCTTGGACATTGTTGGAACCGTATAGCATAGCAGCTCCTAGTGGGATCAAGAACACCGCAAGCCCAAAGAACAGCGGTATCACATACTTTGGGGTGATAATAGGATGCACAGCCTTGAGCTTCTGCTGTGTGAAATTGTTCTCTTTCGGTTTTCTGTTCTTCTCTCTCTTCACCTGGATCTCATCGTCGCTGACGGAATCTGTGTCGCTCACAGGCTCTTGCGGCTCTTGCGGCTCCTGTCTCTTAAAGATGTTTCGTGCTTTGAGGGCCATTTGCTGATCTGCGGTCGAGGTTGATGTAGTTGTAGCTCTAGAAACTGAAGCTAAAGTTCCAATCGATATGGTTGTTGTTGTTGTTCTCTTTTACTCGGGCCGAGTTCGCGGTGGTTGCGGTCGCTCGCCGCTTTAGGCTGCGTGCTCTGACACCTGGGCCAGTGACGCCAGACAGAGGGAGAGCTAAACAAGTGGATTATGGAACAAATCCAAATCCAAATCCAATATTGAGCTTACAGATACGCAACTATGTCCACACAAATCGATAACCTTGTCACCTCCTTCAGTGTGAGTTCTCCGATTTTTCCCAGTTGCTGATTTTTATCCTAGTTCTAGTACTAACACTCTAAAGGAACTGCTGCTTGAAACAGGTAATGTCCTTGACGGTCTCTATCGGGACAAGACGAGCAATCTCATATTGCCTAACAACCAGAACATGCTGACAGCACAGCTGGACGCCTCGATAAGACAGTTCAACGATAATTTGGACTCTTTGCTAATACAACTGAACGATGTCTCACTATGGGAGATTAAGCTTAAACAGAAGAAGGAGGCGCCACAACCAGTAGTACAAGATATTCCAGAAATCAAACCAGAAAATGACATCCTTGATGATATTAACGATTTGCTTGCACAAGTTCCCGATACCGGTGACCTTGGAGAGTTTGAGGGCAACTTACAGGATAACATCAATGATCTCTTGAATGAGAACTATACCAGTATGAATACGGATCTGAACGCAGAGGACTTCAACGGGTTTGATTCAAACATGTTTGGTGATCTGGATAGTATGATAAATATATAATGACTACAACGCAATACCTCCACGGGCAGCTTTATTGAAATTTAAGTACCCAATCTTATAACCATTACTGTGACGTTATCAGTCGTTTGCTTCTTGATAGCACAATCCACTAGCATTTTCGCAGCAGTATTGGCATCTTCAACATCCTTAATCAATTCGCACGCCTTCTGATCGCTTATGACATCCCATAGACCATCACAGGCGATGATCAAAAACTTATCGGTAAGCATATCCAACTCGACACTCGTTGTATATGGATTACCAATCACCAAATCTTTGAAGAATTGGTCTCCTAGAGAACGTGTAACTGCAAGCATCCCGTTTACTCGATTTTTCATTATAATGCCTCCATTCTGTTCTATTCTCTGGATCTCCAGCTTGTCACTGGCTTTATGATCGTAAGTTAACCTTACAGCTTTACCAGATCTGAACAACACAATCCTTGAATCGCCCACATTGGCAGTATATAGCATACGCTTGTGCTGATTCAGCGATAACCTCGACTCATCCGATTCTTCAGGCAACTCCCATCGTATGATAGCCACAGCTGCAGTACAACCACTTGAACCTTTCACGCATTGAACAATCTCTTCATCCGCCTTTACAAAGGATTCATTCAATATTTCACGAACATCCTTATTCTCGTTCTTGATGATTTTATCACCAATCAATGTATGCAAATTTTGACCACACCACTTGGCAGCGTCTTTACCGGCATGGCCATCAAAGATGGCAAAATAGCCCCAATCTAATCTCTCCGCAAAGTTCTCCACATACGTGTGAACATCCTCCATCGTGGGTCTGTACTTCTTGTTCACATTCTCAGCCACGCCCACACAATACGACAATTTGTACTTGGGAGTTTCTTCGTTATCCTCATGCTGCGGTAGCGGAGGCTCATTGAGGTCCGTCATAAGTCCCTTGATGATGTTTGGGAGAGATACCCGTCTGCCGTTGAAAGATAGTCGCGCCAGTGTTAATTCTGTAAAAGCCTCCCGCAGGTGCTCCTTTTTTATTCAATTGGGATATAACTTGAAACGAATCTCTTCTTCTGGTAAGATTTGTTGGAATTTGCCCAAGATTTTTTAGCTGATTCAACGTTAAACTATCCGGCCCGTTTCGTTTCGTTGTTGCGCTTCTCCGTCCAAGGTTCCGCGTGGTGTACAGGTGGAGCCCACTTGGTGGGTGCTATGAGAGGATCTCACAAAGAGAAGGGCTTCGATAAATACAAGGGGTTAGCGGATATGGGAATTCTTCTATCAGTCATATGCAGTGGTCTTGTAGTGACCATCCGGCATTTAATGTTTGGCAAAGGGCTGAATTCTGATGGTGCAAACGGTCTCAGAACGAACGGCTCCACCATCGGAAACTCAACTGTTACAACGCATTTAAGGGACATGTGCAGGAGAGGGCAGAAGGAGCTCAGGTAGGTAATCGATTATAGGACCAATATTGGCTTCTTTCTTCTTGTCCCAGTTTCGTCTGAGGTTCACATAGGGCGGAATGTATCACTGTTAGAGTTTTCAGATTAATACCTGAGAGCGGTGTGCTCTACGGCAAAAGACAGAATAGGATTCATTCACAGCACTCCACTGACTCTGGCATAACTAGAATCTCACAGACTCACTCATAACATTTTACTGATATACATCGGCAATCTAAGGATCTATGAAGGATGACTTTCATGGTCTCGAAAGGCTGAGATTCACCCAAGGCTGAGCCATTCGTTGACACAAAAAGCGGTGCAAAAAGTCCGCTTAGTTCCGCCCGACATTGACAATGGAGAGTAAATCGTCATGAGGCAGAAAATAGTACTTACAGCTCTAAATTGTTAATAAAAACTGATATTGATCATGACTTTTTGATCATTAAGATATAGTGGCAATGCTTTATTCAAAGAACTTAGTGAATTCATGAATTCAAGATTGGGGTGCTTAGCAGTCTACTGGTTCATTAGGCCAGAGGGATCTGATCTTGGCTGGGTTGATATGTCCCAGCATCTGGAATACTAAGCACAGGCGTGGTACAACTACAGTCTTGCAGACAGACAGTACCCTGACCACACCAACCACCGCATGGGTTCACAGTAGACCCAAGAGCGTGCTCAGATGCAACGACTTCAGCCCTAATTGGAATCCCCCCGAAAATGGCTTCAAGAATTGGAGCAAACGAACGGTAAGTCCTGGTTCCACATAAAATTGGCAAACGCTTATCAGGAGCAACAGATGCCTTTTTGTTTATAATTTACAGTCAGTTTCCCACTTGTCACAATACAGCAGCTAATCAGAGGCTAGGACTACAATACCTTCCAAGCGGAAACCAAGTATCCGTAGTCAGAATCCTCACATTTAGGTGCAGTACGTAGATTATAATCACAGATACAATCCTTCCAAAGACTCATCCACCTTGGTCTTCATCACGTTCTCCTTAGCTTTGATAAAGTCTGAGTTTGTAACTTGCATTCTTCTCTCTCTCAAAGCGATCAAACCAGCCTCTGTAGTTATAGCCTTCACTTCAGCGCCAGATAACTCATCTTTAGCACTGATAATGTTATCCACATCAATATCACCAGACAGTGTCATCTTTCTTGTATGAATTTCAAAGATCTTCTTCAAGTTCTCTGAGTCTGGAGGTGGGAAATGAATCTTTCTATCGATACGACCTGGTCTGATCAAAGCAGGGTCTAAGGATTCGATTGCATTAGTGGCCATGATCACTTTGATATCACCACGATCATCAAAACCATCCAACTGGTTCAATAATTCCAACATGGTACGCTGGATCTCCTTTTCACCTGAAGACTGTGAATCGTATCTCTTTGTACCAACGGCGTCAATCTCGTCAATAAAAACGATACTTGGCGCGTTATCAGCGGCCAACTTGAATAAAGATCTCACCAATTTCGGGCCTTCACCGGCGTATTTCTGGATTAATTCAGAGCCAACCATTCTGATAAAAGTAGCAGATGTGGAATTGGCAACAGCCTTTGCTAAAAGCGTCTTACCGGTACCTGGGGCACCATAGAGAATAACACCCTTAGGTGGTTGGATTCCCATCTCACTGTACAACTCTGGGTGTGTCAATGGTAACTCCACTGCCTCTTTAACTTCTTTGATCTGCGACTCTAAACCACCAATATCGGAATACGTTTCCGTTGGTGCAACAGCCACCTTCATGACACTGACCAATGGGTCGGCGTCATCTTCCAAGACACCCACAATCGCAACCGTCTTATTGTGTAAAAGGACAGAACAGCCAGGCTCCAAGAGTTCCTTATCCACAAAGGACATGATTGTTACGTAGTACTCTGGACCCGAAGTTGAGCTGACAATAGCATGGTCATCATCAATGATCTCCTCCAATGTTCCCACAGTTAATGGAGTACCTCTGATCTCCTCTACCTTTTCGCGTTCTTCGTTCTGTTTCTTTTCAAAAGGTTTCAAGTTCTCCATACTAGCAACATACTCTTGTTCGATCAATAAATGGTCATGGATTCTTTGCGTCTTCAATAACTTCAAATTTGATCTATTTCTCGGGAACACATCTGGGAGTTTCTCTGCTGTAGATGGACCACCCTTCCGTTTCTTACGACCAATGCGGGTTTTCACTGGTGGTTCATATTTTGGCTTCTTGGACTTGTCCTTCTTCTTTCTGTCGCCACCTGGAAGTCCTGATGCTCCTTGTCCCTGTTATGAACATTGTTAGTGCTCTCGTTCTTCGAACCCATTTAGTGATGAGCTAATTAACACTAAAAAGTTCATTGCTCCTCAACACTTACCATCTCTGCTGTTTTGCCTTCTTGCTGGTTGAGTATATTGATGGTTTGTTTTCCTTTCTCTTACAAGTTTCGTTTGTCTCCACCGGCCACTTTGAGGTTTTGGTACGGGCAACTAGATGTGAACATGCAACTAAGGGTGCACTATTAATACCGATAAAAAGGCCTCTGGTATAAGAAACGGCGTTAATTCATAGTGTTATACAAAAGTTATTCATCGCTTTACCATCATGAATCTTTTTCTTAGAGAATTCATCTCGAGTTGGAGTTCCAGTAAGCTGGAAACACATATAGACCAGCTTCTTTGTCTCACGGTAATGCTCCATGGTGAACCCTTGAGACTTCATTATCTGAGTGAATAGTTGTTTATCACAGTACCTGGAGTTATTTATGCAACTTAGTGGTAACACAATGAAAAGATGCCCATTGGGCTCTAGAAATTTGTCAAATCTTTTGATCATCTCGCCTCTTTTCTGTGGAGTTGGAACGAAGTTGAGCACCAAAGAACAGGATACCAATCCAAATTCCGGTCTCTTCGGTATTTCCCTTTCCATAAAGTCCTCCTTCAATATACCTGGTTCATTGGAGTTCAAGTCTATCCTGACGCAGGTACAGTACCGTGATATCACATTCTTTGTGGAGAGGCAACCAATCTCCAAAGCCTTGGGTTTAGTGGTTTTCAATTCAGGTAGAGTATCAAATAGCCATTTAGACGAGTCACTACCGCGCTTGGACTCCTGGCCATGTATCGACGCAATCTGATATTTCTGCAATCCGCCGTTCTCGTGCATCTCATATTCGATCTTATTCAGCACTTTGTATAGTTCATTGGTCTTCAAATTATTGATCTGTAGTAGTTCGCTCTCCCGTGGCACCTCCTTCTCCTTGGAAAGGTTATTGAATTCCCCTATATTGTTCTCATTAATCTGCTGTCTCAATATTGTGGATAGTTTTTGGTAAATTGCATCCCTCTTCATCGTCAGGAGATGATAACGCCTGATGATCTTCCTCGTATGCTGCGGTTTAATGGACGGCTTGGTATACGACTTACCTGTGATGGATTTTGCTCTTTTTAGGAAGGCCATGGTTGTTTCGCTGCACGTCTTCACATTAATCCCTCCAGAGGTGACAGATTTGTGCTTCCCATATGAATTCCAATAACACTTCCAACTGCGAGACCAGGAAAAAAAAAATCCGGAGCGATGAGCTCTCGAAGAAAAATTTCCCATACCGAAGGGACACATTCAGAAATAAAAGATTAAACAGTTTGCTTCATAATGGCTTTAAATAGACTCAAGAAGCATCTCGTGTCCAAGAAGAAAGACCTCAAGATTAAAGCTACCAAAAATAAGGTCACAAAACCAACCGTCAAGAAGAAAGTTATTGGTGCCGATAGATTGCAATGGAAATCTGTCGATATTCCAGATACATTGGATGATTTCGGCGGATTCTATGGATTGGAAGAGTTAGAAGGTGTAGGTGTTGAATATGTGGATGGCAAACCTCAGTTCGTGGTCATGGATAAAGAGGAGAGTGAAGAAAAAGGGAAGCCAGAAGAAGAGGAACTGAGGGATGCGGAAATAGAAGAATCTAATGAATCTAAGAAGGAAGAAGCTAAATCAAAGAAGAAAGAAATTCAAGAGCATGAGAAAATCCTCTCTGAGTCCGTTTCCTTCAAGAACGTTGAATTGCCGGGGGATGATATTGATCTACCAAAATGGTCTGAGATTAACCTTTCCCTCTACACCCTCCAAGGTTTGGCCAAGTTGAACTTCCAAGAACCAACTCCTATCCAAAAGAAGTGTATCCCTCTGGGATTACAAGGTGAGGATCTCATCGGTAAGGCATCCACAGGTTCTGGTAAGACTTTGGCATATGGTATTCCAATCTTGGAGAAGTTGGTTTCGAGAACTCAAAAAGATCAAGCGCCAGCTGGGGTGATCTTCACACCTACAAGAGAGCTTGCACATCAAGTCATGGACCACTTGAACAACATCGCCAAGTATTTCCCATTCTCACAATCCGCTATTCTTTCCCTGACGGGTGGGTTGTCTATCCAAAAGCAAGAAAGATTGTTAAAATATCCAGGCTCAGGTCAAATCGTTGTTGCTACACCAGGTCGTTTCCTTGAATTGATTGAAAAGAACGAGGCTGTCCGTGCGAGATTCGCTAACTTGGATGTCTTGGTGCTCGATGAGGCTGATAGATTGTTGCAGGATGGGCATTTCGATGAATTTGAACAGATCTTAAAGATTCTTTCCACTGAGAGAACCAAGAAAGAGAAGTGGCAATCCTCTGTATTTTCTGCAACTTTTGCCAAAGAACTCTTCTCTAAACTAGGAGCTGTACACAAATACAATCCAAAAAAAGGCGGTGATGATGACAATAAGCAGATCATGGAACTACTACAGTCAAAATTGAAGTTCAAGTCCAAACCAACATTCGTCGACTTGAATCCACACTCCAAGTTACACAAGGATATCATTGAGACATTAGTTGAATGTCTCCCGGCCGAGAGAGATCTCTACTTGTACTACTTCCTCTTGATGTATCCGGGTACCACCTTGGTATTCACAAATGCCATTGACTCTGTCAAGAGATTAGTTCCGTTCTTGAACAACTTAAATATCAAGACTTTTGCGATCCACTCTAACATGATCCAAAAACAGAGACTTAAAAATATTGAGAATTTCAAGAAAGCCACACTCGAACAATCTACAAAATCCACAGTCCTAATCGCATCTGATGTTGCAGCAAGAGGTCTGGATATCCCAGGTATTCAGCACGTTGTACATTACCATTTACCGAGAAGTGCAGATGTTTATATCCACAGATCTGGTAGAACTGCCAGATCCGGCGCTCAAGGTGTCTCTGTAATGATTTGTTCTCCACAGGAAGCTTCCGGCCCTTTGAGAAACTTGAGAAAAACTTTGAGTGATGATAAATCTAAATTTAGAGGCAAGGCCACTAGGAAGTGGACCAAGGATGTTCCTAGAATGCCAGTGGAAACTGATATCTTGATCCAATTGAGAGAAAGGGCAAGACTTTCTGGTGAGCTGGCTGATAGTGAAATATCTACAAAATCTTTGTCAAAAGACGATAACTGGATGCAAAAGGCAGCAGATGATTTGGGTATTGATATGGACGATATGGACGGTGAAGATGTGTTTCTTAAAAGGAACAGAACTAAGAAGGAGAATAAACAGTTGGATAAGCAGCAGCTTTCTAATAAGAGATATGAGTTGAAACAATTGCTACAGCAACAAATTCGGAAGGACCTCAGAAGAAGCTACCTGACTGGTGGTCTGCAAAATCTGGCTGATTCTATCACTAAGGGCATGGGACATGGAAACATCGTGGGACATGATAAGATGGATGCATTGCAGCAGTTAAAGAAGTAATTTAACGTCGTACTGGTGAGTATCTGAGGGACAGATATTCTCCAAACTCCACTCTATGACCTCATCTCGGAGTCAAGCAATTACTTTTCAGCCGGAATTGAGATGGCACACAAACTCTATGTACTATACAAGCCCTGAAAGGTTCCGACCGCTGTGTGTACCACTGACCAGGGCACAGTATCAACCATTACTTCGTCTTCTGAATGATGTAACTTATTAACCGCAAAGCGATCAAACTAATGTAGGCTCAGGCTTAAGACCTAGAAATTCCATGCATGCTGAGAAAATCAAAACGTAGGTCTGAAGATGACGCGGCGGGTAAGGAAATTCCAGAACCAATAGCTAAGCCGACAGGTGCAGGGGGAGCAAAGAGATGGAACTGCTACCAAGGGAGGCACTTCAGCCCGAGAAGATTGTGCATCCTAAGAGCGCTAAACTGGCTAGGATTGAAGAATTGGCTGGGGGTGGGAAACCAAAGGCAAGAAGGTCTAGGAACGGGTGTATTAGTTGTAAGAAGCTCAAGATCAAGTGCAATGAGGGTAAACCTTCCTGTGAGTACTGTGTTCACACAAATAGAATATGTGTGTACCCTCAGCTTGTTGAGAAGCAGCCAGTGTTAAGGCCTTCTCCTTTGTCAAGATCATTATCAAGATCCTCTTCATCATCATCCTCTCCCTCATCATCATCATCTTCTTCTTCTTCTTCTTATTCTTCTTCAGTGAGCGAAGAGAACATTATCAAAGAAATTATATTGAGAGATGCTACGGTGTGTAAAGATCTTACAAACGTGTATGTGAAGAAACTGAATTCGATGCAATCAATGATGAATATCACAAGATTTGAGCAGAAGTTGCTTAAGTTCTATCTTGATTTCGCTGGAGGATTCTTCAGCAATAACAGAAGTAACGAAGTCAGTAACGTGATCCAAATCGATGGTTCAAGACTCTGGAGACAATCCGAACTCATGCAGAATGCCATCTACGCATGTTCCACCATGTATCTCTGGAGATTCTACAACTTGAACCACATAACAAACGTCTACTTAGCCGGTGATGATTACCTGATAATTCACACAAATAACGATTCTGATTGTCACAGCTTATTCGATATCACTCATAGATATATCAATAATACCATTCAACTATTGAAAACAGAGATGAGAATGATTGATGATGTCACCAATAATGATACTCTGGGTGCTATGGTCATCTCTAACGTGATTGTGTTTACCGTCGTTGCGGTTCTTCCTGCATCTCCTACACTTCTTGTGTCTTATTACGGTCTGAATAGCTTCTTCGTCGATATTTTTGAACTGTCTCGTGGTATCATGGAGATATTCGATACCAAGGCCAATATTATGAGAAACACACGTTATGAGTCGTTAATATATAAGGAAGAGCTGAAGATTGTACCACCTCGGGAAGAGAAAACAATGTTTCCCTTCGTTGCTAATCTCAGATTGTACATGAATAATGTTGTGACAACTGCCGATGGCAATTTTGCAATATATCATGAAGCAATAACAATGATCGATCATGTGTGTTATAGAGCAGTCGTGATGGGTTATGTGCTGCCAATCCTTCGCGGTGTTATACTTTTGGCGCAGCGAAAAGAATTCATTGACCTAGTCCGTTCAAGAGACTACATTTCTATGAAGATTTTATACACCCTGTGCTGTGTTATTTCAATCTCTGGAATTAAGCTTTTTAGAGAGATGAGTATCTGGGACTCTTATGTCGAGGAGTTTAAGATGAACTCCGAATTGATGTTTGGTGGATTTGAAGATGAATTCGATGCTCTCTTGTATTCTCAAGTGCATCAAAGAGCTGAAGATAAGGGGAGAAGAAAGGGTAAACCTTTTCTAGATCCAGTAGAGCTGAAGTTGATTGGAACAGGTGAACTTTTGAATAGCTCTCTGAGTTTCATGTGAAAAGGGAAAAAGGGAAAGGGGCTTTTTTGGTAAGAAACTATTTTGGGGAAGTATATATTAATGGATATTATATGCTGCTTGAAACTAGAATAGATTGTGAAGCATTCCTAATGAGAAGACGGACTTAAGAAAGAAAGAGTAGAAATAAGACTGATGGTTTCAAAAGACCACAAGCGAGCTCGCGTGGCGTAATGGCAACGCGTCTGACTTCTAATCAGAAGATTCTGGGTTCGACCCCCAGCGTGAGTGCTTTCTTGTAAATTTTTTTTCAATACTAGCAGAATTTGCCTGATTATATAACACAATTGATATAAATATTACTCAGCAGATGGCTGCCAGCTGCATTAGCGCTGCATGTCGATATTGTCGATGCACCCGCGTGGCATGGCGATAGTACTTGGTAGTAAGTACGTAAGTACATTCTACATACGACCTGCCCTAGCGTGTGGCAAATAAATTATTTCATGTTTGGCGCTGCGAGTGCTTATTCAAGATTAATACTCGTCTGCCGTTTCATCAAATATCAAATGTTCAAAATAGGAAAGAACAAATTAAACAATTAGGTTTCATCAAAAGAAAATCTATTTTCAACGGGCCCGCACAAGTTGAACTCTAAACAAAGCATCCCATCTGAGGGTAAAATATTAGTTGCCCAACGTGTTGTGTATGGCCTGTAGCTGGCTGATAGGCAGAATACATTGGAAATTCAATCCAAGCTGAAAGAAGCCGTTCGAGTCATCTATGTATGTTGTTTTTATCGAGGTTTCCTTATCCAATCACATGGAGTGGAGAGCATCTGACATCGCGGTACGTTGAATTCTGAGCCAAATTGCCTCATCCCGCTTGAAGAAAATCTTAACAGAAAAATTTATCTCGCGTCGGGATCCAAACAACAAGAGAAGGTAGTCTAAAACATGTCCACTACTTTCGTTTCAGGCTCTGATAACACTTTAGCCAGCAACGCTGAATTGAGAACCACCAAAGTCGGTAACGTTGCATCGCTCTCTGGCACTCAAAAAACTGCTGTCGACACTCATGGTAACGTCTTCAAAGTGCCAGATTATACTATCAAGGACATCTTGAGCGCCATCCCAAAGCACTGTTATGAAAGAAGACTTCTACAATCTTTGGGATATGTTGCCAGAGATATAATCTGTATGACCATCATTGGTAATGTCGGCTACAGATTGATTCCACTCGTTGAGAACCAATATATCAGATTCGTGTTATGGAACGTCTATGCTTACAGTTTGGGTCTCTTTGGCTTTGGTCTGTGGATTTTGGCCCATGAATGTGGACACGGTGCATTCAGTGACTATACCTGGATTAATGACTTTGTTGGTTGGGTTCTTCACTCTTATTTGTTGGTCCCATACTTCTCATGGAAATTCTCCCATGGTAAGCATCACAAGGCCACCGGTCACTTGACTAGAGACATGGTCTTTGTTCCGTATACCAAGAAAGAGTACGTCGAGGTCAAGGGTAAGTCTGTGATCTCTGAGGTCACAGAAGAGACTCCGATCATGAGTTTCTTGACTTTGGTATTCCAACAAATTGGCGGTTTACACCTTTACTTATTCACTAATGCTACAGGTCAGCCACATCCAGAGTACAGCGCCCTAGGCAGATCCCACTTCAACCCATCTTCTCCAATCTTTGAGCCAAAGGAATACTGGTATATTGTTCTCTCTGATATCGGTATGCTTTGTACTTTTGCCCTTGTCTACTGGTGGTCCACCACTTATAGTTTGTGGTCCGCTTTCATTAACTGGTTCGTTCCATTCATGTGGGTGAACCACTGGTTGGTCTTTGTAACTTTCTTGCAGCACACTGACCCAACTATGCCACATTACGATGACTCTGAATGGACTTTCGCTAAAGGTGCAGCTGCCACTATTGACAGAAACTTTGGGTTTGTCGGTCAACACATCTTCCACGATATCATCGAGACGCATGTCTTGCACCACTATGTTTCCAGAATCCCATTCTACAACGCTAGAGAGGCATCTGCTGCCATCCAAAAGGTTATGGGTGAGCACTATAGATACGACGGTGAAAACATGTGGATTTCATTGTGGAAGGTTATCAGATCTTGCCAATTCGTCGAAGGCGATAATGGTGTCAGAATGTTCAGAAACGTCAATGGGATCGGGATTAAACCGACTGATTCTGAATTGTGAACTGTTGATATTCTTCTTCGTTCTTCGTTTTTCTCCCCTCATATATATATAGAACTCTTGAGACACGGGTGTAGCCTTTCTTCATTCATTACTCTACTTAGTCGTGCCCACAAACCGGGGTTGGGCGGAACGGGGTTGCGCTGCCCAAAAACACCACAAAACAATTTCTGAAACACAATTTGAATATCATTAACAACACTCAAAAAGTAACTGAGTATGAGTTGGCAAGGGTTTAAGAAAGCCGTGTCGAGAGCCGGCACACAGGTATGTTTGATTGCGGTGGGCAATCAAGTTTCTCCCTTACTATCGTTGAGGATTGCTAACCCGGCTGTGTAGGCACTTGTGAAGAATACGGACCGTGCGAGTGATAAAGACTATGACATTGAAGAGAGACGTTATAAGACGTAAGTTAATTGAATTCTACTATCTGCAGTATACTAACAGGCTCCAGTCTTGCCAAAGCTGGTAGAGAGCTTGAGAAGGAGGCAAAGGGTTACTTGGACTCCCTTCGTGCTATGACGCAGTCGCAAGTGCGTATTGCAGAGGTGATTTCCTCGCTCTATGATGATTCTAAGTCCATGGGAGGGTCTTCTAATGTTGGTAACTACTATTTACAATGTGTGACTGAGTTTGATTCTGAGACTGTGAAGCAATTGGATGGTCCGTTCCGTGAAACTGTTTTGACACCTGTTACCACTTTCTGCCAATACTTCAATGAGATAGATGAAGCTATCAAGAAGAGATCGCATAAGAAGATTGACTATGAAGGTGCAAAGGCCAAGGTACGCAGGCTAGTGGACAAGCCAGCTAAGGATGCGTCCAAACTTCCAAGAGCAGAGAAGGAATTACAGTTGGCTAAGGAGATTTTTGACCAGTTGAACAACCAATTGAAGGAAGAATTGCCACAGTTAATCTCTTTGAGAGTTCCATATTTTGATCCTTCTTTCGAAGCTCTAGTGAAGATTCAGATGAGATTCTGTACAGAAGGCTATACTCGCTTGGCTCAAATACAGAACTATTTGAACCAAGAAGAACGTGATGCTTACTCCCAAGGTCTTTTGGATGACCGCATCAGCCAGCTTCTAGTGGAGATGAATAACTTGCAAATCGCTTCCCTGGGTGCCAAATGAAATGTTTCAATTTATGCTGCTTTCAAAATGTTTTGTACCAATGTAGTCAAGTGCGCTTGAAATGTTTTCCGTGAAATTCGAACCTCCAATCTTACCGATTGAAAATTCACAACGACCAAACAGGAAAATTGAAATTAGAAGAACATCAACACGGGAGTTTGAAAGAGGAAAAAAGGATAAAGAAAGACACTGGCGGCTTCGTACTCACTTTGAACAGCTGGCTCTTTTAGAGGTGTTATTCCACTTCTGCTCTGTTTACTCTATCTGACTGCTTGATATATCATCTGTATCCCCATAATTGGCCGGATTAACCCACTCGTCAACTGTTTTGCCCTACTGCTTCATCTCAGGTTACGCCCATAATATACGGCCACAATGTTGGAATTCCTCAGGTTTATTCGGTCGCTCATCCTTGTCTTCTTCAGGTATATCAATGCACATTATGTGAGCAAGCTCCGACGCCTCTATGGCTCGCTAGCGCAACAGGTGGTTAGACATCAGACACTATACATCATGGTGCCAGTGTCCATCGGCTTTGTTCTCTCATATCCGTCGATATACGCCGTCTTGAACTCTTCAGAAGCTCTTGAATATCAGTATATCACAGAATTGTACCCTGTCTCGTCAGTAGATGCTCAACTTCCAGAAGTGATACTTAAGCAAATCTGGTTCCAGCCGAAGCACGTTGAAAGGGACTACTTTGACGTGCATCCAGGCGCATTGGAAAAAGGGTTCCTCATTGATGTTCTTGAGTCTCAACGGGTTTTGCTCAATGGCATACCCAATGGTGATGCAGTATTTGTTCATACGCCGTTAGTGTTTTGGGGGAACGATGTGGAGACTTTGAAAAATGACCAATTTCCAATAAGAACTATCAATTCTCAGTTGCATCAAGCGCAGAACTCTCACTCAGGGCTCATATCAGGAGGTCTCAAGGTGAATGGTATGGTGAGGAGTGCAGATGCAATACGGATTCTGATCATGTATCTGCGTGATTCTCCAGTGAACTATGGCAAAATATGGGATGATAACGTGAAGCAGCTGCAGAACTCTACAACATCATTTATTCTCAGACATGATAAGGAAGAGCCTTTGAAATCTTCGTACATCCTGGAGTTCACGAGAATGATCTTCCTAGACCACTTTGTTCTTACATGTTGTTATTTGCTGATAGGTTTGTACATTATCATATCCTTGTCTAATCTATCTATGGTCACATCCAAACTGGGGTTATTATTCGCATTCCTCACGGAAATGGCTCTCTCCATCTTCTCAGCAGCCACCTTGACAACATATTTCTTCAATGGTGTTGACTTCTTTGAGATTCCATTGCAATTGATACCGTTCTTAGTGATTGTATGTGGCGTGGAGAACATGTTTCGCATTATAACCACAATAGCTGAGACTCCTGGTGAATTGTCAGTTGCTATTCGTCTATCTAAGGCTATGGAACGCTCTGGTTTGACTTCGACCTTGGTGATGGCCACAGATTTAATAATCCTTCGTATCTTCTATCCAAATGTCGTTCCAAGCTCGAAAATTTTCTGCATCTTTGCAAGCTTTGCTATTATCATTGATCACATTTTCCATTTGACTTTCTTTGCTAGTGTCTTGAGCATCGATGTATGTAGATTAGAGCTCCGTGATTTGATTGAGGAGCCTCCAAAGTTCCTTTCATTGGGCGAAGAACCAAAGATCTCGATGTTCTCGAAGCTGAAGATACAGGTTAAAAGGGTCTCTTTGCCATTCTCAACCACCCTTACTGGTTTTGTCATCATTGTTCTTTTCATTGTTTTGTTCAACCTGAGATGGATGGGTCATTCATACCGCTCTGACATTCAGTCTGTCAGTGATTCGGTAAATTTCTTGGAGAAAAAGGTGTTCAGTGGTGAGGTTTCACAGTTATTGGAAAAGTATTACTCGAAGAGATCTTTCCAAAGGGTTTTAATCTCTGCAGATCGACCAATCATTGCAGTTCACGGGGCAGATGCTGTGATTTCCAAATCGTTCACTCTACACTCTGCATATAGATTTGATATCTTTTATGTGTTAGAGTTCCTCACCCTTTTGGTGTTTGCATTGTCGTTATCTATGATCGCACTGAAGTATTTCACGGCCAACTTGACCTCGGATGAAGATAAACCCTTGAACAAGATCTCCGAGAAGGAACGTTCGTTTCAATCCAAGGTATTGAGTGGTTCGCACTTCTTGGATATAATAAAGATCACCACCTCAAGATCCCCTTTTATTGTTTCTGTTGGATTGGATCACAAAGTCTTGATCTGGTCACCATTAGCTCAACCAATACCAATTCCATCGCAGTTGCCTCTTATCCCTGGTATCTGGCCTATTACCAACATTGTCCTCAGTGATCATGGTAACTATATTGCTGTATTTTCAAAATCTGGTGTGGTCCAATGCTGGTCGAGATTATCAATGACTTGGATCTGGAGATTTGAGTTTGAAGAGTTGAAGAACACTGCAACTTTGGAGGCATTCTTCAGACATCGTACTGTCCCCGCATTTGCCCTGAGAAAGAAGAGAAACGAACTTCTAAAGCAGAGCATTGCGTCTCCCCCGGTTTCAAGAAGAAACAGCATGAGATCCATCACCTCTCCACGTCTCTCTGCTACTGTATCTTTTTCAAACAACACCAACGTCTCAAACGAACTTGAAGATTTGGTCATTGTCTTGAAGAATGGTGAAATATTGACCATTCCATGTCAGGGAGGTTCTCCGACTAAAGACAAATTGACCGAAAAGGCATTGGCCTCTTGTGCAAAGTTGATAACCCCTCGTGTAAATGATCGTCTGATTTCATACACCAAGGATGGGAGGATCTTAGTATCCACCGCGGTTAACAACAAATGGAAGTCTCGATTCGTTACAGTTGATCAACACAGATTCAATAACCCTGGTATTGTTTCACCTGAGAAACCTGATGAGACATCACAGTACTCTAAATCTGCCATTGCTATTGTTCCATTTGTGGGCTTCATGGTGCGCACATGTCCAAATGTTGCTGAATTGATTGATGTTCAAACAGGTATCTTGATCAAGTCTTTCCCTATTAGAAACTTTAAGCGTGGTTCATTACGAGTTTTCCATGATCAACCCACGCATTGCCGCTTCTGTGGCTCTGCATCTATTGCATCTTTCTCTGTCGCGTACACTTTGCCTGAATCAAACACTGTTGTGATGCATACGTTCACGGTAGATCATCATGCAAAGACTTCGATCTGTCTTCGAGTGGAACGTGATCCTCGTGAAATCAGATGTGTTGGTTTTGACCAAGTTACTGAACACGTCTATGAGCATGCCAATGTAGAAGGTTGGTGTGTGACTGATACTAACCAGATCATGGGTATCAAGAGAAGATCAGAGGAGAAGAGTCAGGAACATGGTGGTTTGCGTCGGAGACATAATGGAAAACGTGAAGAGAAAGTATATGATCTTTGGGAGGGCTGGACTTTAAGTGCCCATGGTAAATTTGAGGCGTATGAGATTCCATCCATGGGTAAGTTTGAAGGTCTGTTGGTGAATTCTGTGTCCCAGATCGCCAGATTTGGCCACAAGTCTATTGTTGTAGGATTTGGCAATATCATGAAGGTGCTATACCTCGGTAATGATGACTTGGTGTACCACGATGATGACAAGCCTGCAAACGAAGCGATCAGTGGGTTAAGCTTTGTCGAAAAGCGCAGACGTAACATTGGAAGTAAGAAATCCGTTAGATCTACGAACTATGGTGAACTGGATGGCATTCCAGGCATCGCTGAGTTGGCCCTTTAATTAACGCTTATGTTGGCTTGTGTAAGCAGTTTGTAGTACTTACTACTAATGGCTTTTGATTAATCAAACAATAGCACATCGATTTTTCCTGAGATTGATAATGAAAACCGAGTTCAAAGAATGTTATTGGGTTTTCCTAGAATCCTATTTGTGGTATTGCATATATGACCGTAATCCTAGCTTTGAGATTATGTACGCGAGATATAGTTAGTCTCGTTAGGTTTTCGCGTGGTCCAAGTACACCTGCACACCACAGCTGTTCACGATACTGCCACGCATGATGGGCAATTTCCCATCAAGAGACCTATGATCAAAAATGATATCGGCGGATGCAAGAAATGTTTCCATCTCTCCCAAGGGAAATCAGTGAATGACTTGGAGCGACCTGTGTATATCCGCCCATAATCTACGGAACTCCTATACTCATTCGTCGTCCAGGCTGAAAGTAATCCACCAGCGCGCGTAGATCGTGCACCCACTTACCTGATCAGGATAATTTTGTTATCATGCAGCTCCGGGGACAGACTTTCCTGAATAGGATAAAAAAAATGTGATAACGGTGGAATATGGGGACAAGAGAGATGGGTATTTGGGTATATAAAGACTTTTCTATTTCGCCTCTCTTTCAGTTTGATCTGCTTGCTCCTATTCCATATCAAGCAATCAATCAACAATTAAAGTATGGAACGTTTGCAACAAATAGCTTCCCAAGCCACGGCTGCCTTGGCCCCACCAGCGGCACCAGCTCATCCATTGGACCCATTGTCTCCAGAAGAGATCAGTGCTGTTGTTTCAGTAGTAAAAAAGGATTATGGTTCAAGAAAGATCTCTTTCAACACCATAACCTTGAGAGAACCGACCAAGAAGTCCTACTATTTGTGGAAGGAACAAAATGGCCCAATTCCACCAAGAATGGCTCAATTCTTCCTTTTGGAGGCTGGTAAGGCTGGTATTCAAGAAGGTATTGTTGATTTGGTCAACTTGAACATTACTGGTTTGAAGCATGTTGAAGGTGTCCAACCAATTCTCACTGTCGAGGACCTGCAAGCCACCGAGAGCGTCATCAGAACAGATCCAACTGTCATTGAGCAATGTGTTCTCTCTGGTATTCCTGCCAGTGAAATGCACAAGGTGTATTGTGACCCATGGACCATTGGTTATGATGAGAGATGGGGTTCTGCTCACAGATTGCAACAAGCTATGATGTACTACAGACCTCATGAGGATGACTCTCAATACACTTTCCCATTAGACTTTATTCCTATCGTTGACACTGAAGAGAAGAAGGTCATCTTCATTGACATTCCAGAGAAGAGAAGACCATTATCTAAGCAGCCAGCTACGAACTTCTACCCATCTGATGCTGTGAAAGAGTTTGGTTACAGAACCGATGTCAAGCCAATCAATGTCACCCAACCAGAGGGTGTCTCTTTCAAAATGACTGGTAATATCATGGAGTGGTCTAATTTCAAGTTCCACATTGGTTTCAACTACAGAGAAGGTATCGTCTTGTCTGATATCACTTACAACGACCATGGTAACGTGAGACCAATATTCCACAGAATGTCTTTGGCTGAGATGGTCGTTCCATATGGTGATCCATCTTTCAAGCACTTCAGAAAGCATGCCTTGGACATTGGTGAATACGGCGCTGGATACATGACAAACCCATTAGCTCTCGGTTGTGACTGTAAAGGTGTCATCCACTACTTGGATGCACACTTCTGTGACAGATCTGGTGCTCCATTGACAGTCAAGAATGCAGTTTGTATTCATGAGGAGGATGACGGTATATTGTATAAGCACTCTGATTTTAGAGATGACTTTGCCACAACCATTGTTACCAGAGCGACAAGACTTATTATCTCCCAGATCTTTACTGCAGCTAACTATGAATACTGTATCTACTGGAACTTCCTCCAGGATGGATCTATCAGATTGGATGTTAAGCTCACTGGTATTCTGAACACCACCGTATGCAACCCAGGTGAGAAGACCGGTCCATGGGGTACCACCGTCTACCCACAAGTGAACGCTCACAACCATCAACATTTATTCTCCTTGAGATTGGATCCAAGGGTCGATGGTGATAACAACTCTGTTGTCCAGGCTGATGTTGTTCCATCCGAGCACCCACTTGGGTCTACTGTGAACCCATACGGTAACGGTTGGTATGGCCAGGGTACAGTATACAAGACCGTCGCTGAGTCGCTGTCTCATGCCTGTGCTGAGACCTCCAGATCGTGGGACATCATCAACCCATCTTCCATCAATCCATACTCTGGTAAGCCTGCTTCCTACAAGATTGTCTCCTCTCAGACTCCACTGATGATGGCCAAGGATGGCTCCATTCCAGCTAAGAGAGCTCCATGGGCCAAGAACACTATCACTGTTGTGAAGTACGATGAGGACAGAGTTTATCCATCTGGTGTTCATGTTCCACAGTCTTCCGGTGACGGCGTCTTTGGTATTAAGGAATGGATTGGTGATGGTACTGACAATATTGAGAACACTGATATACTGGTCTTCCATACATTCGGCATATCCCACGTGCCAGCGCCGGAAGATTGGCCACTTATGCCTGCTGAACCTATCACGTTGTTGATCAGACCAAGAAACTTCTTTTCTTGCAACCCAGCATTGGATATCCCACCATCATATGCCAGAACGACTTCTGAAGTCAAGGCTAACGGTGCCACAGAAGTAAAGTCCCTCTTAGATAAGACCTCTAGATTGGCCTTCGCTAACACTTCTGCCTGTTGCAAGAAGTGATTGTCTTATATTTTTTAATTGCTCTTATATTTTTGATCCGTATATTGTTTTGATGTAGTTTGGCCGCATAGGTTTTTTTAATGTCATTAAGAATTATGTAAGATTATGTAAGATTATGTTCCATGGAGTTGACCAACAGATTTATATATTACAGCTCACGGTGAGAGTCAATGAATAATTCCACAAAATACATTGGTTTTAACCAGAGTTGGAAAGTACTCCAAGAATTTGGGAAATGAGAGTGGCAATAATGATGAACTACCTGTGAATTCTACCTTGTGCATTAATAAAATGCTTCCTATAAAAGTCGAGCCAGGAAACTCTGGACAAAGCGTTTTGTGTTCTTGGGAAAATGATTGTTATCATTTCATGGAAGAGGCTGAAAACGTCCCCTACCTTTTTTCAACAACATCCTTTAGCAGGAAGTGAAATGTCCACAAAGGTCAGATAGTCCAATAAGCCGGAGTACTTTCAAACTCTACCGCGTTGTGGTCCCTGAATAATCCGCCAGTGCTAGAGCGGCTGTTGAAGACATAAACAGACCCATGATCGATGCATAGCAAGCTCCCTTATTACCGGATGCACACGCGCTAGTCACTGCGTTAGACCAGGAACCTATTATCGATAGAGCTATAGCTGCATCCTTACTCGAATTGAGTATATTCCAGTCATCTCGTTTTTGGAGGGTGTCATACAAATAATGAACTATTTCTGAGTTCTCAAAGACGTTATTGGACACAGCAAGTGTTGGTCCTTTTCTCAGATCTATAGCAGCGCCGACTATGATTCCAATTGAAGATGATAATGCTAGTGGGAACGTATGGCTAATCATATCTTTTCTTTATACCTTGGAATTCTTGTGAATACCTTTGAATGCCAATCCTTATAAAGGCAAGTACAATCTCAATGTTGAGCACAACCGACCCGCTAGATATGAACCTGCAGTGTGTTCTAACCAATTGTTCTCTAAACGGACTCGTGTCAAGCCAAGACAGCAGGTACGTCAGCCCCAACCAAAGGATCCAACCTTTATTAGCCTGCTTTTCAATCATTTTGATGGAACTTTGTAGTCGCTCATGTGGCAGATGTGATAGATCCTTAGCGGGGGGTACATAAAAAGAGTCTCGACTCCGCCTATCGAGGGGGGCGGGGATCAAACAAAGATCCTCTTCTAAAAATTACTTAAATAAGACCTATAGACTATAGATTATAGTTCCTCGTAAGTAGTAAGCGGTCAAGTTGACCCTAGATTTTATCTGAGAGTCGGAGCCCCTTGAATTTGAAGATCCGCGAAATCTAAATCTAATTCACATCCTCTCCATCATGATTGACAGTTATTTAGCACTTTAAATCCTGCTGCTCAATCACGCTCCTCCGCGTGAACTGAAAGCAAGCTGGATGTTAGAGATCTAAATCTTCTCAGTGCCTGAGGCCCTGAAGTCTCAAGCCACGACATGTTCTGAAAGTCTTTTCAGAGAGGATTAAATTTTTCTTGGTTTACTGTTTCCGAGGTCAAAATATGGAGATCTTGGGACAAGATCCCACCAGCATTAAGTCATGCTAAAGACGTAGATCAATCATACGCAAACTCTCAATTTTCAGCATTGGCAGAGAATCATATTTTCTAGGAAGGTACATTTTAAATCACCAAAACTATAAATGGCCTTAAACCTATTCATTCTAATTTCAAATTTCACATTGTATCCAATATTCAATGTCTGATTACTGAGTACTAATTATTAAGAAATGTATCTTAGCCCACTGCTACCGATCCGTGATCTGTAATCTCCATCTGCATAATGAACCTGTGCTAATGGAACAATTCTGATAAGATGAAACAAAGCCATTTCAAAACTCAAATCAACCCCGATTTGGTAAATCTAATAGCAAGATGTTTTTTAAAATTGTGTACTTATATTTGGTTTCACTGTGATAAGTTCAATGGCTTAATGTGGTGATTATGATATTTTCAAGTATTGAGAATGATCTCTAAACATTATCTTGCCATGAAAATTTCGGTAAAGATCTACACTCAAACCATTTAATCAAAACTCAATAAATAATCAAATATGAGAATTTTAAACGTCATTCAAATCTCATTTTATGTACAAGTTTATTTCAAAGAACCATTTATGAGATCATTGATTTCATAGATATCTGTAGATACATTGACGCAGAGTTTCAACACGAACCCGATAGGACTGGTCGAAGTTGATGAGGAGGGCTCGGGTGACTTAACCTAAATTTGATCGCAATATCCGAACTTTACAAATAACTATCGCATTTTTGAAAGAACGAATGTATCTCATTTATTGTTTGGGTCAAAGCCCCCATAAGAATCCCTGAGATAGGCACCGGCTGAAAGCCCCAATATGGAAAGCGAAAACTGAAGTGATAAAATCAGCTAGAGATAAAGTGACATGTACGTTTGAGTTTTCCCGTCAATGGCTTGCATAAGTCTAATGTGATATTAACTTAGGGGTGCAGAGATGGTGGGTTGAGTATTGGAATATTGTGAAGAGTATATGCAATGTAGCTCCTTAACAACCGGCGCTAGGGCGAGCATATTCGTCCTAGACACTCAGAGTTCAAGAAGGATATTACTCATTGACCCGCGATGCTGGATTTTCTCTTAAGTCCCTCTACAGGGGGATCGTCGATAACTACTTCGACCGAGCCATACTCAGTCATTAGCGCCATATGTTCTAGATAAGATGATTATCCGTGAACCGTGCCTATCAGATGTTCTAATCAGTTGCTCCAAAGCCCACACAATAGATTGCAAAACTTGACGACGCTACAGTTCCAGGTATAAATAATGCACAAAGGTATCAAATAACTAAACGGTATTTACCATAACTGCCAACGCAATACCAATGGATGAGGTTGTGGAATCTACTTCAGGTGATCCGGTTCAGGATTATAATGCTGGTGCGAAGCAGATCAATTTGCCATTCAGGAAATGCAAGGAGCTTTTCTTCACTATGGAGGATCCTCCAAAGTCGCCAAAGCAGAAATGGTTCTTCTGGTATCCGCCTGAGCAGTCTAGCAGAGAGAGAAAGATTGTTTTTAAGTTAGATTGTTCTATCATGATATACGTCTGTTTGGCGTACTTCACGAGATACTTGGATGCTCAGAATGTTGCTTCCGCATATATCACCGGTATGAAAGAGGATATCCACATCAGTGGTGAACAGTACGTCTGGCTGACACAGCTTTTCCTTGCAGGTTACTGTATCGCCGGTGCAATCACGACAATCATTTTGACAAGGGTGAGATTCTCAAGAATGATCCCATTATTGGAGATCCTCTGGGGATTGATGTGTCTTTTAGTATTCAGATCTCAAAACTTTGGTTCTGTGGCGGCTCTGAGATTTATCCAAGGTGCATGTGAAGGTGCCGCATGGCCTGCTATCCACTACACCTTGGGTTCATGGTACACAAAGCAAGAGTTAGGTAAGAGAACTGCGATCTTCATTGCATCTGGGCCAGTTGGAGTCATCTTATCCGGACTGATCCAATCGGCGTTGCAAAAGACTATGGATGGTAGAGGTGGGTTGGCTGGTTGGAGATGGCTTTTCATTATTGATGCTATAATCACTTTCCCGATCGCCATATTTGGATATTTTATCTTCCCCGATACACCTGAAACAGCCAAACCAAGATTCTTCTTGTCGCAAGAGGAGATCAATTACTGTAAAGAGAGAATAAAAGTGAATGGAGTGGAAAGAAACAACAAATTGAACTTTGGTGTCTTCAAGCGTGTGTTCCTTAGTTATCAATGGTACATATTTGTCTTTGCGTGGATCCTCTGGAACTGTACGCAGACACTTTCCGGTTATTTGGGTATCGTACTGAAGGCTTTGGGTTATAACGTCTACGACAGAAACAATATCCCAACTGCAATCTCTGGTTTTGGTATTATTTCTTGTCTGATCTCAGGATTTGCGATTGATATGCTTGGTGGGCGTCGCATTGAAGTTGCATGTATCTGTACACTTATTTGGATCGTCGGTAATGCTATCATTACAAGGTACGATGTCCCTGTTGGTGCACTAATATTTGGATATATCTTGACAGGAGTGAACTTTGCCGTATCACCAATTATCGTTGGATGGTGCAACGAGTTGTGTAAAGAGGATAATCAGAAGAGAGCTGCAACAATCGGATGCTTGAACTTTGTTGGGGGACTGCTGTCCATTCCGTTCGCCATCAAACTATTTGATGCTGATTACGGCCCTAAGTTCTCTAAAGGCGCTGTTGCCTGCTTGATCACATCTATAATCCTCTTTTTACATCTTTTTGTCATCCTGGCCTTTGACAGATATCAGAACAGAAAGCGTGCGTATATGACACACCTGCACGAAACCTCACTGGATGGAGCTGAAATGGAGGTTATCTCTCTGGATGATAAGAATCTACTTGAGGTCGTTTCCAAAGAAATACATGCTTGAAGAGTTGAAATATTATTTTTGAGGTTACGTGCCATATGATTTTGTTAGATGAATGCCATGTAGACAGTAGACCACGATCATGGATAAGGTGCTTTCGTCGGTTGCCTGAAAAATCAAAATCAAAATCAAAATACAGGTTAAGATAGATGATAGAGTGAATATGCTAAATCACCAGAAAGGCTACCTACGGGTCTTCTAAAAGTTAAAACCAATGACAATGCGCAGCCCTCCAGACCACCAAAGTTGAGGAAATGGCTCACTGTTGTGCTTACCATATCAGCCCTGTTATCAAAACAGTTAATACATAAACGTAACAAACTAACAATATAATTCTAACAATATAATTCTAACAATATAACCACAGCAAGGGCTATGGAGGAGATCGCACCGGTGCCAGAGCAACCTTTGAAAGCTAGGAAGCTCATTACGCTACAGAAATACACTATCTATGAGACTAATACGCGGCTGTACATCGTGGGCAGCAATAGAAGAGAGACCATGTTCAGGGTGATGGAGATAGATCTGACAGTGCCGGAAGATGAACTCTCCATTGTGGAAGATAACGTATTCTTCACTCGTAAAGAAAGTATGGAGGTCCTGAATAAATTGAAAGATGCAAACCCAGAGTTCGACAAAAAGCTCACAGGCTATGGATTATTGGGATTCATAAGATTCACCAAATGCTATTACCTCTGTGTTGTCACCAAGAGGTCCGTTGTTGCTGTGTTAGGTGGCCATTACGTATATCATATTGATAGTACTGAACTGGTGCCCATTGCTAGAGACTATAAGAGGCCGGATAAGCATAGCGAGGAGGCCAGATTCCTTGCCACATTTTCGAACTTGGATTTATCAAAGACCTTCTACTTCAGTTACACATATGATCTGACAAACACCTTACAAAGAAATATCCTAAGAGAGAAACAGAAGGCCACAGGTTTGTCTTCGAGTGAAAAGTTCCCCGATACTTTTAACGAAATGTTTATGTGGAATAGTTCCTTGTTGAAACCTGTGATAGGAACTTATGATCGGGTGTTTGACTGGTTTCAGCCCGTCATACACGGTTTCATTGACCAAGTAAATGTCTCAGTCTTCAGCAAGAGTATCTACATAACGGTCATAGCGAGAAGATCTCACCATTTTGCGGGTGCCAGATTCTTGAAGAGAGGTGTTAATAACCAAGGTAATGTCGCCAATGAAGTGGAATCAGAACAGATAGTATCCGATATGATTACCACAAGCTTCCATGATAGCAAATATGGTATCTTCAGCAATCCAAGATACACATCTTATGTGCAACATCGTGGGTCAATACCTCTTTATTGGTCCCAGGAGGTTACAAACTTGAAATTGGCAAAGCCTCCAATCGAGATTGATCTCATTGATCCATTTTATACGTCAGCTGCTCTCCACTTTGATGACTTATTCAAGAGATATGATGCGCCGGTCCTGATTTTAAATCTTGTGAAACAGAAAGAGAGAACTCCAAGGGAATCCAAACTGTCAAAAGAGTTTGAGAAGTGTATCACATATCTCAATCAAAATCTAACCAAAAAGGATAAGCTACAATATACAAGCTGGGATATGAGTCGGGCATCAAAGTCAGATGGTCAGGATGTCATTGAATTCTTGGAGCGCTATGCAGATGAAACACTAAAGACCACAAATTTCTTCCATAATGGTATCAGTTTAGACTCGACGCAGCTGCAGGAAGGTATATGTCGAACAAATTGTATAGATTGCCTTGATAGAACCAACGCCGCTCAATTTGTTATCGGAAAGCGAGCGCTCGCCTATCAACTTCATGCATTAAAAGTGATTGAAGATGTCTTTATCGACTATGATTCCGATACCGTGAACATCTTAACAGAGATGTACCATGATCATGGTGATACTATTGCTCTTCAATATGGTGGTTCTCATCTGGTTAATACGATGGAAACGTATAGGAAGATCAATCAATGGTCATCTCATTCCAGAGACATGATTGAGAGTATCAAGAGATTCTACAGTAATTCGTTTGTGGATGCTCAGAGACAGGAGGCAATTAATCTTTTTTTGGGTAATTATGTTTGGGAGCAGGGTAAGCCAATGTTATGGGACTTAAACACTGATTACTATTTACATAATATCCATTCAATGTCAAAGGATAAAAGAAGTTATCGTTACTGGTGGACTGAGAACAACCTGCTCAAGTTTAAAGAAATGTATGATGTTCCAAAGGATGGCAAGGTGATTAAGAGACTCGACCCATATCCAGGGTTCCTTGATAACTATTGGAATGAGTACTATGCTCCAAGGAAGCATGTGTATTTCGAACATCTGTTTGAGATCAACATGAACTCCACATTGAGATACATGATGCCTTCAATGTCTATCCAAGAAGCATGCGAAATCTCACCATTCAAGTCAAGAAAACAGACATCGATCAATCACAAGTTGAGAAAGATGGAGAATAGAAACAAGCATTTGAAGATCGCGCCTCACGTGGAAGTGATCAAGAGCAACGAGGAATGCGAGCTATGTGTCTCCAAGAACCAGCTCAGGGTTCTTGAAGAGTCTTCGAGATTAGTGACAGGGTTTCCGGGTGAATCCGACTTTTTAATATCAGATGATGAAGATTCGGTTGAAAGTATTTACTATAGAGATGCCATGATCAGCTCTGATAGTTTCGCTCTCTACTCTGAAGTGTGCTCTAGTGAATTCAAACAAGATATTGCCCTCCGAGGTAAAGATGTGGCTTCACAATTTCCTTGTATTGCTTATTACAAAGCTGCAGGGATCCCAGACGCGGACTCAGAGGATGTGGCTCTATACGAACGCATTGCCAACATGGGGACCATCAACGACTACGACTGCTTTACGATTTATGAACAGACGGATCATAGACTTATTAATTTTTATATGTGAAGATACTATAAACCTAGCTCCCTGAATGTTGAGTTGATAGTTTGAGTGAATTGTGAAGACGGCACGTCTTGACACCTTTCGATCGCTTTTGCGGCTGCCAACGTATGTATCGAATCTTCAGTATTAATCCATATCTTGCCGTTAAGACCAATAGCAATCTCAAATTTACACTTCTTTACCAGTTGATTTAACAAAAAATGTTGACCATCAAAGAGTAAAGCTCTAGCGAAGGCCAACGAGACATCAAAGACATAACCTCCATCGAGGGCACCAAATCCACCATCCTTACCCGTTGTCGGATCCATACATTCAATTTCGACATCCACTTCTGGACTAGCATTCGATACACGAGCATATATGAGACTACCAGTCCTTAAATTTGGTCTATTCTTCTTTGATGCATTTGGAAATGCCATGGCGCTGAGTGACACAGCGGATGTAAAATTCGATAGAGCGACTCTGAAGGAGTCACCAAACGAACTAGTGACAGTACCAACAACATAGTCGTTCACCGAAGGAATATAACGACGACTGTTGGATTCGATATGAATGGACTTGTTTGAAACCTGTAAGATGCCAGCATGCACGGGGATGGCTCTATTATTTATGCTGGAAACGCCCGGTCCCAAGGCAATTCCATCTGCAACGCTGATAGTATCTCCTGGTATTATGATGGGCATCTTTATGGTAGATTTTCTAGGGTCTGTTTCTGTTTTGCTAGAACTGAGATGAACCCGAAAAAATTTCCGCGAAATAACAAACGAGAAAACATCAACAAATACAAAACAAATACGAAATCACCTGTCGTAGGATAGAGTAAGACATACAGATGAAAGTTAATATCAAGAAGTGGTGCGGTGTGGCCATTTGGTCATGGGATGTCCCAAGAGAGGAAGTCTGCGGTATTTGCCGTGCCTCGTTTGACACAGCTTGTTCAACATGCAAGTTCCCTGGCGATGAATGTCCATTGGGTGAGTACAGTGATGAAATCTAATAATGTGGATTATATACTAATGTCACGTCAGTCCTTGGTGAATGCACTCACAGATTCCATGAACACTGCATAACGAAATGGCTTGATGTGGAGACCTCGAAGAACCTCTGTCCGATGTGCAGACAGCGGTTCAGAAAGATCAGGCCTAGGGGAGCAGATGCTGATTCAGGGACTATAGGATTGTCAACAGATCGATTGACTTCGCCAACGGGGTGAAGACCACTTTTTCAAGTTAAAACTCGATTTCTGCTGAAATAGTCAGAACTTAGTCATTATGAGTACACAACGAGAACAACCGACATAGATATGGATATTGTTACTGTGTTTACAGACTACGGATGATCAATGATATTGGAACATTGGTCGCAGCGATGGCGTTGTCAAATTGCATTAACTTGAGGTCAGCAAATTTATTACGTGACTACAAGCTCAAAAGAGACGGCACAGATAATTCAATTTCTTGCCAGCTATCAATAGCCTCGTACTTTTCAAGATCATATAGTTGATAATAAATTATAATGTTGCTATTGCATATGATCTTGTGATGAGAGTTCTTGCAAAATAATATTTTACAATTTCCAGGGAAATCACTTTGGATTCCTCATAGGACGCCGTTATAGTATAGTGGTCAGTACACGTCGTTGTGGCCGACGAGACCCAGGTTCGATTCCAGGTAACGGCAATTTTTTTCCCGCCTATTAACTACTATAGCGCGCGCCATGGTTCAGAATTATCACACGTGGCTGCGAATTATATGTATAATATTATATTAAGCAAAATGTAGCCTTGATAGAGTCATGTGAAATTTCGAAATGTCTTTTTAATTAGAAGTTGCTCCACATTAGGTTTTCTGCATCTACGCACAGATTAATTAATAGTAACCGAATAGAAGTACACCTCAGAGTCGCCCGGCGCCACTTTCTCCGACTAGTCATGGGATGAGCACTTCTCGTTCAAGGATCAGCAAAGGACTCTGGATCAGACGGCCATTGAGGATTTGAAGAAGATTTTATAAATAATGAAAGTAAGATGTTTTACACAATTATGGTCATCTCTTGGTTTGGAGTGTTTATGTAGTAACTCACTGATCGGCCTTTTTGTGTCAGAACGTTCTGTCCGCGGGTGTTAAACTTTTTTCTCCGACCCGCTAGAGCGCAACGCAATCAAATATAAGACAAAGAGATAAGGAAGGTCAGAACAGTCGTGCCTCTAGATTTCAAGCCTAACCAATACAAGAAAATTCTGGGGCCTTTGAACCAATTAGAGTCACCGCTATTGTCATAAATCTCCACGAGATACAATGGCATCGTTCCTTGGAATATACCAGCATCGTTTGAAGACACATCCAAAGCTTACCAATGCCCTCATGACTGGGTTCCTGTTTGGAACTGGTGACTTCATTGCACAGGTCTTCTTCCCTGATCCACACAATAAGCACCCAAATAGGACATTCGGTATGAACTATGACGCCATGAGGACTGTTCGTGGTATTGTTTATGGCTCGTGTGTTTTTTCATTCATCGGGGACAAATGGTACAAGATTCTATCTAAGATTCATGCACCTGGGGCGAAGCTCGAGAACCCCTTCTTGAACAAGGCCAAAAATGCTATTGCAAGAATGGCTGTGGATCAACTGATATGGGCCCCTGTGGGTATCCCTCTCTACTACTTTGTGATGTCGTTATTAGAGATGAGGCCCTTGAATGAGACGAAGGAGAAGTTGAAAGAGAACTGGTGGCCCACTCTGAAGGCCAATTGGATGGTCTGGCCTGCTTTTCAATTAGTGAATTTAGGATTTGTACCAGTGCAGCATCAACTTCTCAGTGTTAACCTCATCAGCATAGCATGGAACACTTATCTCAGTTTAAGGAATTCTAAGAAGTTGGAGCATAACGTTGTCTTTTACCCACCAGTTCCTGAATGAACTCTAAATGTGAGTCAAGTAAGAGCCAAGGTCATATTCTGAATGAGCCTTACTTCTATCGACAGTCTTTGTCACGGCCATGCCAGTAACTGCTGATTGGCAAGCATCGATACGAGTTTACAATGCTTTTATTGATATACGTATAAGCGGTGAAAAAAAGCGTGCTTGTAGGATATGGACATAATCATAAAGTTCGTATCTTCATCATAGTAGAGGCAAGTTATCTTTTGTCTGAGGTCCCATTGATATCCTCCTTGACTTTGTAGATAACAAGTTCAAAGGGTCAAACACATTATCATCATCAGAATATTCACGTGTGTCAGAGATACTGAAAGGCTCGTATACGGCTGCGCGTGTTTTCTTTGAGGGCGACGAGCAAAAGACAGACTCTTTTTCGACATTGGTGTCGACTTGATGAATTTGGGATCTTTTCAAAGGAGACGATCTACGTCTGTATGAATCATCTAGGAGATCATCACTCTCCAGGTATTGCTGAGTTCTCGAAACATATGGTGATCCAGCGTAAGCTTGTAAAAATGAGCTGTCGCTATCGTAAGAATGCAAGCTGTTCATAGGAGAGCTGCTAATCAAATGCTGAGAGTTCTTTAGCGGAGAAGTTCTTCCCTCGAGTGTGGACCTTCTGTCAGTCAACAATGAAGATCTCGCTTTAAATGAAATATTATCCCCTTTCAGAGGTGACACTTTAATTCTCTTTCTCTTTGAATCTTCTAATAAAAATAGAGGATCCCTAACGTTGAAATCTCCTAAGTCATCATACTCCAGTTCATGCCTATAGTACCCATCTTCCTCCTTATCATTCCAAACTTCTGTTCGATCTGCAGGGCCCAATGCCTCTATATGTCCTTTATCTTCGATGATACTCATGTTATCTAGATCAATGATATCACCTTGAGAGTCCAGATCATACTTGGAATATTTATCAATAATGGCGCTCCATGATGATGCCAGTCGTTTCTTCGCCTCTACATGACGTATTTCAAAGCTTGTTTGCGCCAATCTCCCTTGAAATTGCTGCCTATTGGTGATCTTTTTCCGTGGGGCTTTTTCCTCTTCAGAGGCCACATAGAGACCATCAGCAGATCCTTCAATATCATCATGACTCTCAAAATCTATCGTGTGGTTTCCTGATCGGTTGACATCTTCCCATTGTGGTTCCTCGAATGCATCTTCAAATCGGTCGTCTTCATCTTCAGATCCACTAGAGATCAAGTACTCTCGTGCAAGATTGCGCTCCTTCACTTCTTCAGCAGGAACAGGACTTCTGGAAGACTTCCTCTTCTTCAGCTCTGCTTTCAGCAATAGCATGTCTAGCACGTCGATAGCAGCTCTGAAGTTCTCTTCTCTTTTTCAAGACGCGTTCCAGTTTTCCAAAATGTTGAACATTAAAGCCAGAAATCCTAACGCGACGCTTGAGAATCGAACGGCTGATTCGCTCATCAACACGAGAACCTTCAAATTTCTCGTAAGACTGAACGTAAAACGTCCAGGGAAAGGAGACAAAAACAGTCACAGATGTGGGGATCGAGGTCCACGTCTTCTACTAGAACCGGTATAAACGTGTTACGTCATCATTTTGGTACATCTGCATCGAAGCCATCAAGACATTTCCGTTTCAATGACAACAAGGGCAAGTACATAACAGGATCGATATTAGGTGTCTCCACATTGGCCTATTTCACAAATGATCAGTTCCATGACTCTATAACACATACTTATTTAACCCTGGGCCGAGTGAATATCGTAGCTATGGCTACTATAAGGTGTTTTTGGGAGTATAAGAAGGTCCTTGGTGTGGAATATGCCGATGATGATGCGAAGCACAGCGCGTTGAGTCAGTGTCATTTAAAGTGTGCAAAGGTGACTCTGGGGGCACTTGAGAAGAATGGAGGTATCTATATCAAGTTGGGTCAACACATAGGTGCTATGACTTATTTGTTGCCCGACGAATGGACCACAACGATGATTTCGTTACAAGACAGATGTCCAGTCTCTCGTATCGATGAGATCGATGCCATGTTCAAGCATGATCTGGGTAAAGGGATAGTTGAATTATTTGAAGAGTTTGCGGAGCAGCCAGTGGGTGCCGCTAGTCTGGCGCAAGTTCACGTTGCAAAATTGAAGACTACCGGTGAGAAAGTTGCCGTCAAATGCCAGCATCCAAGTTTACGAGAGTTTATTCCATTGGACGTCTTTTTAACGCAAACCGTGTTCCAACTACTGGACAAAGTTTTCCCAGAATACCCACTGGTGTGGTTAGGAGATGAGCTTCAGTCTTCTATCTATGTGGAACTTGATTTTACCAATGAGACTCGAAACGCACGTCGCACTGCTGAATATTTCAAAGAGTATACAGCATTGACAGGACTGCGGATCCCAAACGTCTATACCTCCTCGCCGCGAATCCTTGTTATGGAATACCTTCCAGGTTCTCGTCTTGATGATTTGAACTATCTGAAGACAAACAAGATTGATCGTTCTGAGGTTTCAGCCTCTTTAGCTCACATTTTCAACAATATGATCTTCACGCCTGGTGTTGGTATCCATTGTGACCCACATGGCGGTAACTTGGCTATTCGTTCATGTAAGCCATCCGGACAGAACCCTCATAACTATGAAATCATTCTCTATGACCATGGCCTTTACAGAGATGTCTCAATCGAGATGCGTCGCCATTATGCACGCTTCTGGCTAGCCCTCATCAGTCGTGATGCGAAGGAAATGGAGTATCATGCAACAAGATTTGCCAGCATTACTCCTGAGCAGTTTCCCGTCTTTGCTGCTGCAATCACGGGACGTGATATTGCTACTGCTCTTGACTATGACATATCTCGTACGCGAGATGAGATGGAGATTGCCAACATGAAGAGCGCATTGACATCACAGGGTCTATTAGTGGACCTGATGTCTATTTTATCATCCATGCCTCGTGTTGTGCTGTTGATCTTGAAGACAAACGATTTGGTGCGACACTTAGATGAAGTTCTACAGAACCCACAACCAGAGCGTGTATTCTTGATCTTGGCGCAATATTGCGCTAACACAGTGTATGATGAAGATGTAGAGATCATTAGAGGCCGCGAAGTTGAATATCAGCACAGGGGTTTCATCCAGGGTCTTCTGGGAAAACTGATTGGCACTTATGAAAGGATTGGAGCTTTGGTGAAATGGTATAACTGGTGGTGGGGGTTAAAGGGATATGAATTAAAACTCTGGTTTAGGACTCACATCTAAGAGCTGTATATACTGAAGATTATAAGTATTAGTTCTATTGTTGCATCTAGCAGTTTGATAGCGGAACATTTCCTAATTAGTTTATTTTGGATATTTTTTTTCTGTTTTTGTTTTGGCAGCACTTTAAAAGCATGGATACGGCACTCTAGGCGGCGACTAATGAATAGATAGAATACGATGAGTTCTAAATGCCTCAAATCATCAGTACAATCTGAAATCAGCAGCATTGAAACTTTTGAGTCAGCGGCGATGCCGATGAAGAATGGAGATTTGCAGAGTGCCCTTCAAGCAATTCAGCAGCTTGAGTCTGAGTTAGAAGAGTTCCAAACGTCGAGTTATGAGCTTGAGAAGGAGTTAGAGAAAGAACTAGACGCTCTCGAGGATGAGAATGAGAAGTTACGGAACAGAGTAGTACAAATAGAGTTGGATCTAGAAGTTATGAAGGAAGAATCTATGAAGTACAAGAAAAGAGTCTGTGATGAGGAACAGCAAATGGTGATGAGGATGAAAGAGTTGGAGTTGGAGCTTGAGAAGAAGAGAAAACAATTGGTTGAGAGCGAGATCCAAAATGAGGACTACCAACAACAGGAGCGTAACTTGGAGAGCGGATATAGAGATGTTGTAGATAAGTATGAGTTGAGTGAAGAGAGATGTGTCTTGCTAGAGAGTGAAGTTAGTGGCGTTAAGGAGGAGTTGGCCAAGGAGAGATTGAAACATCAAAATACGATTCTTGAGCTGCAACAAGTTACGAAGAAATTGCAACATTATCTGGAGCGACAGACCCCCAAAACAGAGGTGAGTGTGTCAAAGAGATTTAGTCGATCTAATTCATTGAGACATCTGCATTCTATGTTATCACAAACTCATCACATGGAGGACAAGCTAGAGGACATCAAGTACTCGTTACATGGAAATAACGTACAACGCAAGACCACACCAACCACGGTTGTCTCCAATGTTGGTGTCATGTTGAGTACTGAAGGCACTGTTGCTAAGCGTAGGGAAAGTAAGTGGTGGGATAGCGATAACGGTGGGATGAAGATCTTGCCACATTCAAAGGGTGAGAAAACACCTAAGGCACCAAAGTCAAAGAGAGCTATCCCGTTGTCCCCATCGTCGTATACATTGTCGTCATTGGCGACGAGGATCGAAGGGCTTGATACCATTGAAGGTAGCCCCAACAAAGATAAACATACAGACAACAAGTTTGGTGGAGTGTTAGGGGAGACGAGGAGTGGGTGAGGGCTGATGATTTTTAAATAAACAACGCACGTATTAAATTCCAGTGAGATGCCTTGAAATTATGTACTGCTCTGTGGGACTCTGTGGGACTCTGTGGGTGATGATATTAACTTTGTGGTGGTGCTGGTGGTGGTGCCAGTGTCTATCCATTCATCCATTTTGTTGGCACATCATTGAGCACCACCACATGACCAGCCGTACAATGTGCGGGAATCTTGTAGAGACCCTGACAATCTTATGACAAATGTGATCACCGGTAATAAGTGTTGCTACCGTGGGTAATTCTTCCGTATTAGGTTCAGTCCGTATAGGCTCCCGGTCATTCGCGCCCGCCGTTAGAATTTATTACGGAGTTTCCACACGTTAACTTGCCCAGCCCCCCCCCCATTCCTCCAGTGAAAGGACCTCTGCCCAGATGGGACGACGGAAGTTCGAAGTTATCCCTGTCAAATATTAGCACCGCAATTGTGACACATAGCGAAAACTGTGTGGACCCCGACTAGGAACTATTGACCTTCTGGGAGTCCGTAAAAGCCCTTGCATAACAAAGGAATGGCACATATTATTGAATTATACCTACTTGTTAAACTATATTGGCAATGCTGCCCACCACAGACGTACACAGTGCTAACTGGTAGTGTCGCTATGTGCCACCGCGAGCTCTCTCTGTATGGGGATGGAGGGGGCCCCCGCTGCTTCCCCACCAAAAAACATGAGTGCGGCAACCCCACAGCGCACCAAAGGTACGGGGCCGTTGATGGGACGATATGATCATAACACAAATGCACTAGTGCATTTGTGGCACTATAAAAAGAGGGCCTTATGGACTTGTTGGCTTTTGAAACCCTGCTATTCTCTTGTATATCATCAGCACACGAACTACAATGTCCAACACTAACGACGACCTCGAGAAACAAGCTACCGCAACAAACTCTTCCCAGGATAACCACATTTACCAAGAGCACGAGGAGCCAGCGGTCTCCAAAGTGTACACCTCCGGTGATAACTCTGAGTACATCATGATTGGACGTACCAAAGTTCTTCGTTCCGAATTGTGGTCTGCTTTCGGTGGTGATTTGCAACCTGGTATTCACGGTAGCCCTCCTCGTCGTTTTGCAAACCCTGCTCCATTGGGTCTCTGTGGATTCGCTTTGACCACTTTTGTCTTGAGTATGTACAATGCCCAGGCCATGGGTATCAAGACTCCTAACGTCGTTGTCGGTTTGGCAATGTTTTACGGTGGTCTTGTCCAGTTACTAGCTGGTATGTGGGAAATCGCTTTAGAGAACACTTTTGGTGGTACCGCCCTTTCCTCTTACGGTGGGTTCTGGATGAGTTTTGCTGCCATCAACATTGACTGGTTTGGTATTAAAACTGCTTACACTGATGCAACTGAATTTAAAAACGCTGTCGCTTTCTTCTTACTCGGATGGACCATTTTCACTTTTATCCTCTTGCTCTGTACCACCAAGTCCACCGTCTCTTTCTTCTCCTTGTTCTTTTTCTTGGAGATAACTTTCCTTCTTTTGACCATCGGTGATTTCACTAAGAAAGTTGGCGTCACAAGAGCTGGCGGTGTCTTTGGTGTTATCACATCTTTTATTGCCTGGTATAACGCCTTTGCTGGTATGGCTACTAAGGAGAACAGTTACATTACTGTCAAGGCGTTGCCTTTACCAGGTGCAAAGCGTGTCTAAAGTATTGGTTGATGTTCCAATAATGAGCTTTTTTAATGACAGATGTGTACTCCCAGCACCTGAAGTTTGTGTTTTGCATACGGGGTTTTTAGTGTATTTTTAACTTCTTAATAATGCTTCAGGTGGGGGATTGGGTTTACCTATTTATGACTATTTATTGTTTGAAACATTGTGATATTTTAAAAAGTTTATGAGTAGTTGGTTCGATATATTGAATTCGAGAATCAGCAGTCCATCATAATAAGCATAAATTCCAACCTGCCATGGTAGCAGGATGTAGCATATATGTGAGAGAGTGGGTATACCGTATTTCATGGGCTGGCTAGATACCGTTTTGATGGCCATGTTGTTCCCCAAATGGAAAGTGGGAGATCGATCGTTATAAAAGCTACGAAATATTCTGGAAACTTCAAGAATTGTTCAAAAACTTAGTATTCAAGATTCAACATTCAACATTCAAAATCTTAAGGATTAATATCAAGCTCAAAGTTTTGAAGTTTCAGTATAATTAGAGTGTAGTCTGTAGTAGAGTCCAGACTATAATTCTATAAAGAAACATGTTTACATAATCCCTGTTTGTGTGAACATTTGAATCCCTATTGTTGCGGGTGCGCAAATCCTTATCCGGGATTTGCTTTCTCGTGCGTTTGGCAATCCAAGATTACAACACAGATCAGTGCCCATAACACATAGGTATAATATAATGAAATTCAAATTTGGTCTTCGTCCATATAAAAAAACATGAAACTTGGTCTAAACAATAGACATAATTTATAGAAATATGGCAAAAGACACTGAAAGAACAAGATGGGGGTGTTCATTTCGTATCCAGCAGTGTCATTCAAAATAAAACACCAGCCCTATGGTCTTCTGTATAATAAGAAACCACTCTTAACACCGACCTTCGTATACAACAATTGTGCTCTGTGATTTTCAAACTGAGTGCTCCAGTAAACCTTTTCGCACCCAAGCTTATCGGCCTCCTTGTACACGAATTCGATAAGCGCCCTGCCAACTCCGTGGAGTCTGGAGTCGCCTCTGACAAACAAGTCGTTTAGGTACAAACTGTCACAAACAGTCCAAGTATTTCTGTGAGTGAGATAGTTGGCAAACCCAATCAGCTTACCAGTGTCGTCAACAGCAACACAGGAGTAGACTGGCTCTTCAGGGTCGAAGAATCTCTTGAATGTGGTTTCCGTAGCCTCTGCAGGGACAACATCGAGAGACTTGTAAAACTCCAAGTAAGACCCTTCACCGCGCCACATGTCTAGCCACTCTGCCTTGTCCTTCTCTTCAATTGGTCTTACTGTAAATGACATCTTTACTTAATACTTATACTATACTTCTTGTTTAATGATACCAGCCAGTAAGGTCAAAATTGAATGACAAGGGCATTCTCGCCATTTATATCGAGGCGCTAAGCGCTGAGCGCTAAGGGGGGGGATATACCTTCTCGATTTGGGTGACGCTATCTATAAATATTATAAGTAGATATAGAATAAAATATTGGTTATTATGAGGCGGCCAAGATCTATTAAAATTTCTCGCATATTTCAACCGAATTAGAATTTCCTTCATTTCTATGCGAAGAATGATATGTGGTCTCTACTGAGTTCTACAAGAAGGAAGTGCGAGCGCATGCTTAGGGGAGGCAGGGAAGGGGGCAGTGCTGGGAAGAAGGAGGCAACGTGCAGACCAGTGATGAATAACTCAAAAAGATGTTTGGATGTTTGGCTTTCGCACCAGGCTCATGTTGTGTCAACCAGGGAGTTGCTCAGCGTTACAAATCACATCAGGCATGGGCATGGGCACAGCCCTAGGCATGGGAGGAGGAGGAAGGCTAAAAAAGTGACTATTACTACATGATTGTGGACCCTTGTTATGGATATCGCTTAGGGCTTAGTACGCAGTTGACCATATTTTCTCTTTAGTCTGGCGAACTTCCTTTAAGTACGCAGAGCACAGCCCTGTAGGCAGATTGGTTATTAAAGAGCTCTTTCCTTTCTTTATTTCTGTAAGGCCGTGTGCCAAGGGAGCGATCGGGCGCGCAGCTCAAAAAAATTGTTTGACATCGCCACACAAGGAGCCATCGGAGTAAGAGAAGGAATAACACTAACAAAGGGAAAAGACTTTGAGAACAATCATAGAAAGAAACAACATATAATAACGAGAGTCCAATAACGAGAGTCCAATCACTCGAGGTGAACTTTGAATCCTTAGCAGTCCATTCACACCACCCCCTCTCATTAACACAGAAAATATTCACAGTTGGGTCTGTTTTTACCCTCTTCTTTCTTACCCAATTACAAACCACTCATTGTAAAAAGCATTTCACTTCATCCGCCATCACCACAAAGCTATACATAAAAGGGCACAAAAATGGCTGCAACTGAACAGCGCTCTCGTCGATCGACACTGTCCAAAATTGGAAAGATGTTTGGTGTCTCCCAAGTTGAAGAGCCAAACACCAAAAGTGCCTCGTCTTCATCGTCATGTGCTTCATCTGTGAATAGTTCTCAAGTGGACCTTAATGCGATGAATAAGAAGAGTCCACAGAAGATCACCACTATTCTGGAGGATAGCATCAACAGCTCTGTCGAGAGTCTCGAGATGAAGCCTGATACCCAGCAGTCCACAAATGGCCAAAGCCTCTCAGATAGGATTCAAGAGAGAAACATACAAGGAACGGCTACTACCAAACCACCATCTCGTCCACCTAGTCGCACTCCAAGCGTGAGAGTCGATACCACTAAGTCATCACAATTGAGCAGGGCAAGCTCGCTGAACTCATCAGCAGATAAAGAGAAGGAGAAAGTACCGAAGAACCCACCTCGTTTTCTCATACATGAAGATGGTTCCCATTCTCATCATCTAAGAAATAATAAGCGTCAGGAAAAGCTTTCGAAGATGCTTCGAAACTTGCTCCAATCGACCAAAGTTCGTGACGAGGCTGTATCAGCAGTTCCAGAGCTCATGCAGAGCGGACCACCTTCCCTTTTTGCCAATTTGGTGAAGAACTATGATGGTGATCAAACTAACCCTTTCTCTGGTGCCACAAGAGTTCAATTACCTACCGGTGACTCTCCAGCTTCTGAAAACATATCATCACGCCTATTGGCCCCCCCTTCAAAAGTTGCGATATCAGTGGTACCGAATCCAGCTACGGATAAGTCTATGACATTTGCTGAAAGATATGGTAAATGTCAAGAGACTATTGGACGTGGTACTTTTGGAGTGGTACGTGTATCGCACAAACGCTCATCAGAAGGTACAGAATCTCTCTTTGCAGTGAAAGAGTTCAAAAGACGTCCTTCAGAGTCGGAATCCAAATATTCCAGAAGATTGACTTCTGAATTCTGTATTTCAAGTTCTTTGAAACATGTCAACATCATTGAAACATTGGACCTATTGCAGGATGCTAAAGGCGACTACGTCGAAGTAATGCAGTATTGTTCGGGTGGTGATTTATACACTTTGATCATCGCAGCTGGTAAATTGGAATATATGGAGGCTGATTGTTTCTTCAAACAATTGATTCGAGGTGTGAACTATATGCACTCCATGGGCGTTGCGCATCGTGATCTTAAGCCAGAGAATCTCCTCCTAACTGATCGTGGAGTCCTCAAGATTACTGATTTTGGTAATGGTGAATGTTTTAGAATGGCGTGGGAGGAACAAGTCCACTTATCTCGTGGCATCTGTGGTTCATCCCCATACATTGCCCCAGAAGAATACACCTCAACAGAATTCGATCCTCGTGGTGTCGATATCTGGTCTTGTGGTGTCATCTATATGGCTATGAGGACTGGCCGTCATTTGTGGCGAACTGCAACTCAAAATGATGAGTTTTATGTGAAATACTTGGAAGGGAGGAAGTGCAAAGAAGGTTATGAACCTATTGAAATTCTGAAACGCAGCAGATGCCGCAATGTGATATATTCTATCTTGGATCCTGTTCCATCGAGAAGAATTAATGGTAAGCAGGTTCTAATGAGTGAATGGGGCAGAGAGATTAAATGTTGTGTTGAATGTGTCACTAAGACTTGATCCGTATATATTTAAATTTATGAAGTATGATTTACAGTAAGAGGTAATATAGCTCTATGCAGGACGTATTTATTCTTGGAAGTTGGCCCATATGATAACTAGTCTTGGCTGCCTGAAAATGAGAGGTCTTTTTCTCCTTCCGGGGATTCTCTAGATTCGGACGCTGGTCAGTTCTTAGCACGCTGCATTAAATATCAATAATCATAGCCGCAGCAGCGTAACACATATCATGAGAATTAATCAAATGCATCATGGGCAGAATATTAACAATTAAGAATTGATCCGCCACCCTGGTCATTATAATTATATATTATATGTGCGGCATGCAGGGAGATCAAAAAAAAATTGTGTTAGCAGAGCACTCACGCTGGGGGTCGAACCCAGAATCTTCTGATTAGAAGTCAGACGCGTTGCCATTACGCCACGCGAGCTTTGCTTACGATTCCCCTTTTTTTCGATTTTTTACATATCACGGTTTTTGTCGGATATTATGTAATTCTTCATCAACCTTGCAAAAACTTTTGAGCTTTTGGTTACTTCTTGTTATGATTATCTGCAAGGAATTAAAGTCAAGAATTTCATTGTGCATCTGGCTCATAAGCTAGCTGTGTACTTATACTATTGAATACCCCCGAAGAATGAGTAAACTCTTCGTCAGTGATGATGAGGACGAAGGTCCACACACAACCACATCACCAACCTTTATTGCACAACAAGCAGATAATGATGACCCGGTGGTATCTGAAATCCCTATAATATTCACTTCTAAGCCTGATAAACTGGAGCTTGATGTGCTACAATACCCTGGACGTCCACCAGCAAGACCATATACGGAGGACTCTTGTGTTTTACAAAGTCGAACCAAGCCATCAACAAATCTTCTAGAGGTTGATGTTCCAATCGAGACCAATAAATTCTTTGATGTCAACAAGAGTGACGAGTGGGGTGGTGTCAGTAAACAGACTTTAAGTGGTGTTCTGTGTACTTTGGAAGGTTATTATGCGGCACGAGTAGAAAATGGAGAGATCATTGCATGTCAATTGGATAAAGTCGCGCAGTTGAGGCCAAGTTTAAGCTATATCGATAGGGAGATTGCTGCGAAGAAAGAGATAAATCGACTAGATTATTCCAATAATGCTCTTCAAAGGGATACAGTTCAGGTTGTCCAGATGTCTGTCAAGGGTACCAGCGATAATACACCAAGACTTGGTGGTGCCCTAATGGCTAGAAAGAAGGTAGAAGAGGAGGAGTTCACAATTCTACAGTGGAACGATTTAGCACAAGAGGAAACTTCAAAGATCAGAGAAGATGCTTTCAGCACTGATAAGAGGGATGTCCTGAAGTCCACTGTGACTGAAGATGAATATTTGGAGATGTTGGTCAAGGAGACCATAATGGAAAACTAAAATGACAAAACTTTGCATCACAATACAAAAACTGTGTAGAGATGTTTCATTACAGACCCACATAAAATCAGGCCAGTACACTATCAAGTTGGTCCATAGACTCGAATTGGTCCTGCTGTCCGACCTTCTTTAATGCTTCTCTTTTGGAACTTTCCACCATCTCACCAGCGATCATAAGTTCGTCCAGTATATGATATGCCTTCTGGAAGTTGAAAATGATATCCAATTCACACACATTACCATAGGCCTTGTCCATCTGTTCCACGTATCTATGAATAATCTCCAAAGTTAAGAGTTCATTCTCATCGTTGTCGACACCAGCGATGAAGAACAGAGAAGCATATCTTCTATACACGATCTTGGAGTCTGTGATGGGTGTTAGAATAATTCCGATTGATATTGAAGAAAGATATATCATACCTTTGTACTCAGAGATGTTACACATTTTTGCCTTACGTGCCAGCACGAGTGCCGTGAGTTCCCTTGTGATCTTTGCCTTATCATTCTGCGACAGTGGAATATACCACTTAGAGAGCCTGACTTTTCCCTGTCTTGAAAGCACAATGAGATATCTCATGTTGTGTGGCTACTAATCTTTGTGCGTTGAACAGTCTCTCTCATGCGTTGCGTTTTTGGAATTCGCGATCTCAACTTGAAGGAAGAAGTAACAACCTTTTGAGGTGATTTGTTGGGTTAAGATCGTCTTTTGGAATGGTGGCAGTGTATGTTGAAAAATTAAAGGGAAAAATGATGAACACTATTATTATAATATATTTAAATCATCATGTACAGCTCGCTGAGCGGTGGCACCGGTGCCCAAATTATGTAAGAACAATCTGAGTATTGTGTAAAAAAATGGACGAGTCCGGAGTCGAACCGGAGACCTTTCGCATGCTAAGCGAACGCGCTACCAACTACGCCACACGCCCTTGGTATATTTTTATTCAGAGACAGTTTATGTCAACAAGTAGTAATAAGCGCACGTGATTTTACAAAATTCCCGGTTAGTGCAGCAGTTTCTCGTTGTATGACGTTTTTCCACCAACTTTTCCTCATAGACTTCTGCATGTGTTATAAATGTATTTATAGTAAGGCAAACTCCTTCTAGATCACTGATAGAGAAAGAACCAAGGTCATGTCATTTGTTAAAGAATACTCTGATAAGAGGGCTATCATCTTCACAGACTTCGATGGAACCGTCACATTGCAAGATTCGAATGATTACTTGACGGAGAATTTGGGTTTCGGCCTCGAGAAGCGGCTAGAGTTGAACGAATTAATCCTCAATGGGAAAATGAGCTTCAGGGAAGCTTTTTCTAAAATGCTAGAGTCGATCCACACCCCATACGATGAATGTATTGACTATTTGTTGAAGCATGTGCAACTGGATCCAGGTTTTAAAGAGACCTTCCACTGGGCTGAAGATAACGATATTCCAATCATTGTTGTTTCCAGTGGTATGAAACCGATCATTAGAGCTTTGCTGCTCAAATTGGTCGGTGAAGACTCGATAGATAGAATTGAGATTGTGTCTAATGACGCCAAGGTCAATGATAATGAGTCTTGGGAGATTGTCTATAGAGATGAAACACCGTTCGGCCACGATAAATCTAGGGCGATAAGACCATATAGAGATTCTAGATCCGCTGACTCCCAGCAAAAGCTCTTCTACTGTGGTGATGGTGTCTCTGACTTGTCTGCTGCGAAAGAGACTGACTTGCTATTTGCTAAGAGAGGTAAGGATCTTGTTACTATCTGTAAGAGAGATAAGATCCCATTCACACAGTTTGACTCGTTTAAGGATATCCTCAGGGACATCAAATTGGTGCTAAACAGTGAAAAGACCATTGATGACTTGGACGAGAATAAAAAATTATAGATTTTAATGAAAAGAAAAGAAGAAGAGTTTGTTTGCTATGTTTTGGTTTCTGCTTCTAGATGATCTTAATAGATGACGTGTCTAATATTTCGAATGCATTTGTATATTAATCATACCACATCTTGATCAACTCTTCGGAAACTGCAGATGGTGTCAAGACGCCTAGATCTGTGATCAATGCCGTAAGAAACTCATGAGGAGTGAAGTCGATCAAGGGCGAACTGACACTCTCCTCATCCTTTGTAGAAAAGTTATGGAGTGGATCATGGTCAGTTGGGATATCATCCGGAGCCAGTGGGAACATTCTCACAAACTTGTGACTCTCGGCAACGACGTAGAGTGGTTTATTAGCAGCCTTGGCCAAGACACCGATCTGGTAAGTACCAACATGATTAATGATACCACCACTTTCAGCAACACCTTCAGCTCCAACAAGAACCTTGTCAACCTTATGTATCACAAAGCCAACTGAAGAGTCCACGATCAAACTCACTGGGACATTCTTCTCTCTCAAGAGTTTAGCCATCATTTGACCTTGGAAAGTTGGTCTCGCTTCAGTGACAACGACTCTGAATCTGATCTTCTTATCTGCAGCATGGCTCAACAGAGTATACACCGCTCTTGAGAAGGAGTGGACAAGCACAATATCGTCATCGGTGATGAATTTAGACCCGATCTCTGCGATCTTGTCTCTCGATGCCTTTGATCTCTCCAAGAATAACTGGCCGTTCTCAACCAAGTGGCGCTTACAACTCTCGTAGTCATGATACAAATGTGTGTTTCGGAGCACGAATCTCATAAAGAGATCACACCCAGCAGAGAGAGAAATCGCATTTGGAATAGATTGTTTCAAATCGGCAATGGCATCTTGAAGAATCATGATGAGCTCTGACGATGTAGAGGGCTGTTTAACCTTGAGGAGTGTGACTAGCGACTCAATAGCCGCAATGGGCATTGTCATCTCACTGTCATCCTCGAGGAATTGTAGGTACGTCTTCTTGATATCAAAGTCCGTCATGTTCGTCTGTCCTTCTTTATCCTCTGGTATTCTCTCTGGATGTTCGATCAGAAAAAAATTAGGACGGTAGTCTCGAAAATGTCTGGATGATCAACAGGCAAAGAATACGATCAGGTCCAACAGAGAACGACAGCGAAATGATGAGGGTGAGATGGGCACAGCTTCGCCACTTCAGCACATCCCCTGTGGCTAGGGCCATCACCAGTCCGATTTCCAAAACCAGGAACATCGGCATCATCGCACACATTGACGCTGGCAAGACTACCACGACGGAGCGTATGCTCTTCTATTCGGGTGTCACATCGAGGATCGGTAATGTTGATCAAGGTGATACCGTGACGGATTATCTCCCTGCTGAACGTGAAAGAGGAATCACAATCCAGAGTGCTGCCATCACTGTGCCGTGGAATAAACATAAGATCAACCTTATTGATACGCCAGGACATGCGGATTTCAGTTTTGAAGTGATTAGATCTTTGAAGGTTCTTGATGGTGCCGTCACGATCTTGGATGCCGTTGCTGGTGTTGAAGCACAAACTGAGAAAGTATGGAAGCAGAGTAAACAGATTCCAAAAGTGCTCTATGTGAACAAGATGGACAGAGAAGGAGCAGGGTTTAGTCGTACTGTGAAGGAGATCATCTCTAAATTGGGAACCAGGGTGTTATTGATCAACATTCCGTATTTCTTGGAGCAGGCTAATAGAGAGCGTAAATTTATTGGAGTTCTGGATATCGTGGATATGAAACTGCTACAATGGGGTAACTCAGATACGATCACTGTGAATGAGTTGGAAGGTGAGGCTCTTGAAGAGGTGGCAAAGTGCAGAGAATCATTAATCGAGACTTTGGGTGAGATTGACGAGTCCGTAGTTGATTCATTTTTGGAAACTGAAGACTATATGAAGGTTCCAAGTGACATCATAAGAAAGGCCGTAAGAAAATCCACTCTAGAGAACTATGCTCTCCCAGTCTTATGTGGTGCAAGCTTCAGAAACATTGGTGTTCAACCTCTATTAGATGCAGTCACTTACTACTTGCCATCACCATTGGAGTCTGAACCTGAACTTAATGTTCCTGTTGCGCTTGGAAAAGATGGCCATTATATCACAGGCAAAGAAAAGTTGGCCGTTGCCATGGCATTCAAAGTAGTTACGGATCCGATTAGAGGGGTGATGGTGTTTGTTCGTGTCTACACAGGTAAGCTTCAAAGCAACACAACGATCTACGTCAATTCGGAGCCAATAAAGATTGGAAAACTGCTAGTGATGCATGCTAATGTTCCTGAAGAGGTGTCTGAAATCACCGCTGGTAACATCGGTGTCATTGTCAGTGATAAAATCAAGACTGGTGATACCATCTTATACAATATCCAGAAGAAGAAGATATCATCCAAAGATTTTGGTATCATTGTGAATCCAATTGTTGTGCCGCCACCTGTGTTCAGTATCTCGTTAGAGCCAAGAACTTCTGGTGATAAAAGAGGTATGGATGATGCCTTGGAGATCCTTCGAAGGGAGGATCCAAGCTTGAAAGTCACAATTGACGAAGAATCAGGTCAAACGTTGTTGAGTGGCATGGGTGAATTGCACCTTGAGATTGCAAAGGATCGTCTTGTTGATTTGAAGGCTAAGGTGGAATTAGGTAAGATCATGGTGTCTTATAAGGAGACGATATTACAAAAGAAGACTAGCACTAAAGAGAACTCTGATGGTGTGAAACTAACTGTATCCATCCAACCAAATCCGTCTGATCCCAAGTTCCTTCCAAGAAACAAGACTTATGTTGACCTGTCTGACAACAACTTTTTCTGCATGCCATATGAACCTGCAACTTGGGAGAAGGTGCTGCCTTATCAACAGCTGATGAATGCATTGATCTCGGGTACAATATCATCTATCCAACGTGGCCCTATCATGAAGTTGCCTTTAAATTCAACCCTGGTCAACATTGAGTCCATTGAATTCCCAGATGATTTCAACAACACCACAACTTTAATCAACCTTGCGCGTCAAGTTTTCTTTGAACTCCTACAAGATGAATCCAACTTCAACGTTATGGAGCCAGTGATGCAAGTCTCTGTTGATGTTTCACCAGAAGATATTGGATCTGTGATACAAGACTTGACATCTGCAAGAAAAGGTGTCATCAACTCCATTGATGAAGACGTTGAAGCTGAATCACTCATTGAGTATCGGGACTTGAGTGAATCACAATACCTACCTTTTGATCCAACTCTAGAGTTCCTCAAAGTAAGGGATAACTTCACGGGTAATCAAACTATCAACGCAATTGTCCCATTAAAGGAAATGATTGGGTACTTACCCAAATTGAGATCGTTGACGCAGGGTAGAGCAACATACCATATGGAGTTCAAGGGTATGGAGCAAGTCTCAGGTGATAGACTGCACGAGATAATGAATGAGGAATATAGTTATGTATAAATTAAACTTGTATATAAGAGCCCCATAGTGTTGGTTGTTTGTTTGTAGTGATTTTTTTTTGTTACTGTACTGTGTGCTATTTTTATTACCGTTGTCCTGGGAGCTCGAAGCTTTCTAGAACGATAGGAGAACAAGGCTTTGAGATGTGAAAAAGAAAATTGACGGGTGTACATAAATCACAGACTTCCAAGCATTGAACTACGAATGACTTAGTGAAATGTTTTCTGGTCTCCTGTATTCATTGATAGGTGTCGTATTGACTCTGCTGTCTGAGAAGACGTTGAGGCCTGTCCTCATGGGTGGTGATGCAGTCCAACGTGAAAACGCAACACTGCTGACTCTATGTAGGAATTCTGATCTCTTTAATATGCTGGAAACGATTCAAAATGTCGAAGATAGGTTCAATTCTCAATTTCACTACGATTGGGTCTTCTTAAATGATGAAGATTTCACGGATGAGTTCAAAGTTAACGTAAGGCGACTTGCTAGTGGGACCGTAAAGTTTGGAAAGGTACCTCAGGAGCATTGGTCATTACCTGAATGGATTGATAAAGATTTGATGCACTCTGGAATGGAATCTTTGAAAGGACGTGTGATATATGGTGATTTGGAGAGCTATAGGCATATGTGCAGATGGTACTCTGGGTTCTTTCAATGGCATGAGATTTTGCTTGCTTACAAGTACTATTGGCGAGTGGAGCCTGGGGTGAAGTATTTTTGCGATATCCCTTATGATGTTTTCAAGTTCATGAGAGAGAATGGGAAGAAATATGGATTCACAATATCGATCTATGAGTATACGTTGACGATTCCAACACTGTTTGAAACCATTGCACGGTTTTTCAACCAGCCTGAACAAAAGGATTTGATGGGATTGATTCCACAGAATAATTTGCATGAATTCATAATGGATGAGAGTGGGAACTATAATCTTTGTCATTACTGGACTAACTTTGAAATTGCAGACTTGGATTTCTTCAGAAGTGAACCATACAGTAGATATTTCAAGCATTTAGACAAGGAGGGTGGGTTCTTCTATGAGAGATGGGGAGATGGTCCCGTGAGAAGCATATTTATCAGCCTCTTCCTGTCTAAAGATGAGATTATGTGGTTCAATGACATCGGGTACATGCACCCACCTTACATACAGTGCCCGATAGATGTCAGAACACGAATGAGCAATCGGTGTACTTGCGATCCTTCGAAGGATTTTACATTCCATGATTACAGTTGTACTAAAAAGTTTATTGATGTTACTGGGACTTGAGAGGAGACTATGTGGGCAACCAATACTCTATCCCCTTACAGGTTTGGCAGGACCTCATTTGATGATAGAGATTTCGGGCTTTTTCCGTTCGCGTTAAGGTTGCATGCGTTTTAAGGTTTCATGTCCGCCTTAGGCTAGAAATTTAATTGATTCTTCCTATATGGTTTATTAGTCTTCGGACGCCTGGCCACTGACATAAAGCTTCGTTGGGTTCGCCATTCTACTATTCGTATAGGTTTTTACTTATATCGCCTCTTGTGTCACCTCCATTTCAGCTCAACAAAGCTAATCCCAGCAATTTCCCCTTCCGGAACTTCTGGTTTCAAGCGTGTCCCTCTCTGCGGCGCTCATCACGGCGTGCGCGGCCCGGTTTCATGGCGGTGCGCCGACCGCGTTTCGAAATTTTCCCCTCTGGCGAGGCAACGCAAGAAGGTGTAAACAGAACTGAACAACTGAAAGTAACTGAGGGAGGCTTGCACAGCTAACGATTGGTGAATTGAGTGATCGGTAAAAACTCTTATATCCTCTTCATCGTCACTTCTTTTTTGACTCTTTTCTTTGCCCCCCATCACAGAACATATTTCGTTCTGAGACTGCCAGCTGCTGGACGCAGTTCTACACTACGATACACTCTCGATGAATGCTGTTATCTATAAACTGAGAAGGCTCTTCCGCAAGAAAGGCTCTCTTCTATTGGCAATTATCGTGACCGTGATATTTGTCTTCCAATTTACGTCGCTGCCTCAATTCACGAAGGAACACCTGACTTCCATCCAAAACACATTCACTGACGATAAAAACCAGGAGAGAATATTACCAGAGAGCGCCGACCCTGATGACAAAACGATACCGTTCTATAAATCTGAGGCTGCAAAGAAGTCTCAGAAGCATGGAGATGTCCTTCTCGATCCTAAAGCTGAAAAGCTCAAACAGATCGCCATCATGGATGCGGACCGGTCGGGTCCTAGGCTCGTATTGGCCCACGAATTGTTCAATAAGGTGTTTGATATATTGAAGAAAGGTGAACCAACAATTCCGAAGCTCGAAAGATACAAGACTAACGATCGTATTTACCATGCAGGTTATGATGGTGAATCAGATGTTATCTTCACAGAAGAATACCTAGATGGGTTCCTCAATTTGACTGATGTTGAAGTGGAAAGTTTGAAACAATCACACAAGGTTGTTGTTCATAGTCTACCAAAGTCAATATCAAAGGATCTTTATAAGGGTGATGGTATCGTCTACGTCGGTGGCGGTAAGTTCAACTGGCTTGCACTCTTGTCCATAAAATCTTTGAGAAGCTTAGGTTCCACGCTCCCTGTTGAAGTGTTGATCCCAACTGAAGACGAATACGAAGTTGAGCTCTGTACGAGGATCTTCCCTGCCCTTGATGCCAAATGTATTCTCTTGTCACATGCATTGGGCGAAGAGGCAATGTCGAAGTTCAGCTTCAAAGGTTATCAATATAAAGCGTTGGCGTTGATAGTGTCATCTTTCGAAAATGTCCTCCTCCTGGATTCTGACAACATTCCTGTTCATGCTCCAGACTACTTGTTTAACAATGAGCCATTCATCTCCGCCGGATTAATCACTTGGCCAGACTTCTGGAGAAGAGCAACTTCTCCACATTACTATGAGATTGCCGGTATCGAAGTAACCAATGAGCGAGTCAGATTTGGTTATGACGATCGTGACAAGAACTCTAAACAAGTACCATTCCACGATAGAAATGGTGCTATCCCTGATCCAACTTCTGAATCTGGTCAGCTTATGATTTCGAAGTCGTCACATGTTAGGGAATTGTTCCTTGCACTATACTATAACTTGTACGGCCCAGATTACTATTACCCATTGTTTTCTCAAGGCTCTGATGGCGAAGGTGATAAGGAAACATTCCTTGCAGCTACTGTGGCGTTGAAGTCTTCTTCCTATCAAGTTAAGAAGTTCCTGAATGCCTTTGGCCATTTCAATATTGATCAGGATTTCATCGGCTGTGGTATGGGACAATATGATCCGGTTGAGGACTATAACTTAGAATTAAGTAAAAAAAGACAGAAGAAGCTTGGAAAAGACCTTCAGCAAGATCTCCCGCCACTCGCAAAAGACCCACGTATACTCTTTGTCCATGCAAACTTTCCAAAATTGAACCCAGTTTCATTGAAAGAAGAAGGTAAAGTGTTTGAAAGAACTGGCGATAGAATAAGACTCTATGGTCCAGGTATGGCCAAGAGAGTCGGTTATGACTTTGAACTCGTACAATGGAGAAACATGCATTTCCTTGTTTGTGAACTGAAGATCGAAGTCGAAGCATTTAATGGTCAGGATCATAGCTCTGTATGTAAAGAGATCTTGGACCAATTAGAATTCTTGGAGGCTACTGTGAAAGATAACGAGAGGGGTTGAACACAATAAATAATTCATAGAGCGTGTTTCGTTCGTTCTGTTATAATTTCATCATGGATGTTTGCTTTGATGTTTTCCGTTTGATGTTTTTGGCATATCGTTGACAAGGGAAATCTTTCTCTTTTCAGTATTTTTATGTGTATTTTGTAACTAGTTTCACGATTCAAAGAGTGCTTATAGTAGGGAGGACTGATTACTGTGAGAAACGAGCGCACTAACCGAGGGACGGCTCGAAGTCCAAAGGATTGACTCGCGGACTTTGGAGTTCAAAAGAATACTATATATTCAATCTCAGCGCGCTACATGCGCTAACATACATCCTTCTGAATATCAAAAGGCTACTTGTTGAGTTTAAAGATTTTCCAATTCTAATAGCAATTCAGCTTTTCTCACCCTTAATGTGGATTAAATAATTGCCCTTAACATTATTTTCTCACATAATTTACCTGTCGAGAGTTCGCCACACGCACCACTTACTGAATTTGTAAAATTGTTGATCAAATGCACTATTCGAGCAAAACTGAGAAAATATGGAAAAATCGAAAATTCTCCAACAAAGGCCAAACTAGTAATGTGCATGATTTTTAATTTTTTATATCAGTTGTGAGATTATTAGCATGATAAAAGAAAGGAGATGGGGGTTCCAATATTGGGATTCATAGTGTACTAAATATTTTTTTATTTCGACTTACAGCCTCCTTAGCTTAGTGGTAGAGCGTTGCACTTGTAATGCAAAGGTCGCTAGTTCAATTCTGGCAGGGGGCAATTTTTTTTGATATCGACAGCTTATATAAGCTGCTGTTATTATATATATTGTATAGCGCCATCAGCTCCCGCGTGCTGGTCCGCGTTGATATATACATGACTTTTTATTGACGAGAACATACTCCTGTGTATTATATTATATATGGCAGCGGAAGAACTATTTAGCCGAGGCTAGTAAGGCGTACTTGTACTCCAGGATTTAGGTGTCTATGGCTCATTGGGCCTTCGGCAGGTACGAGAGCCCTCATATATAGATTCAAAATATGATCTGATCATGATTCAGATCCCCTGTAATCTATTAATATATAAGAAATGAATAATTGATTATTATGCCATTAATTGCAATCCTTTTTGGATGTTCCTTTGAAATTTGTTGTTCTTGACCTTCCACCAAAATCCCATTCCCAACGTCTGTGGTTAATGAAGTTTAAAGCCAAGACTCCAAGAACTGAAGAGACTAACGTGGCTACACTAACGTGGCTACTTCTTGTAACAAGCAGTTCGTTCTAATTGGCCAATCTGTGGTAGTTAGTTGAGATTTTAATCTTGGTGCGGCAACTTCTGCCTGCGCTTGACGTTAGCGGTCATTGTCGTTTCGCATTGCCGTTAACTTCACCAAGATTTTTGCGTTTGTGCTTAAACAAACCTTAGCCGGAAGTTTATTAGAGGCATAAAAAGCCAAGGAGATCCTCCTTTCTCACAGTCATAGACTTCATAGTGGTAATAAAATTCAGGAAATCCACAATGACAAAGAATTTCGAGTTGGAGCTCGTCAATGACCCAGAAGTCATCAGATACACGCACTTGCAGAACTCATCGCAATGGAAATCAAAGTTAACCGCTGAGCAGTACGCTGACAGAGAATGGCATATCGGGTGTGAGTCCAAGATTGGTAAGAGAAGAGAAGCTGATAACTTGGGATTGTTCCATTTTGTGTTGAGAGACAAGTCTATCCAGACTAATGATAAGGTTGGTGATATTGTTGCCGCCTGTGAAACTATGAACAGAAAGGCATGGAGAATCGATCCAAATGGGGAATTGAAGGAGGTTATTGCTCCGTGCGTTGGCGGTGTCTTTACAAATGAGAGATATAGAGGTAGAGGATATGCTCATGTAATGATTACCAAGTTGAACGAGTTTTGGGATGCCAGATTAGACAAAAAGGGGTTCATTTTCCTCTATAGCGAAGTTGGTGATTACTATCAACGTTTTGGATATAACAGTGATGAAGTTAAACTTCATGAGATCTCGCACTTGGAGGATCATGAGACCCGGGAGATCCACTCATCAGAGTACCACTTCTTGAAGTATGAGGAGTATACTAAGCTGGTTGATCTTCAATATCAGAAGGTTAAGAGCCACTTGATTGCTAAATCTAAGACACAAGATAAAACTCTTTACTCTCTTATTCCAAGCATTGATATCTACTCTTGGTTTCACGATAGGGATATCTTTATCGCATCTAAACTCAAACCAGATGAAAAGATTGAACATTTCGGCGTGTCGTTGAACGATGGTGGCTATGACAGCATCGTTTGGCTCCATGATTGGAATGACAGCCACTTGACTATCATTTCAGTGTCATCATCGTCTAGCGAATCTTTCAAAAAGTTGATTGAATTGGCTATCCAAGAGGCACAGAGATATCGTTTGCATGGGATTCACATGTGGCATAGTGCCTTGGGAGACGAGAAACAATCGCTCGAGAATCTGAAATACCTTGAAACTTTTAAAGGAGTTAAGACATTCCAGCAGAATGGTTCAAGATCCGCTCTTAGACCTCTTGATGGAGCAAAGCCTGAGTCATATAGCTGGGAGTATAATGACAAATGGTGTTGGTTCTGAGCGACCAAATGGCTATATACGATACATTGCATTTGAAAACCTCATTTTTAATGCTTTAGTAACACTGATGTAGTGAAAAAAAAAACTCCAAAAGAAGGATGCTATTACCCCTCAACATTTGAGAGCATAAATAGAACACCTTGACGCAAAAAAAAAAGTTTCCGGGATGTGCCAGCCTGACCTGTGCTTTTGAGTTGTTGTGGAAACCTAAAGTCCCTGGGAAGCGCTAGCGACAGAATAAAATTTAGGCTGAGCTTCTCTCCAGTGCGGTTAGTGCGCCATACCAGAAATGATCAGCGCGTTGTTCCTGAACGCGCTAAATTTATAACCTTTTTGTTTCATAATTACCACGACATTTCACAAAGTTTTAGGAGGTCTTCTTTTCAGATCAATAGGCTACACATCATAGCACCACCATGAGCTATAATTACAACCAGGGTCATGGTCAGGACTCGAGGGAATCTCGAGAAAGCTACGACTATACCTCCTACTATCAGAATGAGGACGAATATCAACAGGACCACCAATATGCAGGAGAGTACCACGACGGACAGACTGATCCTTTCAGCAACAGCACAGATAGATTGGCCGCAGTGCAGCCATCACACAACAGAAGCTCAATCTCGCCTACAAGAAGGGCACCACCAGCGGATTATCATGATTATGGGTACTCGAATGACTATGCATACCATCAGAACTACAATATGCAGCAGACGCACTATGACCAACAGAATTTGTACGATCGAGGTAATCATTATACTCCAGAAGTGAGAGAATCACAGTATCCACAACAGTTCTCTCCGATTCAGGATCATCAACAGATTCCTCCTATACATGTGAATGAGTATGGAGCTGGCCCTCCAATAGCACCTTATAACGATGAGGAGTTCTACCATAACGAAACCGTTTCCGCTTCAACATTCAATGCATTTCCAACCGACTATGATAATAATAGCTCCAACATTCCAGAACCTCTTCAAGGCGCATCCTATTTTGGTAATAGTCCCTCTTATAGCGAAATTCCATTGACAGGGCCTTATCAGCAAGAAGGAATCGAGCTTCAGGACCGTTATAATGGTAGTCAAGAGGAAGACATCGGATTTGATCATCAGATTGATGGTGATAACTACGAGTTGAACACATTTGCCAAAGAAGTATATGATGAAGATGTCTCCCTTGGTGATGAACATGACGGAAGTCAGATACCTGAGGAACAACATAGAAGAAAGATCGAAGTCGGATTGTTGAATGGTAATCTGATCTTGGATTGCCCAGTACCTGACAGAATCTTGGAGAAATATACAGAGAAGAACGTGGATGACTCAAGAGAATTCAAGTTCATGAGATATCAGGCCGCTACATGTGATCCAAGAGACTTTTCGGCTGATAACTTCAGCTTGAGACAGAGATACTACAAGAGACCTAGAGAATGCGAGATCATGATTGTCATCACTCTCTATAATGAGTCAGATGTCCTCCTTGCTAGAACTTTGAAGGGTGTTTTTGAGAACATCAAGCATTTAGAGAGCAGAAAGAGATCTAGCACATGGGGTCAAGATGCTTGGAAGAAAGTTGTTGTGTGTATCGTTGCTGATGGCCGTTCAAAAATCAATGACAGCGCACAAGCCCTTTTGGCCGGGCTTGGTGTTTATCAAGAAGGATTTGCCAGAAATGCTGTCAATGACAAGAAGGTTGTCTCTCATATTTATGAGTACAGTTCGATGATTGGCATCTCTTCTATTGAGAAGAACACAGTGAAGCTGAAAACTGCACCTGTTCCCACACAATTACTCTTTTGTTTGAAAGAAGAAAACAAGAAGAAGATCAACTCACACAGATGGGCATTGGAAGGCTTTGGTAAGATCTTAGACCCCAAAGTTGTTGTCTTACTGGATGCTGGTACTCAACCAAGTAAAGACTCTATCTATCACTTATGGAAGGAGTTTGACAAAGATCCAAAGGTCGCAGGTACATGTGGTGAAATCAAAGCAATGTTAGGCTCAAGATATGAGAAGTTGCTAAATCCATTGGTAGCAGCTCAGAACTTTGAGTACAAAATGTCTAACATTCTTGATAAGCCCATGGAGTCGGCGTTTGGTTTTATTTCTGTTTTGCCAGGTGCCTTTTCAGCCTACCGGTATTCTGCTTTGCTGAACCAACCAAATGGTGATGGTCCGTTGGCAAAATATTTTGAAGGCGAAACACTCCATGACCAAGGTGCTGGTATATTTAAGTCCAATATGTATCTTGCTGAAGACCGTATCTTGTGTTTCGAGCTTGTCGCGAAGAGAAACTGTTCCTGGATCTTGAAATACTGCAGAAGTGCGTCAGCAGAGACGGATGTTCCCGAAGAGGTACATGATTTTGTGTCTCAGAGAAGACGTTGGTTGAATGGTTCATTTTTTGCCGCCATCTATTCGATTGTGCACTTCTACAAGTTAATGAGCCAAAGCTCTCACTCCTTTGGGCGTAAATTTGCCCTCTGTGTGGAGTTCTTTTACCAATTGATCTCTCTTTTGGTTTCATGGTTCTCTTTGGCTTCTTTCTTTCTTGTTTTCCGAATCTTGACGACGTCATTAGGAGATCTATACACGCCTTGTAAGTATCTATCTGTCATTTTTCTATGGCTTTATTTGTTGTCGATCGTTACAACATTTGTTTTGTCATTTGGAAACACACCAAGGGGTACACCAAAGTTCTATGTGGTTATAATTATATTTTTTGCTATTCTCATGGCGTACATGATTGCTGCCTCTATTGTGATGTCTGTCAGAGCCATCGAGGATATCGTTAGCACCGAGACGATCACAGCAAAAATACTATTGCAAAACAGAACATTCAGAGACTTGATAATATCTACAGCTTCAACTTATGCTCTTTACCTGATTGCCTCCATCTTGCACTTAAAGCCAATGCATATGATCACATCATTTCTGCAATACTTGCTTCTCAGCCCTTCATATGTGAATGTGTTGAACATTTACGCTTTCTGTAACTTGCATGATATCTCTTGGGGTACCAAAGGTGCCACTGCTCAGAGCTTGGGAGACGCAAAAATCACAGAAGACGGTAAAGTCGAATTTATCGATGCTCCAATTACAACTGAGGAGATCAATGCTCTCTATGAAAAGCAAATGGATATCCTTGCTCATGTTCCGAAACCGAAACCGCAGGTGACAGAGGAGAGTATCAAACTTGACGAGCAGAAACGGAAAGAGGCCGAAGATGAAAAGAACAAGAACTATTATGCGTTTATTAGATCCATGGTTGTTCTCACGTGGATCACAACGAACTTTGTTATAATTGCACTTGTCTTGGAGACGGGTGGTGTTAATCAGTTCAGCAGTTCCAGTTCCAGTTCCACCTCCACAACCGTCGACAGCGCCACTAGTGCCAGATCCGAGATCTTTCTGACGGTGATATTGTGGATTGTGGCGTTCATGGCCGCTTTCAGACTTATAGGAACGGTTTACTACTTGATATCGAGAATGATAAAATAGAGTCCTTTCTCAATGAATGCCTATTTTGCGCTTTCTAGCCTGAATTGGCTTAGCTCAGTGAAGCTCTCTGGGTTCGTAGTCTCGGGGCTTGCGATCTTTGAAATTAGATAAAAAAAAAAAAAGCGGTACGGGACGAACTTCAACGACCTAAATACAACAACAGATAAGAAAAATGGCCGATGAGCAGGGAGATCAAGGTCAAGGTGGCTCAATATTTGACTCAATAAAGAAGGCACTGTTAGTTTTTCTACTTGTGAGCACCGTATCGAACTTTTTTGGGAAGAACAATGCTGGTGATGATGGCAAGACCTCTTCGGTCAGCAAAGGTGCCTCTGATCATTTGAAATTGAAGCCAAATCCATCCAAGTCCTCCTTTTCTATATTCAAAGAGCCACTTGAGGGATATACAGTAGTTGAGATGACTGCTTCAGAAGGTGAAGTTTTCAATGAGAGGGTGAAAACGCAGGAACAGATCCTATATGACCATTCACTGCTGCCTCCTAGATATTTGTACCCAATGTGGGGAGAGAACAGCTACCCAATCGACTTGAAGTTCTATATCAATGACAAGAAGAATGTTGACGAAGAGTCTGAGTTTCCTATTTATACTTTATCCAATGTCACGATCGAAGGTAAGAACGATGTTACCCAACATTTCACACTTAGAGTCCCAGATACCGTGAAGTTCCATAACGGCTCCCTTTACCTCCACACATATGTTTCAAGACCCGGATTTAATGATACTGGTCACAAGACCGTTCAGTTAAGTGCTTATCTGCCAAAGAAGAAAGCTGCTAAACTCTATAAGCTCATTGGTCAAGGTGATGATGACGACACTGATCTTGAACAAGTAGAAGATGACGTACCACAGCCAATCGTACCATTCTGGCATCCGAATGTTACAATTTCCATTGCTAAAGCGCCAGGATTGATTGATTTGGATTCTGTTCCACCGCCAATGGTGGACGTTTTCCCATTGGACCCTCTTGATCGTCGTGATAACTCTACTGGTCAAACTGTTCAATACTTCCCTATAATCTATCAGAACAAATTTTGGCAGCTAAAAGATCATATGAATGAGATCAATGATACCGTTAGTGAGCTTGATTTCAACTTGTCTATCGATTTTGCGCCTTTCTGGAAGATCCAAGCACTGGTGCTCTTCAGTGATGGTATGAAGCAACAACAAAACAACCCGATGTCTATGACCGATGGTTCTGAAATTGATTCCATCAAGAGGATTTTACTTGACACAAATCCATACCTCTTGGGGATTACCGTATTGGTATCCTTGTTACATTCCTTATTAGAGTTTTTGGCATTTAAGAGCGATATCTCTCATTGGAGAAACAAGAAGAATAATGTCGGTGTCAGTGTTCGTTCTATTGCTGCCAATGTGGTTCAACAGACAATAACACTTTTATATCTAATTGATAACTCTGAAGGTACCTCTGTCATGATCCTGGCATCACAGGGGTTTGGTATCCTGGTCGAAGCATGGAAGATAACAACTATTGTTAATATTGAGATTAAATGGAACGGTGTGATTCCGAATGTGAAAGTTACCGATAAATATAAACTCAGTGAGACCGAGCAGAAGACCAAAGAGTATGACTCTATTGCCTTCGAATATCTCTACTGGGTTGCTGGCCCACTTTTGATCGCCTATGCTATCTATTCCTTGATCTACAAAGAACATAAGTCATGGTATTCCTTTGTTGTGACGACCCTTGTGGGATTTGTGTATACCTATGGCTTCCTCACATTGATTCCAAGTGTGTACATCAATTATAGACTCAAGTCTGTTGCACATGTTCCAAAAAAGGCAATGGCTTACAAAGTTGTTAACACATTTATCGATGATTTGTTTGCGTTTGTCGTCAAGATGCCATGGCTTCACAGATTGGCCACTTTGAGAGACGATGTTATCTTCTTTATCTACCTCTATCAAACATGGATATATAGAGTAGACTACTCAAGAGTGAACGAGTATGGTCAAGGTGGTCATGAAGAAGCTGAAGAGCCTGAAGAAGTCATTGACGAGAAAAATGGCCAAAAGGTGTCCAAGAAGGAGTCTAAGAAGCAGAAATGAAAAGATACTACAAGTAAGTGCAAGAATCCACAGTATGATGAATTTTTTGCATTATACGAGTAACGAAAAAAAAAGAACAACAAAAAAGGCAGAAACTACTGTAGAGCTTCATCCTTATGCACAAGATCATGGAGTAAATCAAACAAAAGAAAATCAACAAGCGAATAAATAAGTTGTAGAAATAATGGAAGGAAACGGTTAAACAAAGTATCATCCACGATTAGCCACGCTCGAGCCATTCAATAAGGACTTAATACTAATATTACTTTGTATCGGCTGAGCAGATTCTTTTTCAGTGGTGCTTTTTGTTTTTAGCTTCATTGGTTGTTCCTTCGGAAGCGCAGCTGAAGACCCAGCTACAGGAGCGCTATAAGCAGGGAGTTGCAATGCCTGTAATTGTGGTTGTGGTTGCAGATGAAGTTGTGATTGCGACTGTGATTGTGGATGTAGCTGTGGTTGGATAGATGAAGCGTATTGTCGGGCAAACATCGCAGTGAAGTCCACCGCAGGAGGGTATGAAGAAGAATCTGGTTTTGGGAGCATATGAAGTGGTGGGAGTTGAATGTGTTTCTCGGTAGAAGGATGAATCTGAGATGCCGGTAATTGATGCTGATATGAATGTTGAACAGATTGTTGTTGTTGATATGAGTTTGGACGCAACTGTGGAGATTCAATCTTGTACTTTTTCGCTTCAGCTGTTGTATAGCTATTGACGGTACGTTTTCTTCTCTTGATGATAGTTCTCTTTAGCTTTGAAGGTCTATGAGAACCGTGCAGCCTGTAATAAAGGCCACAAGCGTTACAGATTGTATCACCGTTATCATCACGCCTCCAAAGAGGTGTCACAGTGGTACCACAGTTTGTACATGCAATTGCAACATTTTCCAAGTGTTCAGACCCAATAACTTCGACGACTTCAGAGGCTTCCTTGGTGTCATTATTTCCGTTTGGCTTCTTTGTAGCATCTTCGTCTTTTGTCTCAGCTTTCACCGTGGCGGAGCTCAGTATAGTTCTATTGTTGAAAGCAGGACAACCATCACAACCAGAAGAACCACCTGTGCCGTTACACCTTCCATCACCTTTACATGTGCCCCTATGGAGATCTTTCGAATCCACAGTCACCACATGGGGAGGTCTCTTCAAGTTTATCGGTCTGTGACAATTGTTTGCCCTGTAGTACAATCCACAGGCGTTACATATCAGAGAACCATCTGGAGCTCTTCTCCATAGTGGAGTTTTTGTAGTACCACAGTTCGAGCACACTTGTCCCTGCGTCGAAGAAGGGTTTGGAGAAGTTATATTGGAGTCTCCTGGAGAAGCTGTGGGCGTTGGCATATGAGTTGTTGACAGAATGATGGGCAGAGATGTGTTGAGGTACGAGGAGAATGAGAAATAACTGTAATACACCTAGACAATTGCCAAGATGAGAGATCAAAACGCACAGTCGGTCAGATAAAAGAGATAGATGGCAAGTGCAGGATGTGTTGCAAAGTCTCGATCTCTGTCGGTGCGTTGGCAATTCGGGATCTGAGAGAGGGAGTGATTTATTTGTATGCGACCTTGTGTACTAGTGGAAATCAAAGTAAACAGGCTCAACCTATATCGTAGTGTACAGCGTCAAGCAAGGAAAGGAATATGGAAGCAAGCTTTCAGAACTGCAAATCAGAAGGGCGAATAAAAAGCTCCATCCTTTCTCATCTTTATGGTATATGGTTAGGATGAGCTAATGCACATGTGGCTTATCTAACGCCGCCATACCACATTACATAAGCGGTCAAGCAGCCCTGGGGAGAATTGCCTCAAGTAGGTGCAGCTGACCAATCAGAGGTTGCCCATTTGTAATTATGGACTGCTGTTCTAGAAGCCTGCGACGTACTGTGTGTATATCAACAACGGCAGTGCAGGACGCGTCGCATCATATAGAGTATAGTATAGAGTATAGTATTTATATAACTTATACGGTTATCATGACGAACACACACAGCATTCTCCTGTAGCTGTCGGATCTACGTTTTTATCCAGCAGTGCAAAGCCTTTCCCCATTTTAAGACATTACAGAGGCTCACACCCAACAAAGACTATCAAAAGATCAGTGACTACCCACGCGACTGTAGATCGGCCCGACCCAACGGCCGCAATACACAGCGAACCATTTGTGCAGAGGTGTTGTCCCCCCCAGCGTGGCTGTTTGGGTGCTCACTTCTCACTCATGTTCATCTCAACCTTGTTAGGGCTGCGAGGTATTTTCACAAAACATCAGGTGTAGGAGCTGTACATATTGTACAAGGAATCAGGGTGTCAACATGTACTCCGATAAGACACAGCCTATCACGCTCAGGGATCTCACCTTATTTTTCCTCATCACACATCGCGCACCACACCCAAAACACCCCAAAATTAGTAAACGCTTACCGTTCATTGGTCCAACCGGGGCTATCGCCATGCATCACACGGTTTGACAGAACACATAGTTAAGGCCAACGTGCCTCATAGTTAAGAAAACATGGGTGTAAAAAGGGTGTTTTGGGTGTTAAACTGTGCCGCGGAGTAATTTCATTGGACAGTGGCCAGGTCGTCTAGACCCCAGGGGTACATAGATGGGGGTTTTATTGGCCAATGAAAGGCATCGTGTAGTCAGCTTGCACGCAGATAATACCGCATGTGCTATAGAAGTATGGAATAGTGTACTTGAACTAGTGTGAACATAGTCTACAGTAGTCGTAAAGCCGTTTGTCTATATTGTCAAATCTACAACCTCAATCACATTTTCTTCATCCTTTCCCTCTCTATCATCCTTACCATCTGGCTTCCTTTTGGATCTTTTGAACTCCTCTTCACTAACCTCAACAATGTCCAATTCATCATCCTCTGGTAAGTCTCCCTTCTGCCCACTGTTACACCATTTAGCGTCCTCATACCTCTTTATAGCAGCTTGTCGTACCATGTCTTTCAAAGACCCTTGAAGATGTCCTTCGCCTCCAAGTTTCTGAATTCCACCTTGATATAAATGTAGCTTACGCTCTCTAGCTTTTCTCTCATCCAAATCACGTCTCCCACCTAATCTGAAACCATCACCTCCAAATTTGACAGCTTCAATCTTCAGTTCATTCAATTTATCCGAGATTTCATCCAGTTTTCTATAGAATTTGATATCATGAGGCCCAAAGATGTTATGCGTCAGTTCATGAAGCATAGTGCCGATTAAACTCTCCATGGGTAAGAACCAGAAATCATTTCCATGAGGTCTCAGTCTTAAATAGATCTTCTGGCCATGATTGACATTCAGTCCTAATAATGCAGGATTCTTAGGTGACATCTCACTCAGTAGCCCAACTCTAAAACCGTAGTGTTTCATCAATGGTCCAACAGCATTGGCGATCTCATACAGGATGTTTAAAGCTTCTTGTTCCAAAGGCTTTCGCTTCAAGGCGGCTATATTGCTGATATGAGGGTTTGTAGACTTTGGTGCTACAACACCCTCATTCTGTTTCCGCTTTGGTGGCATATGTTCTTATGAAGCATCAATGGTGGCGAGTCTCAAGCATTAGGGCGCACGGGTCGTTTTAGTGCTGATGCTTTTTTTATTTGTTTTTTTTTGTCAGAGGGGATATCACCGCCAAATGTGTCAAAAAATGTGTTTGCAGGCACGATGTATTGCGCAAATCCAGACAGATTAGACGGCAGAAAGCCTTGATCAATATATAATGTATGATGGTCGCAGTATCAAGTAATCAGACTCAAGACTCAAGAGAAAGGTGGTAAGATTCACCCGATGAGATGAGACGTCTCCTTGGACCAAGCTCCGAGATGTCCCAAGCCTCATTTAGTTCTACGAAGTTAGGGTGCAAAACTGATGGCCCGATATTGCTAGAAAATATGAGGCCCATTTGGCGCCAGGTTACAAAAACTTTGAGTTTGAGCTACAAGTACTCTTTGAATATTTATAAGATTAACTCCCCGCATATAAAATCAAGCACTGCTTTCAATAGGACGCTTCATATCACCCATCTCGTAGTGGTTCTTACTCACTTCAGTGGAAGAATGAGCATCTTCACTGTTCAAGTACTCGATGTTTGAATGTTCTCCAAGAGCCACTGCCAACATTGGATCAGCACATTCAGCCATCTCATACAAATCCAATCCCATCTCCTCAGCCTCGTCGGACACTCTCATCTTACAGCCTGGAATGTAGTTGATGATGTAACAGAGAGAAACGGTTACTATGGAAGTCCATCCGACAATACCACAGATAGCAGCCAACTGATAACCCATCTGTTTCCAATGGTGGAAGATCCAACCACCTTCAATATCAGTCACACCGTCTAAGCCTGCAATGTATGGAGATGCAAAAACACCGACAACGATACCCCCTACTATACCACCGATACCATGCACGTTGAATGATTGAGAGCTATCATCGACGCCGATCCAACGGTTAACGTTATGTGTGAGGCTACAAACCACAGCTGTGAACATGGCACCAACGGCACATGCCCATGGCGCCAGATAACCACATGCTGGTGTGACAAAAACCAAACCAACAATGAGACCTTCAGCAGCCATCTGTATAGACCATCTTTTGGTCTTGATGTAGTCAATCACGCTGTACGTCAGCATGGCAAAACCGGCAGCAATCTGGGTGTTGGCCATGATCATTGGGGTTCTTGGTGTGGTGATGGTTGTCAAAGTACCAGAGTTGAAGAACAACCATGGGAAGTAGATAAGTAAAGAACCGACAAATGTCATCACTGGAGAATATGGCTTATAGTTCAAAGTCTTCTCTTTCCAACCCTTTCTTGGACCAAGGAACCAAGAGTACCACAAAGAAGCAACACCGGATGCAATATGAACTGGACCACCACCGGCGAAATCTAAATCACCAAGGTTGTATAACCACCCGTTAGGATCCCAGACCCAGTACGCGAATGGACAATAAGCTATGGTGGTCCAAAGGAACGCCAGGATGAGTGAGGGCATGAGCCTGCCTCTTTCAGAGATAGCACCGAGAAAGATTTGTACCGTACACACGGCAAAGAAAAGGGTGAATGTAAAAGTTTGGATAGCAGGGATTGAAGCACCTTCATATAGAGGACCAGCCTCAACATTTTTAAGACCACCGTATTTGAAGTTACCGATGATCACAGAAGGGGAAGTTTCTGAACATGCGAGAGAGAAACCAAAGAGGAACCATTGGACAGTAACGATTGCTGTTGTCAAATATGATTGAACGATTAAAGTCATGAAATTCTTTCCACGCATAGCACCGCCGTAGAACAGAGCGATACCTGGGGTAATTACCACAATACCGACAGTGGCACAGGCCACATAGGCCATGTCAGCAGCTACTAATGTGCTGAAGCAACGTTAGTGCTGGTTGTAAAAGCTTATATGTGTCAGTTTACATACCTCACTTGCTCTTCGTAAGTAGACATTGTGCTGATCTGCTTTACAGGTTAAGCTGCAATTGAGCCCCAGATGGGATGATGGATTGTGGGTTGGTTATATACTTGGTGAGATAAGATGATCCGCCATACATGTGCCTAGATCAAGAGCTTGCCGCGGATCAGAACCTCAAGGTCATTATTCTGCGAGGTGTAGATGATCATAAAAAGCAAGGGAAAATTTGCACGAAAGCAGTAACAGATTTTGAACAGAGCGTAAGATTGGTTCGAGGGTCTCGCTGATAAGCGGGAGTATTCGGGAAGTCTGAACGCGGGCCTGCCAATTCGGAGACAGATGCAAAGACGTTGAACCTCAATTTACAATCAACAGCCGGGTGTTCCATGGTTACCATGATCATGTACGTAATTGCTACTAATGTAACGATCACGAATTCGCTTATCATAAGACTTCCGTATTTACATGTTAACGTTAATTCCAACGCTCTTTATCAGTTTATTGGTCTCGTTGAACTTGAAATAAAGTCTTGGCCAAGACCAAAAAAACCTTGAGCCTGAGCAGTTCTAGGACATTAGACTGAAGTTCAATTACAAAAGACTAAATCTTATTCTGATGCAGCGACCCTTCCTGTCTTTGATACATAATGACTTCAGTGAATATAGCCAAAAAGAGCTTCTGTAATAAAAGGCTGCTCACTTGAGCCACAGACATTCACTAAACAGTTAAAACACGTAAGAAGCATTAATAAATTATATCAAACAATTTCAACAGGCACTTTAATCTCCTCTTGAATTTCAAAGTTCCTCTTACTAGCCTGAGCAGAAGAATTACTTTGACCGTTATAGCACTCAAAGTAGTTAACTCCATAACCCATGGTTAACAGAGGATCTGCACATTCAGCCATCTCGTATAAGTCCAGCCCAATCTCTTCAGCTTCTTCAGAGACTCTCATCTGCAGACCGGGGACGTAATTGATGATGTAGCAAAGAGAGATAGTCATAACTGTGGTCCAGCCAACAATAGAGCAAATGCCAGCCAATTGATATCCCATCTGCTTCCAGTTATGATAGATCCAACCTCCTTCAATTTCACTCACACCATCCATGGCGGCAATAACAGGTGAGCCAAACACACCAACGACAATACCACCTACGATACCACCTATTCCGTGGACGTTGAAAGAATGCGTAGTGTCATCGATACCAATCCAATTGTTAATGTTATATGTAGCACGACAAACAATAGCTGTGAAGATTGAGCCGACGACACAAGCCCATGGGGCTAAGTAACCACAGGCCGGGGTGACAAAAACCAGACCTACAATGAGACCTTCAGCAGCCGCTTGGATTGACCATTTTTTGGTGAGAATGTACTCATAGCCTGTGAATGTCAGCATGGCAAAGGCGGCAGCCAGCTGAGTGTTTGCCATGATGTAAAGAGTCCTTGGAGTGCCAATAGTCATCAAGGTCCCAGAATTGAAGAACAACCAAGGGTAGTAGATCAGAAGAGAACCGATAAATGTCATTAGTGGGGAATATGGCTTATAGTTCAAAGTCTTCTCTTTCCAACCCTTTCTCGGACCAAGGAACCAAGAGTACCACAAAGAAGCAACACCGGATGCAATATGAACTGGACCACCACCGGCGAAATCTAAATCACCAAGGTTGTATAACCACCCGTTAGGATCCCAGACCCAGTATGCGAATGGACAGTATACCAAAGATATCCAGCAGAAGCCCAACACCAATGAAGGTAACAAGCGACCTCTTTCTGCAATAGCACCAAGGAAGATCTGTGCTGTGCATACGGCGAAGAAAATAGTAAAAGCAAAGGTTTGAATGGCGGGAACAGATCCACCTTCGTACAGAGGACCAGCTTCAACATGGTTCAATCCCCCATATCTAAAGTTACCATAGATCACAGAGGAGGATGTATCAGAACAGGCGAGTGAGAATCCAAACAGATACCATTGTGCCGTGATTAAAGCAGTAACCAAGTATGCTTGGACAACCAACGTCATGAAGTTCTTACCACGCATGGAACCACCATAGAATAGGGCTATACCTGGTGTGATTGCAACAACACCGACAGTAGCACAGGCAACATAGGCCATATCAGCAGGGGAGAGCGTGCTATAACTGTATTAGTAGGGAGGAATTTCACTGGCATCTTCTACACACCTAACTTGTTGCTGGAACTGCTCAGACATTGTTAGGGAAAAGTGCAGATATGATAAGGGAAGGGTGGAAATAAGTAAGATCCTCGAGACTTTATATATAAGTTTAGAATATCTTTAACCACAAAATAGCATGGTACTTCGATATCTCATTCTGGTATAGGGAAAGCCAAGACAGGTGGCGGCCTCCCAATGAAATGGCATATCATTGCTATTGAAAGTAATCATTATCAAGCCAAGACAACTTTCAAGTTATTACATCAGATTGCTCTCCTAGGGGCTCAATTCCTTCTTGTTCTAAATAAACTGGAATAAGTGAACATTTGATACAAGCAAACCAATATGCGGACTTCTAGTGGGGATCCTTTTGAAAGGCGTGGGCCCTTACAGAAACTGGTGCGTACTATCCGAATAGCATAACTCAAGTCTCATATGATTATGTTCCTTGGATTTCAGAGTCTCATGACCTATGCCTAGGACTAGTTTAAGTCTTGGGCTGAGTACTCAGGTGGAAATTGCACCTTATAGCCGCGATAAGATAAGTAGCCCTTCTCGGAGATGCCGGGATGCTGGGATGCTGAGAAGTTGGGGGGGGGACGCAGATTAGAACAAAAATTTGGACTGCAACAATAGCGATTAAAAAGAGATGATATATTCATACACAAAGTATGGTGTAGCCAAAAATCTTGTGGATCACTCTCTCCTACCTTTCAAAAGTTTGCGCTACAGAATCCCACGAATGTTATCTCCAAATACATAAGCTTATCAAAAGAAACATCTTTTGGAACCATGCGGAAGACTCTTTTTTTCACTCAATTTGGCAACGCGAAACCTCGTAATCGGTGAGGGATGCCTATCGAGAGACACACCAGGTACACCAAGATAGAACTACCAATTATTTCACTCTATCAGCCATGGATGACTGGAGGAGAAACGTGAATATATGGAGATGCGTAGATAATACCAAAAGTATACTCAATGCTAATCAGTTGTCAAGGTTAAACATTTTGATTTTGGTGTTCGCCAATACCGCAGAGCTTCATAGTCACCCCCAGCCTTGAATATTCAAAGCTTTCGGAGTAGGGAGCGAAACTCATGGACTTTATACCCAGAGGTTAAAACCCAACTGATCGACAATGGGCACTGTAATCGAGACGGGATTAACGGTGGTGCACCTTTTAGGCCTTACGTCCTTGCAAATCATCGCCGTTTATGAATCCTGCCTGTCGCTGGATGTCAAAGCGAACCCAAACCAGGTAAAAAAAATTCAACAGGCTCTTTTGTCTATATGAATATTTTGTTCTATGGAAATCTCTATCATTCTATCTATTTTATTTTGTTTCTTCTGGGAATGCAAAGTAACCAGCTTTTATCAATTCCTCAATGGATTGTGCCCTTTTGCCACTATCAGCAAGGTAACTGACGTATGACTCCTTCAATGGTTTAATGTTTGCTCTAATCTTACACTGCTCTTCATCCCATTCCACAGCTTGGTAACCTCTATCGCCGGTGGCCTCCCTTGCCTGGGAGTTGAGCATATTGGAGTATTCAACATCTTTTGGATACATGAGATCATGATGCGCTCTCTCAGCTCCTTCCAGACTCTTACAGTAATTCTCCATCTCTTGAATTGATGGTAATGAGATTTCACCTGCCCAGACACGGGCCAACCAACAACCTTGAGATTCAGACAAACGAGTAGGAAGAACAAATCTTGGAAGACCAATCACAGCAAGTGTAGGGTTATGAGAATAGATCAGATGGTTGTACATGTTGTGAACTTTACGGCCGTCGGTGATGATTGGAGGGTTTTTTAAAAATGGGATGGATTTCAAATAACCGGTGCAGAACAAGACAGTATCAACATCAGTAAGAGAGGAGCCATCTTTAAAATAAACGGTTTTAGTCTTACCATCGAAGCGGGCCAAATCTGGGACATCTTTAATCAAATCTGATTGAGCAGCTGGCATGTGGTTTTCTGAACGGATTGATTTATAGATCACTTTCTTGAGATTTGTAGCGAGTTGATAGGCGATATCACCACCAGAGGCAGAGTTTCCAACAACCAGAATGTTACGCTTGTCCTTAAATTGAAGAGGATGATCATAAGTTTTAGCATGAAGGATGGAGCCCGGATGCTTCTCGTGCCATTCACTTAGACCTTCAACATCTGGGATGAAGGGATGATCATAAGAACCAGTAGCGATACACACAGCGTCATAGGTGTCAGTGATTTGTTCACCAGTGTTCAAATCTTTGGATGTGACAGACCATTTATTCTCTTTTGGCTCGACATGAACAACTTCAGTGTCAAACTGCACATTGTCTTTGATATCTTGAGAGTAGTTTTCAATGTATCTCAAAATTTGGTCGTGAGTTGGGAATAATGGTACGTCTTTTGGGAATGGTGAGTTGTTATATGCCATAAGATCCTTAGGAACATTGGCATCGAGCAGCTTGTAGACGGGGCTCTCGTAGAATTCTTGATTTTTCACTTTGCATTTTGTTGTTGGTTGGAAAGGATCGGTGTTTGGAACAAGTGTAGTTGGGACAGTTACACTTTTCAACGGGGTATAGTTCCAAAGACCTCCAAACTTTGATCTACGCTCAAAGACATTGATCTTGGTGAACTTCTTTTCTGCTAGAAGCGCCTTTGTGAGACCAGCACCGCATGGTCCACTACCGATCACGGCGATAGATGAGATGTTTGGTAGGCGAGGCATCTCGTAATGAATGTGTATAGCTGGCGTTGATGACATTAAAAAGTATCGCAGAAGCAGCAGCAAAGTCGGGTATTTATGTATGCGTCTCCTCCGGAATCGGTCGATAATTTGCAAGTTGAATGAGGGTATCTACAGAACAAGTGTTGATGAGGATAAATGCAGATCTCTGGTTAAAGGGACGATCGCCCAACCGTTAATGCTCAGGCGCAAACAGAGAGGCTGTGCCACAACTAGGTATATAGACCATACAACAGCCACCACCAACACCTGTTAGAGCGCTCTCTTGCCACCACACCTTCTTCTTTCCAATTTGCTCCCACAGAGAGACAGGTTCTTACCGTTAGCGCAGGCTGCGCGTGCGCGCGCACTGACATGGGCTAATTCCACGTGACATGGCGGAGGCGGACTCTGCTGAGAATTTATGATATCGTGAGTTTACCTGGCAGCCCCAGTAGCAAATAGGTTAGCGGATATTTAAAAATGCTGTTATCCATAATTGCCTAGGACCCACGGCTCAGACGCCCACTACAGAGAAGCATATTAGGAATTATTAGATTTCAAAGGCATCAGCCTGTCATAAAAGCGTAAACAAAAAGGAAATTAAGATCTAGACACTGGACTCTGTCTTCTTCTCCTCAGCACCAGAAGTAGCATCTGTATTGTTGATCTGGTCATCGATCAAGGTATGGCTGGCGACTTTTTTAGAGGCGTTGGATCTCACTGGCTCCGGGATGTACATCTGTTCCTCGTGGTATGTAAATTCACCGATCTGAACCTCATCGGTTCCCAGTTCTTCCTCTTCTGGGCGCAATCTTAGTCTCAAGAATGGGATGCGGTCTTGGATCAGCAGGATGATAGCAGTGACTACACAGACCCAGCCAATGATGGCACACATGCCGGCCAATTGGTAACCGACCTGGACATAGTGGTGGTTAATCCAACCACCATTGATCACAGTGCCATCAAGTGCTGCAACGTAGTCAGCGGCAAAAATACCAGTCATGACACAACCGATACTACCACCAACACCGTGGAGAGCATAGACATCCAAACCATCGTCGATTCTCAAGATGTTCTTCAAGTCAACGGCAAAGTTACAGCCAATGGCAGTGACAACACCAATGATGAAAGCGGCCCAGATTGGAACGAAACCAGCAGCTGGAGTGACTCCTACAAGACCGGCAATGGCACCAGAACAGAGACCCACGGTAGTCCATTTACCCCCAGAACGGAAGTAATCGACAAACATCCAGGTCAAGGCACCAGCCGAGGCGGCAACGTTGGTGTTGATGTTGGAGAACCAAGCACGGATAGTGGCAGTACCAGCGGAACCACCGTTGAAACCAAACCAACCAAACCACAAGAACACAGTACCCAACACCACAGAAGTGACAGAATGTGGCTTGTATTTAGGCAAGCCTTTACCAGCGACTGGATCGTTTCTCTTACCGAGAATCAAGGCGTAAATGAGAGCACCGTGACCAGAGGCAATATGGACTGGACCACCTCCAGCGTAATCCAAACCACCCAACTTGGCCAACCAACCTTCAGGGTTCCAAGTCCAACAAGCAACTGGGCAATAAACAATGGTGATCCAGATGAAGAGGAAAACCATCATTGGACCCAAACGGGCACGCTCACAGGCACCACCAATCAACAAACAACCAGTGACACAGGCAAACATACCTTGGAAGAAAGCAAAGACTGTATCAGGCAGAGCAGCCACAACGGAATTGTTACCCAAGACGTTTCTCATACCGATGAATTGCAAAGAACCGATGAATTCACCGTAGACATTATGGGAGAAAGTCAAGGAATAACCCCAAAAGAACCATTGGAATGACACCAAGGATGCAGCCATCATGGAGGCCCACAAAAGGGATAGGGCGTGCTTCTTTCTCGAAAGACCAGAGTAGAGAAGACCAATTCCTGGGATCATAATCCACACGAGGGCAGAAGCGGTACCGATCCAGGCCAAGTTACCCAAGTTGTAGAGGGAGTTGAAGTCCACGGTGAGAGAGTCACCACCGGTGCCAACACCGGTGAAACCTTCTGGAACATCAGTTGTGGACATTTTTGTTGCTTTATGGAATAAATGGTTATTTTAAAGTAAAAACGGGATTGGTTGGGGACTAGCGCCCTTTTATATTATTTTCGATCTTGTGTTTTGATTGTGAGGCCCAATTGGGTCAGAGTGGAAATTTTCCACATTGCGCTATCTTGCAGAAAAGAGGGAGGGAAGACCGTTCGAGGTGTCCACCTGAAAGTTGAAAGCACTATCTCAGTTGGGAAGATTCTTATATAATGGATATAGGGGTAATGAGCAGTTAAATGTTGATAAACCAATGTATAGAAGTTTAATGGCCAATCTCAACGATCTTTCATATCATTCTAGGGCAGTCAACTTCCTGTGTTGACAAGCATTTGGTTGTCGGTTGGTCCACACAGCATCCACGATTGGCGGATTTGCTATCGCTATCAGACGACCGAGGAGGTGGGCGCACCGGAGATATGAAGAGCGCATCTCCAATGAGGCATTGCCGATAGCAAAATCTGTATGCGCACTCCCAACCCGTTCTGCGGTCATGCACAATATGGTCAGACGTTTGGAAATATTTCAATGCCTTATGGAACACAGATGCGTGTTGTATTGCAGCCCTGAGACAACCAGCCGGCAGCAGAAGCTCCGGACAACGCACTCGTCTCCATTGTTGAGATGAATCTCTCCATGCCATTGAGATACCATAGGCCGATCGTCGGTTCTGACGGATCGAATTGATCAACAGGGTCTAGCACAGGGTACGGATGCCATTGCTTGGCGTACCACAACTCCACTCCAGTGACGTCTTTGAATAGATACTTTTCAAGGAATGACATGTCTATCGTATCATTGCTGAAAATCTTATAACGAACAATCCCGCTCTCTTCATCATAATCCACAATGTTGACACTAAAAAATGGCACCTCTTTACCAGTCGTCAAAATTGACTCAGGGACATTCGATCCAAATTTAGGGTGGTCAACAAGATGCGAAACATTGGTTTGCACATACGTTACGTAGAGTTCTCTATACTCAACTGGTTCAGCTTTCAGATCAAGCCCAGTGAGATTGGCAAAGATCCACGGCGTCGCAATGACAACTTGGTCGAATTCTTCAACCGTGTCGTTATAAGCAACCTCCCATGTTCCTTTGAACGTTTTCTCAATAGACTCAACTCTAGTGTTCAATCGTAAAGTGGCGTTCGAGTAGTCAATCCACTTCTCGAAGATCTTATAGTTCCCGCCCTTAACACTCATAGCATCTTCGGCCGCCATTGATATCAGCATGCCCATGGCGTGTATCTCATTAAGAGGACTCCTATAGTTTACCTGCGTCAAAGGTTGAATCAACTCATTGCCCAATCTATCACTTAGACCTCTGATTTTGAAGAGTTCATCTGCATAGATCTCGGAGTACTCGACCAAACCGCTCTGAGAAATCACATTCTGCAGCCGAAAAGGAAATGAAATGTTGTAGAAATACTTCAGAAACGTTGAGATAACACTTTTGAGCTCTCTAGATAACCTCCACCCGCTCACACCATATCTCCAAAGAATCCTGATGAATGTCTTGAAAGCACCCCATAGACCGCTATCAATTCTTAAAACAAACTCCGTTCCATTCCAAATACCAATAGAACCGGAAAACACTTCTGTATACTTACCAGAAACACCTCTATCTTCAGTCTCCAATCCAAACTCTTTAACAGCGTTATATAAAATCTTATTAGCCTTAACAAAAATACTTCCACCAAGTTCAACGTCACTGCTCAATACAGTTCTATCAATTCCGTCACTTGATGGCTGAGATGAAGAATACTTCCCCACAGTAATAGATCTTCCACCGATATAACCGTTAGACTCAAAAATGGTGATATCATAAGCATGTGAAGTGTACCTCTGTGCGTAGTATGAGAAGGATGAACCTCCTGAACCTGCTCCAATCACAGCAATCCTTTCCCGCATTGGTTTGACATCTCCTTTCTGAACAGTGTCATGAGACGAATCAATAGCTCTGTCATGGCCTATTGGTTGTTGATGTCTTTCAGATGAAAGAACAAAATCAGAAAGAAACAGTACAATAAGATATGACAAATATGACCTCATGATGACCCTCGTACCCAAAACTGCAAAAACTGTAGTTGTGGGAATTGCTGAAATTGAATGGCTGTTGAATGGGTGAAGAAAGGGGTAGATTTTAAAAAGACGTTTTGAGGGAATGTGTCAGATTGTAATGAACGAAATGTGGCTTCGTTGTTCGGATCGCGCAAAAGTCTCTATGGTGAGTTGAGATAATAGAAGCGGGTAGAATTTTTTACAGGTTTTACACATCTGTCCACCTTCATATCTATTTATGAGATCTAAGTTCTAAGATAAAATTGAACTGGAGTTGGGAAGTAGTCCGAGAATTCGGGAAAGGACTGCTTCGGAGCTATACTATATACTCTCAGAACGGTAATGATGATTTTCTACCTGTGGACCAGCTTGCCCACAAATGAAAACTTCCTAAAGAAGTCGAACCAGTCTTGACTCTCTTGGAAACTCTGGATGGAGCGTTTTGTTTTCGCAGACGAGGGACTATCGAAGTTCCAACTGCAAAGACGCTTCGGGATCATAACATCACGCCTCTCTCTGATGACAATCTATGCATTGTCTGTTGCTTATATGCGCTACTGCAGAAGACACGTTCAATCTTAGTAGATCCCATTCCAATAGACGTAATACCCTTTTCAAAGCGGCCAGCAATGGAAATTCATCTCACTGATCTGCAGAAGTTGAGAGATCATTTATATAATTTATAATTTTATCTGTCAACGTCGCAGCCACACTCTTTGAAACAAGATTTCAGATCCTCCATTAATGGAAAAGCTAAAAATGTTCCCGTAATTTCGACAACATCCTCTGGGAGCAAGCGAATGATCTACAATGTGATGGCATGATACCAGAAATTTAAGTCACTCTGCAATTGCACCCAACCAACTCTATATCGGTAATATACCTAGGCTATATGACAAAATGACCATTTTGGACTGCTTTGTGGGCTCCCTCCTACAGACTACCTTAAGAGGAGTAAGCCCCCACTACCAGGCCGACAGGACTGCAAGGATTAGGTAGGCCAATTGGCCGGACCACTTTTTCAAACTCCAAATCGAAAATAAGGAGACTTCCTCATATTATCATTAAACGCAACATGATATTCAGGGTCCAACTATAGAAATTCATAAAGTAATCCGCTTTAAGAACTCAATCAAGGCAACTTGGCCGAGTGGTTAAGGCGAAAGATTAGAAATCTTTTGGGTTTACCCGCGCAGGTTCGAATCCTGCAGTTGTCGTTATTTTTTGGCTAACTTGTACTCATGTCCTAGTATGGTAGCGCTCCCTCCAGGTGCTGCCCAAGTCCTATATATATATCCATGGACTTGTACAAATATGCATATACTATGAATATATATTATATACAAGCTGTGTGATATAATTCTAATTTCTCTATAGATTCTCACTTGAAATTGCTCTGATATCACCAATAATATCATTACACTTCTTTCGTCTGTTATAGTCATTTATGTACGAGACACCAAAATGATTCGATGAATCGGGCCAAGTAATGAAGTGAACCTCAACAAAGCTTGAACGGAAGTCCCGTGACAACATCGCTCATTTAGTCTAGCTGTTCTGTTTCTCCATGACTCAGTACTGTGATCCATAGCCTATAAGAGCCAGAAGTGAATCATTTTCCAGTTTGTAATCTGCTTCATGTTTTAGTGTTTCCCAATCACTCCGTCTTGTTCTTCGACACAACCCTCGAAACGATTCTTGGTACGAAACAGGCAATTCTTCTTCTGACATTTCGTGTGTGACGTTCGACCTATTCAGTCCTATCATAAGAACGATATGTGCGAATGAGAATTTGGAGCACTGTATTCGTTCGAATGACTCTCAAAGATTGCCCACCTCCCCATTGGCTATCGGAAGCTGACTCCCATGACAGAGGCGAAGAGAGCATATTCAACGCTGAATCTTTGTTTCGCCAGTAGGCCCAGTTTCACAGAGTAAAAGAAAAACAGTTTTTCTGCAGGGTCCCTCTAACCGAGATTGTGTTTGGAACGTAAGCCCAAGTGGTGTATATAGCGTTTAATGAACTCATAATCACCCAAGCTCACGTTTTACATATTTCTCTTGCAGTAAATTGCAGTGATGTATGGGTTACAGGAAAGGCTGTTTGATGAGCCCTGATAAATGTTCATATTTGGAGACCAGCCGGTTGCGGCTGATTTGTGGGGTGGCTCGCACTTGACACTGATAGTTGATACAATGGACTTAAACAGAGCATAATAGATCTATTGTTTACTCGATATTGTTCATATTATTATAATAAACGCATTTGTTGTCTTTCACAGAAAAAATAAGTTGATTTAATGAGCCCTCTTACTGGTCTGATGCTTGAAGTTTTGACTGAAGACTCTTGACAACGTTTAGCCAATCATCAAGGTATTCAGTCTCGCTCCAAAGCTCCAGAGATTCACTCTTATCGCTTAGAACTGCATCTAGTGCCTTTTGAGCAGTCTCAAGGAACTTCTGGTGATCCACAATTCGCCAGCCTTGTTTGTGCTTCTCAACAAATTTGAGTACATTCTCCCTGTATGGTTTACCCAATTCTTGATCTGACATTGCACTGATGATGCTGATATCCTTAAGACCAAGGAGAAGGACTGTATATGTCAGAACTGCACCGCACTCGTCGACTTCAAGATAATCAGCGTCGATTGCATCTTCGAGGTCCATGAGTATCTCCAGGAAGGGTTCCTCCATATGGTTCACAGCACGAGCAAGTGTGTCACACGCAGTGTCTTCTTCGAAGACATATACCCCAAAAGCACCCATAGCGGATCCTTTTATCGTTTTGTCTCTTGCGTATTTGGGTGTCGTTGAGATCTTCGAGTAATTTTATTTTGAAGATACTGTAATGGGCCACTTCTCAGAATTACCAAGACTACAAGGACGTCAAAATATGCAACGAAATTTCAGAACATCAGCGCTATCTTCTAATCTCACCAGCTCTCTTCAGTTCTATAGCTTTCTTGTAAGGCGGAGCTGTAGGGCTTTGCACTGGGTCCAAACTGACTCTTTTCACAGTTTCATCTATCGTGTATGTAGCATCGGAGTCATAACTTGAAAGATCACCGCATGCAATGAATGGGGCAACGTTTCTTCTCTCTTCTTCGTACCCGAGGTCATCCCTGAGTTCATATCTCCCGATGTTAGCACCCTTAAAGAAGTCTTCTGTAGAGACGTTCGGATCGAGAGTAGGTTTCCAAGAGGCGCTTGGTTTGTAGCCGAGACACACGATAAATGCTTCAAGCGAAGTACCTCTTGACGAACGAGGTTTAGCACATATCACTTTCTCAAAGAGGAATCCTAACTGTGAATACATTAGATCAATATCTCTTCCTCTGAAGATCTTTGCGACAAAGGTACCACCCGGTCTGAGTAGACAGGTTGTCAACTGTAAAGCCGCAAGAATCAACTGTGCCTGGATATATTCATCCAAATCATGAAGACCTGTCACATCTGGAGCGCCGTCTGAGCACACAAAATCAGCAGGCTCACCACCAAAGATCTCCAAGATCTTGCTCAGCGTCTTCGGGTGTGTGATATCAGCCTGAAGAGTGGTGACACCATCGATTGGAGCCATGGGCTGTAAATCTACAGCAACGATTTTTGGTTCAGGACCGATTGCATTTTGTTCACGCTTCTGGAAGATCTCACGGGAGAGCACCTGAGACCAAGATCCCGGTGCAGCACATAGGTCTACGACACGACTCACTCCCTGGAAGAGCTGGAATTGATCGTTAAGCTGGAGAAGCTTGAAAGCAGATCTTGCTCTCCATCCTTCCTCTTTGGCCTTTCTATGATTCTTTTAGTTAGTTAGGTATAACAATAAAAAGTCCAGTTCTACTCACCTGTAGTACAAGTCCCTTTTGTCCTTACTGCTCTTTCCCATTCTTCTGTTTCATTCCCTCTTGAGACCTCATCGCTGCTGTATCTTCGAGAGAGGTCAAATTTTACAGGGAGAAACGGTCGGAATTGCTGACTTTCCCGGAAGTTATCTGAAAAATTCGTTCACACCAACATCGAAAGGAAGCCGAAGTGGAAAGCGATCAGAGACACAGAAGTTCAGAGAGAAAGTAGGAGAAAGACAGCCATTATGTTGAGAGCCGTCACAAGAAGCATACGCCCTTTCTCTACACAGTCTGCACTTCTACGTGGTGCGATTAAGACCACAAGCGACGTTTCGCTCAAGGAGACATTGTCTGTTCCATATGAACCAAAGATCCTTTCATCTGAAGAAGTCCTGGAGACCACGAAAACACCGTTCCCAATCAATGTTGAAATGAACTACTATGCTCCATTGCGCCATGAGATCCGTCATGGCGACCTGGTTGCAGAATTACAATTCAGAGCGTATGATTATGAGAACTTGGAGTTCTTGGGTGACTTTGCACAAAGAGCTGCTTATTACTTGGATATCCCTGTGAGTGGTGTTATTCCCCTCCCGACCCGTCGTGAGAGATGGACGGTGATCAGGGCACCCTTCGTCCATGCTAAATCCAAGGAGAACTTCCTCAGACTCACACATAAACGTGTTATTAAGGCTTACGACGCTACACCTGAAGTTATCGACCTTTGGATCTCATATATCGCAAAGCATTCGAACGCAGGTGTTGGTATCAAAGTACAGACCTTCCAGCGTGAGCCTGTGGACCTTGCTGCTGAGCTTGATAAGACTGAGCTGGCTTCTATTGAGCAATTTGAAGATACCGTTGCCAGTCAGGCTGCCATTGCGAAGAGAGTTCAAGAGCTTCTGAACGATCCTGTTTTCAAAAGACACATCCAACAAGAAAAAGTAGGAGAGAAGGAGTCGGCAGAGCAGATAGAGGACAAAAAGGTGAATTGAATATATTGACTGTAACACATGTACATACAAAAACGTTTATATCTTTGGTGTAGGCTCTAATCCGAACATTTTAACCGTACATATCCCAACCCTCCTCCTCTTCTTCATCATCCTCTGGTAGATCAGCAAATTTTTTCTTCTCCAAGAGGTTTTTTCTGCACATTGGACAAGTAGAATGCACTTTCAGCCAAGGCGCAATACACTCCAAATCAAACTTGTGGTTACCGTCACATGGAAGTCTTACCACAAGAGGATGAGGATCATCAAGGAAATCACTCGTACAGATTGAGCAAGCTTGATCCGGCTTCAATGCATTTTTTGGTACACGATCTAAAGAATCGATGAACTCTTGGCTGACTCCTACCACATCTTTCTGTGTGCTCAGTTGCTCCAAGAGGGAGTCCGTAAGGGGTAAATCACCGAGGGATTGGAGTGCTCTTTGAAACTGCTCCTCTGAAAGTCTTGTATTTGGATTGAAAGTGAATTCTGTAGAATTGCTTGACACAAAGAAGTCCTGAAGAAGACTTGAAAGGGTTTGATGTGACCTCCTTGGTGGTGTCGTTTGCTCTTCCTGGATGTTGTGTTCCTCTGCATTGAGTTAATATGTAATGAATGAACAATAACGCACATACACACCTTCGTACGTCGACATTCCTAACTGGGCCTTCCTCTTGATATTTTGGGAAGTAGTCTGACCGTTTCTATCTCGCGCCACCTTAGAACTACAAAGCTGCATAATAGGGAAAGATATTGCTCAAAATTCATAATTCCTAAACACTTTTTCATAATCCGGACTATTCTTCAAGATAGTAGCTTCCTTCTTCTTTGGAGCATCCTCTATTGTTTTAACACCGCTCTTCGCCAACTTTTTCATGAATTTCGTCACTATAGTACCGACTTTCAACTTCTCAGCACTTGTATTACCCATTGTCCTCTCTTTACCCCATGTAACTCTCAGTGGGATACTTTCTACAACTAGGAGACCTGACTGGCCCTCAGTAGGTGTCGGTATAGCCTTAGAAGCGGCCTCAGCGTCAACACGTCTCATGAACGTGATAAAACCACATTTGGCCTTATGTTGACAGTTGAAACTCTTCACCTTGCCAAACGTCTCAAAGAAGTCTGTGATCTTATACTCTGGCAAAGAATCATCAATACCAAATATGAACAAGGTCTTTAAATTTTTATCCTCTGGTAAGCTCAACGAACCGTTAAACGGTAATTTGGACACTATTTTAGAGACATCAATTTTATCGAGATGCGAAGGAACAAGTGATGATTCCTTTCTCTTCACTTGTGATTTTGGAGCCTTAACACCCTTTACTAGAGCCAGCTTCTCCAAAATTTCCTTCGCCTTCTCTTTATTTGAAGAGACTGAAGCGCCACCTATAGATTGGAACTTCTCACTGTTGTTTGCCACGTACAATTTGGAAATCTCATTCTTTGGTTCACTAGCACCTGTCAATCCCTCGACACCCGCCATCTTGAGAGCTGCGTCTCTTAACTGGATAGGAATACCATATGTCAAGTCCAGCAGACAGCTCTGGCAACAGTTACGCTGTTTAGCACATGTGAGACAGATGATTGTATTTTTGAAAGGCCCATTCTTCACCGGGGCCCATTTGTAGACAGTGAAGGGCCTCGTACATAGTTTACACTCCAATCCTCCCCGTTCTCTTAACATCTGGAGGTATGGATTAGGTCCCAGGCATGTTTCACAAACGGCGGGATATTCTTGCGCGGACATTATAGATTATGTGGTTGTTTATTTGGGCTTTGGCTCAAAAGTTTCGCCTTCCTAATTTTCAAGCGATGAGCCCCCAGATCAATCAAAATACAAATGACAAAGTGAGAAACGCATAAAAAAGAGTGAGCCAAACAGGAACAAAATTATTCGCATCACGATTCATAATATGAGTCAGCAATTATTAGTACATTCTACATGTGAGGTTCATCCGAAGGGGACGTCAATTGAATATAAAGCAAGGCACGCTAAGACAAATACAGTTAGTACTCAAAATCTCAAAAAGAATGCGCAATCACACCATTGAAACCAGAGATTTTCAATCAGGGTTAAAAAGCAAAGATTGGTTCCTCATGTGTTTTCGGATGAAGAAATTCAAAGTTGTTGTTGTCAAGTTTATCATCAGTAGAAGAAGGGATCTCGCGGGTTCATTGATCTGGTGTGACGTGATAAGTAACTTACCATTCCAGAGATAGCTGGTGGTGTAGTCAAGTAGCAATAATGGCATTGCCGTTAACATACTGACTACCCATTGGAATTTCTTCTTGGATCAGCGACCCTCAAAAGAAAAGGAGTGTAAAATGAAAGTGAAACAGAAAATTTTTATGGTCGAAGAAAATCTGCGGGCACAAATGGCTGAAAAAAAAGATGGGTGTGTGGATGTTTCCATGTTGGGTAAGGGCTAGATATATATGGGCAGTTTCTGGAGTCCTGAGAGAGTTCTCTCTGGCAAAATGTAGTCTATGACATTTTAAACATTTTTTTGATCTGTAATATCTCCTTTTGGTACAATTCTTCTCCTGATAGGGTACCGAAAGATGGATTTTCATCTCTTGTCCATACAAAATGGGCATAAATGTCCTCCCAGATAAGCTTCTCTACCATGCCAAAACAACAAGCACACCACAACGATAAACATTCAAAGGGAAGAAAGACCATGGATTATTCGCGGCGCTCTTCGAGAAGGTCGTCACGTAGACCATCCATGATCTCTACGGAAGAGAACAACACAGAGATGTTTGCTGGTGTTGGTTCTGAAATTATCCCATCCTCTATCTCGTCTTTCCACCATATGCACCATTTCGGTCATAGACAGTCTATTGACAGCCGTCAGAGCTCTGTCCCAAGCTCTGCTGCCTCATCCATACGACGCGGGAGACTCGCACAATCTCCTGGTGAGATGGTGAGCTTGACACGTATGCATTCTGGTTCTCGGTCAAGATCACAATCAGTGGACCAGTTTAGATTCTTTGACCCTGAACAAGTCGAAGCAGCACAGGGTGCCTCCACCATGGACGAGGCAGTGGACTATGATACCAACTGGGATGAAGATTTGAGGAGAGATAGTTTCACAAGTGCAAGTGTCCAGGATTATGGTTCCTTGGAAAGAGCAACGACACACTCGACGTACAACTACAGAGATAGATTTCCGAGCGACAGCAGCAGAGCATTCCTTGAAGAAGACGAAGAGAGTGAGAACGAGGAGGACTTGGGACCACAGGTGTCAAGCAATGTCTCTAATTTTCATGAAGTTAAGCCAGAGTTACACGACCAATACTTCCCAAGCTTCCCTGCCAAATTGCATTTCCAGAGGTTTTATATAGCCGAGGAAGATTTGGTATTGGGTATTGCTGGTTTCAGAACTCATACGATTAGACTGTACATCTACTATCTACTCTCAGTGCTCACATTTGGTCTTTTTTACTTGTTCATGAGATGGATGCCAAAGTATAAATTTGCATTCATTGGAGAGAAAACTCCATTGGCAAAGGCCGAGTGGGTTGTCATCGAGACCGAGCATGGTGAGCTAAGTGTCACTGATGTTCATAGACAGTGGTATAATCGCCCATTGTCGACCACGATGAATGTGCCTCACTTGGATGTTGGCCCTGTAGAAGGTCTGGAGTTGAACATGGATCCTGTCATTCCAATCTTGATCACTTTGGATTACAGATACTTGAAATTTTACTATTCACCAGTGGAAGATATATTCAAGACAAATACCAACTGGGTTGATCATCAGTGGCTCCACCACTCAAGAGATGGATTGACAAAGGATCAATATGAGGATAGACTCTTAGTGTTTAATCCAAACACATTAGATATTAAGGAGAAACCGATGTCTCAATTGCTTGTGGAGGAAGTACTACATCCATTCTATATGTTTCAAGTATTCTCTATCATCCTCTGGGCATTCGACGAGTACTATTATTATGCTACGTGTATTTTTTTGGTCTCCATCGTCTCTATTATCAACACCTTGGTTGAGACAAGGGCCACAATGAGACGCTTGGCTGAGTTGTCAAAATTCTCATGCAAGATTCGTGTTTGGAGAAATGGGTTCTGGAAGGAGACACACTCCTACGATTTGGTACCTGGTGACGTTTATGAAATCTCTGATCCTTCCTTGCACACTGTGCCTTGTGATTCAGTTTTACTTTCTGGAGATGCGATCCTCAATGAGTCTATGCTTACCGGTGAGTCCGTACCAGTATCTAAAGTATCTGCGGCCCCAGAGACCCTCGAGTGTTTGGTCGAAGGCACATCCCAAATCCCACCGCTCTTGGCCAAGTCTTATCTCTTTAACGGTACTAAGATCATTAGAGTTCGTCATCCTGCATCTGATCCAGCTCTAGCACTTGTGATACGCACAGGTTTTTCAACCACAAAAGGTGCCTTATTAAGATCCATGCTTTTCCCGAAGCCAGCTGGTTTCAAGTTCTATCAGGATTCTTTCAAATACATCGGATTCATGTCATGTATCGCTTGCTTTGGCTTCATCTTTTCCACAATCAACTTCATCAAACTGGGCCTGGGTACTCGAATCATTGTACTAAGAGCCCTTGATATCATTACTATTGTCGTTCCACCTGCACTGCCAGCTACGTTGACAATTGGTACCAGCTTCGCGCTTGCAAGACTTAAGAAGAAGAAAGTCTTCTGCATTGCACCAACTCGTGTAAATGTTGGTGGTAAATTAGATGTCTTGTGCTTCGATAAGACTGGTACGTTGACCGAAGATGGGCTTGACATCTATGGCATCCATACCGCTTCTAACTTCGAGAATCTAATTACCGATGTTGATGAACTGGATGAAAAAATGCTGAAGAGTATGGTCTCATGTCACTCTTTGCGAGTTGTCGATAACGAGTTAATTGGTGATCCATTGGATTTTAAGATGTTTGAATTCACAAACTGGAACTATGAAGAGGAGTTCAATGGATTCAGCTCTCTGAATGAGGGAAGATATGATGACGATATCTTACCAGAGAACACTGGTATTTCCCCATCTGTTGTGTATCCAAAGAATAACAAGAGCAAGATGGTAGGTATCCTCAAGAGTTTCGAGTTTGTATCTGAATTGAGAAGAATGAGTGTCGTTGTTAAGTGCGTTGATCAATTCCACGTCTTCACCAAAGGCGCACCAGAAGTTATCAAAGATATATGTGACCCATGCTCTTTCCCACCAAACTATGAAGAACTGCTTTATCATTACACACATAATGGATACAGGGTTATCGCATGCGCTGGAAAACCATTAAAAAGGGGCACTTGGTTGTACTCTCAAAAGGTATCTCGTGATGAAGCCGAATCAAACTTGACATTCCTTGGATTTATCGTGTTCGAGAACAGATTGAAACCGTCCACAAGGGGTGTCTTGGAAGAACTGAGAAGGGCCAACCTAAGAACAACGATGTGTACTGGTGACAACCTCTTGACTGCTGTGAGTGTTGGTCGCGAGTGCGGTTTGATCAAGGAGGATCTAATCTTTGTCCCTCACTTTGATGAGGAAGGTATCCAGTGGTATGAGATTGATAACGAGAACCTCAGATTAGACTCAAACACTTTAAAGCTTCACCAATCTTACAAGTCATATGGTCTTGCTGTTTCTGGCGATGTCTTCAGACACGTTCTCAAGAATGAATCAGATTTCTACTCAGAGGATTACATTAACACACTCTTGTTGAAGGCAAATATCTTTGCTCGTATGTCTCCTGATGAGAAGCATGAACTTGTTGAAAGGCTTCAAGATTTGGACTATACTGTTGGCTTCTGTGGTGATGGAGCCAATGACTGTGGCGCTCTTAAGGCTGCTGATGTTGGTATATCGCTTTCAGAGGCTGAAGCGTCGGTTGCTGCACCATTCACCTCACGCACATTTGAGATTTCATGTGTCTTGGAGGTTATCAAACAAGGCCGTGCATCATTGGTTACATCCTTCAGTTGTTTCCAGTATATGTCGCTATACTCTGCAATCCAATTTGTCACTGTGTCGATCTTGTATAAACGTGGTTCGAACTTGGGTGACTTCCAATTCTTGTGGATTGATTTGTTCTTGATTTTGCCATTAGCTATTTTCATGTCTTGGTCTGATGCATATGGTACGATAGTTGCCAAGCGTCCATCTGCTAACCTTGTCTCTCCAAAGCTCCTGATACCACTTGTTGTCAATATTGCAATCTTGTTGATCTTCCAAATCTTCATCTGGGAGTATGTTCAGACCATGTCTTGGTATATCAAGCCAGTTCCCGCTGGTGATGATGCTGTGCAATCATCCGACAACACAGTTCTGTTCTTCTTCTCCAACTTCCAATATATCCTATGTGCATTAACGTTGACGGTTGGTCCACCATACCGCGAGCCAATCACGAAGAACTTACCATTCATTCTTAATGTGATTATCTGTGTCTTGTTGTCAATGGTGTTGATGAATGTGAGCATAGAGGGCTTATGGGGTCAACTCTTCCAATTGACGAGGATCAGCTCTGGATTCAAATGGTTGATTTTGAGCGTGTCTTTTCTGAATTGGGTCGCCTGTCAATACATCCCGCCACTTTTCAAGGGACTGATGCGCAAGAGAGTTAGCTCCAAGAGTTACAAGAGATGGCTGAAAGACCGCAGAATCATTGTTTAAACATCTACCAAAAGGATAGAGATTATAGTATATACGTAGATATATATATTAATAGAAAAAGAGAAATAATGATGTTTTTTTAAGTAGATGCTTCGTAGATCTCACGTTCATCATCTGCGTTATATCTTCTCAAGGAGCTGAGGAAGTCATCTCTATCGAAGTACGCACCGCACATTCTCCTCTTACCTGTAGTGGTGCCCATTCTTGCATGGAACACTCTCCAGTTGTCAAAGATCAAGATCTCACCTGGAACAAGCTGTTTCCAGACAACGTTCTCAGGTCGGTTGATGACAGCGTGCCATTTCCGTAGGCCAGAGTAAAGCTTCTTCAAGGTCGCATTGCCCAAGTGATAGTTTGTAGAGCGATCAGAGTTGTTCCAAGAAACTTGTATCAAGTTTCCCTCTTTGTCATGGATGAAGAGTGGCTTGCGTTGAACCAAATGGACATCGCCTAGCGAATGGCATTCGATCTCCACGGTACTCAAGAAGTCATAGTCTTCAGGGAATTCTCTTTTAAAGTCCCTTGCACACTTGAAGGAGTCCACCACAGTTGTTTCACCGCCAGTCCCGTCATGGAAGAGCAAGTGAAACAGCTGTAAATACGGAGTGTACTCCCAATAGGTCCCATCCGTATGACTCGGGATCTCGAGATCGGAATAGGCAGTATCCTTCATACTCAAGTCAGAGGTAAAATCCCAGAACCCACCATAGTGCGTATGTCTTATGGGCAAGAACTTCTTACACAGTTCCTCTGTCGCCCCAGCAGTATGTGGCGCGCCGTGGATGAATGAAAATCCGTACTGATGTATGTTATTTAAGATCTGTCTGTGATCTCCACTGATGATAGATTGATAGGGAACAGTGGGCTTGTTCGCCTCAATAACGTCTTTGGTCCAGTAGACGCGGTCTGGATAGAGATACTCTTTATACGGGCCTGGCTCCGTGTACTTTACAGTGTGAAGTTGAAGCCATCTTACGGGGAACTCAGAGACATGACCATCATTCCAAGTGATGAGGAGGACAGTGCCATTTTGGACTTCAATATCCTTTGGGTTCACATCTTCCGCAATGGTATAGGTATCCACAAGCCGCTGATACGTCTCACTGCTGAAACACTCAGAGCATTGACAGTTCTCTCTCAACCAGAAGTTTAGGCTGGATAATCTGGTTAGCTTTCATTCAACTCCGAAGGGAGGGGGGTAGTAAGAACATGCGCACTTACTACTCAAGAACTGAGCCGTCAGAAGTTGTGACAACCACCGTCTCAGGTCCCTTTGTTGTTGCTAGCGTGACTGTGAGACACATTGTGCTCTTTTAGCCTTGAATAGGTGCGATAGAACCAATAAACAGCAGCAAAGCAAAGATGGTCTGACGATGACGCGGATGTCTCGAGACTTTTCTTTGTCTGTCAATAAAGGGGAGTAACGGCTATGGTGGGGGAGAAAGCGGAGAGTCCAGCGGAAAGGGAAATCCAGAGACCCTCGGAAGTGCCATTTTGGGATGTGACAGGGCCAGGCCCTTAGCTATTGTGTCCGCCGGTATAAAAGAAACTGCATCGCGGAGGAAGAGCCAGGGGGGCGGCAAGCAAGGGGTGGTTGTCACCAGACTGTTGAATGTGAAACGTCTTTTTTTTTGCCTTAACAGATAACGGGTAACCAAACTGGTCAATATATCAATCAATATATCAATCAATATATCAATCAATCAAAAAGAGGTAAGCAATCAACCAAAGAGTTCAATCAGAGCAAAAGGAAAATGTACCTACGCAGTCCTACGCCACAGAAAACAGACGACCAGGAACCTCCAAGGGCTTGCCGCACTCCACAGCCTGTGCCATTGATACGTCGGCACTCTTGTAATTATTTGACGGCGCTACGGAGACACTCATCAAGTGAGTCGAAGGGTAGCTCATCGAAGTTCCGGCCAGATGAGGTGGACCCACTGGATTCGTCCTCTGGCCACAAACAGCAAAAACAGGAAAATACAGCGGCACACAAGACCGCCAAAGAGATCAAGGGGGAAGAGGCGGTATCGGGACTGCCATCTTTCAACATTGAGACGCCAGCTTACTATAACCCTGAAGACACAAAGAGATTACTGCAACGTAAGAGCATCGCTCTGGACATGGCAAAGTCTCAGGAAGAGTTTGGCGTCAAGTACGGTGGCGTTAGACGCAATTCTGGCGAATTGAAAGAAGAAGAGGAGCGCGCGAAGCAGTTACATAAAGAGACTCTTAAGGAGCTGAAAGCGCATAAGCATGACCAAAAGGACGGTCCCTGCTTCCACTCAAACCAGTCCGGTCCTTACTGTCCTGAAGATGTCAAAGGCTACTACCCAGAGAGTTTTGAATACGCTGATTTCAAAAGAAGAATGAGCTTCCACAACTAAACCTATTCAAACTTTCACAAAATGACTTGTTACGAATAATTGTTACTGTGATTCCTATCTATATATGACAATTTTGAAATCTATACGCTGTCAGTATGATTTTTGATTAGATGAACAAAGTAGTTGTAGTAGAGCCCCTGTGTAGAAGGAGTGCCACCTGATGAATCATCACTGATCAGCCGCCCTAAACGAACCCATTTGGAACACTTGGGGCACTCAACAAACTTGTTGACGAACTTCCTCTGTGTGATCTCAAACATGGCATTGGGATTTGGTAGCATGCATGGAGGCAGTTTGGGAGGAGAGAGAACACCGTGCGAAAGTGCCAAGTGGATGAGGAGATCCTTCTTCTTGACCCAATTATGGCCACGACAGAGACGACACATAACGTCCGTCCTCTTATTTGAAATGTTCTTCCGAGAGTAACGGTATTGCAACAAGTTGAACAACTCACCGTCTGTAATTTCTGATGCAGAACTTGGACATCCCCTGTTACAACTGTATTCAAACGCCCGGTTCTGAACGAACTCAGTCCTTCTAATTCTATGGCCTTGAAAGTGGCGTGGAAGCCAAGTCTTATCTTCAACTGATCGAATGTCTTTATAGTACTTCACATCTCCATCGGAATCAGTCAACATCCCTGGTGGGATCCCACAAGATTCTTCACTCGATGGACGGTTTTTGTACTCCGGTTCTTCTTCAATAATGATATCATCAGATGAACAGATGGAATTAGTTTCACCATCCCAATCCTCATCTGCGTGGCCCAAATTCAGTTCACGAAGTACAGTAACACTTACTTGGCTAGATTTCTTTCGTGGTGCAGACAATACTGTCACAGCGTTCTCCTTCTCTTCTTCATCCTCGTCAATCTGTAAGCCGCTTATGGCATCTTCGAGATCATGTGCACTCATGCTGACGCTTCTCATGTAACGATCCTTCGAATTTACAGTTGTCAAGTCATACAAACTCAGATCAATCCCTCTCATGACACGACCACTTGGGTTGTTGTTAAACTGATACCGAAAGCTATCTGTGTAGCTACCCATACTCAAAGGACTTTGTGCATAGACTATGGGTGTCTTCAAGGAGCGAAAATCATCCGTAGAAGCTGTTCTATTTTGAAGTAAATGGTCACCGAGCGATAAGGTCTTTGTCAAAGAAGCCAAGTCTGGTGTGGAAAGGAAATGCGATGATCTGTGCATTGTATCCATGGTTAGCGATAAATTTCAGAGATGATAGAATAGATTTATGAGAAGATGATAGCACGTAAAGAGTTCCTTAAAGAGGGAAATATTTTGGGTTATTGTCTCCATGAGTTGATCTGCAGTTTTGTGGAGGAATTTCTGTCACAAAAACTGCATCGAAGGGTCCTTTCCATACAAAAGTACATAGTTTCTCTTCTAATGAGCTATGGGTTAGCAAAGAAGGTTTTGGACTAGACTTCATCATTATAGCACTCTACAACATCTCCCAAAAAGACCATTAAACCATTTTATTTCAAGAAGTCATTTGTACGACGATGCAACACCTAATAAGAACCAGAAATATAGAGTACCAGCTCACCACACTGAACCGATCTAAACCGCACCGTTCAATCCCACCACATTTACAGCTCTAGCTTAGAGCTTGATGTCACAGTTGCAGGAATCGATGGTACACTTGCAGTTCTCTGGGAGACATTTACAGGTGGCACTGCCACAGGTATCACAGCCCTTAGAGGCAGCGGTCTTCACAGTGGAGATCTGGGCCTTTGGCTTGGATTGTTGTTGAGTGTTCTTAGAGCAACAGGACATTGGTTTAGTTTGATGTATAACGAATATTGATAGTACAGTCCTAAGCGTTTTGTGTCTCTGTAGTGTGGGCTCGAGGTCTGCTTTTTATACCTGCGACGAGCGATAAGGTGAGCCGATTAGAATATCCATATTGGGAAAGTCGTTGCACCAGGCGCGTTTTCCCACAGAGCGGATGTGCAAACTGCAAGCGGTGATTCTGGGCTGGGCACCGTGGAAGCCACGAGCTGAGAGTCTGGAATGGAACAAACCAGAAGGGATGTAGAGCTGACTGCGTGACTGATGTGTTACAGACACTTTGGTACCTGTGGTGACTGGTCTCTGAGAGTTAAAGCGCTGAGCGTCTGAAGAGGAAATTCGTGATACATTTCTCGCTTAATTGGTGGTGGTTACCCACTGTCGGCTACAATGTATCCTCCATAAAGAGGTCTATGACACTGACCATTGATTATGGCGACGCTCTCTCTTTTGCTTCAAGATTCTGACGTCCCGAATGACGAAAATAAATCCTGGCAGCTGTAGTGGGATTCTTGTTAGCCGCCTAGCTACTAAAGACTATTTACATCTGCTTCTTCACTTTCACCACTTTCATCACCTCTACAGTAACATATGAATATCTGCTTCCTGAACAAACAATGCCACAGGAACGCGAAAACAGTCTATCAGTGGAGGCGCTCATCCATCCGGCAGCTAACATGCAGTTGCTCACTGAGACAGCAAAGATCGAAGAGGCCATCACCATCTATCTCACAGCTCATCATCCAACTGTTACCCGCCATACTGAGATCGCTCTCTTGACACACTTATCAGGGCTTGAGATGAGTACACAGATGATTGGGTCCCTTATGGTCGGTGACTTGAACTTGAGTAAATCTGAATTGTTGGTCAGTTCTTTCTTGAAGAAGATGTACATCGGTGATGGGTCCCACCAAGGCGATGGAGATGTGTTCCAATTGACTGATACAAATTTGGTCATCACCATGTATGAGTGTATTGATAAGAGCCTGATCGATGAGTTCGATGATATCAGTTTAAGCTCTAACCTTCATGGGTTCGACTACATTACCGCTGGGTTGAATGATGACACACTACAGAGCATCTCAATGACCGCGCTACCAAATACGAAGTTTGATGATCTATGGAGTTCATTGCAATTCTCAGCACAGTTCAAATCACAACTATTGGGACATGCTAGATTATCCCTTGCGCTTTCTAAGTATCCAGAGTTGAACAACATGAATAGCAAGATCTTGGTTCTTCATGGACCGCCAGGATGTGGCAAGACCACTGTAGGTAAGGCATTGGCTCATAAGATATCTATCCAGAAGAAGGGAATATTGATAGAGCTCTCTGGAGGTAAGGTGTTCTCGAAATGGTTTGGAGAAAGTTCTAAGAAGCTTGAGATCATATTTAGAGATCTATATTCATTGATTGAATCCAACCCTGAGTTGATGTTCTGTGTCCTCATTGACGAAGTTGAAACGTTGGCATCTTCGAGATCACAGACTTTGGATAAGAACGAAGCAACTGATTCAGTGAGGGTAGTTAACACGTTTCTTACACAGCTCGATTCACTCAAGTCTTTCCCAAATTTTATCATCATTGGTACCTCGAATCTCGTATCTTCTCTTGATGAGGCATTCTTGGATAGAGCAGATGAAATATTTGAAATCAATCAACCTAATGTCAGTGCAACGTATAACATTTTGAGACAGAGCATAAATAAACTCATCAGCTGTCGGCTCTTAGAAGGAGATGCACTTCTATCAGACTTCAGTGCATTCAAAGAGGAATGTGATTTGTATGATTTCAGCAAGAAATGTCATTCATTGGGGAAAAGTGGAAGGAGTCTTATTCGTTTACCCTTGATGGTTTGTGCAAAGAGACAGCTTGCCTCAGGTAAGATCGTGCCCGTCTCTGTTTCCAGTTTCATTCAATGGCTTAAAGATCTTGAGTGACGTGAAATATGGTTAATGCATACGCATTACTGCTTTTCTAGAGGCGCAGAAAGAGTAGAAGTAGTTAAATATGAGTCATTGTTTTACCTAGCGATCTGGCGTGCAAGGCACTTCATGGATATAGGCTGCCAGCTGGATTGATAAAATAAATCTCAGTATGTAGTCACCCAACAGAGTATTGAACGACATTTATCTCTGATGTCAATGCTTTCTTCAGAAAAGGAATTTTCAATTTTGAAATTGGTGAGGTGAACTGGAAAGACATCTCTGAAATAAACAACTTATACAAAAGGGTACTTTCCGGAAAATGGCCACACAGACTTCGTCAACATCAGCTTTGAATGATCGTTCTTTTAACGAGCCTTTACTATGGAGATAGGAAGCACATGTTGCATTACATTTTCCAGCTCAAAAACACCTAATGAAGAAGGCCGGAAGTCGAAGCCACGCTTGCACAGTTGTTTATGAGAAGATGAATTTCTGGTCAATAGCATACAAATAGTTGGTTGAGAAATTAGAGTCAACTTTCAAGATTTGTGGAAATAATCATAATGATACCTCATACTATTTGAAGGTATTAACTAGGAGAGAACGGATAATGACTTGGGTCGCATGTTTTTAAGGATGAGAAGTGACAAAAAGACTACGCATATCAAGTATTTGTGACAACCCACAAGCTCTGAAGACCGAGCTAATTACATAGTGCACAACACATAACAAGTTTCAACTTTCAAGTAAACCGTGAGATTTTTTTGCCACTTTTCAGCTTGACCACCAACGGGCCACTTTGATCTATTCACAGAGCCAACCAGAGAATCCGGGGTAAGCCAAGACCCAAAGCGGAAAATTTCCGCAGTGTCCAAGACTTGGTCAAAATTTAAGGGGGGGGGGTCAACCAACAACATCAACAACAGAGACAAGGAAACAAACTAGAACACTAAGAGGAGTCAAGGATGTCTCGCATATCTCCAATCCGTCTTTCCAGACGGACACTCGCAACTGTTGCTGAAGCAAACCCAAACCGTCGCCTCGGTGGGCTCAGCGACCAGGATCGTATCTTTCAGAATTTGTACGGGTACTATGGGACAGACCTCAAGTCTGCACAGGCCCGTGGTGATTGGCACAAGACCAAAGAGTTGGTACTGAAAGGTGACGCTTGGATTATTGACCAGATGAAGCAATCTGGGCTTAGGGGTCGTGGTGGTGCCGGTTTCCCATCAGGAATGAAATGGTCCTTTATGAACCCACCTGGTTGGGAAAAGAACCCTGGTCCAAGATATGTCGTTGTCAATGCCGACGAAGGTGAGCCTGGTACTTGTAAAGACCGTGAGATTATGCGTAAAGAGCCTCATAAGCTGGTTGAAGGTTGCTTGCTTGCGGGAAGAGCTATGAATGCCACTGCTGCGTATATCTATATCAGAGGTGAATTCTTAACCGAGGCAAGAGTCCTACAACACGCAATTGACGAGGCGTATGCTGCTGGGTTGATCGGCAAGAACGCTTGCGGTACAGGGTATGACTTTGACGTGTTCATCCATCGTGGCATGGGTGCCTACATTTGTGGCGAGGAGACTGCATTGATCGAATCTCTTGAAGGTAAACAGGGTAAACCACGTCTCAAACCTCCATTCCCGGCCGCTGTCGGTTTATTTGGTAGACCATCTACGGTGACGAACGTTGAGACTGTAGCTGTGGCTCCAGATATCTTGAGAAGAGGCCCAGGGTGGTTTGCAGGGTTGGGAAGACCAGGTAACACAGGTGTCAAGCTGTACGGTATTTCTGGACATGTCAATAAGCCATGTGTGGTTGAAGAAGAGATGGGTATCCCATTGAAAGACCTGATTGACATGCACTGTGGTGGTGTCCGTGGGGGATGGGACAATTTGCTTTCTATTATCCCAGGTGGTTCATCCGTGCCAAATTTGACCAAGGATGCTGCTGAACAGGCACTGATGGACTATGACGGTCTCAAGGCTGTTGGTTCATCTCTCGGTACCGGTGCTGTTATCGTGATGGATAAGTCCACCGATATGATCAAGGCCATTGCTCGTCTCTCAACTTTTTACCGCCATGAGTCTTGTGGCCAATGTACGCCTTGCCGTGAAGGTACTACTTGGTTATCAAAGACAATGGACAGATTTGTAGTTGGTGATGCACAGCCAAAGGAGATCGATATGATCATTGAAGTTTCCAAGCGTATCGAAGGTCATTCGATCTGTGGTTTGGGTGATGCTGCTGCATGGCCAGTCCAGGCCCTCGTGAAGAATTTTAGACCTCTGATTGAGGAGAGAATAGCCCAGTTCAACGCTCAACATAAGGTCAACTACGGTGGCTGGGTTCCTGAAGCCACTATCAAGGATGGTCAGGTCCACGGCTTGCCAAAGAACTTCCATCACTGAACTATTTATTTGATTATTTATTTATTTCTATTTATTATATTTATTTTATATCGTTCATGAGGACCAATCACAGACGAATAAACGAACATACAAAGAGGCCCTTGACGTTTTAGAAGCGTTGCAAGAGTGGTTGTCAGGGCAACGCAGAATATCGGAAAATCCTTTTCTTTTTATGACCTAACGCGATGGAATATGGAAAGAGTTTCCTTACAAGAAAACAGTCCACGAAAAGACTGTCACAGCACAGGAGGAGGTTTGAGAACTCACAGGTGATCAGTGGTGATAATATAACTTGTACAGACCATCCCCTACGTGAAAGCCTCGGGTTCTTGTTTGAAGTCTTTTTTTTTGAAACAGATCATAGCCCTTCCAACGTACTGATTGCTCCTGATCAATCACAGATATGAAGTTCTTACACTGTCTTTTGGCCGTTCATCTGGCCACAGCTTTGGATCTTACATCATTCGAAGAGACAAAATTGCCACATGCCCTCAAATTGGCTCCGAGAGCAGTCCCTGTGGATTTACCTGCTGAAGTGGCTGTCACCGACTCTAATACAAGACCTATTGAAGATTTATCAACGCACTCCATTGTTACTGTGACCTCTACAGAACCAACAAAAGACTCAGAAAAGCAAGAGGATGAAGCGAACAACCACAGTAACAACGATGCATTTTTCATGGCCATCTCTATGATTGTCGTTTCTGAAATTGGTGACAAGACCTTCTTGATCTCTGCCCTCATGGCAATGCGTCATTCCAGGTTGCTTGTGTTCACTGCTTCTTTTGCCTCTTTGGCTATCATGACCATTCTATCTGGTATTGTGGGTCATACGTTACCAACTCTTCTCTCAAAGCGTGTCACTCAATTCCTCGCTGCTGTGTTGTTTCTCATTTTTGGTTACAAGCTGACCAGAGAAGGGATGGCCATGTCCAAGGATCTCGGTGTCGAAGAAGAACTCGCTGAAGTTGAAGAAGAGCTATCTGTATCCGATATGAACAGTCAGATGAACGATATAGAAACAGGCAAGCAACCGTCTTATCGTGGTACTGCATCTCTTAAAGAGAATATTCAACAATCTCTTATCTCAGTACTGAGCTCTCTGAAGGCTGCTTCTGCCTATGTGTTCTCTCCTTTGTGGGTACAAGTTTTCGTTATGATATTCCTAGGTGAGTGGGGTGATCGTTCTCAGATCGCCACTATAGCCATGGCTGCGGGCTCTGATTATTGGCTTGTCATCTTGGGTGCAGTTATTGGCCATGGTATCTGTACTGCTGGTGCTGTTGCAGGTGGTAAGATGCTCGCTTCTAGAATCAGTATGAGAACTGTCACACTCGGTGGTGCGTTTGCCTTCTTCATCTTCTCCATCTTGTACTTCTATGACGCTATCTACAACATTGAGGACTAGAACTTTTCTCATAACTCATTATTCTTATTATTATTCCATCATGAAGGAAAAAAACGCTCAGCTGTTTTGACTCTTCAACTTATGTATTCTCTCTTTCACTATAGAATGTATCACTTCATCAGTTTTCTCTTGTAGAAGTCTCAGGTCGTCCGCTAAATCTCTCTCAAGGTCCCACGTTGCCTTGCGGGGCTTGATTGCTTCCTTCACACTTACATCTGCCTGTGCTCTGAATTTCGCCAGCATTTCATTTGAGATGGCCTGGGAGACCGCTTCAACCGTCTCTGAGTTTTCATCTAGTGTGGTTGGCGGACGTGATGAACCCAATATTGTCGACTGCGTTGTTGGATCATAGTTTCTGCTCTTGATTGCGCGTTCCTTGGGGATATCAACACTCGCCTGTAATTTATGCTTGTTTCGCAAGGCAGCAAGGCGAGCTTTACGCTCCGAAACCTGAGCTTCTAATGACGACATAGCTTTTTTTCTTTGTACGTTTAGCTACTGTCAATTTGATTCTATGAAGTTTGTTAGATTCAAGTCCCACTTGCCCGAGCAAAATGGCAGAGCCTGGAATCAACTCACGCATTACAACGATTCCAAATTAAATGATAAGTTCGTGACACATGACTTATAAACAGAATGCTGAATGCAGGGTAATATATATATGCAGGGGTAGAAAACAAAGAAACAGGGGGAAAACACATACTCCTCACTTTAAACTCTTGATGAAACTGTCCAAATTGTACTCCTCATCGTACTGAGATTGGTCCCATAACTCACCTAACTCACCAATTACGGCGCCAGCCTTACCACTCAAACCAGACTCGTTGATGATATCTTCCTTTGACTTCGTTTTACCTTCGGTTTCACCTTCAACCTCTTCGGGTTGTTCCTGTTGACCAGATTGTTCAACATCAAACAAGTCTAATAATTGATTGGTATCCATAGATGCCAATCCAGCATTCTGTTGACTTACAATTGTAGAAGCGATATTCATCTTGAACTTCTGCAGACCCATGATCTTCTCCTCCAAAGTATCTTTGGTGATCAATCTGTAGACGTTAACGACCTTCCTCTGGCCCAATCTATGAGCTCGATCCATCGCTTGCAAATCATTCATTGGATTCCAGTCATGTTCAACAAAGATAACAGTATCAGCACCTGTCAAGTTCAAACCCAAACCACCAACTTTGGTGGTCAATAATAACACATCAATAGACGGATCCTGATTGAACTTTTGCACGATCTTTTGACGATCTCTTGGATCGGTAGAACCATCCAATCTCATAAAGGTAACCGATGGCAGATGCTTGCGTAACAAGTCCTCTTCAACCATATCAAGCATATCTTTCAATTGACAGAAGATCAAGGCACGATGTTGACTGATGACATTATCTCCTATAGTGTTAGATTTGTCAACATCTTGAGTACCAATACCACACTCCAACAACAATGTTTTCAATGCCATCAATTTGGGAGCATGCTTGATGTCATGCAAACCAAGACCTGTCTGCTTCAAGTACTTGCGAACGTCATTATATTGAGGATGAGACTCACTCAATACCAATGCAGGGTGATTACACAACTTTCTCATGTACTGCAGAGCCTGAAAAATATGTGTCTTCTTCTCAGCCACTTCTGACGTCTGGATATCTTGTTCCACAACGTTCTTCTGTTTCTTGGCAAAGTCATTGTACAGCTGCTTTTGTAAGTCGCCCAATTGGCAATAGTAGTCCTGAATAATTTTTGGCGGCAAATCGGATAACACCTCCTCTTTCAAACGACGCAACATGAAGGGTAAAACTTGTTTGTGCAAGGCCTCAAGTGCAAGTGCACCTGCTTCTTGCTCCTTGGATGATGTCTTCGAGTTTCTAGACGCTGCAATCGGCTTTGCAAACCTCTCTTGGAAAAGTTTCTCAGAACCCAAGAATCCTGGCATCAAAAAGTCAAATAATGACCACAATTCCAATACATTGTTCTGAATTGGAGTACCAGACAATATCAATCTGTGGTTAGCCCTGATCTTTTTAACAGACTTCGTCAACTTGGAGTTAGAGTTCTTGATGATGTGGCCCTCGTCCAAGACGCAATAGTTATAATCTTTTCCTCCCAAGAAGTCAATGTCGTTACGTACAACATCATACGAGGTTACAATGATGTCAGCCCCCGTGAATTGAGGGCGAAGACCTTGTCTCACAGAAGGACCACCAGCATACACAACAACCTTCAAGAAGGGAGAGTACTGGTTGAATTCCTGTTCCCAATGACCTGTCAAACTTGGCGGACAGACAATCAGCGTCGGTAACGGTCTAGTTTCGATTGATTTGGTGACCTTATAATCCTCTGCTCTCATGTGGTGATCACTAGCAACAATGCAGATCGTCTGGAGAGTTTTTCCCAAACCCATATCATCACAGAGAATACCATGTAGATGATACTTATTTAAAAAGGCCAACCAGTTCACACCTTCTTGCTGATACTTTCTTAAAGTAGCTTCAATGGCAACTGGCAGCTCGAAAGGCTTCGAACTCGATGGGTCCATCATCTGACGAATAAATTCACGCTCTTTTTCTCTTCCTTCAAGTAGCTCTTGAGGGACATCCTCTGGATCTGGGATTCCAGCTTCTAGCGGAACCAACTTGATGATGGATGCAAAAGTGGTCGTAGCGATGACACGAACGTCTTTGTCGGCATCACTCATACGACCTAAAACAGGAACAATAAGGAAGATAACATAAGGTAATATGTCGGCATCCATAGCCTTTGACAGATGGTATATTGCCTCTGTACCACCTTGGCGTTCGATAACATCACCAGCATTGTTCAACAGAGGAAGAACTTCTTTCACCATGAATGGGATCACCTTAGAAGGCGACAGTCTTGCGAACACAGACAAAGTCTTCGAAGAAGCATATCTGAAGACCGACAATTCCGATCTCAGACCATTGAGAAGAGATGGCAGAAGATCAATAAAGCTGGCTTGCAAGGTGTCTTCGAACGCTGGTGCAAGTGTCTTCAGCACACCAAGAGAGTCAACAATGGCTTGACCAGGTCCCTCCTCAACATCATCACGTAACGGTTTATCAAGCCTCTTAAGTGGATCAAAGATAATCCTTTGTAGCTGCGGGACCTTGTTCAAAACTTCAGCTCCGAACTTCGATAGGATGTGTTCCAACGAAAACTTTGCACCTCTCCTCTTGATCTTCGCTTCATGTAAGGTCTCATCAAAAGAGTCTGATTCAGCAGCTGCAGTTTCTTCTTTACGAATAGACAGGATAGAGTCTTTGATATCCTTGGATGTGCTGAAATCTGGAACCTCCGTAGTATCGACACAGATAAACCCACATAAATTCTTGACTATCTTATCTGCCACGTTTGGTTTATCTCCAAAGACCAATTTTTCAATGAAGTCAGCAACAGAAAAAGCGCTTCGGAGTTGTAAATCTTCCACTTCCTCAGCCTTAACACTGTCCATCAATGAACGAATGAATGGATTGAGCTTCTTTGGTAAGTAATCGGTCAGAAGAATTGCAGCTGAAGCGTGGGTGGCTAGGATAGCAGTGGTTCTTTGTGATCTCAGAGCCTGTGCTTCTTTGACAGCAACGATAAGTCGAGCCTTTGCATCCTCCAATGCCTTCTGTGCAGCCATTCTGTAAATGTTACTCATCTGTTTTATTAGCTTTTCATACATCTCCGTGCAAACAGCCTCAGCCATTTCAAGACTGAAAGCACCAGGCCCTGCTTCAGTTTCTCCTTGAACAACTACTGGCAAATCGTGTATCTTACTCTGTGACAAATTGCCCTCATCAATGAATACTCTGAAAAGTGAGTGACAGTGTGTTCTGACAGCCTTCAAAGTCGAGACCAGCTCTCTGTAGTAAGGTAATCTTCCTGGATCAGCCAACACACTTTCAAGCATATCATAGAATGCATTGGCAATGAGAGGTGAAGGCTTGAGGCCTCTTTCTAAGCGACTAGAACAGTACTCCTTGATGACCATAGAGGCAAAGATTCTAGGAGTTGCATGTGGCTTAACGAGATACTGCTGATAAAGCGGGATCACTGAATTCAGAGCCTCGTCATCGAAGTGGGATAGAATTTCACCCAGAGCAATAGCAGCTGCGATACGTGTTCTGTAGAACACTTCAACACCAACCAAAGTGATATCACCAGAAATCATAGGTCCATCTATATTGACACGATCACTGTCATCTGGTGGAGGTATGAATGATTCGGTTTTTGGAGGAGTTTTTCTCTTTCGACCACGTCCACTGGCTTGTTGCGAGATACAATCATCAGATGTCTGTTCAACAACTCTTTCAAATGGCTGGCCAGAAGGCTTGAGTAGGTACTGTGGGGACATGCTGTAATTATAACGAGAGACTCCAATTGGTGTCATCAGTAAATTCGTCAGTGGTTGGATATGTGGAAGGAGTGTAGAATTAAACTCGGTGATATCTTGTTTGTATGCCTCACGGATAAGGTTGAAAAAGACTTCCTGAGAAAGGGAGAGAACTTCAGGATTCTGTTCTAAAAGCAAGTTCTGATACAATAGTCTTATGGCAAGACCATCGATCCAACTTTTTGATGAAGAGTCCTCAACGGACAAAAAGGCAAGCAACGTCTTCAGAACAGATTTTCTGACGTTCGTAATGGAATGCCTTAAGAATGGATAGAGCTTTGGAACCAAGTTCTTGAAGGAATACTCATCATCTGCTGCCGCATCTTCTTTTATGACATTCAAAACTTCTGGATGAACACATAATTTGGACAACAAGTCCATAACAGCACCGATAGATGCAGATAAATCGTCCCTTAACTTAGTGAGACAATCCCATATAGTAATAATGACGCTATTAATAGTACTTCTCTTGAGCTTGATGAATTCGTCTGTGATCGGAGTCAATGTAGCAGCAGCAACAGCTTGCACGTCATCTGAGTCGTTCAAACCATGTAACACCATTCTCAGGACCTCATCCAGTAGCTCGGGCTTTTCTGTCAAAATATCTGTCCTCACGCTGACAAGGTACCGCAATCCCAACATACCACCATGGCTGGCCTCCCAACAAGGAACTCTTTCATTGGAACTTCTGTTTTGAAGTACCAACGAATCCAAGTGTTTAAAGACTTGGACAACCAAATCACTATCCAAGTGAATCAGCAAAGCAGCCAATGTCTGTGCAGCAGATTCTCTAACAGGGGCTACAACAGTATCATAGACGAAATCACCAAATCTATCTGCAGCAAAGAGAGTCAACAATCGACAAGCCAAGTCCTCCAAAGTTTGTCTGTTCTTTAGGTCATTTTCCTGTAGGGATCTTCCTTTGACACGGCCTGCACCCTTGCCGTGCTTCTTTATGAGTTCTCGTAATCCAAGGACAGCACCATGCCTTGTTTCCCAAACTTCAGAAAACATATCAGTAATTAGAAGTTCATAGACACCTTGGAATGGCCAAACAAGACCAGCGACTTTCGCATGTTCAGCCAAGATAGGTGGGATCTCTGGAGCTTTTGTCTCGACAACGAGCTTGTTACCCCCCGCCTGTGTCGTTATGTCAACTTTCTGTGGTACATCTTTTGAACCACCATCTGGAATATCAATGTCTTGGTCCACCAACTTCTTTGAAACTGAGCTTCTCGAGAGGTCAACTGGTTTGGCTTTGGAGCTGCCACCTTTCGTAGCCATTTTTGCTTTACGCTTAGCCATTGCTTTGAGTCTGGCACTTGAAAGACCAGTAACACCCGGAGATGGCGACAGAGATGTAGGAACTGGAGCTTCCGCAGGGATATCGCGCTTCACCTCTTGCTCAACCTCCTGCTTCACCTCCTGCTTCACCTCCTGCTTCACCTCTTGCGTCAACTCTTGCGTCAACTCTTGCGTCAACTCTTGCTTCAACTCTGGTGCCGGCGGTAGGTCATCGAGCATTAGTTCATCAATCTCGGATTTGATACCCAGGGTCTTCCTGACCGAGAGCTTCTGCTTTTTAATATTGGCAATCGTCTTCGCATCAGATGTATCAATATCTGAGCACGATAAGAGCTTTTTCCCCGACTTAAGAATCTCGTCAAGGTTCCATTGGTCGAGTGAAATGAAGTTACTATCATCGTTGAGCAATTTTATCTCTTGTTCCTCCAGTTTCATCTGGTCATCATCGAGTTCTTCAAGTTTGACACCTTGCTCATCTTCACCATTAGGATCCCAGCACTCCGCATGTGACGCAATACCTCCAAACGCCTTCGCCGCCGCTGTACGTGTTACCCACTTCCTGGAGTTGAGATAAGGGTAAACACGACTCAACAGGTTGAGAATCTCTTCCGGATGTGCCCTTGCAAGGTCCCCCAACTGATCCGCCGCAGTGTTCCTTATGAACTGCGTGGACCCTGTGTCCAAGAGGACCACAAGACGTTCGAGTCTCGACATGTGTAATTTAACCGCCCTGTGGTGATATTATTAGTGGATCCGAACGTGTATGGGCGGCTAATCACGGGCTGTGTTGTTTTGCTTATGTATAGGACCTCGACGCCTACAATACAAAACAAAACACGGTACGCAAACGAAGAGCAAATTGGTTCTGAGCACGGGCAAAATTTCTGTCACCTTTCTGGTCTAGTGCTCCCGCGACTTCTCTGGAGGCGGAAAATCGGGTTTTTATATAACAAAGCGAGCTGGGCAGGGGCAATTTTCAGATGCACCAAACTGTGCCCTTTGGTTTTGTTTTGGTAATGGGAGAGGACAATGATGAGAGGGATAAAAAGGGAATATAGGACTAAATCATGAAGTGGGAAATGGTGTGAATTATAGTATCTCCATTACCATTATCTTCCAACTACGGCATGTACAACCTTTTCCTTTCACAACTACTTTTCCCACCAGCACATGAGGGCTCCCTGACATTTATAGGTCCCCTTATTGGCGGGTTTCGAACTGCAGAAGTAGCGGTACAGGATTCGAGCAAACAAGCTTCCAATGATGACCATGTCACACTAGTCGCAACAGATGAATATTAACCTTATGAGCCACTTTATACCTCTTGAGTAAATATATGTCATCAGGGGCATGTGCGCTGAGCTGTTCCATAGCCCTCTAACAAGAGTAGTCAGTCATAGATGCACATCCTCACGGCGTTCAAGGTATTCAGTTACACGCGATGAGAGAACTGTGGAAATATAAGGCTAGAGGTTCATAATTAATAGGGTCCACTGGCATCTTCAGCCAGAATACATGTGTTGTTGAGCTTTCCACACGTTCGTTTACATTTGTGCTGTCAAAAAGTGACCTATGTATGTCCAATGCGGAATACTGGCGTAAACGATTGCGAATGTAGTTTCGCAATTCTTCGCGATTTCGAAAGCGGACTTCCGTTCTACGCCAATGCCGCAAATCGAACAAAAATGTGTGACTGCTGAAATGATACCATGGTGTCCAGATGTTACATACTCAAGAAACGGCGCGCATCCAACTCCCAGTCATCCAGACATCAATTTTCTGGTAAACGCCACACAGAGTTGATCGCGGTTCCTCCTCTCTCGCATGGCAGTTTTTTTTCAGCATCTACGACAATTCTCATACAACCTACAACCCTGAGGAGGATCTTCATCACACACAAGTCACAATGCCACGTAAGTAATCGCCTTGGGTTATCCATCATATGCTTGTCTTTGCCACTGTCTTCAATATGCTCTTCCTCAGTCTTCCTTTTCGTTCGTTGAGAGCTTCTTCTCAATGATGATATTTGACAGTTGGGGTAGATCGTTTTGAACATACGCAAGACCATGAAGAGGTTCGGGTCCTCCTATTCTTTATCCAACCTTCCAATTGCATCAAACAGTTTTCCCGAGAAACTGTTCGATCTATTGGTGTCGGTGTTGGCTTTTTGTTTCCAATGTGTTTTCTCTTTTCTTGAGATGAGCTTCTATGGGTACTGCACTGAACTCCCGACACTTCAGTTGCAGTTCCTGGGTCATTTTGAGTGGGAATCTGGCGTCTAGGAGATGGTTCTTCTTTAATGTGTTTCTTGATCTGCACGTTAGAGCAGCCTGTGACTGATATCTTCGTCTGGATCACGGACTGATTGCCATGTGTTACATGTCTCTGTTAGTGAGCTTGAAGATATCTCCTTGACACTGTATCCCACTCTGATCTGATTCTAGCTTTATACACTACTCATATATGGAACAAAAAGTGAAAAGATGATGGAAGCCTTTGAACTTCTCATGTAGATCAATTGATGTATATATTGTTTTCTCTCATGAACAATATGCTAATATGTTTCTCTAGGTGCTCCAAGAACTTACTCCAAGACCTACACTGTCCCAAAGAGACCATACGAGTCTGCTCGTTTGGATGCTGAGTTGAAGCTCGCTGGTGAGTTCGGTTTGAAGAACAAGCGTGAGATTTACAGAATCAACTTCCAATTGTCCAAGATCAGACGTGCTGCTCGTGACTTGTTGACCCGTGACGAGAAGGACCCAAAGAGATTGTTCGAGGGTAACGCTTTGATCAGAAGATTGGTGCGTGCTGGTATCTTGTCTGAGGATAAGAAGAAGTTGGATTACGTCTTGGCTTTGAAGCCAGAAGATTTCTTGGAGAGACGTCTGCAAACCCAAGTTTACAAGTTGGGTTTGGCTAGATCCATCCACCACGCTCGTGTCTTGATCTCCCAAAGACACATTGCTGTTGGTAAGCAAGTTGTCAACATTCCATCTTTCGTTGTTAGATTGGACTCCCAGAAGCACATTGACTTCGCCAAGAACTCTCCATACGGTGGTGGTCGTGCCGGTCGTGTTGCCAGAAGAAACGCTGGTAAGGAGTCTGGTGACGCTGCTGAGGATGAGGAATAAGCCTAATGATTATTTCTTTATCTTAGGGTTGTCTTTTTGTGTTATAAAAGTTACATCTTTTGTCTGCGAAAAGCAATCTTGTAGTTAATTATGTATAGTATATGAAGAATAAGGTTTTATTGGTTTGGATTAGATGTCTTGTAGCTTTTGTTTCCGACCATTGTCATAACTTCTGAATAATCTTGTTGACGTCCTCTCAGATGTGAGAAGCCCATGAAGGTCTGGTCCACTGTTAAGAAAATGTTACTTCATAATTCCTAATAACATGCCAGTGGATCCTTATAAGGAAATTCACGTCACGTCCCACTGATGGATACAGGATTAGATCAGAAGGAATTATACGTCTTCTTTAATATCAGAAAGGTCACAGTTTCTGGAGGAATAAACCATTTTTTTCTGAGATGAACTGTGAGTGACTGTTCCAAATTCCTTTCTATAGAGATATGGCGATGACAGGGCATATTTTGATCACCTAACTAGGTCTTCTTGAATCTTTCAAACGGATACAGTTGACATCCCTTGAGCAGTACAAATAAAAATTTGGCAGACAAAAATCACAACACAGAAGTCTCCAGGCAACTCAATTTTGAGCCTTAGGTGAGTATACGGCTGTTTCCTCTTATCTTTTTTCTTTGTTTGCGATACATCAAGTGAGGACACTGTTCCTGAACATAGTCAGGATCGATTTGGATATAAAAACCATTATGAACTGTAACATTCAAATTTGCGCATTGTGCTGCTATAGCTCTACAATGTTGAACATACTTAGCTTCCAAGTTCTCTGTTCATAGAGCTGTAAATTGTAAGATAAATGAACTTCCTGTATACTAGCAGATGAGGTATGACAGACCACGGAAATTCCTGCCTCAGCCTATCGACTCCAACAAGAGTCTCAAGCTGCCAGGAGATGTATGGAAAGTAATTCTCAATTATAAAAAAACACCAAATGCATCAAAATACATGATGAACCCTTCAATCTATCCGCGACCGCTTTCTTTGGCGATGAGAATCGGTGCAGCACACAGATAGAACAGGGGATGTCCCACGAAACGCAGCCCGAAAGCTAATAGAGCATTTTCACTAATAGATAATAAGCTGCAAAATACCTGCGAGTGATGAAGTTACGTTAAACATTCCTACATTCTAGAAAATATGATACATATTAGCCCACTAAAATGTTCTCAGTCTTGAGAGAACCATGGTTTTCGCATTCAGAGTGGACGGTGTGTCCGTTTAACCCCGCCCCCGATGGATACCACAAAAGGTGTCACCGACCATTGAGTAGTGCAACATTGAGGAAAGTTGCTATGATACCATGGGGGGGTGAAAAGTTTTAGCTAATTTACTTTCCTAGAAAGGATTCCTAATCTGAATCCCGATAGATTGAAGTGCTTTCATCTTTCGGTTATTGATCAGACACAATGGCCCATACGTATGTACAGTCCTTGGAGTCATATACTGACTACCGTACTTTTACCTTCTTAGAGGAAGTCCTAACATAACAGATAGACATGGTTATAGACGTCGTACACGTCACAAATTCTCCCGTGACTTCAAGAAGCATGGTGCTCCAGGAATCAGTACCTACTTACACACTTATAAAAAAGGTGATATTGTTGATATAAAGGTGAACGGTGCCATTCAGAAGGGGTTGCCACACTATTACTACCATGGACGAACAGGTGTAGTCTTTGACGTCACCAGGTCCAGTGTTGGCGTGCTGTTGTACAAGATTCTTGGAAACAGGTACATGGAGAAACGTATCCATGTGGCAGTTGAGCATGTTAAGCATTCTGACTCCAGATTAGAATTCTTGAAAAGAGTCAAAGAGAATGCTCGCAAGAGAGCAGAGTCCAAGGACAAGGGTGAAAGTGCCCAGTTGAAACGTCAACCTGCCAGACCGAGAGAGGCCCATATTGTCTCCACTAAGAACAACCCAGTGGTTACATTGACTCCTCAACCATACGAAACTTTTATCTGATAAAAGCACTAATTTGTTCTCTCAGGACTGAAGTCCATTGTCTTTTCTCCATAGCTCGACAAGCTACTGCCCTTCTGTCCACTTCAACTTCTAAGCTATATAAAATAGGTTTATATTTTCTGTATGACTTCACACAGCGATTGATTTTCTTACTGCAGCTGTAGAGGAATCTGCGCGATGTACATTTCCTGAGTTCTTCATTTGGCTAATATGGAATGATTGAACCCACAACCAAAGGAAAAAACACTTACAATTAGACATACAGTGAGATTATCATTTCACATCATCATATTCCACCATAAAAGTACGCGATATGTAGCTCTCACAGAGATATATAATCTTCGCTGCTTACATAACTGACGATGTCCCAAAAATTTTTCAGCCCGGCGATGAAACAGGAAGTGTCATATTGTTGAAACAGCTGGGAAAAGGGGTTTGAAGAGGTGTCAAGTTGTACGATACGAAAAAGAGCTTCCTGGACTGGTGTTAATACATTATACACATACAACCGTGCACTGGTTCCCTGATCACATATAACTTTGTCCAAAAGAATTGCTATGTCAAAAGATATCAAGGCTCTGGAAGCAGAAGCTGTTGAGTCCTCTACGTATCTTGCTAGTGACGAGAAATCGTCAACTTTGAAATCCTCAAGGAAGCATAGGGAAGTACATTCTGTACAAGTGAAACCATGGGTGCATTTTGTCGCTGGTGGAATAGGTGGTATGGCTGGTGCGGTGTGTACATCTCCATTTGATGTTGTCAAGACCAGGCTACAGAGCGATGTCTTCGCTTCAACCTATAGAAGTGCAATGAAGAGCTCTAATCCAATTCTGCAAGCAACGCAGCATTTCAGGGAGACTTTTGCAATTATTGGCAACGTGTACAAGACTGAAGGGTTCACAGCATTGTTCAAAGGTTTAGGACCAAACCTTGTTGGTGTGATACCGGCAAGATCTATAAACTTCTTTACATATGGGGTAGGTAAGAGTTTCGTTGCTAACAGCTTTAACGATGGCAAAGAGGATCCATGGGTGCATCTCTCAGCTGGTATCATGGCAGGTATTGCAACCTCTACGGCAACGAATCCAATCTGGCTGATTAAGACAAGACTTCAGTTGGACAAATCAGGCTCCAAACTTTACAAAAACTCATGGGACTGCTTGAAGACTGTTATCAAGCAAGAGGGAATTTCTGGTCTCTATAAGGGGTTAACTGCGTCTTACTTGGGATCTATTGAAAGTACACTACAATGGGTTCTCTATGAACAGATGAAGAAAATAATCTCTGAGAAATCTAAAGCCAGAGAACTCTCTGGACGTGAGCAGACAACATGGGACTCTGTATTAGAGTGGGGTGCTCGCTCAGGATCCGCAGGCTTCGCCAAATTCATTGCCTCTATGATCACCTATCCTCATGAAGTTATAAGAACAAGGTTAAGACAAGCTCCATTAGAGAATGGTAAGCTGAAGTACACAGGACTCACACAATGCTTCAAATTAGTTGTCAAAGAGGAAGGATTGGTATCGATGTATGGTGGCCTGACACCGCATTTGTTGCGCACGGTGCCTAACAGCATTATCATGTTTGGTACGTGGGAACTCGTTATCAAGTTGTTGTCATGATCTACACCCCTATTAACGAACGCTTTAATGAAAACATCACTTGTCCATATAGAAAAAAGATACCATCTGTGTTCTCCTTCCCTGTATATAACTAAAAAGAAGGAACACAAATTGTGGGTTTCATATTAACGGTTGGGTATATCACCCTGATACATAAACTTCAACACTTGATCCACCGTGTAGGACGGTTGAACCTCTTCTATCATCTTAGAATCTTGGTCTTCTTTATCCTGCATCTTCTCTTGCTCCTCTTTCGTGTGAAACCCTGAGAAATTGTACTTGTCCTTGGTATCCACAGCACACCTAGCAGCCCATTTCGTTAATTCTTCGTCATCTTTCAAAAGGATGTCAGTGCTCTGTCTCTTTGATTCATCTATCCATTCCACAACCTCTGGAGTAGCTTTCTTTCTGAATAAAGTCGTCAAGAGTCCTTCTTGCTCAGTTGTTGGGAACTGAGGTAGTGGATAAGTGACCGTTCTCTCCAATGTATCAGAGTAATTGGATAATGTCGATGATAGTGAGGCCAACTGAGTCAATATGATATTGAACTGTGATTGCACTGATGCGAAATGAGGTAGTGTCTGATTCTTGAACTCAGCCTGTAGTTTGTTCAATGAGTGGGTAAGCTGATGTCGTTAGTACTGGGATGAAGCGCCAAAGAGATAGTACGAACTACGAACCTGGGTTAAACGGAGCCTGAGAGCTTCTAGAGCTTCAACGGGGACACCCGAATGGTCTACTGGTTCATCGGCCTGCATTCTGTTCGCCTGTCTAAGTACTGATGCTGATATTCACGGTTTTGTTCTTTGTATCGAACTTTGCATTCTTTCACGACTTCACTCCTCCAAAGCTTCACAAATAGAAAGAAAGACCCAAAAAGACAAATAGACCACCAGCGAGATGGCAAAGAACTACAACCCTGCAGCCGAGGAGAGTGAGTGATATAACTCATTTTCCCCTTTTATACCAACTTGAAATAGCGAACTGACGATGATAATAGGACGTAAGCAGAAACAGAGAGAGATAAAGAAGGGTAGAGAGCAGAGACAACAACAGAAGCTCGAAAGGCTGAAGAACATGGATCCATCGAGATTGCAGAGAAGAATTAATGAATTGGAGTCGAAGAGAGAGAAAAACAATGGTAAATTGGGCCAGGAAGAGAGAGTGTTAGAAGGATTGAAGAAAGATCTTGAAGCAGTGAGGAAGATAAGAGGTGATGATGGTAGACTAGAGAACGATGAAGAAAATGTTGAATCTGTAAATGCAGACAAGCCATTAGGTATAAAGAGTGTATTCTATCACCCCGAGTGGAAGTGAGTATCATGTCGTTGTGTTGGCATCTGCCCATCATACTAACACACCAAACAAGTCCTAAAGGTGATGCACCGATGCGGCTGGAGAACGTTCTCTACCCTCTAGATGACCCACTTGATCTAGAAGTTGATAAGGCAGTATCTCAGATCCCATTACCTTCATCGCCACCTCCAAAATTCTACAAGATCGATGTTCAGCCCATCGAGAAGGAAGCAGAAATTCAACAACTTGAACTACTCATACCTTCCACAGTACGCAAGAGAAAGATTGAGCAACTAGAATAAACTTTTACATCTTTGATCAATCTACAAGGATCTCATTTCATGAATCTTTTGTTAAACTGTAGAGGAGAGATGCCTCCAAATAAAATCATAAACGTATCTAAGTTGGGTTTCTGTGGAATATTTAAAGCTTACTTAGCAGAGGCAAAGATTTTCTCGACATCAGCAACAGCCTCATCCAAAATCTTCTTTTGGAAGGAAGTGGAGGACAATTCCTTCTCAACCTTGGAAATGACAGCAGTGGCCAATTGTTCTTGCTCCAATTGACGGACGGAAGCCTCGTAACGAACCCAGGAGTCTAAGACTGCCTTGGCTTCAGCAGCAAGGTCGACTTTTTGCTTCAACTCAAAAGCTTGAGCCTCCAACTCAACAGTCTCCTTGGAAACTTCGAACAAAACCTTGGTGGTGTCAACGACATCCTTCAACTCAGACACAGAGTCGATTCTCTCCTTGACAGCTTCGACGTGCTTGGTTCTAGAAGAGTTCAAGATCTCAGTCACAGACTTGATTCTCTCATCGGCCCAGTCCTTGTACAATGGGGCGACAACCTTAGCGATAATAGCAGAGAAGGTGATAAAAGTACCCAACAAGATCGACTCCTCGTTCACGACGTAGAGCTCGTTAGAAATGGCGTAGACAGAAGCAGCAGTGGCAGTGGCCAAGATACCAGTCTTGGACAATGGAGAGTTACCTGGGAGCGCATCAATGATAGAAGTAGCCTTTTGCTGCTCAGGGGTCTGGGTGGACAAGGCACGGATACAAATTCTGTTGGACAAGAGAGAAGCTGGACGGACAGCTGGACGGGTTGTTAGTACTGCGATTAAGATCAATTGAAGATTGTTAAGACAGTGCTGTTGCGAGTAGACATAACACCCCTTTTAAGGGCGTAAACACGGGCCAAATACACCGAGAACGGCCGGACAAAAACTGCCAAATACATCTCTCTGTTAAAGATACCAGACATACCTCTCATGGACAATTGACGCAAGCTCATGATGGATATAAAGACTGATCAAAAGGTAGTTCTTTTCTTCCTCTAGGTGCCGTTCAACTTTGGCCGATTTTCGTTCAACTTTTTCGCTGCGGTAGTTTCGCGGATTTTGGTTGGCTGGCGAGCAGCAGGAAGGTTACCCGGTTTTATAGAGTTTGGGACCAGCGTTATATTGACGGATTACGAGACATATATATTGGGTAATTCGTGGTTTTATTCAATGTATATGATTTTAGAGATAGTATCTACCTATAGACAGAGTCTGAAGTTTGAAAACAGATTTTGGGTCCACCAAATCATACTTTTCCCTAGGCCATCGCATGAACACTTGGCTGCCATATGTGAAGAGTATTATCGTTGGATACCGAGGCCATCATCCACGGCTCATGTGGATTCCACGCGATATCATTGACACCAAGAAGGTGCCCCTCGTGCTTGAATCGAAGACTATCTTCTTGAGCATAGTCCCAAAGCTTCACAACACCATCATCTGCACCAGCACTGGCAATGATGTTGCCCATCTGTGGGTTCCACTCCACAGAAGAGACTGGCCCGTTATGTCCCTTGGTCATCTTAAGAGGTTCACTAAAAGTCCTGATGTCCCATATGAGAAGATTACCTTCGCCGTCCGCACTAGCGATGCAGTACTTGTTCTTTTTGTTCCAAGACACGGAATTGACACCTCCACTACTATAATTTGCACCAGATTGGGAAGTGACGAAGGTTTGCCTAAAGTCCCAGAGTTTTACTGAATTGCCCTCGTCTCCAGAAATAAGCACGTTGTCATGCCATGGACACCATTCAACGTCATTGATAGGCTGATCAACACTTTTATCATGTACACTGCTTAATACTTCACCTTGGACAAACTTCTTCAAGTCCCATACTTTCAAAGATCCATCTAAGCCACCGGTAGTGAAAACTCCTTCATTATTACAATTCCAAGTCAGACCAAACCCTTCTTGTCCATGTCCTTGACACTTGATCTCACATTTGAACTCGGTCTCATTACTCGTATGCTTGGTCTTATCGAAGATGAATACAGATCCATCCTCACAAATTGTGCCGATTATATCTTGGTTCTGAGGCATCGCTCTGGCTTTATTCACACCGGTGGTTTGTAGTAACTGTTGTAAGACGTTGAACTTTCCAGAAATTGGATCACTGGTGTTGAACTCTTGTAGTTCTGAATCGTATTTCGAAAGATGTGCTTCTTCGTAGGAGTCCTTTTGTGTGAAAGAACCTATTTGTAAGTGCTGAGGTTGCGATGATGAAGTATAAGTGGATGTCAATAGACGATATGTTGTTCTCTTCAGTTTTGCTCTGTGCCGTTGTTAATATTGAGACATAATGACCCCGGTGGTACTTACTCATCCTTATCTAAGAAAAACTGCACTGTCATAGACGGCCATATGTGATTATAAGTATTCAAATAGTCATATAACGCTACTGAATTGGCTTTCCATGATCTATATTCTACCTTGTCGTTAGTAATCTCCGCTTTTGAACCATCTGGAAAGGGACTTACTTTCTTGAGTCTTGACATCAATGGTGGATTCCACAATTTCAGCAGCGTGAAGACTCTCAACAGAGATTTCAGACACATCCATTTAAGGCCTTCGCTGTCTGTTTCCTTCTGTTTCAGTAGTACTTCGGCTCAGACGCGTTGACTTTTTGCGTTTTCGCGTCTTGCAGCAACATCATCACCTACAGAGACATTCAATACCAAAGACAGCTATCAATGCCACAAACCCATATATACAATGCCTAGAAAAACCTACCCTCAAGTGATTTATGTCTTTTTCCTCATCTAATATTATACGTACTAGATAGATTTTTACAACGACCTATCTATCTAGCATTAGACTACAAAAAGGTCCAAAACACAAAAAACGTCATATCACTTGAACACATTACATCCATTTCTTGAACTGGTTGATCAAACCCTTAGTGGATGGATCGTGGGTCTCCACTGGAGTAGAATTTTCCAATTCTTTGCCAATAACCTTGGCTAAGACTTTACCCAATTCAACACCCCATTGATCAAAGGAGTTGATGTTCCAGATGGCACCTTCGGTGAAAGTGACATGTTCGTAATAGGCAATCAAGGAGCCAAGAGCGGCAGGAGTGATCTTTTGAGCCAAGATAGAAGTAGTAGGTCTGTTTCCAGAGAAGACCTTATGTGGGACTAAGCCTCCAGTAGCACCTTCAGCCTTAACTTGAGTTTCATTCTTACCGGTGAGCAAGGCCTCAGCTTGTGCGAAATAGTTAGATGCCAACATCTTTTGGTGCAGGTTGTTCTCAATTGGGTTGTGGGATTGAGCGGCAAGGATGAAATCTGTCGGAATCAACTTGGTACCTTGGTGCACCAATTGGAAGAAGGAATGTTGAGCATTTGTAGCCGGTTCACCAAAGAGAATAGACCCAGTTGAGTAATCAGTGAATTTGTTACCTCTGGAAACACTCTTACCGTTGGATTCCATGCTCAACTGTTGCAAATAAGCCGGAAATCTGTGCAAGTATTGGTCAAATGGTGCAACAAGATGTGTCTCAGAGCCAAAGAAGTTATTGTACCATACAGAGAGCAACCCACCGATGACCGGGATGTTGTGTTCTAACGGGGTCTCGATAAAGTGCTTATCAACTGCTTCTGCACCTTTGAGGAAGGCATCAAAGTTGTCGTAACCAATATACAAGGCAACAGAGGTACCAATGGCACTCCAGACCGAGTAACGCCCACCAACCCATGATTCAAAGCCAAACATGTTTTTGGTGTCAATACCGAACTTGGCCACCTCTTCTTTGTTTGTGGATAGGGCAGCGAAATGCTTAGCAATATGTGCCTGGTCCTTAGCAGCAGCTAAAAACCACTTCTTCGCAGAATTGGCATTTGTAATGGTCTCTGCAGTGGTGAAAGTCTTTGATGCAATGAGAAACAAAGTAGTCTCAGGGTCACACACTTTCAAAGTCTCAGCCAAATGGGTACCGTCGATGTTCGATACAAAGTGAGCTTTCAATGGTCCAGCATAATGCTTAAGAGCCTCTGTGACCATCACTGGACCCAAATCAGAACCACCGATACCAATGTTCACGACGTCGGTGATGGACTTACCAGTATAACCCTTCCAAGCACCAGATCTCACCTCCTCTGTGAACTCCTTGATGTGTTGAAGCACGGCGTCCACTTCCGGCGCAACATTGACACCATCCACAAACATTGGCTTGTTTGCCCTGTTTCTCAGGGCAACGTGGTAGACAGCACGGTCTTCAGTGAAGTTGATATGCTCACCAGCAAACATGGCGTCTCTGAGCTGTTCCACCTTGGACTCCCTGGCCAGGGAGATCAATTGTTCAAAGATCTCGTCGTTGAAGATGTTCTTCGAGAAGTCAAACAGGATCTTGGAGCCGTCATAATTGGTGAACTCCTTGGAATACTTGTCGAAACGGGCTGGGTCCTTGGAGAATTGCTCAATCACTTTGAGTTCCTTGTTATTATCATACAATTGCTGAAGTTGTTTATACGCTGGCAGCTCTGTGGTGAGCTCGAAGTCGCTAAAGGTAGACATTGTTGTTATTCTGCTTTTTATTGTGTTCTGGTTGTCAGCTCTTGTTGAAGTTCGTGGGCTGCTCCCTTTACAAATTTATAGGGCACGAAACCGTCACCAGACGGAGCACCGCTGCCCATCCGGCTCCTCCCAGCCAGGGGGAGGCCCCCTACAGCCCGGGATGGTACTTGGTGATGTGCTTCTACATGGCATGCACAGTAGTTGGCTTCGTCAATTTCATTGTTGTAGTTCTTCCTGCAGTGCTTGCCACAATCCATCAGTCAATTCACCGATATGGTTTACAAAGAAAGGCTATAATTGGATCATCGCTCGAACCGTCTCATGGTCCCTCCCAGCCTCTCAAGACCCTCCTTCACACCGTCTAGACTCGAGCTCACCTTATTGAAATACTCCCTGTCATACAGCCTGTTCCTCACCTCATCGATGTTCTCGCTCTCCCATACAACCTTGTGTGTATCGTTATCCATGGCTTTACTGCTGAGCTTTAAGTGCTGTAGCAGCTCGCTCTGGGACGCTTTCAGCTGCTCCACTGCCTCCCTGTGTTCCTTGGAGAAAAAGGACCCTTTCTCCCGTGTAGACTCGCTCATCTGACGCACGTCGTCAAGAATATCAATTTGCGTCCATAGCATGTCCTGGTAATCAACCGTGTGACGGGCCTTGGGCACCCTATCCGTGAGCGTGTCTATTTGCAAGGGTTCGTGCTGGTTATACACAGACTCATCATTGGTAGTAGTGGTCTTTACTAGAAGAGGCGACTGAAATGCCTCAAATGTCGCCATGGGAGTCATCGCTGGCCGTGGTATATAGGGAACGTAGGAGGCAACGGGTGGTGCAGTATCTGTCGGCGTATCACTGGTGACAAGAATGGCCGGTTGTTGGCTCTTGTCGAACACCACTGAGCGAGCATCTTGGTCTTCACTAGATCTGTTTCTTCGTATTTCTTCGGCCATTTGGCTGTTTTGTTCTTTTTCTGTTCTTTTTTTGTTCCTTGTGGATTTGTAGATGTTTTTATTCTTTTCAAAGCGTCTGTAGACAACATTTTGGTGATGAGCCAAAGCATAATCACGAAAGCTTGTAAGCAAAACACCCCAAAATGCCCAGACAGCCATGGAGGAAACTCCTCTATGTCTCACAGTCCTACCCAGATAACTATACAGATGCCTCGTTCCTTTCGCAGCTTAAGAGAAATTCCACCGTGAGGAAATACTCCTACTATAAGCTTGTCACAGACTTTTCCCTTGTATCCCTGCACCTCACAACACTCGCAATCACCCACACCGTCTTTCTGTGTCTCTACCTCTATGAGTGGAACCCACAATTCCCATTATCACTGAGTACCCTGACCAGCGTTGTTCTCTATGGGCTATACTATGCCTCAGGGCGTGCCACTACAAACCCTTCAGAAACGTTCAAGTCCTCGCTGGTCATCACATTGGCCATCATGACACTTTCGCCGGTGTTAAAATCGCTATCTGAGTCGACATCATCGGATTCTATCTGGTCTCTCTCTTTCTGGTTGGTTTTGCTGAACATCGTAACGACAGATTATCATTTCGACTTAAAAGACCATTTCAACCCCATCTTTTCGACAAATATCCTTATCGCAGAAGTCACAGTGCTTGCCTCGAGATTTCAATCAACATCAACCGTATTCTGCTTTATGCTATTTGCTATTCAGATACATGGCTTATTCCCCTTCTTTGACACTTGGTTACGAAGTCATTATACAAAAGCTCACTACTTGTTAATGATTACCATGGGCCTGGCAGTCGACTGTGCTATATATAAGATGATGGGGCCCATGTGGTTGGTGGTTTGGTGTATTATCCACATAGGCGTTGTCGTTATCTGTCCCGTACACTTTATCATGCTGCAGAAGTACAAAGATGAATTACAGGGACCGTGGGACCCAGCAAAACCTATCATCAACGAGTAAAAATCATGACGCTTCTTAATGAAATATGAAAAAAGAATAAATTGATAATAATACAAAATCCTATCCCTTGAAAGCACCAGCTGCAAGACACAAGTTCCCCTTGGTGAAGTGCACCTTGAAAACAGGACTTCTCTTTGTGAAGAATGCAGCTAAATGGTCAGATGAGGCAACAATCTCCTTACGGCGCCTAGCTTCGTCCTTCTCTTTACCATTAATATTCACGCCAGTGGTTGGGTCATCACCTACTGGGAAAGGTTCAGGTACTGGACCTGATTCTGTAGTGCCCCTCTTGATATCCCAAACGCGAACACTGTTATCGGCACCACCAGATACCAATATTGAACCTTCCTGTGAGAATGCCAATGAGTAAATAGAAGAGCGACCATGTCCTCTCATCGATTTTAATCGTCTACCGGATCCGATATCCCAGATATTGATGATGGAATCCTCGCCCGCACTCGCTAACCATCGACCATCAGGCGAAACAGTCATGGCATTGACAGGTCCCGTGTGCCCGTTAAAGATTCTAACACTATTTCCCTTGGAGATATCCCACATACGACATGTCTTATCTGCAGAACCGGTAAACACATACGTGGAGTTTGGATGGAATTCCACAGTGTCAACATCATTCAAATGGCCAGCAAAGATCCTTAATGGATATATGTGATCACAACTCCAAAGCCTAGCAGTCTGATCATGAGATGCTGTAGCGAAGTAGTGACCAAATGGGGAGAATTTGACGTCCCAGATTGGATGATTATGGCCTTTATAGGCGACTAATGCAGTATATGTATCCAAAGACCATAATCTCGTAGTCTTATCTTCAGAGCAGGACAATAGGTATCGGTCATCAGGACTGAACGAAATTCCGTAAACTGCACCACTGTGTCCAATCAACTTTCGAGAGTTCTCGTTACCATGCTTATCACTCTTCAACACAGATTTCAAAGGAGTACCATCGATGGACCAAAGCTTGATATAGCTATCCTGAAACCCACCAGCGATCATCGTAGAGTCTTCGTTAAACTGGAGTGTCGTCAAATCATTATTCGTGTTGTGGAACGTGTACATACATACACTTGGGGATGATGCTTGTATGGAGTCCAATTTAATCTTATCGCGGGAATCTTTGACACTTTGTATCTCTCTTTTGAGATCCAATGCAGTTTTTGGTGGTAATGGCAACACTTCACGAGATGGAGAGTCATCTGAGCTTTGATTTATCTTATGAAACTCATCAACAAGTTTGTTATCAATGGTTTGTGCCCTTTCATCTCTTCTTTGGAGTTCAAGTTCAACTTCCTTAGCGAACTCCACATCCATTGGTAACTTACCCAACTTAACTTCCTGACTATTGAATTTTTCAATTTCATCGGTCTTTGCCAATTCTTTGATACCATCATCCAATGAACCTTCACCTATAGAGATCGCGGTGTTACTAATCACAGGCGTGATGTATCTATTAATCAGACTTATCAGCACAGACCCACCGACAGCTTCGTTCTCATGGAGAAAGAAAAGTAACAAGTTAAAAGCGGTTCTTGAAATGTGTAAAATGTATGTGTTCTTTCTGTATAGCTTAGCTAGTTCATTCTCCTCTAGATGCTCTGCGGTACCAATGCTTGATAGCTTACTAACTTCACTCCCGTGTAAGATATCATGATCCACTTTGAATTTGTCAAAGAACCTCCTTGCTGCACTTGTATCTTTGCCCACCAAGTCTAGAAAGGTGTGGACAAAGAGCGGATATAGCACTCTAAACAACTCTGGTCTGTAGATATCCAACGAACTTTCTACCCATGCTTTCAACATCGAATATCCACGTTCGTAGGTCTCAGGGACAATGGTCTCAGCATTTGTCACCACTGATGATCCATCAGTAATCGGTTGACGTGAACCGTTACCACCCAAGTTTGGCAGTGGTTGAGTTGGAATATGCGAACTCTCAACTCGCAGCATTGCCTCCGTTTTCAGATACCCTTTCTTGTTCAGATACTCTAACACAATACGGTTCAAATCAGCTGGGGAGAATGTATTTCCTTGACGGCGTGCCTGTTGATTAGCGGCCTGCTGTTGTGGAGTGCCTTGGCCTGGTTGCGGCTGACCAGCACGAAGACCAGGTGTGGCCTGTGCGCCCGGGGTGTTGCCTTGCGACATTTTGACTATGAACTTCCAGGAACACTAGATAACAAAAGGCGCAAGCAAAGTTCCTTCTTTGTTCGATACGCTTTTCCGCTATAGTCTTCTATGTTGTTTTGACCTTCAAGAAATTCCGAGGTTCTGATTTCTGCTGATGTCAGCAGAACGGTGGAAAGATCGACCGAATGGTCAATGGCCAATTATAGAGAATCCCAAATTGGGGATAATCTTAATAATTTCGATAAAAGATGCACTATTTCTCTACTTTGTTGTATTCTAAACTATTGGCATTGTTTTGGTAAAAAATTGATCCTGTTGAAAGAGTTCTCATGAACTAGGACGACCCATAGCCTGAGCAGGGCGCCGCTGACGTACAAGTCGACTTATGTAAGCCGGAATTGTCATTGATGCAATAAAAAAGGTCGTACCCGGATTCGAACCGGGGTTGTTCGGATCAAAACCGAAAGTGATAACCACTACACTATACAACCATCTTCGAATTTTAACCAAGATATACTTAGCTGAGATTGACTATTCAGTTTTTTTTTTTGCTCGCCCTGATCACTTTCAACAAATCTCCTGTTGTATACACTACTCCCATAATAGAGCCTATAGTTCATTAAAAACACACTAAAGAGATACATAGATGCAAAATAGAAAAACAATTTTATAAATCTGAGTTTCTAACCAGTTCGCTTCCTGTGGATGCGTTTGATAGAGCAAAGAACGGATGAAATTAGAGTCCCAAAAAGACGAGTGTAAGATGAGAAGATATACAACACAGCCAACTAATTGACATACTGCAAAATCTGTTGCGTCAAGTTGTAGAGTTCCATCTTTGGATCATCGTATTGATCATCTGTATTCATAATTGTGTTACCGTTTTGGGCAACGGTCAAGTTATCATTAACCAATTTCTTGATAGCACTGATGATTTCATCATTCTCCTTAATCAACTGTTCAATCTGTGGATTGTTGCTCTCTAAGAGTTGCAGGATGGTCCAAAGGGCAATGTGTTCGAACGTTGGGTTCTCAGATTTTAAGAATCTCACAAGGAATCCAGAAACACCATCCTTTGGTGAGTTCCAATCAGCAATGATTTGTTTGTAATCACCCAATCTAGAACACAAGTTCGCTAGAGCGGCGGCGGCATTACCACAAACCTCACCGTTGTTAGAATATGTCAATGGGATCAATACATCGATCAATCCAAGATCCAAGAGCTTGATCTTCAAATCATCAGCTAATGCTAAAATGGCAAAACAGGCAGAGATTTCTGATTGGACGCTGACAGGGGTATGAAGAACCAGCTCCTTACATTTGAGCACTGCATCCGCTTCTAAGAGTTCTAGTCTGTTTCTTTCGGAACTGGCAGCCAAGTTTCTCAAAGTGGATACAGCATGGCATTGGATCTCTTCTGAGTCATTATAATCCAAAAGAGCAACCAACGGCTTCAAGAATCCAGCATCAATAATTAGACCTTCGTTCAGTGGATGAATCGAGATATTTCTGATGCAGGCAACAGCAGCAAGGACCAATGGTTGATGAGAAGATTGAAGAAGTTTTACCAAGTGTGGCAGTCCCCCAGCTCTAACAATTTCAAGTTGATAACCAGCATCAGAAGCCAAGTTTCTCAACGCCAACGTAGCTTGACATTGCACTCTAGCAGAGTTTGAGTCCATCAATTGTACCAGTTGTGTAACTAATCTTGGCTCTGTTTGTGAGAGTTTTCTTCTGTTAGATTCATCCACTGCAATGTTTGAAAGAGCAGTAGTACAGTAGTACTGGACATCAGCGTCCGGGGAAGACAATAAAGACACAAGGACAGGCACTGCTCCGGCATTAACTAGTTCCTGTCTATTTTCATTGGAGTGCGTCATGTTCAATAAGGCACCCGTGGCATTTCTCTGAACCCTCAGATCTTTGGATTTGGCGAGCTTGGTGAGCGGAACCAGAGCACCCGATCTAGCAATCTTAGCTTTGTTGTCATCCTGTGTAGCTAAGTTGGTGATACATCCAACAGCGTTGCACTGTACCTCGATATTTGGGCTAAGCATTTGACGGATTAAAGGTTCCAGACCACCCATGTCAACAATGAGGATCTTATTCTCATTGTTCACAGCCAAATTACCTAAAGCAGCACACGCCGCTCTTTGCACCTCGGAATCAGAGCTTTGCAGAAGTATGAGTATTGGTTCAAGAACTTCTCTATCGACTGGTCTAACGTCTTTCTCTGTAATCTCAGCAAATGCTAACGCGGCACTTCTCTGTAAGTCAATGTTGTCAGAGTACACCAAAGTGCTTAACGCTCTCAGGGGACCATGGCTGAAGAAGTCCACTTCTGTTCTATTCTCAAGGTACTGTAATAAGGCAGCGATGGCTTCACGCTCGTTCTCTGCAAGTAAGGGCTGATATTCGTTGCTATTGCCGCGTCCTGTTGTTACTGTTAGTACGGGAGACAACAATAGAGTTGGAACTTCAGAACATACCTGAAAGGCAGCTGCAGCAGATACCCATTGTATACTATGTTGTGTGTGTATATGTCTTATTTATCAGTGAAATATGAGTAGTTTTCCCCCTGGAAGGTGTTGAGGTTGTGAGGTTGAGGTTCCGCGTTCTTATCAGTCCGTTGCACACGCGAGCGCTCTTTTCCCGCTAAGCTTTCGGAGAATGGCGAATGTATGTTTCTGATGATGATGTGAACTCTGGCGCCCTTTTGTTCAACGACAGCCTCTCTGCGTGTAACACTGCTGAAGTTCTCTCGCGTCTCTTGAACGTGGTGGGAAGGGGTTTCAAATTCTCGTTCGCGCTGGTTGTTTTTCTTTCACGGTTTGGCCACTGTCGTCGCGGACCTCTGTTGGTAAGCCATCTCTTATCCTATGTATCTATTAGCAATTGGTATGAAATGGCAATCCTGCATCGTCACAATTACCTACAAGAGATCTTTCTAACTTTGAAATCGTGCTCAACTTTTTTAGTTGTACCTTTCTTCTTGGCTTTTAATTGAACCTGATCCAGGTTGGCCAATGCTTTCGATCTTGGTCTTGTGCTCGTGAGCTTCAATGCAAACACACTCTAGAGTCGTCGCCGCCATATCCAGGGAAAGATGAACATCGGAGTAGATTCAGCGTAATACGTATGGTATTATATAAAGTACTTTTTGAGAGTTTGACAACTCATGAAATGGGCATATATTTGCTTTTTTTCTCTCACATACACTAGCACCTCTAATGTTCTTCTGCGAAACGACTCGCTAGAACTTAAAATCGTATCCAAAATGCCTTAGTCAATAATTTCATTCTGATTTCATTTCCATGAATATTATTCTGTTCAATGATGGAAGCCAAAAGTTTTCTGATCGGAGTCTCAGTTCGGCATAGGCTTCATGAATGACCTTCGAAGATTTTCCCACTGCACACTAATCAAAATATTCTTCTCGCCCATTGCTCCAGTTGTAGTAAAGGCAAGTAAAGGTTTCTCTTTGGAATTTGTATTTGTGATCCCTTAACGGTTAACTGAATACATGGATCCTAAATTTATTCAAAGAGCAGCTTCTCAAAATATTCTTCTCCACTTTGACTTTGTTAGTACCATGTACCAGTAACCATGATCCATGGACATCTAAAATCGTAAAATCAATGTTTTTCAATTGTTTCGTGTGTTATCCAGCAAGCTTTTTGGGACACTGGACTTGTCAACACATTACATTTTTAGGTGTGCGCCGTATTAGTACTTCAAATCAATCTCCGTACCAGGTCAAGCTACTCATTTTACCTTATTAAAACTCGGGTAGTTGAATCTTTAATCTTCAGCCCTTTGCAACTTCCAAACTGAAATCGTAGATTATAGAAGTTGATACCCAGCTCTTTGTAGAAGAGTACATTGGAGTTCTGGTTCTTTGGTAGATAGTAGAGACATTAAGGTCACGAAATTCACAAACAGGGTCCACGGCTCTTAATCCTTGAAATCCGAGCGAATCGAGACCTCAACCCAGGTTCCTGATCTCTCAAGATCAATGCACTTTTGTATAAACTACGACTATTGCGTCATCAACAAGTGTTATAACCACTACTACTGAAGTTTTACTTCTCCAGGATTTCCAAGTCCACGACAAAGTCACCATCAAACCAACTACGATCAAACTTCCGGAACTTTCCCTGTTTGAACAGCTTGTTAGCAATGCCAATATCAACCAAATAATGGGTCCAGTCACCTTTATTTACCACTTGGTTGGAATATGCTAGCACCAGGCCATTCACAGGAAGACCATTGCTGACCACAAACTTGGCATTGATCGGCGTAGCATCTGATAGCAAGCCTGAGCCAGCATCAATACCTGATGGAATATCGAGAGCCAAGACGGTGATATCTTGAGCATTGACCCAGTTGATGATACCAGTAGCATTCTCCAGTTCAGTTCCCCAGAGATCTCCAAGACTGGTATCGTAACCTTGTAATCCATCAACAACAAACTCTGGTGGAGTTTCCAAAGAAGTTATCAGGCTGCTCAACGAGTTCATCGTGAAGGAAACCTTGCCTCCAAATAGTAGAAACATCTCTAGCTGTTCTTTAACATGCTCATCCAAGTCCTCGCTTCTTTCAAAATCCGAAATGGTATAGGCAATGACTCTGATACCATGGTTCAATAACTGGCGACCAGTCGCCAGTGACCTAGCACCAGATCTGTTGTTCCCGGTGAGAAGTAGCACCAATGGGGGTAAGTTATGGTTGGACTTTTGGATTCTGGAGCTTCCACCGAGCATCTTGATCACCAGGCTAGAAATACCTCTTGATGAATTCTCTGTAACTATCTGTGGTGAAACTTTAAAGTTCTCAGAGCACAGTCTTTCGATCTCCAGCAGCTGAACAGGAGTTGCCAATGGCAACTGGTCTTTAGATCTGGATATCAATTGGAATCCCCTCGTCTCCAGAGATGGTGATCTTCTAACAGAAGCTGGTTTGGGTTGAATAAGCGCCAGCAGTTGCTTTGACGCCTCTTTATTGCTTGGAATAGCACTGATTCTGGCAGGTGTCGAATCTTCCCAGTTGTCCATTTTATTCTCGATAACATTCTCGTCGTGATCATACTTAGTCTTGATCTTATTATGACCCACTAGTCTCATCGAAGAGTCAATATTATCATTGACCTCAAACTCCTCCATGGCGCTCTGTTTATCGAAATCAGCAGTACTGCCAGCAAAGTCAAACTCACTTCCGGTCTTGATCATGGACACATCATCCCATGTGACATCCCCATCATTGGCATAGACATTTTTCTTTCCTTTGATCTTCTTTTTGTCTGGGGTGACACTGAACACCATCTGGTCCTGAACATAGTTCTGCTTCTTCTTACCTTTCTGCATCTCACGTGGGAGCTCTATCACTTTCAAGTCCTTAATATCAGCACCATGGACATTGTAACCATCAGCCTTTTGCCCGTTATCGAATGTCACTGTTCCGATGTTAGTACTTGACCCACTTCAAGAGATACATCACACTCGCCTTCTTTCAATGTCAAGACTTTGTCCTTTACGCAAACCACTGCTCCTTGAAGAGAGCCGTTACTCTTCAGGAAAATTTTTACACCAAATCCGACGATCGAAACCATCCTTCTCTGAGCGCTTTGCCTTCTGACTCTGAATGTGTGTGAATGAGTTGATGTTTTTTCCAAGAAAACAAAACATTCTCCAACTTTCAAAAAAACCAAAGAAAGATTCGTAGAAAATGGTGGAAGTCGTGATGGACGAAGTGGACTATCCGATTGAATATCCACTGGATAGTACGGTACAGACCACCGTCCAGGACAGGACCTTCTTGAACGATAACCCTGACTGGGTCAGTGCGCGGGAGAACGTGGTGAGTACTCAAATCTCGTTGCTTTTGTATCATAACTAACCCCAATACAGGATGAGAACGCAAAGGATTTTACCTCTTGGGATTCACTGGTAACTCTGACTGAACAATTGTTGACAAAGTACCCTACCCCTTCACAGATTGTGAAAGACGTAATCACATCGACCTTTGATGAACTCTTGACCAGGTTCCCTTTGTTCTTCGGATATTGGAAGAAATATACTTCTCTTCAGTACCAAATGAATGGTCTTGATGCAAGTATTAAGGTTCTCTCAAGGGCATTGGATTCTTTCTCGACCTCATTGGATCTGTGGCTCGACTATTTGACCATTCTCATGTCCAGCTCAAATGACAAAGATGTCCTCAGAAGACAGTTTGAAATAGCAATTTCACATGTAGGTAACCAATTCCTGTCACATCCTCTATGGGATAAATATATTGAATGGGAACAGAGTGAGAAGAACATTGTTGGTGTGATGAAAATCCTTCTTAGAGTGATCCATATTCCATTGCATCAGTATGCCAGATACTATCAAACCTTTACAACTCTGAAAGAAACAATACCTCAAGAGCAGCTCATAAAATTGGATGAGTCTCTCCATATACCCGAGGGAGTGGATCAAACTGCTTTTGTCAACGAACACTACAACAAGGTCTTCCTCCATACACAAGAATTTGTTGGTGCAATATGGCCGTTTGAATCACAGATCAGACAAACGTACTTCACTATATCTCAGGTCTCTGATGAGGAGTTGCAGAATTGGGACAGCTTTCTGCTTTATCTAATTCGCAGACATCAAGGAGATAGCTCTACGTTGAACAAACAACAAACGATCGCCACTTTTGAAAGGGCATTGATTCCAACTGCAGCATCTCCGCATTTCTGGTATAAGTTCTTAGGGTGGTACCTGGAGAACTATCCCAACGAAATGGAGAAATTGGATGATATTTACAAGAGAGCAATTGACATATATGTTCCTATCAACTATGTTGATCTAAGGTTGAACTATGCAATGTTCCTTGAAGCTAATGGACAAGATCCTGAAAGGATTCAAGAGGTGTACTTCTCCATGATGAGGTTGGCACTGTTAAAGAATCATGTCATACCTGTCGCTGAGTATGTAAAATTCAAAATAAGATCTAAGAACAACTGGACTGAGAGTGCGAAATGGTTGGATGCAGTCATAACGAGTTTCTTTAAGAACGATGAAGACCCAGATCTTGAGATCAGAAGATTCACTGAGTTGCTTAATCAGAGAACCATCGTGGTTCCAATCATGGATCTCATCAAAATTAACTGGTTCTATTTGAAAAATCATTCAAATGTAAAGAAGTATCTCGGTGCGTTCGCAACAAAAGACTCATTAGAGGGGTGCACATCTTTCTGGCTATTGAACTACAGATACAACAAACAAACTCAAGACTATAGACAGCTCGAACGTGTGGTGAACTTTGTGAAGGACAAATCGTCTCTACCAATATCCACGATCAATATTATACTATTGGACTATGTCGATGTACTCTCTAATCAGAGGCCAGAGTCATTGACCGAACAAAACACATATGCACAGATCAGCGCCCTTGAATACGAAGTTGCACATCCTCTGACATCACGATTTGAAGCTGACGAAGAATTATTGAAGAGACAGAAGCAACAGAGTGGCCATGCTGCTGTGTTTATCCAAAAGCCGCACATCAACAACACTATTATCGACACTAATGTGAGCAGGACCGAGTGTTCTGCTCTACCGATGTTTAAGAACGTGGAACGTGCAAGTGCTAAGATCGTATATAGCTCTAATGAATAGATTGTGCCAGCCCTGGACCAATTGATTAACTGATCTATATGGGTTTTTTTTATGCCAACCAGTCAAAGGCCTCCGAACCCTGCTGACGGGGAAAATTTTTATGCGATGAGCACTGATAAACAGATAGAAGCGATCTTGATTGAATACAACAGAGTAGCGATGAGCATTGAGGAATCCGTGAAGAGAGCAGCTGTATCTCCAACTGGTTCAGGACCAGAGTCTCCAGTTCATAAGAAACAAGATATTGCTGAATCCAAATCCGTGAAGAAGGAGAAGCAAAAGAAGAAACGCAAGTACAAGAGCAAGAATGTCGATCCAACGTCACCGGCGGGTGTTCTCCAATTGGAGATTGAACAACTACTAAATCAACGTTCTCTCAATGAGGAGGACATTTCCAACGATATCATCGGCGTCTTAAATGATGAATCGATCGCTAAGCGGTACAACAGACCGGTCTCAAATGTTGAAATAGTCAGTTTAACTTCCAATGGCGAAGGTATCGGTATCATTGAGAACCCAGTTATCACTACCAAAAGACAAATTGTGATAGTTCCTTTTGCCATCCCAGGGGACGTGTGTAATATTCGTGTCTTTAAGACTCATCCTAACTACGTTGAAAGTGATCTTTTGGAGATCACAACACCTTCCATTGAAAGAAACAATGACCTTATACGGTGTCGCTATTTCGGTAAGTGTTCTGGCTGCCAATATCAAGAATTGCCCTATTCTACACAATTGGAGTATAAGCGTCGCACTGTGCGCAATGCTTATGAACATCTGGCTCCCGAACTTGTGCAACAAGGTAAGTTGCCAGAGATTGGAGAAACTGTGCCGTCACCAAATGAAATCGGTTATAGAACAAAGCTTACACCGCATTTCGATATTCCAAGAAAGAGACAATTGACGTATAGACCAACCTTTGGATTTGGTGCTAAAGGTAAACCAACATGGAGGCAGACTGATGGCGGTGACGATAGTATTGTGGATATTGAAGAATGCATCATTGGCACACCTATCATTAACAGCGGCATGATGAATGAGAGACGTAAGTTTGAAAGTAATTGGACCAATTACAAGAAAGGTGCTACTGTTTTGTTGAGAGAACATACGAGAGTCACTGTTGCAAATGGAGATACTCTGGAGTTCAAGAATGAGCAGGAGGGCTCTAGAGATGGCGCTGGTAATGTCAGCACCATTGTTAGTGTCAACGATTCGGATGTATTGGTTAAATCATGTGTCACTAATCCTAGGCAGATTGTCACTGAATACATCAACGGCTTCACTTTTGAGTTCTCTGCTGGTGAGTTCTTCCAGAACAACAACTCCATTCTGCCTATAGTGACTGGATATGTGTGCTCCAACCTACAAATCCCACGTAAAGAAGGTGAGCCTCTCTACTTAGTTGATGCTTATTGTGGTTCTGGGCTGTTCAGTATCACTGCCTCGAAGGGAGTTGATCGAGTCGTTGGCGTTGATGTCTCTAAGGAGTCCATCAAGTTTGCTACAAAAAATGCTGCAAGAAATGGTGTGGAGAATGCCACATTCATCGATGGCCAAGCGGAGAAGATCTTTGGTGCCATCGATACACCAAGCGATTTGACCTCTGTGATTATTGATCCTTCCAGAAAAGGTTGTGATGAGGTGTTCTTGAACCAATTATCGGACTACAGGCCTGCAAGGGTAGTATATGTGAGTTGCAACGTTCATTCTCAAGCCAGAGACATTCAATGGTTCTTGAACCACACTGAGAATGGTGGTGAGTATAGAGTTGAGAGCATAAGAGGATTTGACTTCTTCCCACAGACCCATCATGTGGAGGGTGTTGCTGTTCTTACAAGGGTATAATAGATTGCATATTTTACGGAGATCATAGAGTACTTCTGTTGTTGTAGACAGAACTTCCTTCCTCACCCTAACAATATCACGTGGTACTCCTTAGGGCTTTTATTCTCTTTTCCGGGGCTTCGTAACCGGCCCAAACAAAATTTTTCACCGGTCCCACAGAAAACCAACGCCAAAAAGTTGAAGTTGAGAGGTTCACAACCAGATAGCTCTTAACACACACAGACAAAGACTACACCAAAATGGAAAACGATAAGGGTCAACTCGTAAGTGGTAATGACAGGGGATGAAGAGGTGAGCTGTGTCGAAAGTGGGATATCCTATTTGACTGCGCAAGAAATTCTATACATCATAAGGGAAGAATGAACCTACACAAAACAGAAAAGACGATAGTGAGGAAGTACTACAGAAAGAGACAAAGCATGGAAATGTCATCATTAGAAATTTGAGACATGGATGCTCCATTCCAGTGAGCAAAGAGTTAGAAGTGCAGAACTTCATTGCATCAGAGTAGGGCAGCAGATCTCAGAGTATCACCACCACCACCACCACCACTACTATACTTCTATGTGCAACTGCCATATGGCAAGTTTTTTGGCATAGCTAGATTCACCAATTCATCTTTAGTCTCCAATATCATACATACTAACATATCCAACAGGTTGAATTGTACGTTCCAAGAAAGTGCTCTGCCACCAACAGAATCATCAAGGCTAAGGACCACGCTTCTGTCCAAATCAACATTGTCAACGTTGACGAGGAGGGCCGTGCCATTCCAAACTCCTACACCACCTACGCTCTTTCCGGTTATGTTAGAGCCCGTGGTGAGGCTGATGACTCTTTGAACAGATTGGCTTCCAAAGATGGTTTGTTGAAGAACGTCTGGTCTTACTCCCGTTAAGTTGTTGTTTCATTAATAAAAAAGGATCTGTATAGGTTATGAGAATGCTGTACTGTAGTGTTTCTACGGGAGATGATATTGCATCAACAATATAGCTTTGGGCATCGTAGGTTTGATAGGTGGTGCAGGGAGTGTATAAAATCATATCGTACCTCATCTAGTACCTAGGCACCCACTTCATTTCGTTTCCCAACATGTGAGAACCCCCGTGTGGCTGCCTCGGCCGGAGATATTGACACAACAAACCCGCAACGCAACCCAGGGGGGTGGGGGGATTAAATCTTGTAAACAAAGCCATCAGCCTCTGTCTTTCTCGCTCTCCTTCTAATCGAACCAATTGGCTTTTCCAGACTAACGAAGATCCCTCAATTCCATTCGCTTATACCTCTGATGAAGGCCATCGCTACGCTACTCTTCACTAGCTCATACCTCCCTGGTGCGATTGTCCTTGGAAGAGCACTTCGCCAACAGGGCATCCCTGAGGACACAGAGCTCGTGGCACTCGTTGGCTGTGCTCTGTCTTATTTTGAACTGGACCTGCTGAAGGTGGGTATATAGCTTCCCATTGAACTGATTGAATTGAATTGACTAACATATCCAACAGTCCGTCTTCGACACAATCATTGACACTTCGCTTATTCATGCTACCCCTTCTATGGAATTGAAACTTCTTGGTCGTCCAGAATTGGGACCGACCTTTTCCAAAGTGAACTTGTTCTCTCTCACACAATACGAAAAGCTATTATACCTCGATGCTGATACTCTACCTGTCCAAGAGATCACTCACCTCTTAAACCGTCCTGTTAATGAATATCAAATCTTAGCCGCACCGGACTGTGGATGGCCAGATATCTTTAACAGTGGAGTCTTTATGATCAAACCTTCAATTGAGAACTATGATGAGCTGTTGAAGATTATTAGAACTTCTGAAAAACCTTCTTTCGATGGCGCTGATCAAGGTTTGCTGAATGAATTCTTCACTGTGAGTGATGATAGAGAGTGGATCAGATTGCCATTCACCTATAATGTGACTCCTTCCGGTGGATACGAATACTTGCCTGCTTTCAAGTTTTTCAGCAACGATGTGAAACTGATCCACTATATCGGCTCTACAAAGCCATGGGATTGTGAGCCTTGCGATAATGTTGCCATGAGAGATAGATGGTGGTCCAAATACACAGAGTTCTTTGGCGCCAAGCCGATCTTGGAAGCTATCCGTGGTATCGTTCCTTATTATTTTGAGCCCTTGGAATCGGAGCCCTTGGAATCGGAGCCAACTGAAGAAATAGTTGAGCCTGAAAGCATTGGACCTGAAGAGTCCCCTGAAGAGTATTACGAAGGTCAAGCCTACTATGAAGAAATAAACGAGGTGCTGTTGAATCCACAATCTTACGAGTACTTTGATACTGTTCAGGTAGGAGAAAGATGGGACCCTGCTTCTTCTGAACCTCCAAAGGATGGTAAACCCGAGGCTGAGAACTTCCCTCAAGATCTACACTATGATAACCTATGGGACGATGGTAGCTCTTACATTGAAGAGGCTGGACCTCATGAGGAAGAATTGCCACCACCCTTGTTCCCTTGGGAGTTTGAGCCACATGAAGTGGCTGAACGTGTGTTTGATTCAACTGTGGGTCCTGACACATGGGGCGATCTGCCATTAATCAAGCGCATAAAGGCACTGCAGTTGGAAGAGGAGACCAAGCAAGAAGTTATACAGCCTGTTGTACGTAACCTTGATGAGCTGGAGCGATTGAAGGAAATCGAGGAACGCTACACAGGTGAGATTGAAGAGGACGTCGGGGAAGATGCTGTTGAAGAAGGCCTGATCGACATCATTGAAGAGAGAGATGAAGAGGAAATCGAGGAGCTAGAACAGCTACAACACCATTAAAGTCGCTATGAATATATACTTTGCATTCATATAATTGCTAATAATACATTATATCCTATAAACCAAAAGGATCAGGCTTTCAATTTTATCTATGTGTCTATGTCAAAAAAATAAATGTCTCACGTGACAGCTTACATAATCTTTCGTTCTTGCAAATTTTTTTTTCCACCGGGCGACGTCAAAAGTACGAAACTTTTTCTTCTCTCTGCTAATACAAAGCACTCTTGATCAATAGCAGTTTTAATATAAAACACAATGGCTTCTGACGGTATTACGGAAATTGACACTAACCTCATCGAGACTAACTACGACAATGTCGTATACTCTTTCGACGACTTGAACTTGAAGAAGGAGATTCTCAGAGGTATCTACGCCTATGGTTACGAGAACCCATCTTCCATTCAACAACGTGCCATTGCTCCAATTGTTGAGGGTCGTGACGTGCTTGCCCAAGCCCAATCTGGTACTGGTAAGACCGCTACTTTTACCATCTCTGCATTGCAAAGAATCGATGAGAAGGAGAAGGTCACCCAAGCTTTGATCCTTGCCCCAACCAGAGAGTTGGCCTTGCAAATCCAAAAGGTTGTCCTTGCCATCGGCCAGCATTTGGACGTTACCGTCCACGCTTCCATCGGTGGTACTTCTATTCAAGAGGATATTGAGGCTTTCAAGAAGGGTGCCCAAGTTGTTGTTGGTACCCCAGGTCGTGTCCTTGACATGATTGAACGTCGTTTGTTGAAGACTGACAAGGTTAAAATGTTCATCTTGGATGAGGCCGATGAGATGTTGTCTTCCGGTTTCAGAGAGCAGATCTACAACATCTTCCGTTTGTTGCCAGAGACTACTCAAGTTGTTCTTTTGTCCGCCACCATGCCACAAGACGTCTTGGAGGTTACTACCAAGTTCATGAGAAACCCAGTCAGAATCCTTGTCAAGAAGGACGAGTTGACCTTGGAAGGTATCAAGCAATTCTTTGTCAACGTTGAGCTTGAGGAGTATAAGTTTGACTGTTTGACCGATCTTTACGACTCTATCTCTGTCACTCAGGCTGTTATCTTCTGTAACACCAGAAGAAAAGTTGAGTACTTGACTGAGCAGTTGGCTGCTAACCAATTCACTGTTTCCGCTATCCACTCTGAATTGACTCAACAAGAGAGAGACACTATCATGCAAGAGTTCAGAACCGGTTCCTCCAGAATCTTGATCTCAACCGATTTGTTGGCCCGTGGTATCGATGTCCAACAAGTCTCCCTTGTCATTAACTACGACTTGCCATCCAACAAGGAGAACTACATTCACAGAATTGGTAGAGGTGGTCGTTTCGGTCGTAAGGGTGTGGCCATCAACTTTGTCACTGACAAGGATGTTGGTATGATGAGAGAGATTGAGAAGTTCTACTCCACCCAAATCGAGGAGTTGCCAGAGAACGTCAACGAGATCTTCGGTTAATTCTAAGTGTATGGGTAAAGTGTCATGTTCTTTTGTGTTGTTATTATTTTTTTATCATAGGGTTTAGTGTTTTTGCAAGGTTTCAAGAGAAGTAATACAAAAGACAAATTTATATGATAACTTGTATTCCTAGTTGTATCGCTCATTGCAAGGGAGCCTCCATAAACCTTCAGAACTCATTATCTATATTCTCGATCTTTCCCTGGTTCTTTGGTTCACCATCGATGCCAATAACGACAATTTTGTCCACAACAGTGGATTCATCCTCGTCTTCACCATCAAAGAACAAATCCAAACTAGACACTTTTTGGAATCTAACAAATTTAAGCTTGATCTCATAACACCCGTCATCGTCATACGTTTCAAGGTCCTCCTGGTGAAGCGCATCCATGTCAACATCATCGAAACTCATAATTCTGTGACGGTTGGCCCAGATCTTACACAAGTTCGGTCTCTGACCACCTGTGCTCTTTATCAAGATCGATGAAACTTTGCACACGTTGCTAAATGGAATATGAAAAAGCAATTGTGAGTCAGCATCGCTCTTAATCTGACTCTTCACGTCCAACTTGACAATAGACTTCACAGTCTCCATATCATGAGCCACATTCAGTGCTTCAAACTCGGCAAACATCACACACGGGTTCAGGATGCTGAACCCCTTTGGAACGAACCGTTTTTCGAGCTGTGATTGCTCATTGCTGACAACGTAAACGTCCTTGGTGTGACGCTTGCCCTGTGGAGCCAATACGCTCAAATCCTTGAGGCCTTGATGAATGGCTTGTGTGGAAGCACCCTTCACCCTGTTGATCTCTTTACCACTGTGTAGAAAAACAAACGTCGGCACCGCAGTGATTTGGTACTGCGAAGCAATTGCTCGTTGGGAATCCAAGTCGACCTTGGCAATATCCACAGTAGTATATTGGCTATAGAGCTGTTCCATCAGTGGCGCAATTGCCTGGCACGGTCCACACCATGTGGCAGTGAAGTAGAGCACGAGTGCCTCGCATTTGAGGAAATCGTCCAATTCCTTTTGCGAATTGATGTAAGGGATTGACATTGTGTTCTTGTTGTGCTCGTGTTTGTTGTGCTATCTCTTCACCTGTCTTGGTGATGTTTAAGTGATGTTTTTGTGATGTTTTCGTCGCAATGTGGGTGTGTGGATGCTTACAAAGTTGAGCGCCATGGCTGTCTTTCGTCTATGACGTTTCTCTTTCTAAACTGAGCTTTATATCCTCCAATTGAGCCATTGTCGCCTCGCTCAACTTCACTGATGCAACTTGATCATCTTTTTTTACCACTAACTCGTCATCCGTAAGAGATATGGTGGTGAAATGGTCCTTTGTTGGCTTTGTGCCTTGGATGAACTCCGATAAGTACTGCGACTCATGGGTGATCTCGCTGAATCTATCCATGAGTTCACTGGAAGCTTGTAATTCTCTCAGCATGGTATATATGAGATCCAACTTGTCGAATAGCTTCAAGGCCTGTGATAAAAGTTCGAAGTCACCACTGAATACACAAGAACACTCGATTAAATCACTCTGGATGAACTGAAATATTTGTAGCAATTGCCCTTTTCTCGTCTTATATATGTCATTATTGTTCACAATGGCCACTGTGGCTTCATTATCCACCACGAGACCAAATCTTCTAATAAAATGTCTAGCGATGGGTATTGGCTTTTGAAATTCCACTTTCAGAGCCACTTCATTCACTAATCCTTTATCTGTCTTGAGCACCACGCGCTCATCACTGGCAATAGAAAGCTTGAACTTATCATCAACCAAGAATGAGAACTCATTGCCATTTGTCACCACGGATGAGAACTGACTTTGGAGTTGTTTGGTAATACTGGTGAACTGTTGGAAGAGGTCAACCTGAAAAGAGTTCTGATCCAAGACACACAGTTGTTCCAAACACCGGTCAAACTTGTTCAATGTGGGCTCTCTCAGAGCACCTTCCAAGACTGAGGATCCATCACCATCACCAACTTTGAAAGTAGTGTCATTGTTGGCCAAAATCAATTTCACAGTATCCACAGCCATCTTTGTCTTTCCCTTTAGAACGTGAGAAACATCATGGTAATCTATGTCTATCACCAAGATCTTACCAGCGATGGAGATTCGTTTCCCATTCGTGATAGCCTCATTGAACTTCTCGAACTTGTAAAAGTTGGCCAACCGTATGAGATTCTCTTCTGTAACCGATCCCGGTGACCGCTTGAGTATGCGCGAAATCTGGATGAGGTCCGCGTGGAAGGAATCCATTGGGGCTTGCCTTTATTCCTCTTGTTCCTCTTGTAGTCAAAAAAAAGTGTTGATGTTAAGTTCGCGCAGCGAAACGAAGGACAACGTCAACAAAGAATATCACCAACACAGAAGTACAAATTCAACAAACAACAATGGGTGGCATCCTCAAGAACAAGTCCGACAAGGAGACGGCCTCTATCTCACAGAGTACCAAGGAATTCAGAGAACAGGTGTTGAAGAACACCAAGCTGAACGCCCAGCTCACCAGCGACCACCAAGAAACGTCTATCTTGCCACAACAACTGAGCGAAGCGGACAAAGAGAAGCTGCAGTGGAATAAGAAGAATCTCGAAGATAACGAAGCGATCCAGCAGAGAATTCTAGAGAATATGGAGACCACTATTGATGAACCAAAGACGCCATTCCAGCACGCCACTGAGATGAATGAGTACTACAAGGATGACGATGATCTAGAAGCCTTCTCACTAGGTGAGCCTGAGCTCAAAGAAGATCAGCTATCGGTACTAGATAGGGAAATCGTTGAGTCTGCGGAGAACAAAGAACCTGAAACTGAACCTGAAACTGAACTCGAACTTGAACCTAAACCTAAGCCAAAAATGTCCTTTGAAGAGATGAAGAAGATGCACTATCACCATGAGGCACCACAGTTCCATCCTGTTGAAGATGAAGATGACGAGGATGATGAGGAGGAGGAGGAGTCAAAGCCAAAGATGTCCTTTGCAGAGATGAGAAAGATGCATTACAGTAAAGAGCACGTCCCAGGTAAGCCTGTAGATGGTGAGTAGCACGCAAACAAACCTACAAGGCTATGAATAAATGAATATAACATGATCCTTTTTATCTTGAGTCGTAGCAGTCGTATATAGCGTATATGTGAATGTATTGGTGCAGTTACTTCTTTGGATTTGAGATGAAGAAGTAGTTAACGAGGAAAGTCATAACGGTATCATCGTTGTGATATTGTAAGTCATTGTTACTCTGCTTGCGAGGGAACTCGTGGAAGAAATGCTTCTTACCAGGGTCGTTCTGCGTTTCATTTATCTCCATGAAACGTTCTTTTGAAAGCCACGAGTCGATGGTCTCCTTCGACGTCTTCGAGAATCGGTCCATAGAGAAGGTGGAAGTGGCGCTGGTATGATCCAAGTGCTTCTCAAGCCGGCTCTCAAGCTGGTAGTCCAAAAACGTCATCTCTGGAATCCTGTCTCTATGTCTATTCGTCCAGCTAAGACAAATAACAGTGTTCAGTCATTCATTCTCTGAATATTAAAGGCTCACTCTTTGTGGGGGGGCGTGAAAGTACGACGCTGTGACTATTCGCCGATCTCGGACTTCCATGCAAGGTCCCAAACGTTGAAAGCATCAACACCAAGTTCCAACTGATAACACACGAGTTATCTTAACTGCTACGAAAGAAATACGAAAAGTGGTGACCACAATCAGATTATAGTTTATTGTTGACCCGAAACACTCCGCACATCCAGTGCACTGTAGAGCTTTACATAGTCTAGCGGGTCGTAGTGCTCACTCACACTCATCGCACGGTTGCTGGCACTTTCCCGCAGAAAGTCCACCATATCGATGCTCTCATCGCTGTTCTGACCACACTCCTCCCCATATTCCTCATGCAAATCTGTCTCATCATCTTCAAGTGGTGTGCTAAGCTGTGTGTATTTCATCTTTGGCGTCAAGGGGGCCGCGGCCACATCCAGGTCAATAATAGGTGGTGGTATAACCTCCTTCACCTGTTTCTTCCTCGTCTTCTCCTTGACTCCAAGCTTCCCAGAAGTTGTTGGCACTGGTTGCTCATACAGCAAGACAGGAGAATCACCAGAGGTCCTGGAACCCATGGTGTCGAAGATCGAGTCATTGCTCGACACGCTCATCGCAGTGGACCGCCGATGCGACGGCCGGCGAGAAGTATTGAAGCTGCTTCTCGCTGGTGATGTTGGTGCGCTGAAAGATCCACTCAGTGTTGCAGGAGACCCTAGCGGTGATCCTCCCGCAAGCTTTGGTGTGGTTCGCTCCTTGGGAAACCTGTATGCAGAAAGCTTGTCATAGAGCTCTCTCTGCTCCACTTTGGACAGCTTTGTATTGTTCATCCCCAACGCAATGTGAGACTCCTCTGGCCGTGATCTAGTATTGATGGTAGTATTAGTCGGAGAGAGAGACGAGCCCTGGCTCTCATCAATAGTCATTAGAGAGTTGCGAAATGTTCGTTGTGCAATGGTGGACAAGACAACTAACTCAACAGGCGGTATGAGACCTTTCTTCTTCCTCCATGAGGATTTCAGCGACATACAGCAACATTCATCTCCTGGCCTTATATATATATGGACATATATATATATTTCATCCCCAGTTGCCTTAAAAGTTAAATAAACGGCACGGTACACTTTTAAAGTTGACATATCGAGGGCATATGCAGAGCCACGCACTTCATATGGCCTTGATTCGTCTCTTAACAGGGCTAACCCGTTGGCCTGGAAGTGAGACTTACCCCCACCACTGAATATACGGCGATGCGATCCTGCTTACGCTCATGCCTGGTATTACATGACCGACTGAAGTCAGGCTCTGAACGGTGAAGGACTAAGCGGGGAAAGATGTATGCTTTGGAATCTGTGCAATGAATAGGGCTAAAAAATAATAAGGAGTATATAATGTAATGGTTTCCTCTAGAATGGGCCTGAGGTACTCACTAATCTGAAAGACATTCTATCCAATTCAAGCTTTATTTGAAGGTATGTTTTAACCCTATGGCAAAAAAGAAACATGGGCTCAGTGAAGTGGCTCGCGCATCAAAATCATCACAATAAACGGTGGAGGGTATGAGACGGCAAAACTCTCGTCGGCGAGGTCAATAGGGAAACGTTTAGTGGTTATCCTTGCTTTTTTCCTCTGATCTAGGCCATAAATGCTAGGTAATCTCCGCCGCCTACTCCATTTCACTAATGTACTTTCCTTACTTAGGGTTGATACTCGCTCAAACATCACAATCGTAGTAGGAATCAACGACTAGCCCTTTTCCTTCTTCTTTCCCAGATAGTGACACTATATGTGTCAACACGGACTCCACCGATGTATTAGCTCAAGAACTTGGAACTGGCTTCATAATCTAGCCCAAGCAGCTCTCATCAGTTAAGCTTTCTGAGCTTAAAGTATGCGTCAAAACTTCCTGAGCCGTGCAACAAAAAGAAAAGGAAGAGCCACCAAGAAAATCGGTTAATGGAGGGGGTATAACAATTCTGTTTCTCGCTAAAGATGTGATGACCTCCTCCAGGAACCTATTTGCCACTTGGGCTTTGAAACCTTGTACTGTAAAGACCAGCCTATTCCACTGTATTGTTGACCTTGAACTTTGGAACGGCTGTGTGTGCACTAAGCGACCTCATTTCACCAAATGGGAAGCTCCTTATCTGTCACATTATTCTTCACGAGTTTCATTTAACCTTCTCGTCATAACCTATATTCCTGGAGACTTCGAGCTTATCGGTGGTCGTACGTAATCTCAATCATTTGCGAATCTCGGTTCAGATGGGCTAATGTTCTTGTCAAGTTTCAACTCTATTTGCTCGCTCGTTCATTACAATCCAAGATGTTGCGCCTATCTAAAATGAGGGAATCAAAGAGGTGTGACTTCTCTTTGTACCGTAGAATCAAGATACCTTAACTTCCTTAAGAGTCAGCACGATCTTAAATATCCTGAATAATCCGACAAGGACCAAATTATACCTAAGGTCTACAGTCTACTCTGAACCAAGCCCAAGAGTTCGCTAAGACAGCTGTGAGCCACACGGGAGAAGCGGACTGAGGCTATAGGTCCTACCACTGAACCTCTCTCTACATTGCAAACAAGACCAAAAATAATGTCTGATATATGAATTAATCACTGGAGCGAAAGACACAATCAGTGCATCCATCCTCCCTCTCTCGTATGTCTCCTCATCCATGTTTGAAACAACAACAACAACAGTGTATATAAATAAAAAAAAATAGAATGAGATCTCAAGCTCTAATCAAGAACATCATGACCAGTAATAATGACAAAATGTAATAACACCCAAATCCCCAATCAGATAAGTTTATGAAAACTCGCGATGGCGATGACGATGGTAAAGGCAGGGGAAAACGCAAATAGTTTGACGGCAGAAAATCACCTCTAACCAAAGAGACAATATCCGTTGTATGTGGTCAAACATCCCTGCAGAACTCCTCCTGGATCACCCAACTCAAAATTCTGTATGGTCTAAACCCGTGTATAATGTGTGGAGAATGTGTGTATGCAACAACCCATGTAAACCGATAAAAGACAAGTAGAAAAAAGACTCAAACCCCAGAATTATTTGTGACCCAAAGGAATATCAAAGTAGTAAAAAGAACTTTTGAAAACAACCAACCGAAATGCAAACATGATGAGAAAACTTCATAATAAATTCAACTAATAGTATGTCAATGCTGACATCGAAAATCAAGAAACAAAGATAAAAAGCAAAAAATGGAAAAATAGGACCAACAGCTCAGTGGTTGGTATAACTACCACCAGGAAGCATTGTTAGATGATGAATTGTTTCCATAAGAGGAACCAGAGGACTGGTAAGAAGAGAAGGCACTTCCACCATAAGAACGGGAATTGCCATAACCACCGCTGGAACCACCAAAACCAGAAGAACCGCTGTTGTAGCCTGGTTGACGACGGAAATCTCTAGTATTATTGTTACGACCACCACGACCACGACTTCCACCACGACCAGAGGAGTACTCTCTGGCGATAGAAGTCAAGAAGGATGGAACCTCTTGGTTAGCCTCGGTCAAAATCTCAACAAGGTCCTTAACGACGTTCTTGTTACCTCTGTTGAAGAAAGCGGTGGCGACACCGGTGTTACCAGCACGACCTGTACGACCGATACGATGAACATAGTCATCAATGTCAGTTGGCAAGTCGTAATTGATAACATGGGTAACGTTTGGAATATCCAAACCACGAGCAGCAACAGCAGTAGCAACCAAAATTGGAGCCTTACCAGATCTAAAGTATTCCAAGGCACGCTCACGCTCGGATTGGGTACGATCACCGTGGATAGAAGTAGCTGGGAAACCTTGGTGGATCAAGAAGTCAGAGAGGGCATCTGCCAATCTCTTGGTTTCAACAAAAATCAAAGTCAAACCGTTCTCCTCAGCAGAGAGGATATCCAAAAGAACGGACTTCTTCTCCTCTTCCTCGACATACAAGACCTTTTGGGTGATATTCTCAGAGGTGGAACCGACCTTACCGACAGACAAGAAAATGTAGTCCTTCAAGAAGTCACGAGCTAACATTTGGATATCGGTTGGGAAAGTGGCAGAGAACATCAAAGTTTGACGGTTTTGGACATCTGGCATATCACAGTCTTGGACAATGTTTCTGATCTGTGGTTCGAAACCCATATCCAACATTCTATCAGCTTCATCCAATACCAAGTACTTGATGTTAGCCAAAGAAATACGGCCACGCTCCAACAAATCGTTCAAACGACCTGGAGTAGCGACAAGCAAGTCACAGCCACGTTGGATATCTCTAAGTTGGTTACCGATATCAGCACCACCGTAGACGACACATGGTCTGACCCAAGATCTGTACGTAAATTTCTTGGCTTCGTCGTAGATTTGAGAAACCAACTCTCTAGTTGGTGCCAACACCAACGCAGTTGGGTAAGCTTTTCTTCTAGAGAATTGAGTAGTTGCCTCTGGAACTGGAGATGGACCAGTGGCAAAGGACTCAGAAAGGATTGGGAACAAAAAACCACCAGTCTTACCCGAACCAGTCTGGGCGCATGCCATCAAGTCACGCTTAGCGGCAACGATTGGGATGGAGTACTTCTGAACTGGGGTTGGTTTGGTGAAGTGAGCAGATTTCACGTTCTCCAAAAGCAATTCCTCTAATGGAGGGGAGGTAAAAGTGGTGATCGGCTCTGGAACATTATCACCAGATGCCTCAACTGGGATATCATCGTAATTGTCAAAGTTAATACCAGAAGACTGGAACTTTGGATCATCAACCTCGCCGAATAATTCTTTCTCCAAAGCAGGGTTCTTTGGCGCTGGAATGTGTTTACCATCAACAAACTTACCTTGACCGCTGTTTCTGGAGCCACCGCGGCCCTGTCCGCCTCTTGAACCGCCAAAGCCATCAAAATCGCGTCTCTCATTTCTGCGGCCGTAGCCAAAGTTTGAGCCACCGTAACCACTGCCTCTGGAGTTGTTATAACCGTCGTTGTTGTAACCTTCATTGTTGTAGCGAGGTTGTTGGCCTTGTGGACGTGTTCTGGCGTGTGGTGGGACGTAGGAAGAGCGACCGCCGCCTGGAGCAGCAGCAGAGCCGTTGCCCATGCTGAGCTGCTCAAGATTCTTTTCAAGATTGTTTGCCATATTTGTTTATATGGCTTTTCTAATTGTTAAAGTGGCAAACTGATGAGAATTGAAACTTTTTTGAGGGCCCATCGCCCGCCCAAAGCGACTGAACGCAAATTTTTTCTCTTTTTTTTCGCGAACGCGTTCGAGTTGTTTCTTTTGGCGCACAAATGGCGAAAATTTTCATAAATCCTGCTGCTCCTACCGAAGAACAGTTCGCAGATCGGAAAAATACCCTCGCATTTCCTGTATCGGAAAGCGTAGACCTCGGATCGAGTCTGAATCTCTTGCATACATGTCTCTCGAAGTACGATAACAAGGGGTGATGAGTATGAATTGCGTACAGACTGTAGCAGACAGGTTCCCCTGGTGATTTCAACTGTCTATCTGCGCTATTGAGCTTTTGGCACTTCCGAAAAAACTACACAATGTGGATTCAGAGATTTATGATGGTTTTTCTTTAACGCTCAGCTTGAAGCTGAATGAACTTCTAATGTCCTCTCTGTTCTGCAAACCCCTTGGAATATCAATAGACTACTACTCTCATCACCGTTATCACCAAGCTGTCACCCATGAACTATTAACCACCCCCCCCCAGGTAGTTCAGGTCACCGTGACCGTTAACCTCTCACAATTTTGCATAATTGAACTGTGAGAAGATTGCCATGATCGACTATAAAAAGGAGCATCAATATCCCATATCTCTCCATCAGTTATTCATATTCTTAAGTACACTTCTGCGACTTCTTAGATATTACAGGTGCTGTTTGTTTGTACTACATCAACAAAGGAACTATGACTGCAGACGTATCTGATCGCGAACACATAGATCCCCAGGTGGAAACGTCATCAACTATCTCAAAAGAAATCACCGCTTCTTCGACGTCTTCTCATCAAGCAGGCTCTGTGGATGAAACGCAAATTAAATCCCAACTTGGCCGTCAAACCCACCTTGAGTCGTGGTATCAAAAGTCGTGGACTTCCTTTATCAGGTCATTTAGAGCTCCTCCTGTTGGTCTTGGTCCTGACGTTGAGAATGAGGGAGGTGAGTCTCAAGCTTCAAAAAATGGGCTAAGAAGTCGTCATGTTCTTATGATTGCCCTTGCTGGTGGGTTGGGTACTGGTCTACTCGTTGGTTTGGGTAATGCCCTTGCAACCGCGGGTCCAGGTGCTTGCCTCCTTGCCTATATCCTTGTCGGCTCTATGGTTTTCTGTACTATCAACTCTGCTGGTGAATTGGCAATTGCATACTCTTCTCTACCAGGTGGATTCAATGCCTATGCCGTCAAACTTGTTGACCCTTCTCTCGGTTTTGCTGTCGCATGGAACTATTGTATCAACTGGTTTACGGTCTTACCTTTGGAAATGGTCACCGCGTCTATGACGATCAAATTCTGGGACAAAAGCACCAATCCTGATATTTATGTAGTTGTCTTCTTGGCTCTGGTCTGTGTCATCAACTTTGTTGGTTCCAGTGGTTATGCAGAGGCCGAGTTCTGGGCTAACATGGTCAAAGTGGCTATGCTGATTGGGTTTGTGATTATTGGTGTCTTTATGGATTTAGGCATCATCGGGACCCAGGGCGCGATTGGATTCAAGTACTTCTCTGATCCAGGCTCCTTCAACAATGGATTCAAAGGGTTTGCTGCCGTTCTTGTCACTGCAGCCTTCTCACTTGGTGGTACTGAGTTCATGGCTTTGACCGCTGCTGATCAAACCAATCCAAGGAAGGCCATTCCTTCAGCTGTTAAGCAGGTCGGTTACAGGTTGATTGGCGTCTATCTCTTATCAGTCTTACTCATTAGTTTACTTGTTCCATTTAACTCGCCATATTTGATGGGTTCTGGTCACAATGACGGTGCTCCAGTTTCTCCATTCGTCATTGCAATCAACTCTGGATCGATCCAAGTTATTCCACATATATTCAACGCTGTGATCTTGATCGCAGTTCTTTCGGTAGGTAACTCTGCCCTCTATTCTTCATCAAGAACCTTTTACTCTTTGGCTCAACATGGTTATGCGCCAAAATGGTTTGACTTTGTGGATAACAAAGCAAGGCCATCAAGGGCAATAGCCGTCTCGAGTATCCTTGGGTTATTCAGCTTAATCGCTGCTTATCCTAACCAGGAGAACATATTTGTCTGGTTATTATCTCTCTCTGGATTAGCCTCTCTTTTCACTTGGTCGATGATAAACATCTCACATATCAGGCTAAGGGCCGCAATGAGATGTCAAGGCCTTTCCACCCAAGATCTTGGATATAAGTCATGGACTGGTATTTCTGGTTCTTGGTTTGGTCTTTTGGTCAATGTCTTCATCCTTGGCTGTCAATTCTGGGTCTCCCTGTTTCCATTTAGCAAGGACGGTAAACCTAGTCTCAAGAACTTCCTTCAAAACTACCTGGGTTTTCCGGTATTGGTAATCTTCTACCTTTCTCATAAGATATTTACCAAGAACTGGAGATTAATTATCCCAGCAAATGAAATCGACCTTGACACAGATCGTAAGATATTTAGTGCTGATGTGTTGAGACAAGAAGAACAAGAAGAGAAGAACCGTCTAAGGGATGGTCCATTTTACAAGAAAGTGATCTCTTTCTGGTGCTGACTCTCATATTTCTATAATCTAGCATTTATTGGATAAAATTCGTATTTGTCTAAGTGTAAATCACAACGTTGTAAGTTAAACGCTCTTCAAGTTCAATGAATCAAGGTCAATATCTAACTTGGTCCTTGGCTTCAGTATCGGAGTGTTATTCGTTGTGTTTCGTATCGGAGTGTCAATACCTTGACCAGGTTGTGGCACAAAGTGTGTCGAGAAGTCGGCATCATCGATATCTGGCGGTGATTCATGGCCAATCTCTTCGTAATCACTGAAGTCTTGATCCGCATCATCGTCGGTTTCATCAAAGGTAAACTTGGGCTTGTGTAATTGATTCTTCTCATAGTTCTTCTTATTCTTGTTTGAAAGAAGATGAACGAAGGACTTCTGCTGCTCTCTCACATTCCAGTTCAAGGTACGGCTGACACTCTCAAAGTACTCCGCTGGCGAAGACATGACTGTTGGGAATGAGAATGGACTTGCCGAAATCGAGATGTAATCACCCTTGGAAAGCTCCACTCTCGCTCTACCGTCAAAAGAAGCCCATGCTGTAGAACGACTTCTCTTAGGCACTCGCACTTTGAGAACCATGCTGTCTGGTAAGAGAATTGGTCTGAAAGAGAGTGTGTGTGGACAGATCGGCGTAACAGATATGACATTGACAGCTGGATGAACCAAAGACCCGCCCGCGGATAACGAATAAGCTGTTGAACCTGTTGGAGTAGCAAGTATCAATCCATCAGCCTGAGCCACTGTAAGAAGTGAACCATCACCATAGAGTTCAAGCATGGAGACGAATGGCGATGGACCTCTATCAATGGTTAATTCGTTCAGAGCCTGTTGCTCACAAACAAGAGCGCCATCAGCACGATGAACGCGACATGCCAATCTCATACGAAGGTTTGTCCTTACTCCCTTCTCGATGGCGATGCTCAGTGATTGTCTAAACTCCTCGAATTGGAAGGAGGTAAGGAATCCAAGTGATCCCAAACTGAAAGACATCACTGGTGGAACAGATCTCTGAAACAACGAGGATACAAATAACACAGTACCATCACCTCCCAATGTGATTATAAGGTCGACCATAGAAGCCTTATCTCTCACGAAGCTCTTATCCCAGTATTTCAGCAGTGACTTAGCAATTGGGATATCTCTGACTAATCCGTCCTGGTCAAATCTCTTACTCTTCTCAAGGTGGTGGTCAACATAAACCGTGATGGCATATTTAGTAATCAACCATTCTGTGATCTCCCTCGTCAAGTAGACCAGCGAGTTATCTCTTGCCTTTGTGACGATCATAACATTGTGGGCATCGAGCTTTACTGTAGTTTTGGAAAGGTTCTTTGAGAGGATACGCACCCCATGGGCAGTCTCAGCCAGTTTGGCCTGGGAAGTTGAGGATTTAAGGTGGTCTGATGAATTAGACAGACGTCTGAACATCCTCACGGGGTCTTGGTCTTTCTTCCTTCTGTCTCTGTCCATTTGCCGTTGTTTTCTCTTTTGCGATGGTGGTTGTTGTTGTTGGGAGTTTCGTTGGTTTGGGGTGGGAATTTTTGAAGCCAGCCTGAGGAAACTACAGAGAATATCAGCAAATTTCTATTTCTAGATTCTAAGTATCGACAACTTGTGTGATACGACACTTCCAGTCCTTCTTATCCAACAGAGGCAATGATGCACCGAGACACCACCCGAGTTCGTTGTTTGCAATCTTCTTCGCCGTTCTCAACTCTCTGTGCAATGGGATATCATAGCCCGTGTGCAGGAGGGCAACTTGGAACGATAAGTCCAAGCACCACTGCGGTTCGTCCTGAAGTTCCTTGATAGAACCGTCGATAGCACTTAGTGCCGAAGTCCAAGTGGATTCTCCGTTACACACCAACTTTGCCAACTCTGTCAACTCTTGCAAAGTGAATGAAGATGGCATTCCCAGTGGATTAGTGCGGTCATAAAAGTAGGAAAACACATACAAATCAGAAGATTCCCTGAAAGTCTTCACGAGAGAAGGTTGATGAACACCGTTAAAGGAACATGGGGCAGTGGAACATTCTGCGTCTTTCTTCAAGATGGCTTCCGCAAGGAATCTACACTGAGCGCCAACTGGTGTCTCTGATCCTTTGAATGTAATGGTATACTTCTCACCAGAAGCGAGCTTAACCTCAACATTACTGGCACTCATACCTGGTGGGATACATGGAGATTCCAACGAAGCAGTAGTGACATCCTTGGCCAATTTACCAGACTTAATAGCACTTTCCACAATCAATGAGTTGATTTTGTTTCTACCAGCCATTAGTCCATAACCCAGGTGTGAGAATTGGTAAAGTTCGAAATCTCTGTTACCAAAGTTGATCTCATATTTGTGTTCACCTTCAACCATCTTTTCACCATTCTTGAAATCAGGTTCAAAAACGATCTGGGTAGAGCCACCACCAAGGTCAAAAACCGCAGCAGTAGATAATTTCTCAGACGACCCAATGTTACCCAATAAGTAGTTAGCAGTGATCCAGGCATAGACACCTTCATCATCACCACTCATGATGGAGACACCGTCACCTTCGACAACTGCGAACGGGTAATCCGTCTCCAAATGCTCACGAACAGCTTTCAAAATGGCATTGGATTTTTCCACCCCTAGTAAGCGTAAACCTGCAGTGGCCTTAACTGCAACTGGAGTGCAGCCTCTATTTTTCTTTGGGACAGTATCCAAGGCTATCTTCATTAATGGGTCAAGAGACTTGGCAGCACCGTTTACATCAGTATCAAAAGAGGATAAACCCGGTTTCAACATCTCAAAAGTCTCCTTGAGCAACTTTGGAGGAGAGTAGCAGGTATCAAATTCATAGACGTGGACTCTTGAGCCTGTAGAACCAGCATCGATCATCACAACAAACTCTGAGTCCTTCAAACAGTTGGCCACAATAGAGGAGGAGCCCTTGGAACCCTTCGCTGCTGAACCTTCACCTTTATTACTCTCAACAGCATCTTCAGCAGATCCCTTCTTTGAGTCTTTATCTGGAACTCCTTCATATGGCTTGGTGGTATCCTTCGTAGCAGCAAAGTCCCCTTTTCTAGAAGAACCCTTCTCACTTGAAGAGTCAGGCTTTGGAGCTTCCTTAATTGGAGCACCCTTATCCATTGCCTTTGGGTTTTGCTCGTGAGCATTCTCCAAGTCCTTAGCAGAATCATCAGCAAACTGTGGAGCAGTACCAGAATTTGGCTCCTCTGGCTGTTCCTTGTCTTGCTTGCTAGTCTTTGCGGTGTCATCAGCGTACTGTGGAGAGTTGGCCACGTCCTTTGGAGAAGTGTAGTTCTCGGAGATGGTCTCCTTGGCCTTCTCCAAGGACTGCGAGACATTGTTGGGTGAGGTCACAAGGAAGACGACTATGGCGAATATCACCAGTGTGGCAAGTAAGTAGCGCGAGTTGCGCATTGTTGGAGCAAGTCCCATAGTTGTTCTCTTCTGAGTCTTGGACGTGTTCGCAGTGGTGTTGAAGAACGAGGGAAATTTTAACGCGACAATGTCTAAACAAACAGAAGAGACCCCATAATACAGAAGCCTGCTGATATCAAGAAGGAAAAACGCATTTATTGATACAACATTCCTTCTAAAATGTCCAGAAATATCGATAAGGCGAACACAGTGCTCTTTCGGTACCAAGAACAACAGGCTGAAGCCAACGGATACATCGATTACAGCTCCACCCAGAGACCAAGAACAGTTCAGCGGGTCACCACTCTCAAGGATGCAGAGGCTTGGAGGAAACAAGTGGTCACAGAGATCAACCAGAAAGTGATGAAGATTCAGGATCCGGTGTTGTCAAACTATCAGATCAGAGATTTGAATGATGAGATCAACAGGCTTATGCGAGAACGCATTGCATGGGAATACAGAATCAAGGAATTAGGTGGTGCAGATTATAAGTCCAACGTTGGCACCATTGCAGGTGGTGTGGTGATACGAGGATACCGCTATTATGGTAGAGCCAAAGAACTACCCGGTGTCAAAGAGTTATTACAGAAACAAGCTGATGATAAGGTGAAGGAGCAACATCAGAAGGATGAACTCAAGACCAGACAGCAGAAGTTGAAAGAGCTGCAACAGCGAGTAGAGTTGGATTACTATGGGTATTATGATGAAGCACCAAGACTCTCAATTGATATTCACCAAAAGATTATTGAACAGGCTAAGGACATATTGGGAGATTTGATAAATGATGTTGATGATGCTGATGAGAAGAGTATCAAGATGAGCGACGAACTATTGAAATTCGAACGCAAGGCCACTAAGGATAGAACTAAAACTCTCAGGAAGCAATGTGATGAACCAGAGTTCCTGTTGGATAATCAAGAGCCTCCAACAATGCAAGACGTTGAACGGTTCCTCGTTGAGAAGAGAAGAAAGATGATTGAAGAGAAGCTTAATAATATGTAAACTCAAATTGTATCACTACAGGCGACCACAATCAAGACATAACTTTAAATAACTTTAGGGGAATATATACAAAACGATACGTACGTATACGCATGAGCAAATCATCTAGGACAAGAGCCATCTATACAGCTCCTTCCCATCTTTTTCACCTTTTTAAACATCTCTTCATGATCTCACCAGTATACCTCATATCGGGAGCATAAATGCATTAAAATAAAACGTAATCAACTCATTAAAAGCATCTTACTTACAAGCGGACACCAAGTAAGTAACCAAGTCGTTTCTGTCTTTCTCCTTCTTCAAACCACCGAAGGCCATCTTGGTACCTGGAATGTACTTCTTTGGGTTCTCCAAGTAGTCAGACATGGTTTGCTCGGACCAGACGACACCCTTCTTGACGTTGGCGTCAGTGTAGGAGTAACCCTCAGCTTGACCAGAAGCACGACCGAAGACACCGTGTAAGTTTGGACCGACCTTGTGTGGACCACCAGCCTCGACGGTGTGACATTGAAGACATCTAGTCTTGAAAAGGGTAGCACCCTTCTTCTCGGAACCTTGCTTAAATGGAGCTGGCATTGTGTTGTTTTTGCTGTTGTTGTAGAAGTTGTGTCAACCTTGAAGACAGAGCATCAAAAAGTGCCGGATTGCTCTTTTATATGCTTGTTTTTTTCAACCTTGATGTGAATGGTTGAAATTTTGCCGATTATGAATTCTTGCGCTGTGATTGGCCCAAACGACGTCTATGTACATGGCACGGGCCGGAGGAGGTAAAGTTCCTCAGAAACATAGGTTTTTGGTTAGCATTGTAAAGTAAATATATACCATTTTGTAGCACTGATTGCAAGCTTTTCATAGAACATTTTGAAATTTCAAAACTCATATTGACACCCCTGATTTAACGAATAGACTGCTTTACTCTAATGGCGCTCTCGAGTGCTTTGCAACGATATCTCCGATGGGCTATGAGCGGTCTTTGGAGACGTGGGGCTCATCGTGGGGTCCGTTGGCTGGTTAGAGGGTTCGAGGTTTGAATCATATATGATCGATAGTTGTCCATGTGCCTGCTAGTCGTTTGTGGTGAATATACGTAGAGCGCTTTTGATGTGGCGACTCCGTTTATTTGGTCATACTTTTGACCTCTAAGGTTACTACAACGTCTTTAATCTGATTGGAACCTCATCCGATCCCGAGCTATCCAGTACACTCCAGTATTCCTGATTACATGGATACCGGTGCTAGAGATCACCGCAAATACATGACTTCATGGGGATCATTTCAGTCCACATATCATACCCCGAGTCGCACCTTGTGGCGGTTTGATTTCCAGTGCATCACCTCTTCGCGTATAATCCTGAAGAAATCTCAGCTCATCGCCTTTCTTTCTCCCTTAGTACTCACAACCAACAGCCAATAGTCAACAAAAAGAAGCTATGAAGTTTGGTCAATGCCAGATCTGTAAAGAAGCGGAGGCTAAGTATAAGTGTCCCAAGTGTGATATTGTGTATTGTTCCCTGAAGTGTTTCAAAGATGAAAGACATGCACATAAGGACGTATCAAAAGAGACGCCAGGTATAGGCACCAAAGAGCTAGACACTATAGATCTAGATGCTACAGATGAAGTCTCGGATTCTCCAAAGTATCATAAACTGTTCCAAGATAGGAGACTACAATATCTGTTGAAGTTTAAAGCACTGCAGATCCATCTCTATGCCATATATCAGATCCTTACCGACTCAAATCTACCGCATGAGAAAAAGATTGACCTGGCCAATGACAAGTTGAACTCGCTGAGAATCGCAGGGTCACAGGAGAATGAATTGGTTGAGGAATTCTGCGAGATTATTATCGAGGTCCTACAGAACTCATAGAAATCTCGGGTATGAAGTACTTAAATGGACAGCTTTGGTCTCAGCAGTCCCTTTTGGCCCTTGACTTTGATTCTAAAAATCGAACCTCCGAGGTCCTCTGCGTTTTCATTCAACTTGGTTGGATCCTCCAAGTTCAAATTTGCAGTAGTGACGAATAACTCATCCATATCGACACCACCGAAGGAGCAAGCGCTGATTCTCGAAGCTGGAAATTCAAACTTCTTGATCAGTTCACCATTGGCATTGAACTGTGCAATTGTACCTGTGTTCCATACAGCAGTGAATAAATCGCCAGATTCAGTCAAGGTGTGTCCATCTGGTTCTGGTGATTCGACATCAGGATAGAAATCCTTTACCTTGATGAACTCCTGTTTGTTGGAAATCTCACCATCTTTGTACTCAAATCTATAGATTGTGTAATCAAGCGAACTAGTCCAAAACATAAAGCTACCATCCTGCGACCAGTTGATACCGTTGGAGATCAAAACTTCTGGCATAACAGTCTGGATCTCGTCATTTTTAGTATCGATCTTCAAGAGACAACCTTCGGGGATAGGGCCATGTTCGAAGGAGCCCATGACACCCTGCCAAATATTCCCCTGAGGATCAATATTACCGTCATTGGATCTCAGCTTATTACCGTTTGGATAACGCCACCTGTATTTGAAGGAACCAGTGGAAATCTTGTATTCAGCAATGCCCGATTTCCCACCGAGATACACGATATCATCATCCATAGTGAGATAGATCACACCTATGGATTCACCAGGAATAGTAAATTCTTCATGGGAGTCTTCGACTTGATGTTGTTCCTCAGAGGTATATTCATCAGCGGATGTTTTTGGAAGTGTTACCCTATGGAATTTCCCACCGATGATGTCGACCCATAGGAGGGTGTTATTGGAAGGGTTATAGGTTGGCCCCTCGGAGAGACGGCCATTATAATTCAGGAAAGGCTTAGCTAACATGTTCTTACCTTAACACTGGCTATAGGGGGGAAATTGATGAGCACAGGAGTGGAAGGAGTTTATAGATGTCTTATGTATGTTGACCGGAAAAACCTGGGGTCACCTCGAACGAAGGATGTGAGTGGGCCGCACAACGTTGTGTATCAACGGTGGGGGGAATGAGAATCGTAATTTATAGTAATGGATATCTGGAAATCGAAATTCAAGTGGATATATTTCATTAAAAATGAGGATTTCTGTAGATTTCGTACTGCTCTTGGGCAGGCCCTTCGGATAATCCTATTAATGGGAATATGAGCACCCGAAATACTATTTGAATTTAAAGAATATGTGAACTGATCTCCTGCGTAATAATATTGGCTCGTACGACGTATGCTAATATTATTTCGTACATTAACACTTTTTATTCTAACAATTTCTCTAGAATATTCGTATTTTTTTTATTGTTAATTCAGAATAACCGTCTTATTTTGCAATCACAATAATTATCGTGATAAGAAATCCTATAACTACTGAGAATTGCACCTCAATGCCATATCTTACTAAGTATTAGGCAACATGAAAATTATAACCTTAAGCCTTTAAATTCCATCCTATTGCTAACAAATTATCCAATTATCTATCCCTGCGTGGACACCATCTAGCTGAGTTACTCTAATAAATTATAAAAGATTGGATAAAGATTAATTATATAATCTGCATCTAGTATATCATTTACGTGGTCAATGGTCTCAACAGTTCTCATATACCACCTCCCTTGGTTCACACACAGTTCTCAGCCTACAAGTTAAAAAGTTTGTTTCACTTGCATGTAGCCCACCCTCTATGAAACATCGGCGTAGCGCTGAGCAGCTGCCCACCTTGTGTGTCGTGTCACATACCCGATTTGCGAGTGAGACGAAACACAAGCCGTGCTGGTTCAGCTGACAGCCAAATAAAATCTCAGCTGTCCCACTGATTATACATCGAGTAATATATGGGAACTTAGGGGTAGATACATAATAGAATGACCCCTTTAGCAAATCTCTCCCGCATTTTATAAGCAAATAATGAGCTCCACCCAACCGCCAACCGTCAACCAAAAATTATGAAGGGGGCCCTCCATAAGAAATTTTCGTCAGGAGCGGAACGGGAGGGGTGGGTAGGGCCAGAGCCCCATTAGAAACCCCTGAAGTGATAAATTTTCTTCAAATTTGCTGTCCCCTTGGAACCTCCGGCTAGAGGGAAGGGTATGATCCATATATATATATTTAAGCCATATATAGATTTCATTGTACCGACCAAAACACTTAGAACTTTTACAAATAACCCCAACAACATATTTGACCAAGATTCCCAAATGCTTTGCCGAGGCGCTGCAGTAAAAAAAAAAATAAGAACTGTGCAACGAGATTTATTATGAGTCTAGGACTGGATGGACTCCGGGGACTAGGTCACGAGACTCCAACAGGATTGAATAGTTATATTTGTAAAATGGGAGTTCTTAATTGGCCATAACTTTGTGATATGGGAAGTTTATATACTGAATACATTACATACCAAATTAGCCTTTATCTGCTACGCGTACAGTCACCAAAGTAAAGTATTAATGCCCATACCCGGAATTTTAGCCCACTCTAGACCACTTCCCATTCACGATCACTAGAGTTTCGAACAGCTTGCGCGGATGAGCACAGCTCATGGCGCATTCGAGTGCAACCACTCACGCACAGCTCAAACTTCAAGGAGTACATATTAAAACCAGGAGGGAGCCCCCTCTATCCTTGCTCAACTGGCACTCGCCTAAGAAGGTGACAACAAATGGACTATTTGGACGCTGACGCCTTCATACTGCTCGCACAAAAGCTATACAAGCTTCCTGTGCTGCAGTCTTCCACACATGCTGATTTGAGTGTACTCATAGCCACGACGAAGCTTACACACCATTCTCTGTTACATGTACTCTATTATCTTCAGCTTTTGGTTACCCATAAGACTTCACTATACCCATCAAGTGCACTGGGTTTCCACACAAGCTCAAGAGAGAAGTTACTACCTGCTCCTCAGAGGCGCACTTCGTCGGACTTGTTTGAACTTCTTGTTGTCCTAATGATGATTTCCAACAAAACAAACGACGACTCGAGCTATACCATGAAGACATGGGAGAACTTGACACCTTTAACCATTCCAGTCCTGCGTCAACGTGAGCTCGTTGTATTGAAGAAGATCAACTACAATGTGTTTCTGAGGGAGGATGACCACTATAGGTGGAACAATGACCTATATCTCATCGCATTGAAATCATCCATCCTCAAAGTACGGTACAATTTGCCACCTGCTTTAACGACACCGGTGTGCCAGGTTTCACCACCATTAATTTCATTATCGCCATTGGCTGCATTCCCCCTCACACCGAGATCACCATCTTTGGAACTTTCCAACAAGCGCAGAATTCCAGAGACGTTCGAGGCAGAGCCCTATAAGAAAGCTCGCTGTACACCACAGCCGATGGTTATCGGGTATATGATGACATATTTGCCTTTACAATCCCAGCAACAGCTACTGACTCCTATAAGAGGGAATGATGTTGCCAATGAACACCCGCAGGATTGTACATGTTGTGCCTTGACACGGATGACCGATGTTTATCATAGCACCATGAGAGGCGTGAAGCTATAACACTTTTCCCTACAATGGTGTATACGGTGTAGGTTGCTCTTAGATGATGTCGACATGGAAAGAAGATAACGAATTGACGATTACGATAGGGACTCAGCAAAAGGATACGTGGAATCCATCAAGTGCATATTTGGTTTAATAATACTGGAAATAACTCACTATTTGTAGGTTGTGAACTGGGTTACGGAGCTAGAAGTATCTGATGATCTCGATACATCCATAAGCAGTTCTAAGATTGTCTCAATATTCCTACATCGAAGGACTCCACCCCCGTTTCATGTTTCAACGACCAGAGAGAGTGTTTACGAGGTTAAGGAATATATTATTATAGAAAGGTAGTATAGGCATCTTGATACGTGATTTTTTCACGAAATTGAACATAGCAGCTAACTGTCATACACAACGGATGCTGTTATCTTCGTAACGAAAACGTGTGTCTTTCATATGTCCAGGCCGAGTTTTGAACAAAGATCTCGGCCATTTTGCCTCCCTCAACCATCACTAGATTAAAAGTTAAAACACTGAAGATAAAGATAGTTCAGTCAACATCCTGATACATCACTGCATGGCGCCTGGCGGAGAGTTCGCCTTTCACTCTGCGGTATATAGGAACTATTCTATAGGCCAGAACTTATACTAGCTGACGATTTCCATAGGACCAGACATCCTGCTGAAGCATGCATGTTGGTCAATTGCGGAAGTCCAAACTTCAAAAAAAGATAGTCAGTTGAGTTGAAGGATGGGAGGGCTCCAAAAGAAGATATGCGATATGTCGTTCTTTCTACCCATATATACTTTGAGTCGTATTACATTCCCTCCAGACTCCTTTTGCTAGCAAATAGGGGAAAGCCTTCCACGCGCTGATATGACACTATGTATGCACATAGGAAGCACAGCAAGCCTGCGTATGAATTTGAGCAAGGCGGAAATTTCTTATCCGGTTAAGATCACACATTTACTAATTGGGAAACTTCCCAAGAAGGTGAGTTTTCTGAATTGATCTGCCAAAATTATATGTGTCCTTAAGTGGGAAAAGGAATTCGCTGAATTCGCGAAGAATATGCTGCGGGAGGGTCTTTGATGGAATGTGGCGCGCGGTTGATTGAGAAGACATAACGACTAAGCCATAATACACATGAAATGCACCCAGATTCAAGGTCTGAGGACTCGCTGAAGCAGATTATCTTGGATACGATATCTCTACCATCTTCAGTGGACAATAACTTCCATGTGGTGTATTCTCCTGTGGGTGATGCTGAAATGCTATCTTGTGGAGACTGTATATCTGAATCCTTAAGGAAGTTGTTGATAAGACAAGGTTCTCTGGAGTGCCCTATATGCCATGAAAATGTACACACCGTTGCCCCGGTACAGCCTTTGAGACAGTTATACAAGATATTGTTCCAGGATGAAGAATATGATAAAGCTGATAAGAAGGAAAGTCTGCTATCTCTGTTCTATTCCATTGCCAATACCGTCAGTCAAGAAGCTGAACCACCACAGAAATCAAATACAACACAGCCAAAGTTCATGGAGTTTTCTAAAAATAAAATATCGGAGAAATCCATGATGTCAACTTCTTCTTCAAATTTGTCTAAATTACCCTCACTAACATCATCAAAGCCGCTTTCAACCTCTCCAGGTTCAATAACGACGCAAACAAATCATTCTGTGGCAGCATTGCAGACGCTTCATGCAACAACACCATCAACTCCTTCCAATATACAAGAGAATAAAGAGTACTTTTTTGTGAAGTGCTTCCCCACTTATAGAAGGCATTATCAATATAGTACACATTCTAAATTCCTCAAGGCCAAATCAAAGACATTTATCCAGAATCGAATTTCTCCAGGTGCTAAGTTCTTCGTGTTGCTCTCACCCAAGAAGTGGGAAGTGTACAAGATCCCATCAGATCCATCCAAAGCTCCAAAGTTACACTGTGTCGGGAAGGCATCTGGTGAATATGGTCGAAGTTTCGACAAGTTAGGGAAACCACCGATGAACGAACTGAGAGAGGGGAACTGTACATCTCCAGAATTTCTTAGGAAGCTCGCTGATTGGGAACACCTTTACTGTTCCATAAGTGATTCTTTGTTAGTCATATCAGGTACTTATGGTATCTTTAGGGTATACGACTTGACTTTCAGGGGCCGTCCTGTTTATCTATATGCATCGAATTTCCCCATAAGATGCATTGATATCTCTCCATCTTCACATCTGGTTGCATATGGGATCACAGGGAAGGATCGTATTAGTGGTGCAGAACATGCCTTAATCATGATGCATAAGTTGATGTTCAACGATGATATGCTGTTTAAAGTGGATTCCACAACTGTTAAGTTACCATATAGGGACCCTATTAACAAAGTTTCATTTTCAACGGACTCGAATTACTTGTCATGTTCTACTGCGTTGGAATCGCGCTTTCTAACAGTATTGGTGAAAGATGTTGAACATCCAAAACTTGTGATGAAGTCGCTAAGAACTTTGGACACATCATTAGAATCCGAAGGTATAACTGACATCAAAATGTTTGACAATAGTCGATACATGTGCGTTACCTCGGTGGCATTCAACGCGCCGCCGATCATCTTGGATAACAATATCGCACTGACTGGTGGTGGGTTGGAGACTGTGGCACAACCAAGGATGTTGATGAAATTATCCGAAGTTGGTACACAGATACATAAGTGTGCCATTTCACCACGGAATGATGCCGTGGCGTTCGTAGATAGGAATGGGTCTGTATATCTGATGAACTCCACAAAGATGGATCAGGATAACAAGAGACTATTCATTGTTGATCAAGTGAGTCATGCATTCAGGGAAAGAGAATCTGCAAGTGTGGTGTTTAGTGAGGATGGTCATCGGCTATATCTGGTGGATAGAAAAGGTGTGTTATACGTTAATGATTTCGCTGCTGGATTACCAAAAGACCCAGATATTACGAGATGTAAACCTTTGGAAAGCTAATATTATCGAATTAAATTTGCATATTTAGGGAGAATACAACATGTATTACTGTAAAAGTGAATTGAAAGAAGGAGTGAAAATATATATCTTTCGCGTATCAAACGCTCTGTAGAAAAAGAGACATATTAAACCAATAGATTGGAAATATTCATCACATTCTTCTCACCATCGGCCGATCGTGTGCTCTCCGCTTTACTAGTCTCATTCGAACCCTGCGATGATTGGAAAGAGAAAGAAGAAGAAGAAGCCATTCCTGATGGTGGCGGTGGTAGTTTCACCACGTCTCTATTGAAGGAAAATTCCTTCTTGAACATTGTAGGTTCTTGCTGAGTTGGTACTGATTCTTGTAATGGTTGTAATGACTGCAGCTGTGGTACCTGTTGTGGTTGCTGTAGCTGTAGTTGTTGCGGTTGCTGTGGTTGTATTGATGAGATTGGAGTCAGTGGCATCAAGCCCGATGGCATGGGACCTCCGTGTGTTGTTGAAAAGTTTGGCGAGAGGTAAGTGGAAGAATAAGAGGGTCTTTTTGCCATTGGGTTTGGGAACAGCTCATGGGCCAAAGAGGAACGACGAGATGTAGCACTGGAATTCACATTGTTATAATCTGAGATAGAGCTGTTTCTTGAACCAGCACGTGAATATCCAGAAAATGGTGACGATGAACCAGTGGTGGTGAGAATGGTCTGGGCCGAATGGCGACGAACTGGCGGATTGTGTTCCTCCAGGAGTCTCTTGACACCAGGCTGATGGATGAACACTTCCTGGGAGATACTGCCAGTCCGTGGCACCGGAGGTAGCATCTGCTGTTGCAGACCCTGTTGAGGCCCCTGCCCAGGTCCTTCAAAAATCCCTGTGTTGAAAGCAGGCCTGTAGAACTGCTGTTGGGGGTGACTCAGAGGTTGCACCTCTCTGTGCATATCTTGTAGCACTGCATGTGAAGAGGCGCGTCTCCGTCTGTTAGCACCTCCGTTCCACCAGTTCTTGATGGCATTATCTGAACGGCCATTTAGATGACGAGCAATTTCAGCCCAACGCTTACCGTACTTGGCAACAAGCTCCTCAATCAACTGTCCCTCTTCTGCTGTGATTGGATTGCGATTCAAAGATGGTTTCAAATTCTGATGGTATCGCTCTCTGCACTGTTTTGGTGTACGAGAACCAAGACTCTGCGAGATACGTACCCAGTTAGAGGGTCCATACAGCTGGATAGCCTCTAGGAGTTTTCTGTCCTCCTCTGGAGACCAAGGTCCTCTGCGGATGGCGGTGATATCGTCCTTGAAAGAAGGCATCTGTGTGGTGGCACTCGGCTGGCTGTTCATTGTTCTAACGTGGGCGGGTAAAGTGAAAGTGCGGACACTTCGATAAGCTTGTCACTCTCTTGTTGTGTCTCACCCTGGAAGTTTGATCTTGAATCCTGAGATAAAGCGAACACGAAAGCGTGTAAAGATGTAAAGCTATATGATTCTCAGACTGGCAATAATTTCTTAGGGAGTCTCCTGTTTGCGAAACTCCTTCCTGGTCTTCCAACTTCGTCTCCGTTGAGGTTTTTAAATTAAACCAATTTTAAGTTTCCCACTGGGACCCAAAACCGCAAATGTGAGAGAGGGCGCGAGCGACGTTGCCAGCGCCGTTGGCCGCTGCAGGATGAAATTCTAGGGAGAAACGGCAGTTAGCTGGGGAGATATATATAGCTCATCAATAGTAGTTGTAATTTTTATGATGTGTTAAATGCTAAACCGCTCTCCCTTTATCATATTTCAGGGCTTTACGTCTAAAACCTCCAAGAGGTTCGCCCACGAATAACGGGTTGGTCTGGAACCGCCTGGAGCCAACATTGCGGACCTTTGAAATCGCTGAGGGTCTACAGCTATCAATACTAATGCAAGCTTGTATTACCGATCCCGTCGGCGTGAATGTATCCTAGATCAATGAGAAGATTTACCAAGCGATTCCCATTTCAAGTTATATCTGCCCTCTGGAACTTGATATTTCTCAATCAGCTCCAACACCTCTTGAACATTGGTGCCAACCCTGATGATCTCACCGTTTTTTTCACTGATGAATCCAGACTTGATGGAACTCTTAATGAACTCCAAGAGACCATCGTAAAACCCATTCACGTTATAAAAGATGATAGGCTTATTGTGGATCCCTAATTGACTCCACGTGATGACCTCCATGACTTCCTCTAGAGTACCATACCCGCCAGGCAATGCGATGAAGGCATCGGCCTCGAGTCCCATCATACGTTTGCGCGTGTGCATATCTGGCACAATCGTAGTCTTACCATATTCATGACTGATCGGTGTCAGTCCCTTGTGGTTATCCACAGAAGCTTTCAACTTCTCATTGAAGGCATCGACATCATCAGAGCGTTCCTTAGAGACAAGGGCATCTGGGATAATACCATGGACATATCCATTGTTATCAGAGCAACCTTTGGCAACGGCGCCCATCAATCCAGTGGTACCACCGCCATAAACCAACCCCCAGTTCTTTAATGCTAATGCTTTTCCCAGTGAAGATGCCTGCTCAGCGAACTGAACTTCGTTACCAAACGATGAACCGCAGAAGACACAGATAATCTTGTCGCTCGTCATTGTATTATATATCAATCGCCTCTTTTCTCTGAGATTAATGTTTGAAAGACCTGTAGCACCCTTATCGGTATTTATAGTGCTTTATCGAGACGTCAATTGTTATCTTATCGTTTGGTTTGGTTGGTTTGGTTGGTCTGCCATTGTTGTACAGTGGCAAAGGAGCGCCGGCGGAAACAGGAGATCAACCGGCGGACGGTAGGGTGATCTTAAGATATCTGTATTATATAATAATCATGTCACTACATAAGGAGAAATTATATCATCTTATTACATAATTCTCCTCCAACGAATGACGTAATCAGATACCCTCCTGATCATCGCTGCGCACACAACACGCATAAGCACAAAACCACCAAGGTTGATTTGGGAGACAACTCAACCCATGGAGGAATTTGCCGTACTAGGTTCAAGTCCGGATTATTAGGCGGTGAGAAGAGTTGTTTGACAGAGGTATTGAATACTGTTCAAGAGATATACGCTGCCATTGTTCGAAGAGTTGACGCTATCAGCTGCTGGCATATACGACTATTCCACTTACCACATTTTAATACTTCCCTCTCCTGGCCAGGGTATATATTCCAAAGATCACTGTCATGGTAGATCTACAGCACTTGGAGAAGGACCTGTCCAAGTACTCTATGGAGGATGATTTGTTTCTGAGCGATTACAGTGCCGCAGTGACGCCCTCACTATCAAATAGTTCTTTTACACCAGAGGGTGAACCCTCAAATGCCCCTTTGGACAACTTATACGGTGTCAACGAAGAGATGACTCCAAATGGTCTTATCCATGGTCACATCCACAATTTTGAAAACTTTACATACATCCATGGTCATATCCATACCAACGACGCAGATTGTGCCACAGGGATAGCTCAGAAAGCACAGAGAAGACGTTCATCACACCACAGACACATTAACGATTCTCACTCATTACAGTTCTCCGATTGTCAGCATTTTGAATTCTTGAACTGCCATGATGTTCCCGCAAACCAAGCTATAGATGAGTCCCTAGTGTGTGATGTCCATGAGAATTGTAAGCCTAAGATAGTCGAGGTATGTTGTGATACTGATCATGATAAGGGAGTCCCATTTAAGTCAAGTACTGTGCTGACAGACCACGATAATTCTCTTAATAACCAGAAGGTACAAGAGACGAAAGAGTTTGATTTTGAGAAAGTTCTTAGAGAATGTGGACTAGGAGAGTGTATTGATGTCAAGTGCGATTTGGATACTTGTGATATAGACGAGTTGTACTGCAAGTACTGTGAAAACATAGATGATTTGCCTGGTTTTAAAAGTGAGTTGATGGAGCTACAAGATCAGCAGGTTCAGGAAACAGAAGCACTACAGCCGCAACAGTCACAGAAGAGACAAAGAGATGACGAAGACAAGAGCACGGTGCTTCACCACCTACATCATCACTATCATCATCAGCACCCTGAAAATCACCACCATCATCATATCCAACTCCATGATCATCAACAGAAGAAAATAAAGGGCAATGATGGCTCAGAACTCATAAATTTCGAGTGGAATTTCAAGAATCAGCGGACCAAATGTGAATGGGAGCACTGTTCTACATTACTGGATAACTCACTGGAGTTACAAAATCATATAGTGGAGACGCATCTGTTGCAGGAATATCCAGGTCTGAATCCTCAAAGTTTGGACAGTGGATATGAGTGCGAATGGAAGAATTGTGATTACTCAGGGCTTGATTTGTTTTCTCTAATGAATCATATCAATGCCACACATGGTGTTCAGAGTCCACTACCTATGAGACAGTTGAGGGAAGTGAAGGATGCAGAGTTCCCCACACCTTCAGAAGAGACGCAGAGGAGTACGAAACCGCGTCGTGGTCGTCAAGTGCAAAAAGAAGAGGAACAAACCATCTGTAAATGGTTATGTATGTCGGATGATGGTGTAACACAGGAATGCAGTAAACAATTTGCGTCAGCTTCTGAACTCACAGACCACTTAGTCAATTATCATGTTGGAGCAGGCAAATCAGAATATACTTGTTTATGGAAAGGTTGTGATAGAAATCATAGGAATTTCAACCAGAGGCAAAAGATCATAAGACATTTGCACGTCCATACCAGATATAAACCTTTTAAATGTGATGTCTGTGGTCATTCTTTCGCGGTGGAGTCAATGTTGGAACAGCATATGAGGACACATTCAGGCGAAAAGCCATATGAGTGTAAAGAATGTGGGAAGCATTTCGCCACAAGCTCTTCTTTGTCTATACACATGAGGACGCATACTGGTGAGAAACCGTTGATTTGTAAATATCCTGGTTGTGGCAAGAGGTTTAGCGAGAGCTCCAACCTGACAAAGCATATGAAGACTCACGAAAAAACGTACAAGTGCGATTGTTGTTCAAAGAGTTTCGGCAAGGAGAGGCAATTGGAAAGCCATATGACTAGGTACCATGATATGTGAATCACCTACGACTATTTATTCGTATTGAGTAGGCATAAAAAAGTAAATAATAAAAAATTCAGGAACTAGAGTTCACATTTGCGGTCATCTGGGCCTGTTTGACTAGATTTGGCGGCGCATCCATGGTACCCAGCATGAGTTCGATCAGTCTGATCCTGTCATTCTTAGCAAAATCAGCACAACGGAACAAGGTATCCAACTCACCCACAGTGCTGACTTGAAGGGCTTCGTACTTCCTAGCTCCAAATGTAGGCAATAAATTCAAATGATTCCATGGTTGGATACTGTTATAACCAGCATGTTCACCATGTATCAGTTTCTCAATTGTGTAACCATTGTTGTTTAGGATAAAGAGGTATGGTTTCAAGTCGTGTCTGACCATTGTGGATATCGCCTGAACCGTCAATTGCAATGATCCATCCCCTACAAAGAGGATGACACGTCTATCTGGATCCACTTCTTGTGATGCAGCAACAGCACCGGCGCACGCACCAACTGAATACCCGATGGATCCCCACAAAACTTGCGAAATGCCCAGAGTGTTGCTTGGATATGTCGTTTCCACGATACCAAAGGCAGAAGTACCAGTTTCAGAGACGACAATGTCACCTTCTTGTAACCAATTGGATAGATTTGTCCAGAGCCAGGATTGTGTCAATTTATCCAAGGGTTCAGCCTTCACAGGGGCGGATTTCTCTGGAACAGGAACTGGCGTATAATTCTTAAGAGGAGTTGAAACATGCTTAACGAGTTCTTGTAAAACAAACTTGAACCCCACACCTTGGTAAATAGCACTCTTGATCTTGATATAATCGGAATGGAACTCAACAACGTTATTAGTCTGGTAGGAGTAGGAGAAAGAACCAGTGTTGAAGTCAGATAGTATAGCGCCGATAGAAAGAATCATATCTGCAGATTCCACAGCTTGTTTAACATTGGGCTTGGATAAGTTTCCAACATAGACACCTCCAAATCTCGGATGTTGTTCATCGACAACGCCTTTCCCCATTGGAGTCACAAAAGCCGGGAACTGAGTGGCATCAATGAAAGCAGTGGTCTCTTTTTTGACATCATGACGAGATGCACAAGCATCAACAAGAATTACGGGATTTTCAGCCAACTCGATCATCTTACAGACAGTTTCGATAACTTCAGCCTGGGCCTCTGGATCATTTGGATCTAGAGAAAGGTCAACTGGTGTATCAAGCAGCGAAGCCTCAACTTTGTCTTCGACTAAGTTGGTTGGAAGACCTATGTAGACTGGCTTTTGATGGATATATGCTGCTCTGATACAACGATCAATCTCAGCAGGGGCCTTGGTGATATCATCGATCCATGCAGTAGTCTTGGAAAGGCTTGAAGACATTCTATGAAAGACAGTGAAGTCACCATTACCCAAAGTATGATGTAATAAGAGTTGCTTAGACTGGGAAGCTGTGGAAGCCACACCAACAATATGGATTACCCCAACATGCTCAGCATATGCGCCAGCAATACCATTCAGGGCAGATAATTCACCAACGCCAAAGGTCGTAATGAGGGCACCAAGTCCTTTCACCCTAGCATAACCATCCGCAGCGTATGCGGCATTGAGTTCATTAGTATCACCGGACCATTTCATGCCTTCCACTTCATAAATGTGATCGAGAAGACTCAGGTTAAAGTCTCCAGGGAGACCAAAGATTGTTGTGACTTGGACCTGTTTGAGTCTCTGGAAAAGGAACTCTCCGAGTGTTATTGTAGACATTTTTGGTTGTTCTCACTGTTTTTATGAGCCAGTGCTCTCCAAGATCTCCTTTTGAAGCAATTGCTGTCAAGGTTTATAAGGAGATCCTGCAGCAACCTGGGGAACCCGAGCGGCGCGGTTGATTGATTGAAGCGATAAGGATTGAAACAATAGCCTTGCAGGAAAGGATAAGCACACAGAAATACATAATCTATAAAGAGATCAAATCAGCTATATACAGTTTTATACAATCATATGAAATACCTCTCAAAAAGCTCACTACAGGGTACGGTAGCCTTGAGCCTAGTGCAAAGGAGGAAGACACCGCTGAACTTTCTATGAAGCGAATAGGTCTCCTCTGGCGGAGGTGTTAGTCTCTCTCTAAGCATGAGTCCGACTTTGGCCTTCACACGGGTGGTTACATCCTGTTGCGAGAAATCATACTGTTCTTTTCTGAACGGTTCACCAAGTACAAGGACAGATTCGACATGGGCATCAACCATCTCTTTGGATTCATGGCCTGTCAAGTATCCAAGTTTTTTTGAGTATTCCGCAACAACCTCAGTTTCATCACGCACAGCAGCTTGGAAACACGCAACATAGTTCTTTATAAATTCATCACCAAAAGCCCTAGAGGCACCGAAATCCAGAAGTTCAATTTTTTTGGTTTGTTCGTTGTAAAGGAAATTGGCCCAGTTTGGATCAGTCTGCATGAATTTGAACTGTGAAATCTCCTGGAGACATAGTCTCATCACATTAGTGGCCAGCCAATCTCTTGTATCTTGACTCCATTCACCACGTGTGATTTCCAACCCTTCTAGGTAGTCCATGGTGATAACGCTATCTGTTGTCAAATGGTCATACACCTTCGGAACCTCAAACACGGGATCATCTTTCAACAATTCGCCAAATCTCTTTATGCTCTTGGCTTCTCTAAGGAAATCACATTCCCATTTCAACTCTGTTCTTGCATTGGCGATGGACTTATCAGCATACATTCCTCTTGGAAGTAGACTTGAAGCGGAAAGAAGCATCAATAAGCTGTCCATATCGGAATCAATAGAATCCTTTACGCCTGGGTATTGCACCTTGACCGCAACCTTGGTACCATTTTTCAGTATGGCACTATGGACTTGAGATATAGATGCAGAAGCGATAGGGACTTCATCGAACTGTTGGAAGTGTGATTTCCAATTCTCACCAAAATTCTGTTTCATAATACGATGCAGCTGACGAGGAGGCATGAAATAACCTTGATTTTGTACAGATTTGAGAATATTGGAGATTTCTGGGGGCAAAAAAGATTCATCTTGGATGGACATCATCTGGCCAACTTTCAGAGCTGCGCCCCTCATCTTTCTCAACTTGTCACCCAAAAGAGTAACGTTTCTCGATGAAAGGGCGATCTTCTTCAACGAAGGTTTCCGACCTTTCGCAACAGCTTTGATCCCATCAGACGCAGCGTTTAGCCCCATGGAGGTAGCTAAGTGCCCGTAGTGAAATAGACGTTGGAGTTTTGAAGATGGGATCTCAGCATAGCGTGATTCATCCTGTGGGTCTATAGGGACAGCTTCTTTCTTCTTCTCCTTCGTAGAAGTAGAGTATTGTCTCTTACCTAAGGATTTAACTGGCCTGGGATTAGTAGAATGACCTCTGGATCTGATCTCCTGCGAACGTTGTTGAAGTTCTTCAAACATTTCATCGTGAATTCTGCACTCTTTCGTAAGAGTCGATGTCTTATAAAACTGGGTCACTTCGTCGGCAGCCAATTGGAAAGAGCCCTTGCTCACACGCGCAGCAGAGCGAGCAATAGTAAGTATTTCGAAAAGAACCTCTCTGGAGAGCATTGCTTGCGTTCTTTTTTTTTGTTCTTGCTCTATTCTTTGTGTTGTGGTTCAGCTGTTTTTATGCCTGGAAGTTCTCTCTGATTTTCTGCCATTCCCATACGGGCGCACAAATTTTTGCCTCATCGCAAAATTTAAGCACAAGTCATTTTGAACAACAGACAGAACAACAGAAGGACCGAAAATCAATGGGTGAGGACAGACCGAAGAAGAAGTCCAAGATCGTGGACACCTCTGTTGCAGAGAAGGTCGCGGAGAAGGCTGAAGAAGAGCTTAAAAGGCACCCGCACCCACAAGAACAGGAACACCTCCAATTCCACAACGCTGGTGAATTTGATGGGTTCATCCCTCATTCAACCACTGCAGAACAGGCTGAGAAGCTGGAGGATGGCCAGATGAACCCATTTACTGGTGAGCAGTTCTCTCAGAAGTACTGTGATATCCTTAAAATGCGCCGTGATTTGCCTGTGCACGCCCAAAGAGCTGAATTTCTCAAGATCTTCCAGTCTACACAGATTATGGTGTTTGTCGGTGAAACAGGTTCCGGTAAGACTACGCAAATTCCTCAGTTTGTGCTCTATGATGACTTACCACACTTGAAGGGCACCCAAGTCGCATGTACACAACCTCGTCGTGTGGCTGCAATGTCCGTTGCTGCGAGAGTTGCAGATGAGATGGATGTTACACTCGGCGAAGAGGTTGGTTACAACATTAGATTTGAGAACAGAACATCTAACAGAACTATCTTGAAGTATATGACCGATGGTATGCTCCTCAGGGAAGCCATGGAGGATCACGATTTGAAACGTTACTCTGTGATCATCTTGGATGAAGCGCACGAACGTACGCTGGCCACTGATATTTTAATGGGTCTCTTAAAACAGATTACACAGAGAAGACCGGATTTAAAGCTCATAATCATGTCTGCTACTTTGGATGCCCTCAAATTTCAGAAGTACTTCAACGAGGCCCCATTATTGGCAGTCCCTGGCAGAACACATCCTGTTGACATCTATTATACACCAGAGTATCAGAAGGACTATTTGGATTCTGCCATACGTACCGTCTTACAAATTCATGCCACCGAAGGTGAAGGTGACATCTTGCTATTTTTGACTGGTGAAGAAGAGATCGAAGACGCATGCAGGAAGATCTCACTGGAGGCTGATGAGATGATTAGAGAACAGGGATGTGGACCATTGGCGGTGTATCCATTATACGGTTCATTACCGCCTCACCAACAACAAAGAATCTTTGAACCCGCTCCAGAGTCCTTTAATGGCCGTTTGGGTAGAAAAGTCATTATTTCCACTAACATTGCTGAAACTTCCTTGACCATTGATGGTATTGTGTATGTGGTTGACCCAGGGTTCTCTAAACAGAAAGTGTACAATCCACGTATCAGAGTGGAATCTCTCTTGGTATCACCAATCTCTAAGGCCTCTGCACAACAGAGGGCTGGTCGTGCTGGTCGTACCAGACCAGGTAAATGTTTCAGATTATATACCAAGGAAGCATACCAGAAGGAGTTGATTGAAGCCACGTACCCTGAAATCTTGAGATGTAATTTGGCTTCAGTGGTCCTGTTGTTGAAGAAGGTTGGTGTGGATGATCTGGTTCATTTTGATTTCATGGATCCACCCGCACCAGAGACCATGATGAGAGCTTTGGAGGAGTTGAACTACTTGGCGGTCTTGGATGATGAAGGTGAATTGACTGCATTGGGTCGTATGGCTTCAAATTTCCCATTGGACCCGTTACTAGCTGTCATGCTCATTGGCTCTGCTGATCACAAGGTCTCGGAAGAGATTTTGACCATCGTCAGTATGCTTAACGTTCCAAATGCCTTTGTCAGACCTGCCAATGCACGGAAATTTGCAGATGAGGCCAAGTTGAGATTCGCAGACCAAAGTGGTGATTTTGTCACACTTTTGAACGTTTATAACGAGTTTCTCGAAGCAAAGGAACAAGGAGGTTTGCAGTCGTGGTGCCGTGAAAATTTCGTGTCTTATAGAACGGTGAATCAAGCTGTGAATATCAGAAAGCAGCTCTCAAGATTAATGGAGACATATGATATCCCGTTGGTGTCAACGCCACAAGATGAATCCAAATTCAATAGACGTATGACTCGGGCTCTCTTGTGTGGATTTTTTATGCAGGTTGCAATCAAGGCCGGAAAGGGCTATAGAACTGTCGATGGGCAGGATGTTCTTGTTCATCCCTCTACGGTTTTGCCATTGAACCCTGAGTTTTTGTTGTACAATGAGCTTGTTCTTACATCTAAGACCTATGTGAGAACGGTCCATGCTGTGAAGGGTGACGAATTGAAGAAGTATGACTTCTTCAGCGACTACAAATTTTAGATGCAGATAATAGACGTCTATCCGCATGTCGACCGATGTAGACTTGTATAGGCTGAACAACAGTCCTGGGTTACAGATCTGAGAGATTCACACACATCACAGGGGGCGATGGCCTAAAACAGACACAGGCGCCGCAAAGCTTCACTAGCAGGGCCAAGGCGGACAGGGACGCAACAAGAAGTTTACCTAATTATTACGCTCATGGCATTAATGAATCGGCCTCAACCGCTGGAAGATATTGAATACCGTAGAAAAGTTTGCACAGTCTCAAACTCTCAATTGACTCTTTAGGCCTCTGGAGCCTGGAGACCCTCCCCCAAAAATGCAAGTCCCAAGATCCGTGGTCCCATGGCCCTTGCCTAGCGTGATCACCCCATCAAGCTGTGACAGAAAAAAAGGAAAAAGGATGGCGGGATTTTGCTGCGCCTACCAGGTCGAAGGGGCACGACGCGTGCGGGTCCGATAGAAAACTCCCCTATGTAAATGATTAGTTGCCTTTAATCCTAAACAACAAAGAGAGCACTAAATCCACAGCGGCTACGTTCTGAGGATAGGTACACACGGCGGTTATTTCTCTACTGGGAATAGCACTTGATATTACCAAGCTTCCTGCCCGTGAATGAGAATTAGACGCCGGCTATCGAAACCACAACGGCCATCACCGCTGGCTGCTCACAATGAGAATCGCAAAATACACGAAAGAAAGAGATCCATAGAGAGTAAGCGATCATCACTGGGACAGTCAGCGGATGTGGTGGAGGATAACGAAAGAGATGACGGTGAACAGGACCCATTAGAAGTTTCGAGCAAGGATCTGGTGCACAATTTGAACTCAGGGCACGGAGAGCCACAGAAATCATCAGAAGAGGAGGATGATGACTATCCTAAATTTAACCAGATGCCTCCACAGCTCATGGAGAAGCTCAGCACGTTCCCGCTGTTCAGAAACGCTCCTCCTGCGTTCCATAAGGCTATAGCAGGGAGGCTGAAACTTATGACCCATCATGCACAAGAGTACATTGTAAAATTCGGTGAGCCAGCGAAAGCTATGTATTGGATATTAAGAGGATCTGTGGCAGTGACATCTCCAGATGGTGAAGCAGTGCATGCTGAACTCGTCGCAGGTCAGTTTTTTGGTGAGATAGGTATCCTATTCAACAGACCAAGAACTGCAACAGTGATTGCAAGAACCAAGGTACTTCTAGGAGTGTTGACTGCTGAGAATTTTAATGCTGTATTACCTGATTTCCCTGCCGTGGAGAGAATGATACGAGATGAGGCACAAGAGAGACTATCTATGCAGGATAAGAGAAAGCGCAATGGTATTCCAAACATCCTTAGTGCTTCAACGCTACTGCTATTGGGAAAACAGGATGTTGACACTAGAGCGTCTGCAGTGGCGTCTGCAACATCGACGCTCCCGGGGCCTTCAGTGCCACCCATGGTGAGGTCCCCTTCACCAGCTGTGTCAGGTATACGATCTGACATCCTTTCATTACCATCTTCCTTATTGGACACAGATATAAATGAGCAACCAATGAGGAAGTTACCGCAAATGCATGATAATGTTGATCACTCAATCCCTACTAGGGATTTCTTGAGGAGTTTGCCCATGTTTACGTTGCTGTCCTCCAATATCATCCATGAGTTGGTGCTGGGGGTGGAGCCAAAGAGATTTGACCCATTCGAATATATCGTGCGGAAAGGCGAACTAGGAAGAGATATCTACTTCATCGTCAATGGTGAAGTTGAGGTTCTTGAATCGAAGAGAGTCTCATTGTCCACTTCTGAGGCCAACAGAGATAAGAAAGTTGATAGTGTCTTGGGAAGACTCGGGCCAGGTCAATACTTCGGTGAAATGGCCTTTTTGCAGTCATTATCAGATACAAACAAGAAGATTGAGAGAAGTGCAGATATAAGATCTGTGACTACAGTAGACGTCCTTATCGTAACGGGCGATCAGTTGGAGAGTTTGTACTCAAGGTATCCAAGAATCTGTGATGAAATGCGCGAGACAGCAACGAGGAGAACAAAGAAGAATAAACACCATGAAGTTGAAGAACGCGAGCTGCAGGAGAGTCCATTTGGTAAATGGAGAGGATTCCAGTCACCTGTTTTACCCGCAACACTGAGTCGGACCAATAGCAGCATTATCAACAATGAACTAGTGGAGCATTCTGAGCGTTCTATTCGTTCGACATCACCTTTATCAGATGTCCCTGATTCTTCTGCAACGTTCTTTGGATTCAATTCATCGAGCTCTGTGGCTACAACTCTGAACGAGGATACCAAGTTCTCACTCCCTCGTAAGAGAACCATTGCACAAACTTCGCCTGGCCATTCACCAAGGATCTTGCCTCAAATACAGCCTCTGACCATGAATGTGCCACCACTGAACCCCGTGCTACCACCAATGAACTCATTCCCATCCGCTCTGAAGACTCAGCAGCCGTTTCAGTATATGAATCATGCAAAGAGAGTGCGGCTAGCCAGTATATCTGGTCGTCGTCGCTCCTCTGTTCTGGGTACTGGTGTGTTACCGGACCGTCTTCTCTTGAAGATTTTCTCTTTTTTGAGTTTGCCCGAGCTAATGAAATTGAGACAGATCTGCCGTAGATGGAGACAGTTGTTGTATGTTGCTCCTGGATTTTTTGAGCATTTGGACTTGAGGCCATATAACACTTCAATTGATGATAAAGCCTTAATCCAGATCACGGATTTTGTTGGGTCAAGGCCGAAATATATCGATATCTCTAATTGTTTCCACGTTACAGATGTTGGATTGTGTTATATGGTAAATGAAATAGGTATGAGTGGATCGATAAAAGTGATCAAAATGAGCTCTGTATGGGAAGTGAGTGCGATGGCCATCATGGATATCGCTGTTCCGAGTGTTGGACATCATATTGAAGAATTGGACTTATCCAATTGCCGAAAAGTTCGTGATGATGTCATAGAAAGAATCATTGGATGGAAGAGACATCAAAGTGCGGTGGCATTGAATGAGGATATCATTCCTGGGATGGAAGATTTTGATACACCAGAAGTATCTGCTGGTTGTTCGAACTTGAAGAGGTTGAACTTAGGTTATTGCAAGCATTTGTCTGATAGATCCATGTATCATATTGCACTTCATGCCAATGATAGATTGGAAGCGTTGGATATTACTCGCTGCACCACTATAACTGATGCGGGATTTGCCTACTGGGCGTATCAGCCTTTTCCAAATTTGAAGAAGTTGAAGATGAGTGATTGTACGTTCTTGTCAGATAAGTCGATTGTGGCCATTGCCAGTTCAGCACAAAATCTTGAGGTTTTGGATCTGAGTTTCTGTTGTGCGTTGACTGATGTGTCTATTGAAGTTCTGTGTCTTGGTTGTCCAAACTTGAAATATTTGGACCTTTCGTTTTGTGGATCTGCTATCTCTGACTCTACTCTTTTGGCAATTTCGATCCACTTCCGTAATTTGAGAACACTTGTTGTGAAAGGATGCGTGAGAGTGACCAGAGCTGGTGTTGATGCTTTATTATCCAATTCTGTTAGTTTGAGATATTTGGATATTTCGCAATGCCGTAATGCTCATTTCTACAGAGACTCATCCCCAGCTGTCGCCATACAACCAACTCCAGGGTCCAGGTCAGCTTTTGTTAGTACGGCACATGGCAACATTGTAGAGATTGTCATTTAAGGAAATGATTATACCTCGTGATGAGTATATTTTGGAATGATTTTAATGAATTAATGACTGAATGTTTTGTCGATTGTACGATTTCTACCAAGAGCTCCAAAAGGAATCTAAAATTAACTAGGTGAATGAAAGTAAAAAGACAATTAATAGACGGAAATATAGTTGTCTATACGCTCTTTTTGATTTTGAGCGATACATTCCGCGATCCACGTGATGTTTCTGACCTCTTGCTCTTTTGATTTTATCCAAGCCCAGACGGTTGAGATTGAGAACTGTTGAGTGAAAGCATCTCTACACAACTCCATCTCGAGCTGATAGAAATGGTCCTCCAAAGTCTTACCACCAACGTTATCAAAGAAAAACTTGTACTCGTAAACGTTCTCGACGATACCTCTTATCTGCTCATAATCCTCTGCCTTTGCTAAGTGAACTGTGCCCGATGGGTACAGCTTACCGAAACTTGGAAGGATGTTTTCCTTCTCACCAGGACTCAATCCAGAATTGATAGAGTTAAGGGAGATGTTGATTGCACGCTTATCAGCTTCGAATTCCAAGAGGCCCTTCATAATAGTAGCTGCTGGTTCAGGTTGAGAGGAACAAAACTGGTAGAAATCTTCCAAGTAGGCCTTGTATAGCTTATTTCTAATAATCTCAATGTTGAGGTCATCCAAGTCTTCAGCAGTCAAGCAATCTTTAAAATAAGGTGCCAATGGAGTATCAACGAGGACCGTTTGGTAAAGAGAGTCAATATCTGTAGCGACGCTCAACGTTGGAAGTGTTTCGAACCAACCCAATGGATGACATCTATCCAGGATTTCCGCCTTATCTCTATCATGGACAGTTCCTGTGATCATAAGCGCCACGTTATCAATCATGTAGCCATAAGTGATGTAATCCATGAATTGGGCCAGTGGCTGAACGGACTGATCACGGATGTATTGGAATTCCGCATACAACTTTTCAGAGGCCTTTGATTGGATCTGTGAGGTGGCCAACGGAGAAGGCACATTTGCGAGGAAGTTACCGTAGTCTGTGGAAGACAGTTGAAGCTTCAAGTCATCTAGGGTCTCACACTGTGTGAGATTAATGTACTGGTTGCTAGTCAATAACCCATTTCTGTAGCCACGTACCACACCTTCGATGAAACCGCTGTATTTTCTTGTTAGTTTATCCCCCTCGACACGTTGTAAAATGGGTCGGTTACTCACTTGTCAATGTTGAAGAAGACGCCCTCCATTTTGATCTCTGTATAGTAGGATCAGATGTGTCACAGAGGAATTAGAAATATCACGCACAAAGAAACAAACCAGCTGTTCCCACAGGCCTTTGAAGGTATTTTATCAGCGTGAAATGGCTGCTCCTTTGTCTGCGGAAGTTCGCGAAGGAGTTGGAAAACCGGTGCGGGCCGCGTTGTCACCACAACATCGATAGAGCTTACAAGGCGTTCTGAAAGGTGTGACACCGAGTGGGTAACAAGATACTTACAATGACCGAGACAACTGATTGGTCGGCACTTGGTGTGTTACTGAAGGAGCTATCAGAAGACCTTCCTCAGCAAGCATTACCCTTGCTAGAGAAGGAGGAACTGCGTGATGAGATGCTAAAGTACCTAAACGACATCAGCTCTATTGAGTCCAAGGAGTACTTGTCTTCGGTGCCTCCCACTCCTGCTGCCGGTGATTTTGCACAGGAGGAGAGAACCCTTGTGCAGGACATTGCTGAACTGGAAGCTCAGCAGAGATCTATCGATACCAAGTTAAAGTATCTTATTGTACAGTCACATGGCTCGATTGTACAGACGAAGACTCAGTTGACAGAGGCTGAGGAGTTGTTCAATCACCAATTTAATACAGTGTTCAAGTCTGTATGGAAAACGTTCAACGAAGATGATCTCGAGGATGTGAAGGTGCCACAGGATTGGGAATTCCAAGAATTAGAAGCTGATTTGGATCCTGGTGATAAAGACGCAACGCTTCAGTCGGTGGTTTCAAATACTAAGAAACTAATGTCAAGAGAGGATGTGCATAGCAAGAACCTATCCATAGTTCTAGAGAACATGGATCAGATCATCAACATCTTGGAACTGCCATCTTTAACTGGAGCATGTATCAAAGCTGGTTACTACTCTGAAGCCCTGGAGATCAGTTCGTACACCAGAAGATTGGCCATTAGATTTCCCAAGAGCGATATGATTAGGGAGGTGGAAACAGGTATCAAATTGGAAATGTCGCATATGCTGACTGGGCTTATAAGACTCTTGAGAACCAATTTGAAACAATCATCTATTATAAAGATCTTGTCATACCTAAGAAGAATCCCACCTTTCAGCCAAGTGGATGATTCAGATGCACAACTAAAGAGGATATTGTTGCATTCGAGATATCAATTCATCAAGTTGGAGTTGGATGCATTGACACCGCTGAAAGATAGCGGGTTTCATGAGAAGTATTTGAAGAGAAGTATTGAGGTGATCAGAGAGCATGGGTTTGGTTCCATCATGACCTTTAAGAATGTGTTTCCTGCGGTGGATGAGACTGAATTGGGTCCTGTGGAAATTGTCGTAGAAGTTCATTCAGTCAGAGAGAAGCACAATGAGAAATTTAAAGATAAGACTGAAGACAGAACAGACGGTCCTGTTGAAGATAGGTTAGAAGAGGGTAAGACAAAAGAGGAGCAAAGAGAGATCAAGGAGACAGCTATAGAAGAAGACATTGACGCCAGGATCCAGGACGTTCCGGAAGACTCCACAGAAACCAATCCATCATTCATCCGACCACCTGCACAGAGAGAGTATTCTAATCTCCTCCTGTTTGAATTTGTTGAGCATTTCATACAGGGGCTCATCAACGCATTGGAGTCGTCGCTTACAAAAATCGCTGAGAAGTCCACCCGTGACGGCCTTTACCTACAGCTCATCTATTGTGCTCAGTCATTAGGGAGAATCGATCCAAATTTCAGCGACGTCATGGCTGCTATGTTGCTCAACGCCTACGATGATTCGCAGTTCTTGGTGGACCGCAAAGCCTGGCTGCATGCTGTGGCAAAGCAGAAGCAGCTAGCACAGTCGCTGAGTAAATAGCGAATAAAACGGATTAACGCTGCACGTACCTGTAGAATGAACCTGACATTGTTATGGCCCACCCTTCTATAATGCCAGCTGCACCCGAATTTCAGTTTGCGCAACAGCGGCTTTTCGTTGCTTTACCAACTCAAACAGAATCAACAACAAAACCTTGACCACTTCTACCGCTTGCTTTTCATATCAATCCATTGTCCTGTGGCAATGACAAACGTGAGTGTGATCAGTGTTCTGTCTTTTGTGCATTTGGAAACTAACAGCCATTAGGATTCCGTGGTGCCTACGAGCATGGTACAGCAATCGGGTACTGATGTCAAAACCAATATGAGAACTATGGAACAGGGAAGTGATGCGAATGAGTCCAGAATTGGCACTTTTTCTAAGGAGCGTGGGCCTGCGGAAGCAATTGCTGAGAATCCCTCTGCTAAGAAAGCTGTTGAACAGGCCATCGTTTACACGTTCGAGAAATTCCCATGGCAAAGCATTGGCAGTTTCAATGAGGGCAAGAAGTTCGACCACTCATTGATGAGTGATTCTGAACAGATCAAAACCTTTGTTGTGGAGATGTTCCAAGGTGATCTTTACTGGAATACATCGCTGATCATTGGCGTCTGCTTCTTCTCATGGCTTATGTCCAGATGGAGATTTGGAATATTTGGCTTAATGTTTGTCCTTTTGTCAGCATCTTCTGTTTACAGAGCAGAGTATCGTCGTTTTGAAAGAAATGTGAGGGATGATATTCGGAGAATAAATGCTGCTGAGAGATTAGAGCAAAATTTTGAATCAATGAACTGGTTGAACAACTTGCTTGCCAAATTCTGGATTATTTACATGCCTACTCTCTCTGAGACCGTCCTGGCTATTTCCAATGAGATTTTAAAGGATATGGCACCAGGTTTTGGTATAGATGCGCTATCTTTGGATCAGTTCACTTTGGGCACAAAGGCTCCAGTGATCGATTCTATCAAATCATATACAAAGAAGGGCAAAGACACCATTGAATGGGATTGGACATTTGGATTTACGCCGGATGATACTTCTGATATGACGAAGAAGGAGATTGAGAGAAAAGTTGATCCAAAAGTTGCCCTTGGCGTCCGTGTTGGTAAGGCCATGATTTCTAAGAAACTACCGATTCTTGTGGAGAAGATGTCCATTCGTGGAAGAGCAAAAATCACCTTGAAGTTTTCCTTGAATTTCCCACATATCAAAATGCTGTCTGTCTCCCTTCTAGAACCTCCAAAAATTGATTTCAGTTTGAGGCCAGTCGGAGGTGAGACGTTTGGTCTTGATGTCATGTCCCTTATCCCAGGTTTATCGAGTTTGATCACAAGTTTGATCAACTCTAATGTCGGGCCAATTCTCTATGCACCAAACCATCTAGACATTGATGTTGAAGAATTGATGGCCGGTCAAGGTAGGGATATAATTGGTGTTGTTGGGATCACCATCAAAGGCGCGAATAAGCTCAGAGATACAATCAATCCGTACGTCCAACTCTTTACTGACAAGGAACCAGAGAAGTTTGTACGTACAGAAATTAGAGCAAAAGCCAAAGAAATTCGTTGGAATGAGACAAAATTCATCCTGGTTAGCTCCTTGGAACAAAAATTACACTTGGACGTTTATAACTTTTCTACTGATAAGAAGAAGGGCGAGTTATATGGTTCCCATGAGGTCGAATTAGAATCTCTACTGCAATCTGAGGCCCAGCTTGGGTTATCAAAGCCAATTGAGATGGCTGGGAAGAAAAAGGGTTTCGTCAATTATGATATCCGCTGGTTTCCAGTGTTGAGCTCCAAGGAGAGCTTCACTGAGGATGAAGGCAAAGATATTGACGCTCCAGATTCCGAAGTTGCCATATTTAAGCTCATTATCCATCAAGTTAAGAACCTTGATGCCTCATCGACAATCACTGGTTTTTTGAATCCGAGAGCTGAATTATATGTTGATGGTAAATTTGTGACGAAATACAGAACTCTGAAGCATTCGAATGAACCATCTTGGGAGGAGACTACTGAGTTCTTGGTGACTCAGAAAAGTGCAGCTTCTTTGAGCTTAGTCGTAATGGATACTGGTTCCCATGAAGGTGAGATAATTGACTGTCTACAAGAGGATCTTGAGACTCTCGCTTTTAATGTCAGTGAGGGTAATGATATATTTACAATGAAGAATGGCGGTCAGATTCGTTTGACCGCAATTTGGAAGCCATTATCACTTTCAAGCGCATCTGGAGGCGCTGGATATATTCCACCGGTCGGTGTTGCGAGATTACATATCAGACATGCGAGGGATCTTCTCAACTTGGAAGCAGTTGGAGAAGTTGATCCATACTGCAGAGTCCTCTTGAACAAGAGACTGAAATTTCAAACGACTTTCCACGCCGACACCTGCAATCCAGACTTTGATGAGGTCATTTATTTGCCAATCACTGCTGCTAGTCAAACCCTTTCTTTGGAATTAATGGATGATCAGAAGGTGACAAAGAATCGTCCTTTGGGTAGAGCAAATATCAAGATCTCTGACTTCATTGAGACGGATGATGAGAACAATTTGTTGTTCAAAGATGGAACCAATAAGGTTTTATCGGCTGAGCTCCGGCTAGGTAAGAAGAAACCAAAAGGAACAATTTTTTACTCGTTGTCTTTCATTCCATCTATTCCTGTTTACTCTGTGCAAGAGCTAGAGGAATTGGAGGAGAGGGAGGCTGCTATGGTTTTGAGAAGACAAGAGCGTGCTGAAGAACTCAGGGAATGGGAAAAGTTATACAAAAGCAGTCCCGATGATTATGAATGGATTGATATTGAGGAGAAGGAAGATGTCGAAATTGCAAGAAAAGAGAAGATGACTCTGGATCAGCTATTGACATACAGATCAGGTACTCTTGGAATCCACATTGTTGAAGGCAAAGTGAAAAAGACTGAGTCCTATATTCAGGTTCTTCTCGATGATCTTGGGTCCCCATCTCTGATTTCTACAAAGGCTTCAGCTCGTGCTATTGGCTCAGAGATGGCGGACGCATTCATTCGTGATTTACCCAATTCTACTATCACTTTCAGAAACACCAAGAAGAAACAGGTCAAAGATGCTGAGCAAGTAATTGAAGAAACCACTCTCAAAACCATTGATGTGTTACAAAAGGGTTATACTACACCATGCGCCATCAGCTTTGGTGGGGTTTCCCTCAAGGTGCAGTTTGCATATATCCCATCTGCTATAAAATTACCACCATCCGAAACTATTCTTGATACTGGTAAAGCTCAAGTTGAATTCTTAGACGGTGAAAATCTACAAGCAGCTGATCTTAATGGTAAGTCCGACCCGTTTATCATCGTGAAGGTCGGTGACATTGAATTGTTCAAGTCTAAGGTGGTCAGGAAGACATTGTCTCCAACATGGAACGAAGGAACAACTCTGCCAATCACATCAAGATCCAGATCGAATGTTATGCTTTATCTCTATGACTGGGATAGAACTGGTAAGAATGAGTTGATTGGGGAATCGAAATTAGATATTTCTCAATTGAAGGCCTTTTCCTCTGAGTTGATTACATTCAAGTTACAACCACAAGGATCTATTCGGGCCAGAGTGACATTTGTACCAGAGTATATGCGTCCGAAGGTTGGTGCCAAGGAATTTGGCTTGAGTATCTCGTATTTGACTGGTGCTCCACTTAAGGGTATTGGTGCAGCGGCTAATTTGGCCACTGGTGTCGCTGGTACAGGTGCTGACATTTTTAACAGTACTGTTGGTACAAGTGCTGGTATTGTTAGTGGTGGCGTTGGCGCAGGTGCACAAGTTGTCACTGGCGTTGGCGGTGTTGCTAAGGGAGGATCTTCTTTAATCAAGAGTGTCTTGGCTGGCAAGAAGAGTAAGAAATCATTGAATGGTAATTCTCCAAGACCATCTATGGATGGTTCGGTTATTGGTTCTATCCAAGGAGATACAAGATCGATTACATCGAAATCCACACAAAATGGTACACCTGCTGCTTCTGAGAGACAACATCAGCGAACAGAGTCCCAGATTTCTACATTTACGCAAGCAGCTAGAGGCAAGAAGTCCACTGAGGGTCGATTGTTGATCCGTTCTGGTACCAACCTAGGTAAGGAAGCTAGATTGAGAGTTTCTCTTGCCATTAATGGCAAGTTAAAGGAGATCTTCAGTACTAAGGCCGCCAAAACTAGCAATGGCGTCATTAGATGGGACGAAGAGACTATTTTTAATGCTCCGAAGGAGGCCGAGGTTGTGTTTGGTGGGGTTGTACATCACACTTTTTCCAAAGATACTGAGCTTGGAACGACTTCTATCAAGTTGTCTGAAGTTGTTGATAGACCTCGTGATATTACGTTGGAACTCGGTCAAGGTGAGATCGTTGTGAGCTTTAGATACTCACCAGAACCTGACTCTCGCAACGAAACTCCACCCCCATCCGACTGGTAAATTCTATGATACCTTATGTCATCATAAACGTGACTCAGTTATACTTTATATTGTGTTTAATCTACGTTATTGTGTACAACAAAATCATGTTCTTTATCAGTGAAAGCTCACGATATTTCACACCCGGACACCTCACGTTTTGTGACTGCGGGCACCCGAAAAACTCGCGAAGCTGGCGGAAGCTCACAGCGGTCTTGATAGCACTGTACAGCCTGAAAGTTACACAGTATTTTTCTCTAAGAGTGTTCCATTGAGTAAATGTCAGCCCATGTTGCGAAAAACAACCGCACACCAGAGACTCTGGCCCGCCCTCCCGTGTGTGTTGAACATGAGTGCTTCAACAACAGCTCCATCAAGAGAAGGGTGCAATAAGCTAAGAACATCATATCCAAAATGAGCGCTCAATTGGTAAGTGAAGCTACTGAGGGAGATGGAGACTACTGAGATGAAGGCCATCGTTTTTATGACTTTATACGGCCATTTTGCAAATTGATTTGAAGAGTTCACAGTCTGCTGAAAAGTTTCTGTTATCGAAAGATCAGAGAGGTGGGAACAAGAGAGCATGGAATTTCGAAATCTGAGAGGATAGGCAAGTACCATATGGCCTGATGAGGTTAGAAGTATCTTAGTTGGTGCAATAGGCCCTGTCACACCAGGATATATCAGTCATAGTCTCTCCACCCTGCCCAATTTGGGTCAACAGGCACAACGTAATATACTAACATACAACACTAGGCTCCAAAATGGTATCAGGCTGAAGATGCCGCTGTCCCAAAGAAGACTAGAAAGTCTGCTCAACCACAAAAGTTGCGTGCCTCTTTGGTGCCAGGTACCGTCTTGATCTTGTTGGCGGGTCGTTTCCGTGGTAAGAGAGTTGTGTACTTGAACCACTTGGAGGACAACACCTTGTTGGTGTCTGGTCCATTCAAGATCAACGGTGTTCCATTGAGACGTGTCAACGCCAGATATGTCATTGCCACCTCTACCAAGATTGACGTTTCTTCTGTCGATGTCTCCAAGTTCAACGTTGCTTACTTTGCTCGTGAGAAGTCCTCAAAGAAGTCCAAGTCTGAGGCTGAGTTCTTCGGTGAGAAGCAACCAAAGAAGGAGATCAAGTCTGAACGTGTTGCTGACCAAAAGACCGTTGACGCCGCTTTGCTCACACAAATCAAGAAGACTCCACTACTGCAACAATACTTGGCTGCTACTTTCAGTCTCAAGTCTGGTGACAGACCACACCTCTTGAAGTTCTAAGTTACTAGGATGATGCTCTAGTGATTGGAATTCGCCACTCATCGTACACTCTTGTATAATTCCCGGGTAATGAATCATGGATTTATTCGTTTGTTATATGGATAAAGTTCAGTAATTCGGTGTAGTCTTAGTTTATATGTTGTTGAAGGCACAACAGTCAAAAAAGTGAGGTGCTAAGCACATAATAGGTTCATCCCCCGATCCCCGATGATGTGTATTTTGACACCTTTGTTGAAACACATGTGTCTGTGCCACGAGGGTCATAGTTGTCTCTGGTAACTCGAAATTTGGAGGCAAAAACAGGGAATTCCTCGGAGAAGGTCGTATTACCGAACCGAAGTAACGCCATGGTATGGCTTACGGTTCTGGTTCTGCTTTGTCCATTGGGTTTCTTCTGGATCATTCTTGAACATTAACCTGTTTCCCCGGCAACTGCAGCTCATCGCGCCCAAAGAGGAAATTTCAAAAGAAACGCCCCCCGAGCACAAAATTTTCCCGTCAGCTTTTTTAAGAAGAGGCGTTCGCCATTTATTCTCTCTTTCTACAACGAAGAAAGGATACAACAACAATAGAACCGATGTCTTCCCTCTTGCCACTTGCATCCTACAACTTGGCCCTTGAGCCATTTGTGCCAACCCAGGCCATTGACTCTGACTTGCCTGTCACTGTCCATTTGACATTGGCTGCCCTTGATCCAAATGCTATTGACGACGAGGAACAACCATCCACGTTGAGAATCTTGAAATCTAGTCCATTGAGCAGATTGCTTGACGAGGATGACGAGGATGAGGAAGATGAAGATGAGGAAATTGTCGACATTGAGGCTGAAGATGACGATGAGGAGGAAGATGACGAAGAAGACGAAGAAAAAGGTGAAGATGATGACGATGACGATGACGATGATGAAGAGGCCTCAGATGAAGATCTTGATGATGATGTTGAGGAATTTGTTGTTTGTACTTTGTCTCCAAAGTCTCAGTACCAGCAGACCTTGGATATCACCATCTCCCCTGATGAGGAGATCTTCTTCGTTGTCACAGGTTCTTACCCAATCCACTTAACTGGTAACTTTGTTGAGCACCCATACGATGGTGAGGATTCTGATGACTTTGACTCTGAAGATGAGGAAGAGGGCGATTCTGAGTTTGACTCCGATGAATACGACTTGACTCCAGATGAAGATGAGCTTGCTGAAGAGGACTTTGATATCAACGACTTGGAAGATGAGGAGGATATCGAGGCAAAGATCGAGGAGCTCGTCGAGGAGGAAGAGAAGAAGCAAGAGTCAAAGAAAGAGAACAAGAAGTCCAAAAAGGAAAACAAGAAGCGTCAAGTTGAGGAGGAGGAAGAGCAAAAGCCAGAACCAGAGACAAAGAAGCAAAAGAAGGAGAAGAAGGAGAAAGCTGTTCAATTCAACAAGGAGCTCGAGCAGGGCCCAACCCAACCTGAGAAGAAGAAGCCAGCTGTGAAGACGTTGGCTGGTGGTGTCACCATCGAGGACAGAACTGTTGGTAAGGGTCCAGTTGCTAAGAACGGTTCCAAGGTTGGTGTCAGATACATCGGTAAGTTGAAGAACGGTTCTGTCTTTGACAAGAACACTTCCGGTAAGCCATTCCAATTCGGCTTGGGTAAGGGTGAAGTAATCAAAGGATGGGACATTGGTGTTGCCGGTATGGCTGTTGGCGGTGAGCGTCGCATTGTTATCCCAGCTCCATATGCTTACGGTAAGAAGAAGCTCCCAGGTATCCCAGCAAACTCTGAGCTTACCTTCGACGTCAAGTTGGTATCTCTCAAATAAAGTACGAACAATACCTTTTAAGCTAATCACATTTCAATTATAGATGCTTGAGGACTTTGTAGGCCTGATTTCCATAGTACTGAAACCCTACTGTGCAAAGGGTTTTTCGCCGATTTGCGCGGCCCTGAAATCTTTCGCATCTCCAGATCGGGAATATCTCGTATAGAAACGCGAAAGTCAAGTACAAACGACAGACGAGAAAATGAACGCCAAAAATCTCCACTGTGCTGACCATCTCACCACCCGGCAAGCTCAATCTATCATAGCGACAAAAGAGCGCATTGGGAAATTAAAAACAGCGCTCTCGCTTCAACTATACTGGCTCTTCCTCGCCTATTCTGTTTTGAGCTTTTCCATTGCTGTGCTTTCTTCTTCTCAGCTCAGACGCAGTTGCACACTAAACACATTTGAGAACCATGAGCGAACGCCCATTCAGACCGTTGGCCACTGTGCTAGCGCTTGCGGGAAGAGTTTCTGCCTCGCATCCAATCCATACACTTCTACTGACCTCACTGTGTGCCGCCGTGGCGTATCTTGCTGTCGTGCAACAGTATATGAACGAGGGCTTCTCTTACGATGAGCCAACCGCCATGCTCTACTACCACCCTCCCCAGGCGGATCTCCCATGGGTCGCTATCGATGACACCAGCAGGATCCCGGTGGAAGTATCTCATTACAATGTTGTGCCATTCCAGTTCAGCAGAGTCGGTGAACACGCGTTACCAGAGATCGATGGAGCCGTCTCGCAAGGCGACCTCACGTTTGTGGTTTCTCAATCGGATGACGCTGAAAGACTGAAACAGTTAACCGCTGAAGACGGCACGGTGTGGCGCTCGAGATCCTACCATGCCAAGTTGGGTAAGTACTCTGACATGGTGATTAGTGGCCTTGATAAGGTTCTCAAGCTGATCCAAGGTGCTGAGACTTTCGACATCGCTATTGTTACATCTGCTTACATCGCCATGTTCTACACATTGTTCAGCCTTTTTGTTAAAATGAGATCAGTCGGTTCCAAATTCTGGCTTGGGTTTTCCACCATTGTGTCATCTTTCTTTGCATTCTTGATGGCCTTGTACACCACTACTAGGTACTTGGAATTGCCAATCCCTTTCTTGAGTTTGTCTGAAGGCGTTCCATTTATTGTTGCAGTTGTTGGTTTCAATCATAAGTTTCTTTTGGCTCAGAAGGTTTTGCAGAACTACACAGATAAGGAATACTTGAAACATGGTTCACCAACTGTTTTGTTTACTGCATTAAAGGACCAAGGCGCTTCTTTCTTGCGTGATTACTTGTTAATCATCACCGCATTCTTGGGTTGCTCCGTTTACGCCTCTCATCTGGAAGGTCTCAAGAACTTTTGTATCTTTGCTGCATTGATCTTGGCCTTTGATATCTTCACCACCGCTACTTTCCTCTCTTCCATCCTGTCCCTCAAGTTGGAAATTAACTTGATCCATAGATCAACTTTGCTAAAGGAGGCCTTGGAAGAAGATGGTCTCACCGAGGATACTGTTGATGATGTATTGAGAGCTAGCCAATTGAAGAGCACTCCTAGTTTCACCGATGCTCCGTCTACTCATGTTACGATTGCCAAAGTTATTGGTATCTCGATCTTTATTGGGTTGCATCTGTACGGGTTGGGATCTGCATGGTTGTCCGATCTGAACTCCGCATCTGAGTATTCATATTCTAACTCGCTTTCAGATTCTATTGTATCCAATATTCCAATCGGTTCGAAAGGCACTCTGGTTACAATGTATCCAACTCGTTTCTTTCTCCCAGAAAAATTGTCAATCCAAGTTGAAAATGTGATCTTATCTTCTATCAGTTTCTTCAGCGTTGCCATCCGTGATAGATACATATCTAAATTTGTCTTGTTTGCCTTTGCAATCTCGGCATCTATTAACATATATTTGTTGAACGTTGCACGTATTCATACAACAAGCTTTGAAGAGGTCATTGAGTTAAAGAAGCCAAAGAAGAAAACAGCCAAGGCCGTGGAATTGCCCAAACCAGTTGAATCCAAAGATCAAGAAACTTTCAAATCTTCTGAGATCCTTGCGTCCTCTGATAGTGAGTCTGAACAACATCCACGTCCATGGGAGCAGGTAGTTGAATTGTACAAAGATGGTAAGGTGAAATCTCTCATCGATGAAGAAGTTGTTACACTCGTCACAGCCGGTAAATTACCACTGTATGCTTTGGAGAAACAATTGGGTGATAACCTCAGAGCAGTTGCTGTCCGCCGTAAAGCCATCGCCGAACTCGCTGATGCTCCTGTATTGAGAACAAGTAAATTGCCATATTTGCACTATGATTATGATCGTGTCTTTGGAGCCTGTTGTGAAAATGTTATCGGTTTCGTTCCAATCCCAGTTGGTGTTGCTGGTCCATTGATCATCGACGGTAAACCATATCATATCCCAATGGCTACTACTGAAGGTTGTCTAGTTGCTTCTGCCATGAGAGGTTGCAAAGCCATTAACATTGGTGGTGGTGTCACTACTGTGTTGACTAAAGATGGTATGACTCGTGGTCCATGTGTTAAATTCCCAAGTTTGAAGCGCGCTGGTCAGTGTAAGCTATGGCTGGATTCCGAAGAAGGTCAAGAGGTGATCAAGAAAGCTTTCAACTCTACTTCTAGATTTGCCAGATTACAACATCTACAAACTGCATTGGCTGGTGATTTGCTCTTTATTCGTTTCCGTACCACTACCGGCGATGCTATGGGTATGAATATGATCTCCAAGGGTGTTGAATTTGCTTTGAAACAGATGATTGAAGAATTTGGTTGGGACGATATGAGTGTTGTTTCGGTATCTGGTAATTACTGTACTGACAAGAAGCCAGCCGCTGTTAATTGGATCGAAGGCCGTGGTAAGAGTGTTGTTGCTGAGGCTATCATTCCAAAAGATACTGTGGTGAAAGTGTTGAAGAGTGATGTTAAGGCACTCGTTGAAGTCAACGTGAACAAGAACTTGATTGGTTCCGCTATGGCTGGCAGCGTTGGTGGTTTCAATGCCCAAGCTGCTAATATGTTGACTGCAGTGTATCTTGCGCTTGGCCAAGATCCAGCACAGAATGTCGAATCTTCCAATTGTATTACCTTGATGAGTGAGACATTGGAGGGTGATTTGAAGATTTCTGTTTCTATGCCATCTATTGAAGTCGGTACGATTGGTGGTGGTACTATTTTGGATCCACAAGGTGCGATGCTTGAACTCCTTGGTGTTCGTGGTCCTGCGGATGTTCCAGGTGAGAATGCACGTCAATTAGCCAAGATAGTTGCATCCATTGTTCTATCAGGTGAGTTGTCATTGGTGAGTGCGTTAGCGGCTGGTCATTTAGTTCAAAGTCATATGCAGCACAACAGAGCTGCAGCAAAGAAATGAGATACCCTCATACTTTCTTCTACGTTAATCATTATTAGCATCCCTGCAGTGTATTATCTTTTGTGCTATTCTTTTTTGCATTTAGTTTATAATTTATTCATTTTCAAGTTTGTGTGGTAGCTATGTGAACAGGTTATATCTGGAGGAATGAAATATGTTTATAATGAACCCAAAACTACATAGTACCAATAAAAACACGGACGAAGTATAACCAGATGACAACGCGAGAATGACGAATATATGTGATTAGCCAGATAGAATAAAGGAGGATTACCAGAATCATGCCAATTTCTCCAGCTCCTTTTTGTTCAGGGTATGGTCATGTCTTCCATACCCGTTGTAGCCTCTCTGTTGGTGGAACACAGGGAGCTCCGTCTTATCACCCAGGGTATCCAAGATTTTAGTTTTATCCTGAGTTTTCTGTAATTTATAAAGTTCTCTGATCTGTTTGAACTCCTCTGGCTTCCTCTTTGGGCCGTGTCTCTTGAAGGTGATATGAGCATTGAGATGATTTAGCGTACCATATGAGTTCTTGCAATTGTTGTAATTACAAGCATATAGCCTCACCATCTCGTTGGCTTTACGACGAGGTCTCTTCTTCTTTGGTGGCGGTGGTTTGATATTATGTGCTAGGGTAACTTGGATGGGATGGTATTCCGGCTGTGGCTGTAGTGGTTGTTGATGTTGCTGTTGATGTTGCTGTTGATGTTGCTGTTGATGTTGCTGTTGATGTTGCTGTTGCCCCTGCTGTAGAGGCAATTGCTGTGGTAGCAGTGGCGGCTGTACTGGGACTGGGGGCAGAGGCACAGGCACCATTGGGGGTATTTGCTGTTGTACAGATACTGGCTGAATCGGTTGAATTTGCACTATCACCGGCAAAGACATCTGTGGTAATGGTACAGGTTGAGGGTCTGGAAGCCCCACAGCGAGTTCTCTGATAGATGGGAGTGTTACTTTGCCCATAGTTCTTTGCTCTCTCCAGTTGTTGTCTAGGTGTAAAAAGTTGTTGTTCGCCTTTTCCTTATATAAAAAAAAACCTAACTTCTGCACAATGAAATCACCGCAAACACTAAAATAGGAGAACGTCAACTCTCAGGCATACACCACACGAGACGTCTGGGGGTCGGCAAGGTGCTCAAGAACTGTGATGGGAATCTGTTATACCATACAGCAATCCGAGTAGGAGCAGCGAAGTACAGCTCTCTAACTATGTCCCAGTGCGCTCACTACAAGCTTTGCCACTGCTTACCCGTTCAAGGCTAAAAAAAATAGCCGAATCCCTTATTTTTTTTTTCTTGTTGTGCCGGCCACCAGAAAAGGAAAAACAAAGGCTTTTGGTGCCTGAAAGCGGTAGGGCCAGTGAGATCTTTTCATTGATGGGTGGTTTTAGGCCGATTTCGATAAGTCACAATGACTCGCTAGGTTTCCTTTGGGCTCTGGGAACTCTGGCCTAAGGTCTTGGTGTTAGATAGTTTCCTATTGCCACTGGTATTTCCTCCAGAGGGCTTCCAGAGCCCCAGAAGAGCGTCGTGCTGATCCCATCGAAGCCCTCAAAAGCAACACACACTAAACTCGGCCACATTGGGGTGTTGTTGTAGATCCAGTGGCTTCGACTTCTCTTCGAGTACAATAAAATGAATAGGATTATCGAAAGACTCTCAATCTCTCACAAAATCCAGATGGAGAACGCATTCTACGCCAATTCAGAGAATCAAACAATTTAGAATATGGAACGTCTCACAAGTAGAACTGATCATCAACCTTATCAAAGATCCGCCAGAATTCCTGATCAGTGGGAACCCCTTCGTTAGGGTCAAACCCTTTCATTGTGGCATCACTCAGAATATCTAGCCTAACGCTATCACCAACAGTTGAACCGATATATGCTGGAATTGGTGGCACTAATGTACTATTCATAGGTTGCCCCAGGTTTGGAATGTTCAGGGGCACTGTTCCAATATTGTGCGACGTGTTTACTGCACCGGACTGTGGATGTGGGGCTGACATGGATGAAGGATCATGTGTGTGTGATGGGATGGGCATTGCTGGATTTGGTTGAGGCATCAGCTTATTTTCAGCCTCAACGACTGAACTAAAGACAGCGTGAGGCATCGTCTTAGACATAGAGTCCATGGCACTTTCCTCGTTCACCTTATTAAAGAAATCCTTATTCTTCACAAACGTTGTCAGATAAAAGTATAGTAACAGTCTCACTTTCAACACGACATGTACGTTCTTATATGTGTTAGAACATTGTTGCAACTTCAACAATAACTTCTTTGCCATATCCAGATCAACATCAATCTCCAAAAAGTTCACAGTCTTGAGAAACAGCGCAAAGCAGTACATCAATCTTCCAAAGATCATCAATGGGATACTTGCAAGCTGTTCTGAGGTAAGGACACTGAATCTTTTGATACAATCGATGCAAGCATGTAGACATTTCAAGGACATATCCACTGTAGTGAATTTCGAATAAAGAGATGCTTCAATGGATGATGCAAAGGCTTTTAGTATATCTTCTTCGATATTTGTCTCTTCTTCCTTCAGTTCAGTGATACCAGAGACAAGATACCTAACCAAGTGATAATTCACCTCATCTTTGGTGTCCACAAGGTTTTCGACTTGTTCCATCATTGATGTCAATTTCGCAAATATCGCCACCGTACGGTGTTTTGAGTCTTGCGACATCTTGAGAACTTGCACACATTCCTCCATATATGAAGACCATGGGACAATCAACCTTCTTCTTAGAAATATCGAGTAACTTGTAGTGAGACAGTATACAGTCAGCACAAGACATCTGTACTCTTCCTTTTGCGGTTCTTCCAAGACCCTAGTGCGTTGGAATGAACCGTCATTTTTATCAACAACGTAATAAGGTCTTCCAGTAAGTCCCAAATCGAAACACAGCGAAACACACAGAGCGCTGAAGATGTGATAGCGTCTCTGATGAAACATCTCTGGTGTATTATACCATAAAGTCCATACTAATAAAGATTTTAAGAGTTCAACAGTCTTGTTTCCCTGTAGCAACACTTCATCCATTAATTGTTGTTGTGCGAGATTCTCCAATTGGATGTTAGTTTCAACAGATGAATCATCATCACGTATCGATCCAGTGACCGCCATCAGCGTGATGAACAAAGTTGGATACTCAGTCCTTAATTTCTCAAATTCAACAACAATCTTAACAAACGGATATCGATTGTACAAAACTGTAGTGTATAGTTGATATCTCAACTTGGCCTCGTCCAAGGTGATGATTCCCTCATTAATCACATCCACATAGTTGTGTCTTAGTAAACCCATCCGTATTTCGTTGGACGCAGTGATCGCATTCGAGATCTCATGAAGAGAATTCGAACCAAAGAGTTGATCCAATTGGTGGCTATTGCTCAACTTCACTTTGGCCTCTGGATATGAAAATGTACCACTCATTTGTGGTGATGGCTCACTTGAGGATCCATGTAGCTGCGAAGTCAACTTCTCCAACTTGAGCTCCAATTCAGCGACCCTATCTTCTGGCTTCTTCCGTTTGCGTGCTACTGGAGGCTCGATCTCACAATTTCTCCCAGTCTTGATACAGCGAATACAGGGTGAGTTTGGATCCTCAGGGTCAGATGCCCGACATTTCACTTTCAGAGTATGACAAGACTTGCATGCCACTGCTCTTCTCTTTTCCTTCTTCTCCATGGGTGATTGCTTTGTTTTTGGATTAGAATTGTGACTTTGGGACAAGTTGCCGACTTCGATAAAAATTTGACACACGCCGGGCCGATGGCCCGCCCGCCACCTGCTGCAGGGCAACCCAGAGTCATCTGATAACTATAACTGTTCAATTATTCCGATGCTCGAGATTTGTTTTGAGTAGTCCAGAATTTACAACTAACCAACAAATGGAGGAAAATGCCTATATCTGAAAGAGGCCTCGCCTATATTGCCATAGAGTGAAGAGAGTTTTAAAACACAGAAGAAAAATAATATGTAGTCACTGAATATGCTCATCCAGGCGACTATATATATGTTAAGACTTGGAGAGACCTAGAGGTTATATTATGCAAAAGAGCAGAAATTTTATAGCGAAACAAGTATATCATATGGGAAGTGTAGTCCAACACATAGAATACGAGGAACTTCAGAGAGAGCCAGAGAAGCTCAGAATTCACAGGTCTCTAATTCCTCAATGGAAAATTGATAGAAGAACGCTCTTCTTTCTTCAGGTAATCCTTAAGTTCAACGTATTCCACACTCTGGAAGTCTATAATTATTTTACCTTTCTTGATTATTGACTTTCCTCTTAGTCCAGACTCCAAGGATCTTTAGTCTTTACATACATCAGAAGATGTTCCTACAACTCTGTCTGACAAGTCCAAACTTATAGTAGAGGATCCTGAGTCACAATCAAGTTATTGAAAACGAATTTTAGATTATTTTGTGAGCGTCAATGATAACTGGTTACAGTAATGCCATCGTTCACCATGGAATGTCAGTATGACACTAAAGCTACATGCCAATGATATTTGACGTCATCACAGGATAATTCTTGTATCAATACAGGAATCTAAGAAAGTAGAAGCTCTATTTTTTTTCCAAGATGTGTGCCCCCAATGTTGGGATCTGACCCATATGTACTTCTCACCAACAGTTGGAAGTAACAAAGCGCCCAGTCCTTCTTGATATCTGGCTTGCGAACATGGTCATGGCGCGACCGTCTCCGTCTATGATGGCAATGACTTGATGAATCATCATCTTCCAATTTGATAAAATCTTATTCATGCTTTGGGATGCTTCTGATTCCTCCTGACACTTCCCAGGCAGAGAAGAATGGTGCACAATGACGAACAATGAATGCCTAGAAAGAAAAAGCTTGCAATAAGATGTTCGAAATGGTGACATAACCACGGGTTTACATTGGGCCATTGCGTCATATTGGTGTGAAATCCATAAATCATAATCTTTTTTCAGTTCACATGTAGAATGCTTCATTTTCTGGGCTGTAGACCGCCTCTTGTGTACCTCATGTTCTTAAAATAATTCTTGCTGGAACAGTTCTAAATGAACCTCCCTTTCAGGTCAATCTATATCTTGGATAATGACAGAGATGAACCCACAGGCCAGTAGTACATAATAACCTTGAAAGTTTCTTAAAGTTGGAGAAAGCCATACGTACTATGTTGAGCTCTACGAGTTCCTCTGATGTGTGGCCCTAATCTCATGTTGATCCAGCAAAATCGAGCGAGAGTGAGAGTGAGAAAAGATATTTAATAATATTTGGATACTACAACTCCCAAGCCTCCAACATTTACAACGATGATTATCACTCTGTGTTGAATCAGAATATCCATTTGACAATACCTTAAAACTTAAAACTTGACTCATTTGTAGACCGTGATATCAGGAAAAGAAAGAGAAGGGATCATCAGTAGTATTCCTTATGATCTCACTTGAAATCAATTGCACAACAAAATGACCAGTTTCTTCAAAAATTGTGCGAGAAATTTCCACCTCCGGTTCAGAATGTGCATCGCCATCTGAGATGTATCGCATCTCATGGACAGCTTTCTATTCTGTCATCTTATGGTTGATAATTTACAACAACTTGATGATTTATATATGCCCCACATTAACGTTTCCTGGCCAACCGAATGTATTTTAATATAGCCAACATATGATTATTTGCTTTGGATTCTAGTTCCGAAAAAGATTAATCTACATACTTAAAGGGGGGTTCTTTTGCTTAAAATTATGCAGTAAAATTGGAGTTTATGAATAATAATTAGTATTTATATAATATATTAAGCGTCATTGTCGAACCATCTGAGACGGATAGGAACACGCACACTGGCAATTTGCGAACAGTGCTTAAACTTGAAGTCTACTTGGATACAGTAGATTCTTGAAAGCAAACACGTCTGGAAGTTTGGCACCAACGTCTCAGTGATATCATCATGGTAATCCAGCGACAACTTGATGTTCCTTACCCACTCTTCATTCTCTCTCGACCATTGACCAGAATGGTCTAATTTATTTTTGAGTACCGGCAATTTGAACATGTCGGATTTCATCTCTTTCATGGCTTTTATATCCTCTTGGGTATATCTGTCCACATATCTGTTGATATCAAATCCTTTCTCTAGGAACCGATGTTGCAACTGTTCAAAAGTTTCACTATATTTTTCAAACTCAGACTTCATCTCTTGCAAGCCATCACTTTGACCTAATAAGATATCACTGGAAAGCTTTATTGGGATAGCACTCTTTGAATAGATGTTTACCACTAATAAGCTTGAATTGATCTGTGCGATCTCTGGAGGTTGTTGGGACGAGGACATATGGCTTGGGTTGAACTTCAGTTGAAATTCCAAATCTGTCAATTTCTTCTTTTCATTCATGGAAAGGGTATTAGTCAACGTATCGATGTTTTGCATACCCAATTCGTTCAATTTGGAAACTTGATTGACTTTTCTAATCAATGGTGGAGAGACATATGGTAAACCATCCTTTGGAACACGTGTAGTGATATGAATTAGTCCGCTTTCGTTCAACTGCTTACCCTTAGTAAATAACGATTTCTTCTGCTGTGCAACATAGGCCATCGTGGTTTCAATCTTGGAAAAATCAGGTGTCGCCGATTTTTCGTTTCTCAACGGGAAACTCTGTGCACATTTCTCACCGTTATGTTTGATCCATTCTCCAATGTGCAATTGCTGCATCTTGATGTCATAGTCCAACTTTCTCACCTCTTCTTCTGAACCTTCCTCGTTCAACTTCAAGAATCTTTCGGCATTATTGAAAGAAGATTGGATAACTTGTTTCAGCGTATCAAGTGCTCTCTTAGAAGAGAATAAACTCACCGAGAAACCAAATGGGATGAATCTTAAAGCGTATTGTTCTGAACGCATGACCGCCAACTCTGGTTGACCCGTATCATCCCTCAAGGTTGGATGGGACCCAATAAGCACAGCATTAACGCTATAACTCACACTTAAATTACCGTTTGACAAATCTTTTGTTAACACAGGAGATCCACGAGTTCCATTATGACCATAGTGCAACGCTGAATTTACAGCGATTGTTGAATACTTTCCCTTGTTGTTATATCTATCTATACCGAAACTTGGTGGTAATAGCGTGTGTAGTTCTTGTTGATGATGACAAGTATTATCTAGAAGGGTGTATGGAACTTTGAAAAAGAAGAATTTCTTATACTTAGTCTTTGGCTCTAGTATTCTCGTATTATTGAACCCAATGGTACAGCCATCCCAATCCTTTGCACCAGCTTCGTACCTCACATTGGTGGACGGAGATATACAGCCAAAGGTCCAGCTGGCATTCATATCTACCATGTTCAAGAATCTCTTATTGTGGATTTTTCTAGTCTTAGTATCCACCACCGATGTTACACCTTCAAGAGTCATGTTGAACATGTGGAATGGGACAGGGCTGGATGATCGATTAGAGATGATGACATATCCATGAACCGCATCACCAGAGGTATACTCCTTTAGCATGCTCTCAGCTTCAGGCTTCTCCAATGGCAGTGGTGCAGACTTTGTGATGTGGATTTCGACAGTAACGTGAGGATGAACAGGCATTGAAGGAAGTTTATGCATATTATCAACTACGTTCCTCACCGTTGTGCCCAGTGGGGCAAAGACATCGTCCAGCGTTGTAGATGCAGTTGAATATGACGACACAGAGGCTCTAGAATGTGGAGCGGATACTGACGATACCGTGCTTGGATTCAACGATGGTGATGAGGGCGAACATGTGGCACCACCGAAGTAGTCAGGAGGATGCCCGTTAGGGATACACTCGGACCTGTTCTGTACAGACTGGTACATCTCAAACGAAGGTAGCACATCAAAGACAATGTCCTGGCCCTTGAACTCTCTATATTCCTCATCGGTGATGAACCCTGTCCGCACCTTGTCTCTTGAGTACTTGGCAGTCTGAATCAGTTCCTCGGATCTTTGGCGACGTCTGGCCTCAGCAGCGTTAGCCTGGGTGTAATCTACTTGATCGTGGTCCTCCTCCATGACTCAAATCTCCAGCGCCCTATTGTCCCTGATGTGTTTACTATATGTGGTGGCAAAGTTTTTCTGTTTAGCGGACATAGTGATCCTTTTATAGCCGAAGCACTTTACTACGCTTAGGGCAGGTTGAGTCTGGAGGGTCCAAGTCACCGATCTGTGTCATATTTCAAACGCTGAAGATCGTTTCAGTTGGCTATTACAGATATGTGTCAGAGCGCTCTGATATTCGAGACAAGGGACTATGAACGTGTGACTAATTGCCACTTTATCGCAAAGAAACACCAGAACTACAGAGGTGGATCTGGTGGATCACAACGGCTGAGTCACTACGGGCGTACAGATCCGATATAATCTGGGGAATTTTTCTACTTAAGAAAGTTCCAGAAAGCCGGAGCCAGGGATGAGTCATTGAAACAATCTTTTGATAGCGTATCTGCTCCAACAACAAAAAGTCAGTAAGTCTGTTGTAAATGTAGACTAAGTCTTGAGAGTTGTAGATGTTCTCCAAAGCTAGGAACATACAAAGACTGATAAACATAAAACTTAGAAAATAGTCTAATTAGGTAATTATCCTAATAAGGGGATACACAGCGTAACAAAAAAAAATGAAAAAAAAAAACAGCACCGTGTGTCAATATTGTAGGTCAATGTTGTCGGTTTGGAGGGTGTTGGCAAATATATCAAGAATTGGCGATAAGTATTTGGTATACAGGATATAAATGGCCAAAACTCTCGCGCAAGGAAGAAAGCCAGGATCTGGCAGGAAACCAGGAAAGGCAAAAACGCTGGCCGAAGGAAGGAAGCCAGGATCAGGTAGAAAGAAAGGCTCCATCTCCAAGACTTTGGCAGATGGTAGGAAAGTCGGGTCTGGACGTAAAAAAGGGTCGATTAATGTTACGAAAGAGAATATAGAAAAGCAAGTGGTAGATAATCTGCTCGTACAGGAAAAGCCCGCACCTGTCAAAATATACCCAAAAATACAGGCTAATGAATCAACTGCGACGAGTAACGCTACCACTACCAATGCAACACAGACTACCGGTATCCGACAGATACCAGAGGAGATACTGATACAAACGTCAAATGCGTATCAATTCCCATATGAGATCGCTGAGCAACAACAGCAACGACAACAACAGGGTTCCATGGCTGAATTGAAGAAGGTTCTGGATCAGTGGGAAGCATAAGAGAAAGGGAATGTATGACGAATAGCTTATGACTTATAGTTTGAATTGTAGAACTAGTTGTTTGACTCATAAAACTCAGATAAAAGTCCTTCAGAGCCGATCAACATAAAGTACAATTACTCATCAAAGGAAATTCGGGTGGGGCACCGGCACGTCTAGATTAATTATAAAAGTCCTAGATTCCACCCCAGAAAGACTGGAGTATCTGTAACCTCCAAGAACAATTGGGCCAGTTCACTTATTTCATGGGCCTCATCGTTTATGCTGTTGTTGCATTCCAGATCCGCGAAGCTTACCCGACGTGCGTCCATACAAACTTCCAACGTCTGTCTTCTCTCACCATATAATCATAATCACTTCGTCATCTGCCAAAGCATACAGCCATGGATCCCATATTGATCCCTAGTTTTAATACGACACGCCAACTGGAGGCCCTCTCTATAAAAAAACCATCGAAGGATACGCTGAAAGCCATACGAGTTGAGATTCGTACCGCACAACCCGAAGACCATGTCTATTCACCTGGTGACTCGATACAAGGTGTCTTTACTATCTTTAATACCAGTGAGAAGGCGATCAATGATGTTTATTTCAATGATATCGAGATATTGTTGGAAAACAGATTCCTGACCTCCCAGGGGATGGATCTAGTATATTTTACCATGCATAATAACCCATCATGGCAGAGCTTCCCGAAGATGTGCCACGATCCAGATCGATACCCATTTGAGCCTTGCACATTCCCCTTCGAATTTACACTACCGAGAGAACACTTGGAGGATACATGTGATGTGCCTGGACATTGTCAATTGCTTCCAAGCTATGGTTTACCATCACTGTGTGGTCTCTCGTTCTCAAGCACTTCTGTCGCTGGTTTAAAACCGATGGACAAGTCAAAGTTGAAGCTCTTACAACAAGTACCCAACAACAAGTTCTGTAATACTTATTACATTAATGTCAAAGTTAAACAGAATATCAAAGGGTTGGATAGACCCTATATTGTGTTCACTAGATCAATGGAATTGAAAGTGCATTCTGAACAACATCTTGGAGAGCCTCAACAATTACCTATTACAAAGTCTACGTCTGTAAAGCAAGAAGGTGAGACTATGGGAAATGCTTCGATACAAGTTTCTATACCGCCGCCTGTGGATTTAATTCGGGGTATGACCTTGCCAGTGGAGATCTTTTATGAACCTCTAAACCAACAAGAATTCCCGAAGATAAGTGTATCAATAGAATTATCACACTACAATGTGCAATCCAAAGTATGTGCTGAGCCAATTACAATACCAATTAATAACCTCGATGGCGTCATCATACAAAAATTACAGACATTACATAGAGAGGATCTGAAAGTTCATACTCAATGGACACCATCATATTATCATAATGGTTCATATAGTCAACTCATGGACATCCGAATCCCAGAATTATCGGGAACCATTCCCACATTCCACAGCTGTCACTTGCAAAACATTTATTGTCTGAATATCGAACTCAAGTTCAATGAACAAGAGCCATTAAAGAAGAAACGTATATTCTCCTTCAAGAAAGCGGATAAGAAATTGAAATATCAAGGTGTTCCTGGAGAAAATGTACTCATGTGTGATGTACCAATAGTGGCAATATAACGCATAATAGATTATATAATATTACAGGATAATAAAGAACGAATAGACTTTGCGAAAAAACTGACGACTAGAAAGATCGGGCCTTTGAAGAATCTAACCACTTTGGAGCCATGCTTCATTAGTCGCTCCGGATCATACAAAAAGCCTGATCTGTGATCCTCGGATTATGGGGCCTGTGGTCCATGATCCGAGACAATAAGTGTCGGAATTCACCCTCATGGAAACAATAACTATGAATAATTGTCCATTTCATTGAAGACAGTTACACTTAGTCGGAGTATTTGCTCGATATTGTGAAGACCGCTGCGGATCATATAGCTGCAGTCTTAGGAAACATCTTGTTTACCTCAAGTCTATGGAATTGAACAGAAACTGCTCTCTATCAGGATAGTGATAGCAATAGCTCTACTTTAGAAGATCAGATCCAAAAGCGATTTGCAGAGTACTATGAATTGGATAAAGAAGGTGACACCATTAGCTATATTTCAGAACATTTCAATCAGAGATATTCATTGACGAGATGCAATGCTTACAGCACTAATACGATTGTGAAGCTCCAGCTCCATGCTCTCAGAGGTCCAGATCTAACTTGTGAGTACCTTATCGACGATCCAGATGACACCATTGATGTTGCTGATATTCCAGAGATTGGAGTCGACCGTGAAGGCTTCTTGCTTATAGATGCGATTCCCTTGATTCGCCGGTGTCTGCGGTGAGAGATCTTTTGAAGGTTCTCAAGTATGAACCGAAAATGAGATTTCTTGAATCAGGCTTGAAAAAAAGACAGAAACCACAGGCTGTTCATCTTGATGCTCTAACTCGTTGATTATCGATCTTCAAAATGCTGCAGTTTGCATGCACTCATGAAAAACAGGTGACAGCTTTTCTCAAGAAAGTCAATAGCATACGTTACCAAGAAGAAGAACGGACGTGCGTGAAACGCAAGTCATCAATGAGTGAGATCAAATCAATGTTAATGAAGAAGCCTAGAAGGCATGGGATGACATCACGATTATCATGAGGTTCCTAAGCTTTTTGCTAGATTGACAACAGTTTTCTCAAAGGTAAAAGCAACGAAGAAAAAGTCATCCTTTCATTTTAGCATATTGGTGATTTTCTCATAAACCTTCTTGAGGTAGAAACTAAATCACATGAGAGGGTGATGAGGAAATAGAATCTGTACTAAATCAACGGGGGAGTATTACCCCGTGGACGCTGCCGAGGACAAGGCATCAGAATACTGCAATTTTCTAGATCAGTTGGATTTTTCTTTCTTCTGCTCAATTCTGGACCCGAGATCAAAAGATTTTGTTATTCGTAATTTGGATCCTCTGACAGTGACAGAAATAGTCCAAGAAGTCGAAGGCGATCTTATGAGGTACTAGAACGGTGAAGAACTAGAGTCTTGAAGTAATAAAAGATTGTGGTTGCTTCGAAGAAACAGAGGATGATGGAGGAACGGATCTGTTAGCTGAGATGTTTGTACAGTCTAGTGATATCGGCTCACCGCCAACCTCGGCAGACCGTTTTGTGGGGGAGTTCAGAAGGTATCTCGTCGAAGATCGATTGCAAATGGCGAACGTCAGTATTTTAAGTACTGGTAATGGCATTCTTTGAGCTTTCGAAGACTGCAAAATTGGCTAGAATGTTTTACTCCATACCATCTTCATCTGTGACAACAGGGAGATCGTTTAGCGTGGCAAGGTTCATTGTTGGTACGCACCGTCATAACTTGTCGCCTGACTCACAAATTACAATCTACATCGATGTTCTTGCATACTAATAAGAGTTTGGTGAAATCGTCTATCAAAGATGGCACGTGGCTATGAATTGTGATAGATGATATCTAAATATAACGGTATTCTAATAGATATTAGATAGTCTCCTCATCTGTTCAGTTGGGTGTCTATGCTGAACAAAAATCTCTTTTGTCTCTTCTCAGAAGATTGTGATACATTTTGCGATGAGCTATTGTAAGAGGACTACTTCTGAAAGCACTATGAATCGAATGCTATTTCGAAAATTTGTTAAAAATCAATTCGATAATTCATTCGACGAGTTGCCTTAATGCACGTCACTAACTAATAACTATTCAGCATCCGCTGAAGCAAGAACCGCGCATCATGGAATCTCAGGTAACGGATCATCTCTAGGCCCGTGCCCTTCTCTGGCGACCATTTCACTCTGCCCATAGGCCAACCAGCCATTCCTAGCCTCAAAATTTCAAATTCAACCGAATGATTCATTCATGACTCATTTATCATGAATCTATATTCTTCCCCAGGCTTAAAAGTTCATTCAGCTGTTTCTATCATGCTGCGAAAAGCTTCTGTGATTGCATTAACATCTTTCTTTCGTGTACCGGGTTTTGTGTCAGATGTTCTGCTGTCTCGAACAAGTCGGCGGAGATTTCGCGAAGGAGATCTGCCATTACCCCATGTGTCAATTTTGCCCTCGAACCCTCATCCTCAAAGTCGATAAACGAAGGAGGAGGAAGAATTAGAGAAAAGCAGACAGGGGATAAATAGACCAGCAAGGATGTCTGAGACAATTACCATTCATATCAAGTGCGTACCTATCTCAACCCAGGAAACTATGTGAACTAACATACGCACAGATCCTCAGCCGGAAAGAAGTTCGAGGTAGCCATTGCCACTTCAGCCACCGTGGAGGAGTTGAAGGAAAAGATTTCATCTCTCGAAGAGGAACTGCCTACCACATCACAGCGCCTCATTTACTCTGGCCGTGTCCTGAAGGATACCGAGACCCTTGAGTCCTACAAAATCAAGGATGGCCACACAATCCATCTCGTCAAGAGTGCTAACAAGACTGCTCCATCAAGCGCCAGTGGAGCATCTTCTTCTGTGACTGCCACACAACCAGCATCAGCTCCAAACGCTGTTCCCTCCAACATTGCTGCTGGCTCTGGTGCTTTCAATCCATTGGCCGACCTTACCGGTGCACGTTATGCTGGGTATGCCCAGTTGCCGTCTGCATCCATGTTTGGTCCAGACGGAGGCATGTCTCTTCCAAATCCCGAAGACATGGAGCGAATGCTTGAGAATCCAATGGTGCAACAGAGCATGAATGAAATGCTTTCTAATCCACAGATGGTCGATTTCTTGATCAATCAATCCCCTGAGATGCGTGCTATGGGCCCACAGGCTCGAGAACTGCTGCAGAGCGAAGGCTTTAGAAACATGTTGACCAACCCACAGATGCTTAGACAGATGAGAGAGATGCAACGGATCATGGGTGGTGGTCAACAACAGCAACAGCAGTCATTTCCTGCCCCTGGGTCCACGGAAACTGCTGAAACCACTGATGAGACTGCTACTAATACCACTACTCCTCAACAACCAGCTAATCCCTTTGCAGCTATGTTTCCAGGTGGAATTCCACAGAATCCGTTTGCACTTTTTGGCAACCAACAGGGCGGTACTAATGTATCCACTGGTGCTAATCCGTGGGGTGCACCTGATCCAGGGATGATGCAGGCCATCATGGCAAGCTTAGGTGGTGGTAACTCCAGTGTCGCACAACAGGACACAAGACCACCGGAGGAGAGATATGCTGACCAATTAAGACAACTTAATGAAATGGGATTCAACGATTTTGAAAGAAATGTTCAAGCTTTGAGAAGATCCGGCGGGAATGTCCAAGGTGCTGTTGAGAATTTGTTACGTGAAGGGTTCTGATTCCTATAATTCAATTCTACAGAGATCATGGTAGTAAATTAGATTTTATATTCCGTTAATCATGCGAGGTCTCTAGGCTTCTATATCCTCTTGTTTCAACTTTTCGTCTTCGCTATTGTGATGCGGCCATATGTAAGAACAAATGTGCAGGACTATGGCGAGTACACAACCTAATGATGCTAAGCCGACACCGACATACATGGCTGCTCTATAACTCTTCAAAAGATCTTGCGTTTTTTCCAAAATCTTACCCTCAGCAGTACCGGCCATCCCCAAAGAAATAGACATCGCATAGTTAGTCATAGTGGAAACCAGTGAGGAAGCCATACCTTGATGTCTCTTTGGTAAGTTATTTGATAAGACAAGAGATGCTGCTGGGAATGACATGTCCATACCAAAACTGAGGATGATCATCTGTGCGAACAACATATGGAAATACGATTGATGTGGTGGTGTTGTTGAGAGCATTGTGATGCCTATAAGGAATGCAGCAGTGGCGCCGAAAAGAATGTATGAAGGACGTACCCTGCTGATGAACATATTCACTGTGAACGCCGCGGTGAGTCCAAACACTAAAAACGTTGCGAACGAAGCGGCCACGGATAATGGGGTCCAGTTATTGATGTTGAACAAAAAGGAGAAGAAGTAGAACGTATAGATCGAAAAACTGCTCCAACCGAAAGCAACGACGGCGAGAATCAGCACAATATGGAGATTCATGATCTCTTTTGGGATCAGTGGATACTTGACTCTTTTTTCGACATGGAAGAAGCCAATAAGACAGAAGGCACCTATGATTAGAAGGACGATGATGTATGGGTTATTCCAACCGACAGCAGGTGCCTGATTCCAGGCAAAATTGAACAGGACCAGACCCACAACACCAACTACTGAACCAATCCAATCGAATGTTACCTCTGGTGGGGCATGGCGAGGGATATCTGGAACTACATACCACGATAGGATTGCCAAGAGGGCAAAACAGATGGCACTGGCATAGAAAGCCCAGGGCCAATGTCCAAATTGGGCAGTGAGCGCACCAAACACAACACCCATAGTGGCGCCCACTGGGGCCATTGCACCTATATGACAAAAGACTGCCGATTTTCTGGGCCCATTAGGATACATCGTTCCTGCGATACCGATTGCACTTGGCAATACATAAGCAAGGCCGATACCAGACATAGCACGACAGATGCAAAAGAAGACCACTGATTGGGTATAACTTGTCAATCCTGTAATAAGGGACCATATCGTCGCCCATATGAGCCCACCCATTAAGGTTTTCTTTAGCCCGTACAAATCACCAAACTTACCAGATATAAGGATGAATGCACCAGAAGTCAAGGGAAACGATGCCATGAACCACACTTTATCCGTCTGTGTGACATCTGAGAAGGATTCTCCTAGAATATTCATCATCGGAAGGGTCTGCGTGTTACCTGATTGGTTGAGGATTTGGGCCATACTGATGATCAAGAGCACAAGCAGCTCCTGCGTCGCTGAGTTAAATCCTTCAGGTCGTGGATCCATCTGTCTGTTGTGTTTTAGATGTTGTATGTACGCTCCAGTGCGGGCTGGGATTGTCCTCTTGGATCCTTTTTATATATTATGAGGGGGTAGTGGGCGAGATGTATTTGTCGTTACTAATCGATGATCGCTGATGATTAAGATCATCACTATCAATAAGAAATTTTTAGTAAGTCCCCCAGAAAATACGCAAAGAAATGCCCAAAGAGGAAAGTCGATGGGGTGCAGTGAAAGACCCTTGCAATGATTCATACAACGATACCCATTACCTGCAGTTGTCTTAGTGTTGACAGTTGTTTTACAGCACTTTCAGTCGTCTAAAAATGTCTTTAGGCGTTGAATTCCAGGGCCTCTGCGTTGGATTTATTTCCTCGGAGGTGGTTGATGCTACTGTTCGGCTGGCGTGGGGCCGTTTTTGAGGGCAAGGGCAGCTCTCGGAATTCGAGCTCACACTAAAAGCGGTAGGCAAGGTTGCACGGGGACTTGTTTTATTCACGGCCATCCCCATGAACGCAACTTGCTCCGAGCTCCTCTGAGCTTTTCTTCTATTTTTAAATTCTTTCTGGACCATTCCAGTCTAACAGACTCTCCGGAACATGTAAGTTTTGGGTATTTCATGTTCATTGTGCTTGGATGAATGTCTTCTGAGGGGACATGCGATTTCCGAGGGCCCTTCCCGGAACATTGGACACTTTCACAAACAACCACACAGCCAGAACAACAACGATAATAACTACGCCCTGAAGAGAATAGACCGCGGCGTGGGTAAAGACTGGTCTTAAGGGGTGTGATGTCAGGTACTGAAATATGCACAGCCAATGGAGGCCCTACAAGGAGCTCGCTACATCTCCCTGGGATGGAGAAAGTTGACAGAGATACATCTCTCGACAATATGGAAAACATCACAATCAGAGCCATAGCGCTGCACTTACACTCGATGGACATCACTGTATCACAGCAGGCCTTAGATCAACTCTTCGAGTTATTTACACTGCACATTGATCAGATGCTCTCTGATCTGCAGAAGATCACACAGATTCAAAGGAGAAGAAAAGCTTCGCCCAAGGATCTCGGATTTCTCCTACGTGATTTTCATATCTCAACTGGTGAATTAGAGGAAGAGCTCCTGAAAACGAGGTCATTACCAAAGGATATACTGGATAAGAAGGAACTACTGGAACAAGAGACTTTGAAATTGACTAGTGGTTCAAATAATGATCTTGAGTTAGATCCATATCATCCATCATTAGTATTCTTTGCCCATGATGAAGATATCATCAGACTTATACCTCCAAGTCATAAGAAGAGTGACGCTATTCTGTCTTGGCTGCCTGAGTTCCCTCCAGATCATACATATAGACGTACTCCGAACTATACACAAAGAATCACAGACCAGGCATTGGTGAGAACCAAACTGGCGGAAGAGAGTACTCTAGGTGAACAGGCGTTGGAACACTTGATAGATGGTGAGAATCAGGAGTCTGTGGTACCCATTTTACAAACAGTCGATGACGAAGATATAATGGTGGATACGAGAACAAAAGAAGATGCGAAAGTCGTAGCGTTGAGCCTTAATGAATTCCAATTGACGGTCCCAGCTCCGGAGAGACCGTTGGATATTGTGCAATATGCTAAGGACAGAATGGACTTTATGAGAGCCAAGCAGCTAAGAAAGAAGAAGAAGCAGAAAGGGTCAAACTATGATCAACGTCTTCTATCTGTGGTCAGCAGCAACTCTCCCTATGGCGAGTCATACGATGACTCCATCTCCTCAGATCAGTTCATAGAGCTACAATACCTTCAGACAATGTCTACGTTTAAGTCCTTAAGAGAAAGAAAGAAACAAAGAGAAGAAGAGAGACAAGCACTCAAGGAAGAAAGAAGAAAAAGAAGAGAGGGACTGGCAGCGAAAAGCGGAGTTGATTTCAACGATTTTGATGATTTCGGGAATTTTGATGATTTTGAGAACTTTGGTGATGAGGATGTGGAAAGGGCAGGTGATCACGAACCGGTTTTCGAACCGCGAGAACCTGTAGAGCAGTCAGTACAGCAAAATGTCACTGTAAGTGAAAAAGAAGAACCTTCCATCCTTCACAGTGAAGTCACAGAAGTTACGGAGACTACGACTGAAGAAGTTGTTGCAGTGACCTCAGCTATACTGCCATCGCCTCAGCCAAAAGGAGAAGATGTGCAGGACTTGAGCAGTGATGAAGACGATACGATGTTCCACGATGTCATCTAAGAATTACGATTACGTTTATGCTTTTGTAGTTTTCTTATGTTCCTCACGCTGGCTTTCACACACACCCCTCCTCAAGGAAAAGTTTGCTACAGCGACGAAAATCAAAACAAAGGACCAGCCAAAACAAAAGGAACTCCATTAAAAACTGTATGCAATAAAGCCTTGAACTGGTGATATAAGAGTGATATAGGACCATAAGAGTGAACTCAATAACAAGAGATGAGTGAGGTGACTGCATTACGACTCCCGCCATCAACCCCGTTCCCTGTGAAAGTCATCTCACTGCATGCTTCCAGGGGAGACGCTGTAAACAAACATCAAAGGTTATTGTCGTATTCCTACTGGGAATTCCAAGATGTCTCGCCAGGACCAGATGCCGAAGAAAGTACTTTTCAGCCAAAGAAGAAAGAGCGCGTGGACCTTGTGGGCACGTTTGAAGTACCAGTGGATGGCGTCATTGATGAGATGACTGTGAAAGTGGGCGATGAGATTCTTAGTGGCGATACTGAGGTTGCAAAAGTGATTGAGCCATGTTCGCACTCTATCCAATATGGCGGTCTGTGTGCTCTCTGTGGTAAATCATTGGAAGAAGAGGCGGATTACTCAGGCTATAAGTATGAAGATCGTGCGCCGATCTCAATGTCTCATGGTACAAGTGACTTGAAAATCTCGAAGGATGAAGCTGAGAAAGTGGAAGAAAGATGGGCGAAGAGTCTAATCAAAGAAAAGAAATTGATTCTTGTTGTTGATCTGGATCAAACGGTAATACATGCGACAGTGGACCCAACCATAGGTGAATGGATGAAGGATGAGCGCAATCCGAATTACCCATCCCTCAAAGATGTCAAATCGTTTATATTGGAAGAGGAACCAACCGTCCCTCCGCACTATAAAGGTCCAAGACCGCAACCGTATAGGAGAATGTATTATGTGAAGTTAAGACCTGGATTAGGGGAGTTTCTGGAAAAGGTATCTGAAAAATATGAACTTCACATCTATACGATGGGCACGAGGGCATATGCTAAGTCTATTGCTAAGTGTATCGATCCTGAGGGATCGTACTTTGCAGATAGAATCTTATCCAGAGACGAAAGTGGGTCCTTGACACAGAAATCCCTCGAGAGGTTATTTCCAACAGATACATCTATGGTTGTGATCATCGACGATAGGGGTGATGTGTGGAATTGGAGTGAGCATTTGGTGAAAGTTGTTCCATTTGACTTCTTTGTCGGTATTGGCGATATCAATTCCAATTTTCTCCCAAGACAGAAATCCCTCTTGGGACCAAGCAAAAGACGACCATCGATTGATAAACTGGAGGAAAAGATGATAGAAGAATCACAGAAAAAAGGTCCATCTAAGCAAACTGAAGATTTGAACAAGATCATTGAGGAGATCAAAGGGGATAAAGGCGAGGAACCAAGTCTTTCAGACCAAGAGAATGCTGAGATCATTGCTGCTAGATCTACGGAAAGGGAGGCTTCCTTGGAAGAACAAGAGGAATCACGACCTTTAGCTAAATTACAGAAAGACCTGGATTCATTAGCGAAGCATACAGAACGATTATTGTATGATGATGATAATGAGCTTATTGGGTTGGAAAAGGCATTGTTGGAGATTCATGATGAGTTCTATACCGAATTAGATAAAGATGATTCTTCACCAAATGTCACAAAGATCCTTCCAAAGATGAAACAAAAGATCTTCTCTGGTTTAGTGCTTGTGTTCAGTGGATTGTTGCCCTTGGGTGCCAACGTTAACTCTGAAGCCATTGTACAGTGGGTTCGTTCATTTGGTGCACTAGTTAATTCTGAAGTAACTATGGAGACTACGCACATCATCGCAAAGAACCCATATACATATAAGGCAAGATTGGGAAAGACTATGGTCCCAGGTTGTAAAATTATGCATCCAGATTGGTTATTCCATTGCATGTCCCGTTGGGAACGTGTTGATTCCGCAGAATATGAAGTTGCATTTGAGGAAGATCGAGTGCTCTCACAAGCTGAAGTCGATAAATACAGGGAAAAGACACTCCAACAAATTAACGAGCTTCCTTCCGAAGTGCTTGAGCTGCCTCAGAGCCAAGAAGGCGATCTCCTTGGTGGAGATATGGATTGGCTAGATGATGAAGAGGACGAGGAATTGTCCGATGATTCAGAGGAGGAGGATGGCGAGAAAATAAAGCGATCTTTGGAAAGCGAGGATGCATTAGAGTTTAAGAAGAGAAAGTTGAGAGAGGGGCATGAAGACGGCCATGACGACAAGGACGATGACGACTATGATGACTATGATGACTTTGCGGCAGAGCTCATGGAGAATCTTGATGATGAATGAAAGCATGATTTGTGTGGCTATTCTCCGCTGTAGTTGTCTCTAGAAAGAGTGCTTATATTATCCTGAGACTGCGGTACACGATCATGACTTAAGCTCTGTATGGTACCATAAGCATAAGTATAGCTCCCGATAGTTTAATCGAAGACGATATATTTCCTTATTCGGAAGTGTTATGAACGCGGTAAGCGCACTCCTGTCTGTTTACATTTCGCGGGAATCTTATGGTTGCCATGGAAACAATAATAGTCGGGGTATCTAGAACTACAGACTCCCATGGGTTCCAGGGAGCTACAAAGATGTATATTATACCTATGTGAAACTTGCGGTATCTTAATTCCATGAATTATTTTCCATTTCCCTATTCCCTTTCGTGAGGCTTCGTAATAACCACTGTCACCCACTTCGTGAAACACGCGTATCAAAATCCCAAAACGGAACTGAGCGCTCGAGGCCGTGCGGTCCGGAAACAATCTATTATTCTAAAACTCCCACACAAGGCAGCAAAGTCGAGCAAAATCTCGTTTCAGAAGAATCAGCAGTACTCCCAGTTTGTACAAGAGGACCCTTCCACCATCACCAGCTGACCCTCCCTACCTTCTCACTCACACACCAATGGTCCCATTGCTGCTCGTCCTCGCAGCTTGTGCCTCTGCTCTTCTTCCTGTCCCTCAGGACCGTTTCATTGCCGGTGATAGTGTCAAGGTCTCTCAGTACTTTGAAGAGCCAACAACACAGAAAAGCACCGATGTCAAGCTTTCTGTTGGAAAGTCATCTTCTTCTTCTTCCTCTTCCCCTGCTGTGCAAGTGTTGAACTTGAGCCCTGGTATATCTTTGCTCCAGACAGATGCAAACAACGAGTGCTACTTCGTCAACACAACCATCGGCACGGATATGTTTCAATTGATCATTGACACAGGTTCTGCATATTTATGGGTTTATGGAGATGAATGTACTGATGAACCATGCCAAAATGAACCTCTGTACACACCAGTTTCGGACCAAACTTCATCAACGTCAACATCAACATTTGCACTGGCATATGTCACAGGGACCGCATCTGGAAAAGTCGTCGAGGATAACATCATCGTTAATAAGCTTGCCACCACTCAAAAGTTCAGATTTGGAATGGCTGATACCGTTCCTTCTTTCTTCTCGAGATACCCTGTCTCTGGTATCTTTGGGCTACCTTCAAATGATTCGTCTTCTATAGAAAGTATCATATCTGCATTGTACAACTCGCATGCCATCTCGAAGAAAAGATTCTCGATCAGCCTAGGGCAAGTGGGTTCAAATTCCACGGGAGATTATACAAATTCTGGGGTATTTGCCATTGGTGATCCGGTGTCACAGCTGTACGTCTCTGATATTCATTATATCCCACTTCTTGATTCCAGTGATAATTATTGGAAAATAGCTATTGAACAGATCAGTGTGGGTAACAATGTTGTGCAGTTTAATGAGACTGAATACGTGGAGGTCGGAAATTCAACAATAGCCCGTGTGGGAATTGTGGATTCTGGTACCACAGTTCTTGCTTTGCCAGAGCAAGACGCACTGGATCTTCATTCATTTTTCTCTGACTCTATCACTGATGGTACCAACTTTGCCATATTGTGTAATACTACCTTGGATATCGAACTCCAGTTAAATGGCCGGAACTGGACCCTGACGCCTAATGAATTCCTTGGTGATGCCTATTCACAGGACTCTGTGTACTACGGATACTGTGTATCAAATATTCAAGGTGTCGCGCAGATGGAGTCATGGATCCTTGGTGCTGTTTTTCTCAAAACTGTGTATGCTGATTTTGACTTGGAAGATCAAAGAGTTGGCTTTGCTACAAGGAATGAGAATATCATACTCACTTCCACTAGCATCTCGGAACCTTCCTCAACTGGGCATTATTCTAATAACACAGTCGTTACAAATATACTTTCATCAACAGCAATCCAATCTAGCTCTTCTAAAGCTAATGGTGTTACGTTGGGCTTTTCCTTGTCTGGGCTAATCTTGTCTTTCTGTGCGTTATTGCTCTAAATACGAATTAGATCGCAAGATCTCATCTCTTGATCGGTATCATGGTGGCTATTTTTTTCGTTTACTTTTGTTAATCATTTGTTATAGTTTGGTTTCAGGGGGGGCTTTCTCTTTTTTATCTCGTTTGGTTTAATTCATACAGTTTATACTATAAGAGCATGTATGTATGTATGTTCTATTTAATTCACCGTTTGTCTTCTCTTCTTACGTTCCTTTCTGGCAATCTCTTGTAAGTCATCCTCACTCGGTTCATAAATATGCCATATCGTGTAGTGAGGTAACCCACCAACTTTGAATCCCATTGTCTTGGCTAATTTACCAAAGGCTTCTGTTTCAGCGTGGTTTAGGAAAGTAAAGGCAGGGAAATGGACACCTTGTCTAAAGATCTTAGCCTTAGCAAGGATCGAGACACCGCCGACACCATCCAAATTGACAACTTCATTTGGGTCACCAGTTGAAGATCTGATATATCCTAGATGTACTCTCCAAGTCGGATATTCTTGATATCCCTCGACGATAACATCATCTTCACCCAAGCTCTTCGCCAATTCTAAAGCATTTTCAGATTCGATCCATGAGTTTAAATCATAAGCCTGTTCATTGCCCAAAAAGGTAGGCAATGGTCTCCAAACATTCGGCACCATCACATCGTAGTCGAATTTCATCAACTCTTGAATGATATCACCAGGCATTAATTCGATATCGACATCTCTCCAATATACCCATGAATGGTATGGTTTAAGCGCGTTAGCAGTCAACCAATTACGTGCACGACCCATGAGTTTTCTTCTGATACCTTGGACTTTCACATCGTGTCTATCACTGAATCCTTGGCCAATGATTTGTCCAAAGTCCTTCTTGAAGATCTGTACTGATCTAAATGGACAATCATAGTCTTCGTGGTACGGTGGTGCAAATGCTCTTTGCTTGCTATCAATGTAGTCAGGGTCCATATAGCTCAAGTGTAAATCCTTTGTCCCTTTGACTTGTTTCTCAGAGGACTCTTCCAATTCAAGCACTTTGGACAAATTCCCGTTCTGGAGCGCCACAGAGTAATGGAACAAGGCTTCCATCGTATGGTCATCCGGTGAGCAATCACTCACTAAGAAAGCGATGTCGATGAGTTCATGTGGGTATGTCAAGTTCATCAAATGCTTGAACATCAATTGGAGCACTGGTTCGGCATTCCTCAAGGGCACCAGCAACAAGATATGATCACCTTGTTCTGCACCATCAGCATGGCCCGTATAATCATTCAAGTCATAGTAGTCCACAGTGCTATAGTATAAGGCATCGATATCGTCTTGGATCTCCTGATACTCAGGTGTCCCCTGTACAACACCGCTATGATCAATCAGGTATTGCTCGACACCGGAATCAAACTTCTTCAACCTCTGGTAGTCAATATTCTTCGTGTATGAGAATCTCTCTTGATCAGAGTAATGTTCCATAGGTTCTGACTTCCAATGGTGAAACAGCCAGAGCGTGAACAATACGCCTAGCAGCCATAGGCCATACCTTACGCGTGTCTGTTTCTGCTTCGGCTGAAAATGAGAGGTTCTAAAAAGGTTAGCACTCTGTGTTCTTGGGTAACTATATCAATGTAGTGGCGTTGATTTCACTCACAGTGGAAGATCACTCTTTTTCCGGTGCTTATAGCTAAACATTTGCTGATGCTTGGGCTCTTTGTTGCTGCTTCTCGTTCACGTTCGAATCTGGATTTTCTGCCCAGAAGAAACCACAAATAAAGAGAACTATTCGAAGAGTAGCATATTTTCTATCATTAGCTATAATAAATAAGCGGGCCATGATATGCCTTATATATGATGATCTAAGCCTCCTTTAGCTCACTAAACCATTCTTTTTTCAGCAGATTCCACACCTGCTGTGCCAGTGCAAGAGCCTCATCTTCGCCGTTCGCTTGCGCCTCAACATAAACTTTCAGCTTTGGCTCAGTGCCTGAGCCTCTCATGGTGAATCTGATCTCTCCCTCGTCTCTTGATATCACTGCAGTGATCATCTGGGAGTCGGGGTCTACTGGCAGTAACGGGCGGTGGTCAGGCGTGCTGGAATCATAGCCAACGGTCAAATCTCTCCAATAATTGACTTTGAATTCGCCAATATGGTTAGGATATTCATCGTACCCACCTCTGATCTCATCAAAGATAAGCTTAATGAAAGACGGGTCGTGCACGGTGTAATAGGAGTTATACTCCTTGAAATATCCAAAGTTTCTGAATCCTTGTTCCAGTACCTCCAGGACATTGGTTCCCTCTTCATGCCATTGTTGAGCCATCTGTAAGAACACGATAGCTGAAGAGATACCGTCCTTGTCATGGATACCGTTAAACATGAAACCAATGGCCTCTTCGAACCCGAACGGAACTTCATAGCCTTGTGATTCCAAGTCAATCGCCTTGTTACCGATCCATTTGAACCCCGTCAAAGTTTCCACATAGTGAAATCCAAGTTTCTTGCTCATTGCATTGATCATTTGTGAAGACACAGTGGAGTTCACCATGTAGACCTTGTCCAATGGTGCATCTGTGGTCTTCAAAATGTAGCTTGCAAAGAGGAACCCTAGTTCATTCCCTGTGAGTTGCCTCCATTCACCAACTTTTACTGCGGCACTAAATCTATCAGCATCTGGATCGTTAGCGATGATCAGCTTGATTCCTAGTTCATCTGCACGAGCCATCGCCAATGCTAGTGCACCTTTCTCCTCTGGATTAGGGAACTTGACTGTTGAAAAGAATGGATCAGGTTCTGCTTGCTCATCCACTGAAGTTACAGATGCGCTCAAAAGCTGGGCAGCTTTAGCAAAGGTTTCTAGCCCAACACCGTGCATTGGGGTATACACGAACGGGATAGTCACTTGTTTCTTGACCAATGGCTTCAAATGCTGGATATATCTATCAATCATATGACTTTTGATGTACTCCAATTGACCATTCTTTAAACCTTCGTCAATAACTCTCTTCAAATCATGAGAACCTTCTAAAGGGTCTAGATTCTGCAAGATGGCTGCAGCGATGTCATCGTCTCTTGGAGGTATAATCTGGCAGCCATTGGACCAGTACACCTTGTAGCCATTGTCGAGAGCAGGATTGTGGGAGGCGGTGATCATAACACCTACGGAGGAACCCATCTGATCCATGGTGAAGGGCACTAACGGTGTAGGAACAAAACCATCGTACTCACCATTCACTAGATAGTGTACTTTGAACCCTTTCAGGAGGAACACAGTAGCAGTGATCTCGGCGAACCTCTGAGAGTTCAGCCTATGATCATGGCCAATTACCACAGACCCACTGCGCACGTACGAGGCTAGTCCCTGGGACGCCTGGAGAACTGTGACATCGTTCATGAGGGAAAAACCGGCACCCATGCGTGCTCTCAGACCAGCGGTACCGAAGTGGATCCTGTTACGAAGCCTATGTTCCAATTCGTTCAGGTTGTGCGTTTCGAACAGGTGTTGGATCTCTCTTCTTGTCTCAGGGTTCTGTCAGTGTTAGAGTTTGATGTTTCAAAGGGAAAGAAGGAGACATACCCTATCCACTAGGAGCCATTGTTGTACAAGTTCATCTGTAGAGGCCATGCTGCGCTTTTCTTCCCTGTTAATGAACTTTTTATGTATTGGCCCTTTGCTTCTCAGTTGCTCGGATGGCTTTTTTTGAATGCGACCGTGGGAAAGAAAGAAGTGAACCTCGAGGCCATCAAGTTAATCAACTGTCCACTGTCGAATGTGCAAATTACATATACCATCTACAGCTACAACTACAGCAATTCATAACATGCAAACGACTCTTTTTTTTAATTCCCAGCACCCAAATGACAGGCTCCAGTCAGTACCTTCTCCTTCTTCCGTCCCAATCATCCATCAGCACATTCGCAGCGTATGTCATGTTCTTATGTTGGCTCTGTGCCAGGTACTGTGCCATCACCTGTGACCCTGTAATTCCTCTGTAGTCATCATATGAGTTGATAGAGGTGTTGGAGTAGGACGGGTACAGTTGGTTCACGGACCCGTTGGAGAAAGATCTCGAATTGCTAGAGAATGACCTCGATCTGGAGGCATTTGAGAATGATCTCGATGATAGCCTCTTTGGACGTTGCTTTCTTGGTGTATATGGTTTTGTGGTGATGATCTCCAATTGCGAGGAGCTCGATGACGGATAGTCAGTCTCATCATCGTTCTGTGTGATACCCATGCTCTCAAACAATTCGATCGGCACCTCTTGAACCTCTTGCACCTCGTTCTCAGTATTCTCCTCTTCTGGTTTTTGGTTTCTGCTCGTTTTCTTCTTCTTCTTCTTCACCTTTGGTGGGTTCCCACAACGGTCTTTACCGTAGTTGATCTTTAGACCTCTATACCTGTCTTCAAAATATTCGTGAAACTGCTCCTCATTAACACCATTGGCATCATCTACCAACTTTATGGCATTGGAAATATTCAAGAAGTTTATGAATACAGCTTTGTTATCCTTGATAAAGTTTATCTGTTCAATCTCACCAAATTTGGTGAAATCCTTCCGTAAGGTAATTTCATCCGGTATTACCAGCTCTTCCTCATCTTTTAATCCGATATAGACATTTCTCGAGGCCCCAGCAGTGACACTTAGAGCTATGGAATTTGGTAATGGACCTGAATGTTTTCCCCATCCGATTTTCAGTCTTTTGGAATGCAAGATGATAGGATGAATATTTGAATTCGCAAAAAATTGAGCAGCAGAGTCTGCTTCAATAAAGGTAATGAAGCACATGTGTTTCTCCTTTAGGAATTTCACAAATTGAACCAATCCACCACGCACAACGTTCAACAAGTCAGCGACGGTGGATCTTGGTTCCAGATTATAGATACATATGGTTCTATTCCCAATGTTATCCATGCCACCCGTCGTAGCAATGGTCATTGCACTTGTTGCCTTTTGGCTGAGTGTTGATGATAGATCCATTGGGCAGAAAGTATCTTCAAACTCATCCAGTTCATCCAACTCATCAATGGTATCATCTAGAGAATCTGTGAATTCAGAACAACATCTGTCAACTCCATAGAACACTTTACACTTGGACCAGCCAGTCAATAACGGTAGCTGCTCCACTGCTTTTATCGCAGATATCACGTTATTGAAGTGGATGAATGAGTTAGTCATGTCCTTGTTCTGTATGACTTCAATCTGATCGATGGAACCAAACTTCGCCAATTGCTTTCTCAGGTATAATTCGATAGCTTTTTTCCTGGATGCCACCCCTTCCAGCTCATCGTCATCCGAATCCTCGTTTTCCTTATTGAAGCGATTGGTTCTCTTCGGCTCTACTTCATACATATCAGATGACAACCCACCAATAAATAAGCACCTCGTTGCCCCTTCATTACTAATGGCATTTACCACAAAGGGTAACAGCTTCTTGCACTGTACGAAATGGATGCTCAGGCCAGGGGAGTTGATCAAATGTTTGAATTTGCCCAAGTATGTCAGTAGGTTGTTGTAGAAATTGAGACACGTCTCCACTTTGAGGAATGTGAGCACTATGGAGTTATGCTCGCCTGCCTCTATGAGCCTGATGCTCTCGATGGGGCCATACTTCACGTGATCCAGGAATTCCTTCGTCGTTATGTCCTTGTCGACGCTTGACAGTATCAGCCTTCTGGTCGGAGCTCTTGAGATATCCGATTCCGATTCTGAAGAGCCTCTTGAAGGTGAGCTGTTCTTCAACGGACTATCATAACCACGCGTGCTTATCGAGTTGATGTGACTCATGGACAAATAGTTGGGATGTCTCATTGTTCTGTATGGTGTAGGTGTGGAAACGTAGGGAGATGACACCAACAGCTGGCGTGGGAGCAACGAAGTCCCGTAAGCCATGTCGAAAGGGGACTGTGGCACCTCGTAGTAGTAAGGGTGCATTGTTGTGTGCTGTCTTTCTCACTCGCTCTTACTCTCACTCTCAATTCGTCAGTCTCTTCCTACTGTGGTCTTTTCCTTTAGTTCTTTTTCTTTTCTTGGTTGGTTTGTTGTTCGTTGGAATTTGAAACGAATTTTTAGACCTGCGCCTTGGGGACTTTAGGTCCGGGTCTGAAAGGCTGTCAAGAGGATTTCTTAAGGGGCCAAAATAGCGGAACAAGAGGCTGAGGCAGTCCAGATTGTACCCACGGTCAAGAAATCGGGGGCTGAGAGAGAGGATGCCTTATGAGGTGGTTTTACCAACTTTGATTGGCTACAGACATTATTTAACAACACAGACCTTAAAGGGTCACTCACAGAGGTAATTAATTCGTAAGAGATGCGCGTCGATTTCTGGGCCTGCGTCGGTCTAGGCCACAACAAGAGTTGAAATGAAATCCGCTAAAGAACAAGTAGCTACAACAGGGTATAAAAAACTATACATATAAAATCCAATAAATGCGCACACGCGTAGCCCTTACATGCTGTTCTGCCAGTCAAACAATGTGGTCTTGCGGTCTTCTTCCTGTTTAACCGGGTTGTAACTGTTGCTGTTGTTCATCCCATACCCATTCATATCGAAATTCACCAAGTCGAAATCTAACCACGGCGCCAATCCGAGAGACCCATCAGCTGCAAATTCTAATTCCGTAGATTCACTGTGATCAGATGTGATCGAAGGAGCCACTTTAGGGTAGATCAACTCCATGGAGGTATCCATCCCATCCATAGGTGTATCCACATGGGTGTGTGGGACCCTGTTGTTATTGACATGATTAGGTACAATCGGAGGAACAGATTCCAACTGTGTCAACATCTGCGTCAATGAGTCCTCATTGGGTGCAACAGGTCTCTTCTTCTTCTTTGGCTCCTTCTTCTGTTCCTTTGATCCCATGATGGTTTCAACTGCACTTTCCAGTAACTGTACGCACCTCTTGGACAGATTGCCTGGGATCTCGTTGATATTCTCATCTTTCAGCTCAGTAACCACATTCTGTATGATGGTCTTGGACTCTTGAAAAAGTGCACCACCACGAGTATATTCTAATGCTCCCTTTGCACTTAATAATGCCAACCTCGTCTTCGTTCTAGTGATGTTCATAGGCACAGGGATATAATACATCTTTTTGGAGTAGAAATCTGATAAAATATTCAGCATTGCCATCGTACACTGTTGAACAACAATATACGATGCGCTCCCTCTGGTGCCATTTACTTCGGATGCAATTATAGGTAAGTGGATCAACAGCTTGGCATTGTAGTACAAGAGAACCAGTAGAGAAACCTTAGAATCATTCCTATCTCCACGAAGCATTCCATTGACATCTAGTTCAAATTTTAAATCGTTTGGCAATTCACGTCTCCAGGAATCCAGTAAACCTTCGTGGATCAACGTCTGTTCATGTAGCAGCCCACCTTCACTAGATTTCGAATGACGCTTAAATATAAAATCAACGATGTTCCCCAAAACTTTTGCATATCTCATCATTGCAAGGGACAAATTGCACACTTTCCCTACAAGGCTCACCTTATTGTTATTGACAACAAGGATATTCACATTGTCATCATCATCATTATCGTTACCCATTGGCAGAGCGCATTCAATCTCATAATCTTTGAGAAGTCTAGGGACACCAAGTTGCAAGGATGCAAATGTATCCAAGGTGTAAATACACCAAAAGAGGATACGTCTTTCGCTCTGTTGAAATTTAGACACTGCGGATCCATTGTTCCCCAAGACTGCACTAGGACAACGATGTAATCTAAGCTGCTGTGCCATTGTGATGACTCGTCCACGTAATGTGTACGAATTGACAACATCACCAATATTTAGACAGTAGAATAGGGCTAATGACAAAATCTGCAATGATTGGATTGAGCAAGTTGATGCAATGTTCGAATGGATCAGTTGATGTATCAAGAAATCGTAGAACTGAATCAAATCCTCATTTGTGTCTCCCTGATTCTTTTGACAAAATAGGGCCAATTGTATCACAATGACTAAAATGGCTCCGAATCTTTCTTTATGAACCATCGCCTGGTCTATGAACTTGGACTCCATGGATTTGATAAAAGTGCTATACTGGGCCAAAAAGTCATCTTTGTCGACAATTGGTAATAGTGATCCCCATTCCTGGAAATACACAGTTATTAGCTGGTCCAATTGAACTCTTGAAGGGAGTTTCAAGTTCATGAAGAACAAATTAGATTCCGATGCCGTGATATGTTTAAAATCGATGCTTCCAAAGTTAATAACATTACTCTGCTTATGCACCTTAGGGACCTCTTTGAGAGCAGCAATGGCAGAAGCAGTGGCAAGACATGCTTTACTGTCGAATCCATGCACTTCACCAATCTTTGAGATTAAACTTGGTAAGAACAGTGTCTCTTCGGTAGATCGAGGGATACTCATGGCAACCAAATTCGCTAATTGCAGTTTCTGTCCACCATTCATTCTTGCGATGGCCAGGGCAGCGTTCAGACCAGGAGCCTGGTTCTGTTCAAACGAGACATTTCTTGGATTCATGTCATACCCATCATAGATCGATCCCTCGTCATCGATGGAACCGGCAATACTAACAGGACGTTCATGTACAGAATGTGGATAGTTGGCACAACAGCCAGGCCCTGAATGGATATGTCCTTCATCAATGTATTCAGTCGACTGGTTGAGTCTGTTCAAATTGGACGAGTTCAAAGGTTCCACTTTGTGGAACAGCTCCATCTGTTCATCCTTCTGGTCGAGGAGCGCCAACAACTTCTTGTTCTCAGCCTCAAGCTCTCTGACTCTCTCTTCCAACGTTTCCGTATATCCTCTCGGGAAGGCTCTTCGGGTGAGCCTGTCGCTCACTTTGCACTCAAATCCTACTGCAGCACACTGAGAGCACTGTGGTCGCTTACCATCGCATCGGGTCTTCTTCAGTCGACAGCGATCACAGGCCTGTGCTACTCTTTCCACCTGAGATCCCGGTGTTTTGATGACTTTTCTGTGGGTGTTTGGTCAGTATACTGGTGGACTGAAGTAACTCCAATAGGTAAAAGCGGGTAAGAACTCACGTCTTTGGTGTCTTTTCCATTCAGCCGGTGTTGGAATATTCACTTAATGGAATAGAACAAATCAGTAAATGTATTCAATAAATCACTAAGTTGATATGTCAGAAGATAAACAAATTTGTCCAAAAGTTGACACTTTCCCGTTGACGAAACATTTTTGCGGGGTGACTGCTTCCGGTACCGGTTTTTGCGTAACCGTATATTGTTCAATGGGAGATAACTAATGAAGATCTGGGATAAATGTACACAGGGTTAGGTATTTGTATATTACAGAAAAGAGTAACTCCAATAGTGCTATTTACGACGCCATATCTTACCCCGAACTCAATATTCTGCCATGCTAACGGGTGTAATGAGTCACCCCGGTGTTAAGGTGCGGGACAATCAGCCAGAGAGTCCACATTTGAGGTATCGGTTCTTTTTGATGAACTGCTGTATGATTATGATTTCGCACCATGCCGTAATAAGACTGGGTGTAGGGTGGTATGCATCGACTTTAATTCTCGTACAGCCCCTCCCTCTCACTGTGATCCTCCTCGTCACCGTCCACGCGGCCCTCATGGTCCTCGTCCATAGGTTCTAAAGGTTCTTCTAATGCATCCTCAATAACTTCCATCTCATCTTCATGTTCGCCTTCTTTCTCGTCCTTTTCATCTACACCGAGGATCCTTTTGATCTGCTCAAACTTATCAACTTTGTCCATATACTCCCGCTTTATGGCCTCGATCTCCCGAGAGTACTCATCAATGGACATTTGCAGGGTATTCTGGATCGCCAGCAGCTCATCTATGGGCTTCCCGAGATAGGCGTTGAAAGTGTACCTGGTTTCTTTGATGTCCTTATCGGTATCAGTGATATCTTGAGTGCCCTCATTGTCGCCTTCATTGGCATCTATATTATTATCCTTCCGCGTAACAAACTTCGACCCCATAACCTTCTCATAATTCTCACCAAATAGTTCTTTCAACTCCTGTTGACTCAGTTCCAGTCTTCCAGTGCCATGGAATCCTCTTATAACTTGATTTACATCTTCAATCTCGCCCTTCTTCTTTAAAAGCTCGTTGATCTTCTTTTTCGCTGTGAACAGACTCGTCGTTAATTCCTCGAGTCTCTTGGAGATATATGTGTCACTGAGAGAGTTCAACAGATCGGTATGGTCTTGTGTTATACGGGTGTATGACAACATTGAGTGCTCAATGTGTGTCTTCCATAAGGCATAGCGGTCCTCCAGCGTCTCTCTAAACTTTAAGAGCTCTTCAAGAGTCAATCTCTTGGGCTTATTCGATAGTAAACCCAGTGAGCAGTCGCTGATGTCGACACACGTCCTAATAAACGAACTCGCTCCATCGGGCAACATCCGCGAGGGCTCCAACCGTTGCTGCAGCGTGGGCTCTACTATTGTCAGTACTTCGTGCTCTTCTCATACTAAAGATTCGACCTACCGATCTCATGACTTTGGAGTCTCATCCTTTTCTTTTCTCTTTGTTTGTTGTTCGTCGAGTTCGTGGGTTACGTTCATTTAATGTTTTTCTCCACAGATGGACAACAATACAACAAAAAACAGACAACGAGAGGGACAGAGACTGGACTAACATCACAGAGTAGACAAATGGACACCAGACAAACTGCCAGGCTCGCAATTCTCATCTCCCAGGGAAGGTACACCAGGCTTGATGATGACGGCGTTAATTCGCTATTGCTAGTATATGCCCCAGTGACTACTCTATTCAACGCCGAGGATGTTGATAATGTCACTGACTTTGAAGAATACGATGGTGATGTTGATACCGACCTCTCGATTGACATATTAGAACACAGGGTGGAGTTTATCAAAAACAGATGCTCCCAGGAAGCCCAGCTCTACGGCCTTCAAGATGGTTTTATGAAAGCATGGCTCAGAAAACTGGATCAACTGGACTGTCTTGCAATCAATAGCCCAATGTTGAATACACAATGGAACATCATAGCATTATGGCGCTACTTGAACACCATTAAACGGGTCAAGATCATGGAGTTGGAAGAAAAGTCGTATACAGATCAATGGGCATTTACTATCGAGACTATGAAATCGCAGGGAATCACTAAGATGGATTCATGCCTCAAACGATTTGTGGATGATAGAGTGATTACTATGGACATGGATTTGCTGTACTGGAACCAGCTGATCCAGTGGCTTGAGCCTAATGATGAGCTGATTCAAAGGGTTAGGGATAGGTTTGAAACATATGAGCGTCCAACAAAAGAAATCCTTGCTTCTATGGCTGCAACTGTTGGGTCTATCATTGAACTGAGCCATTTAGAATGGATCATTAAATCTGCGCTGGTGTACCCATTGCCATATGATAAACTAAGCGATCTCCTCATGAACAGCGAGGCTCAATGGAAGCTCTACACACATATCATCAATATATCAACAATTGATACCATACAACAATTCATCAACAATTGGGATAATTTGAAGCATATTTTCCCCGATATACCACCAGATAACGAGATAATTGTCAAACAACTTCTATCCCTAAGACTTTATGATCAATTACAGGACATGACAGTTGATAAGGGTCTAGTCATTAACCATTTCTGGGATTGTTTCAAATTGGCCACGAATGGCTCTTCAACTAGAGGTGAACTATCAAATTGTCGGAAATCTTTAGAACTTGCTCCTCAAGATCAGGAGGTTAAAGGCCTGAGAGAGTTCATTGATGCCATTGATGAATTGTTCCAGTTTAAAGTGTTCATCGAAAGGGGCAAGCCGATGAGACCAGCAGATCTATGTAATATCTCAATGGATTCATTGTTTCAAAGAGTATTGGAACTTAACGAGGATGCGTATAAACAAGCCGATAAAGTATACTCCATCATCGTTAGACTGTCCAATGGTTTAAACTGTCAAGTGCCAACAGAAGAGGATGTTCAATGTCACTGTATTGACTCCTCCTTGGTCCAGAATGACTTCAAATTCGCCTACGCATTAACAACAGAACTGATGAAGACAGCTGATGAAGAATATAAGCAGCAGAAATGGTCAACATGGTTCCAAGTTTCCAAATATATCTCACCGTCGTGGTTGGACAGTGAAACTCCAACAAATATCATTCAGAAACAGATGACTCTCTTATCTGAGATCTTGGTGATATGTCCTATTAAAGAATCGCAGGTCGTAATAACACAATGGAGGGCCATGGAGATGGAATTAAGCATAAGACATGATGAGAAGATGGACTTCAGTGATAGGTTCAAACGAGCTTTGAGTTCGAGTGTAAACGAATTCCTCGATGGAAAGCTATTGAATTGGATATCTGGATGACGATATACATACAAATATTTATGTTAATATTACTGTCTAGTTACATATATTCATCGCCTACTCGTCCAATGGTCTCGCTATACCTCTCTGGAGTCATAGTAATGGTTGGTTTTTTCTTCGTTTTCTTATCAATCAACACATTTTCATCTCGGATATGACCCTTGTAAAACTCAGTATAGTTTTTTTTCTCTCGTTCTCTAACAGCATAGTTCCTTCTATTACTCCTTGCTTTAACAGGTTTAACAACTTCAATTTCATCCTCGATCAGTAGCTTAGCATCCTCTGCGGAGCTCAAATTCTTATAGAACTCAACAACTTTAGGATGTGCAAAGACTTTGGACTCATGGAAGTTCAAAATTTGCAATCCATCTCTTGATACCGCTCTGGAAATAGCAACATATGCCTGACCTTTCTCAAACACTTTCTTCAAGTTGACACGAACCCTTGGTAATGTTTGACCCTGAGACTTATGTATGGATAGAGCCCATGCTAGTAACAAAGGTAATTGCATCCGTGTAACCAGTGGCGTTTGTCTCTCATCTTCAACGACCCATGTCTCTGGATTCACCAACACCACACGGGATTGATTATCTGGAGTCAAGAACCTTACAAGCGGTAATTTTTGTCCGCGAGAGGACAAATGCAAATCATTCATCAATTTGATTTTACTTTCAATACTCCGTTGCATATCTGGATCATCAGTCTTGACATCTTTCAGAAAATCAAAAATAGTATCTTCTAATTTCTCAGTTGCTTCCTCAACAGCTTCTTTGTTTTCCTCCAAGATGCTAGCTTTGGCCTTTGCAGCTTCAATATTCATTTCCAATGTTCTTTCATCGAGTCCTTCAGTTTTCAATCTTTCAAATGATAAATATGTATCCCTATCCATGAAATCAATAACTTTCCCAAGTGATCCATTAACCAAAGATTCATCAAGATTTTTAATCATCATAACTTGAGCGCCTTTTTTCAACTCTAGCTTCTCTGGTGCCATGAAATTTGCAAGCAGTCTCTGTCTCTGATGTTGATCAGTAAGCACACCACCATCAATGGCGTTATAATACATGGTTTCACTTGTCAAATTGTTCAATCTCAAATTATTTGCACGATCAACTTCGATTCTTGTAGAGTATAACTCAGCTGGTTCAACTTCCGCCTTGGGTAATTCCCTCTCCAATTCTCTAAATTTAATAGACGATTCGGGCGATACGATACCTAATCTCATATCGTTCAACATGTCGATAAATTCCAGATCTCCCTTCTGTCTAAACACTTTCTGTAAGGTGATAGTTAGTGTCATGGATCGTTTCCATGCATCTGAATTAAAACAAAATGTAGACCTTTCTTCATCCGTGGACACTGGCGGTAACTGGAAGAAATCACCACAGCAAATCACTTGAATCCCTCCGAATGGCCTATCGTTCTTGCGAATCTCACATGCAATATAGTCCAATTTATCAAATAGTTCTCCACTGATCATAGAAATCTCATCAATGATCAAGACACGAATATTCTTCCAACGATTCAAGGCCTTCCTATTCCTTCTAATCTTCTTAACTAGCTGATCTGAATCTTCTTTCCCCAATCCAATGCCTGCAAAGGAATGAAGAGTAATACCGCCAACATTGACGGCAGCTAGCCCAGTCGATGCTGTGACAGCAACATCTCCATCCATTCTATACATATCTTTCAAAGTTTTGATTAGAGATTTCAAGAGCACAGATTTACCAGTTCCTGCCGAACCCGTATAGAACAAGGATTTCCCACGCTTGACCAAGTCAACAACGTGCTGTTGTTCCTCGCTTAGAATCAATGTTTGTACAACTTTCGGTCTTGGTCTCTCTGTCGACATCTGGCGTGTCTGATCCATTGAGTTAATATTAGCTTTTTGTGTCATCAGTAACAGCTGCGGGTTCGGCATCTTAGTCCGTTTCATCAAAGAAGAGACCACAGCCAAACCTGAACTGGATACAGGTTGGAATGATCCGCTGAATTCTGAGTTTTTGGACTTTTCAATTATCTGCTTCATCTGCTCAGCCACTGATGATTGCGGAGTTCCTTCGATAGGGAAGTGTTCCTTCTTCGGGGCATATACCGTTTCATAGGAGTTCATCGTTGGGTATAGTAAATCTTCAGGCTTTGATGTTTTGACGAGTTTCAATTTTTCTTCGGCTAGCATCGTGTCATTGGGCTGTGAACAAAACGGGACATCCACCGTGACATTCTGTATATTTGCATCAGTTGTGCTCACATGAGATAGAATAGAGTGTGTTCTGGATAACCGTCTTGGTTTCATTTTTGGATATAGAGTCTCTGTTCTATGGTACGTAGGTGATGAAGTCTCTGGTGCTGATATTGATATGGTATGGCCCTGGGACCCTTCATTCGTGTCATCCATAAAGATCTGCTCCAAATCTTCCAGTTTCTGCTTCTTTGTGCTATGACTAGCTAACTGCGATAGTCTGATCTTACTCACAGCAGGAGATGATGATTGAATCTTCTGTGCGATCTCCGATATCTTTACGCCAACATTATCACTCGAAAAATCCCAATCTTCACTGATATCGACATCGAAATCTTCTTCAAACTGCCTGTTGTGCTCCTTCACAGGGCTGCACGTCAAATGGCTCAATACCCCAACAAAATCGTGTTCAGAGCTTGAACTCAAAGAATCAAAGGAGTCAGCAAATGCCTGTAAATCCGCGTCATCAACTTTCTTTACCATCCTCTGTCCTCGTGTGCCTGCAAGTCTGTTCAGTGAGCGCAGCAGCGTCATAGAGGGTTCCCGTTCTCACGTGTAGCTCGTACTCTCTCCTAGCAGTCTATTTGCTCACTGGAAAAGAAGTGGGAGAGGTTAGAAGCCTTAGATGATCGTGTTATTGTTTTTGATTTGATTTATTTAGGGCGGCAAATGTGATGGATAACATCGCGAACATCACCATCAGGTATGGTCGAGGTCCACACTGGATAGGGATAATGAACTTAGTGTGGAAGACAATTAAAGTATCGCCAGCTGAGTTGTCCCTGAGTAAAGTCCTTCGATGTGGACAGGCTTTCAGGTGTGTTCTACCAATTTCAGTGTGATTAATGTACTAATAACATCTTCGTAGGTGGAAGAACATCGAAAACGTTTGGTCGTGTTCAATGGGAGAGAAAGTGGTATTCCTAAGACAAGATGATGACGACTTACACTATGCCTCGTACCCTGAAGACCCATCCATTCTGCAGACCATAAGGGAATACTTCAACCTTCATATCAAGGTGCTTGATCTGTATGCCAAATGGTCAGAGATGGATGCTGTGTTCAAGAGATCAGCAGTTGGATTCGAAGGATTAAGGATGCTACGTCAAGACCCATGGGAGAACTTAATCTCCTTCATCTGCTCGTCTAATAACAATGTGAAACGTATCAGTCAGATGTGTGATAATCTGGCGATCCATTTCGGTGATCACATCATCAATCATGAAGGTGTTAGCTACTATACGTTCCCGAAGCCTGAAGTTTTGGCTGCTTCTGATGTTGAGCAGAAGCTCAGGGACTTGAGCTTCGGCTACAGAGCCAAATATATTAACAAGACAGCACAGATGGTTGTCAAATCCAGGATTGATCTGTTTGGGATCCGAGAATTACCGTATGAGGAAGCACATAAGGAACTGATCAAATTTGCTGGTGTTGGTCCGAAGGTGGCCGATTGTATTTGTTTAATGTCTCTGGATAAACATGATGCTATCCCAGTAGATACTCATGTCTATCAAATCGCTAAGAGGGATTATAAATTATCTTCAAAAGGTGATGCCGTAACGCCAAAGACATATGAACTAGTTAGAAAGTTCTTTGTGGATAAATGGGGACCATATGCTGGTTGGGCACAGACTGTTATGTTTGCAGCTGATTTGAGAGATTTGAATAACGGTGTAAACCAGGTCACTGAGGCCAAGAAGCAACTTGTAAAGATAGAGGTCAAGAAGGAGAAAAGAGCCAGTGAGATCCTTGTTGAGACAAAGTATCTCAATAGAGCCGATAGACGCAAAAGAGTTAAATCCGCATCACCACTATAAGAAGATGTTACAATTTCAAAGCATCTTTGTAGTTCTATATACAGTCATTCAATTCGATTATTCTTCATTCCTCCAACAACTTGTTCAAGTAGGTCTGGATGGTTTCAATCTCATCGTATCTATCAACACTGACACCATTCTGTCTCATCTCTAACACAGCCTCAATACTCTCATTGATGCTCTCTGTCGTTGGTTCAGCATGGAACACCACAAGCGCCTCACCAGCATCTGTTATTGGTGTAAGCTCCTCATATTGGGTATGGTCCTTAGCATAGCGCTCTAACTTCAAGTTGGAGATGAACTTGATCCCTTGGATGAATTGTTTATTAACCTTATTCTCGTCAATGACTTCGCTTATACCAAAAACTGCGAACTGTAGACGTTTAAGTGCCTCTTGTAAATCAGCATCTTCCTCCTTAGAGGCATCAAGGTAATATTGCTTGAACTCTTCAAGCAACTTCTCCTGCTCTTGTGGGAACTCCTCTCTGGCGCTCTCCTGGGCATGCGCACGTTCACTGAGCACATGTCTGATTCTCCACATCGTCTCACGCACTCTATCGCTGGCAGTCATGAACTGTTGGTCTGGTTGATCAATCTCCGCCTGGAGCACTTGTATCTCTCTAGCGAGGATGTTTCTCTCTTTCAAGCAGGTGTACCAAAGACTATGAAGATCATCGAAACTCTTACGTCTGAGTTCTGGAATAGTCCATGGTCTGCCGGTGTTATCCAAATCTTCGTAGGATCTCAAGTACTTCTTGTCGTGGAAGAACTGCCATAGTGGATGGTCGTCGCTAACTTCGAAGTTCTTGGCCGTTGGAGCAATCGGTGCCCTGATTTTGAGGGATGGGGCCTTCTGTCTCACTAGACATTGTGCAGTAGAGTGTAATGCTCTCTTCTGGATATGCGGAAGCATCTTTGGATGGTCTCTCGGTGCATGGCCTTCAGCGTTTATTCTCTCAACGTTGAAAGCTTTTTTTTCAGCGTGTGGTCACAGGGGCTGCATAACGCAGAAGACGGCCAACTTCAACAACGAAACAAACGGGAGTAAATAGTTGAATAACAAGGGCAGAAAGCAACAATGGCAACCTCATCAAGCGAACCACTCGATCTTATCAGACTCCTACTGGATGAACAAGTTTTTGTCAAGCTCCGTGGAGCTAGGGAGATCACAGGAAGACTCCAAGTGAGTAGAATTACGATCATGTTGACCCCATCCATACTAACACCTAGCAAGGCATACGACTCCCATTGTAACATCGTGTTAAGTGACGCTGTGGAAACTATTTACGACATAGACGGCAATGAAGGCATCAAGGTGAGTCTCCATAATTATTTTCTCTACTTGATCGATGTACTGACATTCCACTAGTCCACAACAAAGAGCTCTGAAATTATCTTCGTCAGAGGCGACTCTGTAATCCTTGTGAGCTCTCCATCAGAAAAATAGAATATGTATACTACTTAATGAAAACTTTGTGACGTGCTAAAATATGTATTTAAATGCTGTTACGTCTTTGAATAACAGGACTCTCTCTCTCCTGCAAGGTACTTGCACCGGCAATCTGTGGTAACTTTTGTGCATCAATGAGTTCCTTTAACACCATATGGCCGTACACTGAACCAACATTATAAATCTCATCAAACTTGCCGAAGTCCAGTGTGGCATAGTTCTCAATAGGAGGGCGCAAGTAAATCACACCAGGCGTGTTCTTCGCCCTCTCAAGGGCATTCACACTGGCGACATAACATAATCTCAGTTGGATCTCAGACATCGCAGGCACATTTGGATATGATGAGAATGGGTTCCATCTGTTCAAAAGGTTCCAAAGTCCACTTAACGAATCACCATAGGTCATTGGTGTACGATCATCGACGCTGCCAACATCAACAGCAAAGATGATGGAAGCTCCCCTCTTCTTCATCTCCTCTACTGGTAGGTTGTCGACATAACCACCATCAAGTAACATCGAGCCATTATCAGTGATGGGTGGTAACAACCCTGCAAGGGACATAGAGGCTCTCACAAATCTCCAGGCATATCCAGAAGAATGGATTTCCATGCATGAATTGGTTATGTTCGTAGAGTTACAGTAGTACTGAATCCAGAAATCTTCAATACGACTATCTCCAAACGTCTTCCAAATACCTCTGTTGAACTCATGGCCGGTCGTATAAGCTGTAATTGGAATAGTCAGATCGCTTAGCATTCTCCAAAAGGAACCAACACGGCCTGCAAATTTCTTCGCTCTTCCATAGATTGGGACAAGATCATACTCCTTTGCATACAAGCCACCAATAAATGAACCGATGGAAGTGCCGCCAATAATATCAATAGGGATACCATTCTCTTGTAATGCTCTCAAGACACCCAGATGACTAAATCCACGGGCACCACCCCCGCCAAGAACGACACCAACTGCTTGGCCTGACAACAATCTTGCCAATCTCATGAAATCGTTCTTATGCGGTAAGGAAGAGGTATAGTACTTCTTATGTCTCAAGTTAATGTACTTCGAAGTTAAGTTCTCGACACGACTTCTGATGTTATCGGCAAAAGTCATCTGTTCGTTTTGCGTAGAGGCACTGACGTTCTTATAGTTCAACTGAATATGATGATGAGAATGAACCCAAATTCTGTTTTTGAGCCATTTAGACGTCAGTCCTGGAGAAACATACTTTTCAGGATGTAAAAGAATGAGTTCTGTACGCGCCGTAGTTCTTGTTTTCAGTAACAATGTCTCATAATCACCAACACTTGGATCAGAAAGGGCATCTGCAAGCAAAAGAATGCAATCACCCTGCTGAATACATGTACTAGTCCACGTGGAATTGACTGTGGTATCAGCAACATAGACAACGATTTCATATCGCTCTTCTAAATCCGAAAAGAACCCAGATTGACGAAGAGTAGAGAGTTTATCAAAGGCGTATTTCCCTAAATGGATCAAAGTCGATGCCTGGTCGAGCCCAATCACTGAGACGCTGACATTCTTAAAAGATTGTATCAACTTCGTCGCAAAGTCAGCGACCGGTAATCCATTCCTGGTAGGCAAAATGGTTATTGTTTTGTAATTCTTCTGTATAGAAGTGAATTTTGATGTCGATGGAACGCTAAATCCAGTTAATGGCCTCTCTTCTTTCACGGTATTAGCCACAATTCTTGAGACTTTGATCATAATAGATGGATTTTCCAAACACAGAATTTCAAATAGAGTTCTAGGAATTCTTGCAGCTTCTGAATCTCTCACTGCGATGAAAGAACATGAACGTGTTGCAGCTGTTAAGACTTCAACTTCACCAAAACTCTCACCTTGTCCATATTCACCCATGATTCTAATTTCTTTTGTCACTGGATCTTCACTCATGGACCTCAAACGGCCGCTGAGAACGATATAAATACCGTTCGCAACAGTACCCTGTTTGAACAATGTCTCACCAGCATCAAGCTGGATCCATTCAAGTGCGGAGTCCAATTTCAAGATTTTTGGAGTCAAAGAGTTGATCAGAGACTTTGCAAGTGTAAGATATATCATGAAGTACTTCTCACATAAGTTCTCCATATCTTTATCTGAGCAAAAGGCGACAACTGCATCAGATTTGGCTCTAACCGTCACAAATGATCTAAAGCCAATCAATGCACCAAGGTAACCGGCAGTTCCTCCTGGCTGAACGTCATATATGAAATGTTCTTTGCCAGATATTATATCTTTATAGAACACTTCCAATGTACCACTGACTACGTAGTACAGTCCACTGGTTTTCATGTTTTGTTCTATCAATATTGCTGCTTCAGAGAACTGCTGAAGTTCAATCACATCCGCAAAATCACTCTTCGCACTTTCAAAATCCACTTGTTCCTTTGTATAATCCTCTACTGCTGTTGAGCTCGTGATTGAGAAAGTTCTGGTTCTTGAAGATTCAGATCCTGTTTTGCTTCTGAACGAACCTTCTTGTGTTGGAATAGTTGTGAAGAGGCCATAACCTGCATGCATTGGACTTCCAATGATACTGGAACCAGCGGTCGGACTGTTCTTAGGCATCAAACTCTCCTTGTTGATGCCGAGGAAATTAAAAATACCTTCCACTATAGCGATCCGTAGAGCTGTATCTTCAGTCTCTTCATCTGCACTGAAAGATCTTGTTAAAATACCATCCTGACACAGCGCTTGGTATGAAAGTTCCTTTCTAGATAATGGAACGTTTGATAACAAATCGCCTGGGTTTAGAGAGTCTCTTGAATCCAAAACGACATGCCTTGATTCAGCTCTCAGAATCTTTGGTAACGATTGCCTTTTGATAGGATCTGGAGCTTTTACAGATCTAGAAGAGTGGTCTGATATTGCCGAAGAAGGTGGTACTCTTGACAGTGATCTTCCCCTATTGACTACATCTTCTGTACTGTTCGCACTCCGAATGACTCTGTCATACAGATATGATGGCAATTCCATCTGTGCTTCGCTATTAAGCTTCTTCTCAGTCTCAAACAACTCATTTGTCAGGCCCAAGTAGTTATGTGCGGTTTGGAAAGTTACTCTGTAGAGCCTTGTCAAAATCATCTGAACAATATGGGAAGAAGCTCTGGGGTGTCTGCGTTTGAGTCTCTGGAACGCATCAGCTGGTATTATGGCAATTGTTGAATTTGCTGTAGCTCTTGCTATGATCTCAGGGGTATCTTTGATTGTGAGCACATCTCCATTCAAGTTGAGTGGTGCAATGTCTTCGGTGTGTGTCATCATAATTGCAACATCAGAAGGTCTATGACGGAATGCAGGAGAGCTCATACTTCTCAGAGGTGATTCCTCATTTGTGAAGAGAGTCAGGATATTGACCAATGATGAAAGAGGATTGCCTGTCTTGACTTCATTTAAGAGTCTGTATCTCTGATCATTCAATATTAGTCTTTCACCACTAAATTCTTCATCTTGTAAGTCATCATCTTTATTGTTCACCTTGGTAAAGATCTGAACATTCCCTTCAACAACAATGGCAAATCCCAAGTTGTCATCTAGATCAAGTACTTCATTGGCATCCAATTTCTGAGTTCTCATGCTCTTTGTCAACTCATTGAATACCGGTTTCTCCAAGTAGCCAAACACCTTGATAGCAATGAGGAACTCATCTAAGTAACTTCCGAATCTTCGCTTTTCATCATTCTCTCTAGGGCCAATGAACGTATCCACAGGTGGTGATTGTCTTCTTTCCTCCACAGCCTTACTATAGGCTGTAAGAGTTTTATACCGTACAAACAACAAGCTTGCAATTGCAAACGAGCCAAAGATCAACAATAGCGATGAGAAACTCAGAGTGAAGCTGAACCTGGTACCGAGAAGTCTGAGCACAAACTTGGGTACTATCAATAAGGTGACATGAAGCAATCGCACAGAGAACTTAGAGATGTTCCACAGATAGTTCACTACAGTTGCAGCGGGTAAGAGAACATCACCTGGGTCTTCTTGCTTATTCACAGTTATGGGTAAGGAGTTTTTGTCCATTATTTCCTAAACCCTGTATGTGGCTGCTCTTCTGTTCACGAGTGCCTTGTGTATAACTAAGATAGAGAAGCCCCAGAAAGCCCCCCCTGGGCAGATCGCGAAGGCGATGATCTGGGGTAAAAATTAGGCACGTTGTCCAAACAGAATCCTGCACGGGTGGGTCTACAGCAGCCTTGTATCTTATTTTGGATTATTATCTGATAATATATGACATTCGTTGTTGATATAGCTATGCCATATGATGTGATGGTGATGGTTTAGTAGATCTTCTTCTTTTCATCGATGGACAATTCACCAGCACCAGTGTTGACAACCAACAGCAAACCACCAATGATGGACAAAGTCTGATAGAATTCGTATCTTTGGAAATCCTTCTTGGCCTCACCTCTAACGTTCCAGTAGGAATTTTGTGTGAAGTTGTAGAAAGTCAAAATCGTGATCAAGATAACAGAGGCGAACTTGGTCTTATAACCAGCGGCGATGGAACCTATACCGATCAAAGTGATGATGGTGACAAACCAGCTCTTAGTAGCAGCAAAGGAGAAGAACATGAGGACCAACATCACTCTTCCAGCTAATAAGACATAGTTCTTATAGCTGTTGTTTGAGTGGATCTCTGGCAACCCGGCAAATCTCTTCTTCTCTTTGACCAACGTGTCACTAAGGGCAATCAACAATCCACCAATCAAAGAGAGGTTTCTCAAGATGAAGCTGGAGTTGACAAACAGACCATACATGAGACCTTGAAGAAGCAAAATGAATATCAATGCTCCTGATGCATACAATTGATGCTTTCTCATTATGATCAAGGTAGAACCGGAAAACATGACAATAATGCAGAAAATCAAGAGAAAAATGACAAAGAAGTATGGGATGTGTCTGTAGTTCCAGAGATAGAACGACTGGTCGCTCCATTGGGAGATCAATCTGATGGCATCCTCATAGAAAGTAGCAACAATCAGAAATCTACCGATTTGTGGGATGTATGGTTTGATCTGTTGCAAAGATGGATGATCAACTAAATTTTCAACCTTCTTTGAAAAAGAGTCGAGCTTTTGCTTCCAATCGCCGCCCTGTTGAGTGAACTGGGGCTGATTTGTGCTGAACTGGTTCGAGGTTGGGATTTGGTTAAACTTTGTACCTCTGAATGACATTATGCCAAAGATGCTTTTGTTCACAGATCAGAAAGGTTTGGGTTAACAGTGGCAGCAAACTAACAAGAAGTATGGAGAAAAGAGTATCAACGTTGGTTCGTGTAACAAGTGGCCTCAATTCACACAACGGGGATCTCTCCTATCGGTTTTCAATGTAATTTTAGCACGAGATGGATACCTTTTCCTTTTTGATCTTTTGTGTTGTTAGGTTTCGTTGTACGTGGTGGAAAACCCCAAAATGATTCGGTTGGAGGCCCAAACCAGATTCGCGGCGTAGTTAAGAGGGTTACCCGGTGTGACAGCTTCTTTAAGGCCATTGAATATCAATTTACAGAGTAATTGGTAGAAAGATACACTGATCACTTACTCAAAATCACTGATAGATTCGATATCTTGTGTGCAATATGCAGTAGTGGCTGAACATTGAGTCACTGAGTCATGACAAACGTCATTACAAAATGCATCGCTACCTCCGACCTAGCACAAATTCATACAATATCTATTGCTACTACTCAGCTTAAGTAGGCGTTCACAGTGCATAAAAGTCCTTCTTCTTACTTTTATTCATTCTGTTTTGTTAATTGTAAGTATTGAAGTTTCAATAGAGGACCCAGCTCGTACACATCCCCCGCCCGCCACCTACAGTTGTTAAAGAAATCAGCAGCGGAGGCTAAACCAGTTTCGAGACCAGTGTTGTCTGTCAACACGCGGATTTTATGGAGATATCGTGCACAATAGGATCAACAGATTTTTAAAGTCCGTTCACACTCGGCCGAGACTTCTCGAAGTATCACAGGACGTTTTAAGGATAGCCTTTCTAATTGGACAGCGAAGTGACTGAACTATTCTATGGTAGTGGCTGCGCCTTCGTTATCTACAGTTTCCAGAGATGTGCATATTTTTCAAAAGAAGATGTTGAACGGGGATCCACACTCTCAGGTATGGTGGTATACTATCACGATCCACGAGTTCGGATCTCGAGAAAACCCAAAGATCTGTACCATGATCCACTAGTCGACGAATCGCTCCAAAAGCTACAGCGGCTTTCCTTCAAAAGTCTTGTGTCACAACTCTTGGCCCTAGATATTGGTATTTTCTGTAAACTGTAAATGTTTGATATCCTTCTGATATGCCCCCCCTTCCGTCTTTGCTCGTACTTGCCCTGTGCTTTCATGCATATTCGAGATGGCGGAGAGAAAAATGAATAGTGGCGCATATAAAACCAAAACAGCTACCCGCATCTTTGCCACCTGCTGGAACAATAACAAGCTAACAGGATCATACACAAGGATCCACATCCACATGTCCGATTTAGAGCAGCAGCGTAAGCTAGAGAGAAGACTACTCACTCCGCTCCTCTCCAAAAAAGTACCGCCCGTCCCCAAGGACGAAGAGAGAAAGCCATATCCGTTCTTGTCTACAAACCCGATCTCAGAAATATTCTTTCTATGGTTGAACCCCATTCTGCGTGTGGGTTATAAGAGGACCCTCGAGGCAAATGACTTATATGCCATGGATGGTAAAAATACCATTAATGCTACATACCCACTCTTTCAACAACACTTGGAGAAGATCTTGCAGAAAGATCGAGAGAGGGCTTTGAAGGAGAATCCTTCACTCACAAGAGAGGAATTGAAAAACAGGGAGTGGCCAAAGAATGCTATCATCACAGCCCTTTTCTACACTTTCAAATGGAGGTACCTGTTTTCCATCCTTGCGAAACTTCTTGCTGATATCGCATTGGTGTTGAACCCATTGCTATCGAAGGCCTTGATCAATTTCGTCGCTACCAAGATGTATTTTCCAGATCACCCAGTCGGCCGTGGTGTCGGCTATGCGATCGGTGTCACTTTCATGCTTGTCGTTAACGGTCTGCTAACGAATCATTTTTTGCATCTTTCAATCACAGTGGGTGCTCATTGTAAAGGTGTCCTCACAACTGCAATCTTGGATAAGTCATTCAGAGCAAATGCTAAGTCAAGGCACACATATACAAGTGGTAGAGTCACTTCGCTGATGTCCACAGATTTGGCAAGAATCGATTTAGCAATAGGTTTCCAACCGTTTGCTATAACTGTTCCTATTCCTGTCGCTATCGCTATTGCCCTATTGATTGTCAACATTGGTGTCTCTGCTCTCGCTGGTATCGGAGTCTTCCTGATTGCCATCTTTTGCATCAGTCTAAGTTCCAAGGCGTTGCTTAATATGAGAAGAGGTGCTAATCAGTTCACGGATGCAAGAATCTCACATATGCGTGAGATCCTTCAGAACATGAAGATTATCAAGTTTTACTCATGGGAAGATGCCTACGAAAAATCTGTAATCAATGAAAGAAACAATGAAATGGGTGTCATCCTCAAAATGCAGTCGATTAGAAATTTTTTGTTGGCTTTTGCCTTGTCCTTACCATCATTGATCTCAATGGTTGCCTTCCTTGTCATGTATGGTGTATCTAAGGATAAGAATCCTGCAAATATCTTTCCATCTATTTCTTTGTTTGGTGTCTTGGCTCAACAAACTATGATGTTGCCAATGGCCTTGGCTACCGGAGCGGATGCTAAGATTGGTTTGGAGAGATTGCGTCAATATATGCAATCTGGTGATATTGATGAAGAGTATGAAGATCATGAACATCCAGGAGATCATGATGTCCAAATCCCTAATGATATTGCTATCCAAGTCTCTGATGCCTCTTTCGTCTGGGAGAAATTCGAAGATGATGAACTTGAATCCAATAATAGTACAAAAGATGTCATTGAAACTGCATCCTCAACTGATTCTAAGACTGATAAGGCTGACTCTACTGGCGATCCTGAATATACTAAGTCCGTTTTTGAAGGTTTTCATAACATCGACTTGTCAGTCAAAAAGAATGAATTTGTTATCATCACTGGCCCAATCGGCTCTGGTAAATCCTCCTTACTTGTCGCTCTTGCTGGTTTCATGAAGAAGACTAGTGGTTCCTTGAGTATCAATGGTTCGCTGTTGCTTTGTGGTCAACCGTGGGTTCAGAACGCCACTGTGAAAGATAATATATTGTTTGGTTTGGAATACGATGAGGAACGTTATTCTAAAGTCATCGATGTGTGCGCCCTTGCGGATGATCTAAGCATGTTCACCGCTGGTGATCTGACTGAGATTGGTGAACGTGGTATCACTTTATCTGGCGGTCAAAAAGCAAGAATAAACTTGGCAAGATCTGTATATGCCAACAAGGATATAATTTTGCTAGATGATGTTTTGAGCGCTGTCGATGCCCGCGTCGGTAGGCTTATTGTTGATGAGTGTTTGAGTAAATACCTTGGTGATAAAACTAGAGTTCTGGCTACGCATCAATTGAGCTTGATTGAGAGGGCTGACCGCATTATCTATTTAAATGGTGACGGCTCTATCAACATCGGTACTTTTGCCGAATTAATGAAAACCAACGAAAATTTTGTGAGACTAATGGAGTATTCTAAGAAGACTGAGAACGAGGAAGAAGTCGAGGAAGTTGAGGGGCATGAGAAGGAGAACTTGGCAAGAGCTGACACTAAGGTCTCCGAGAAACGTGACGCTCATGCTGGTGTCTTGGTGGAAGATGAAGAAAAAGCAAAGAACGCTATCGAATGGAATATCTATAAGGAGTATCTCCATGAAGGCCAAGGTCTCCTAGGTAAATTTGCTATTCCTCTCATCATTATATTAGTCATTTTGGATACATTTACCTCTATCTTTGTCAACGTTTGGCTTTCCTTCTGGATCAGTGATAAATTTAAAGGTCGGACCAACGGGTTCTACATTGGTATCTATGTGATGTTTGTCATTCTCTCTATCATGGCTGTTATTGTTGAATTTATTGTGATGGGTTACTTCTCATCAACCGCCGCTAGAAGATTGAATTTGAATGCAGTGAAACGTGTTCTGCATACCCCGATGCATTTCCTCGATGTCACCCCAATGGGTCGTATATTAAACAGATTCACCAAGGATACTGATGTCCTAGATAACGAAATTGGTGAACAGCTTAGAATGTTTGTGCACCCTGCGGCATTTGTGATCGGTGTGATCATTCTGTGCATTATCTACTTGCCTTGGTTTGCCATCGCTCTCCCGCCTCTCGTTGTTGTCTTCACCTGTATTACCAATTTTTACCAGGCTTCTTCTCGTGAAGTTAAACGTTTGGAGGCAGTTCAGAGATCACTCGTCTATAATAACTTCAACGAAGTGTTGAATGGTATGGATACACTGAAGGCGTATAATGCTACTGATAGATTCATGGACAAGAACAAGCGATTGATTGACCGTATGAATGAGGCTTATCTCTTGGTTATTGCCAATCAAAGATGGATCTCTATTAACTTAGATATGGTTTCGTGCTGTCTTGTCCTTATTATTACCTTATTATCTGTCTTTAGGGTCTTTGATATCAGTGCAGCTTCTGTTGGTTTGATTGTGACCTATGTTTTGCAGCTTGGAGGATTAATGTCCCTGATCATGAGAGCATACACTCAAGTTGAGAATGAGATGAATTCTGTTGAGAGATTGTGTCATTATGCAAACAAATTGGAACAAGAAGCACCATACAGAATCAACGATACCTGTCCAAGACCAACGTGGCCTGAACAAGGTGCTATTGAATTTGAGAATGCGTCCATGAGATACAGACCTGGTTTGCCATTAGTTTTAAAGAATTTGACTATGAGCGTTGCTGGTGGTGAAAAGATAGGTATATGTGGTAGAACTGGTGCCGGTAAGTCAACTATTATGAATGCTCTTTACCGTTTGACTGAACTTGATGAAGGTTCCATCTTCATTGATGGCGTTGACATCTCTAAACTTGGTATGTTTGAGTTGAGATCCAAGTTAGCAATCATACCTCAAGATCCAGTGTTGTTCAAGGGTAGCATCAGAAGAAATTTGGATCCATTTGGTGAGCACGAAGATGAGAAGCTGTGGGATGCTATGAGAAGATCTGGTTTAATTGAGGGACCTGTGTTGAATACCATCAAATTACAGACCAAGGATGACCCAAACTTCCATAAGTTTCATTTGGACCAGTTTGTTGAAGATGACGGTTCTAACTTTTCTCTTGGTGAGCGTCAGTTATTGGCCTTGGCCCGTGCCCTAGTACGGAACTCTCCTATCTTGATCTTGGATGAAGCTACCTCGAGTGTGGATTATGAGACTGATGCTAAGATTCAAAAGACCATTGCGACTGAGTTTGCCAACTGTACGATCTTGTGTATTGCTCACAGATTGAAGACTATTCTAACATATGATAGAATTCTCGTTTTAGAGAAGGGTGAGATAGAAGAGTTCGATACTCCACTTACATTGTTCAACAACAAGGGTATCTTTAGTCAGATGTGCGAGCGTTCTGATATTAGCCTTGCCGATTTCCAATGATTCGCGTTCATGCTCTTTTACAATATAAATATGTAATAATTCTGCTTAAATTAGCATATATCTTACGATACCAAATAACTGAGAGATAGCGTTAGCGTAATGAGAAGCACTTCAGATTGTTTCTATTAGCGACAACCTTGTTCACGTGATCTTGTGTGGTGCCTACCCGTCCCCATGAAAATATCCCAAAAAGCCGCTCCACAAGCTTCCACTTATGACTAATTTGTTGAAAGGCCAAAACAAAGATGTTTCTCACTAAGATTGGCATAGGAAGACCTTCTGTGCGTCAGTTGACTCGCACTGGTCCATTGCAATCCTTTAGATCCCTTTTCATCCAAACAGAAGAGACTCCAAATGATCAGGCGTTGAAGTTCCTACCATCTCAAAAGATCTTACCCGAAGGTGACACGATAGAATATGTGAGTGGTCGTGATGCCGCTGGTAGTCCCCTTGCCAGAAAGCTGTTCTCGGTTGATGGTGTGAAGACTGTGATGTTTGGTACTAACTTCATCACTGTGGAAAAGAGGCCAAATTTCAACTGGATGTTAATTAAGCCTGAAGTGTTTTCCATTCTTACCGAGAGTTTGACAAGCGGTGAACCGCTTTTTGACCAGAGCGAATTACCTAAGGATACTGCATATGACGAGGATGATGATGACGTAGTTTCTATGATCAAGGAACTCATATTTACTAGGATCAGGCCTGCTATCCAAGAGGATGGTGGTGATATCGAATTTGTCAACTTCGAAGAAGACTCTGGTACTGTCTTCCTAAGACTGAGAGGTGCTTGTAGAAGTTGTGACTCTTCCAGTGTTACTTTGAAGAACGGAATCGAATCCATGCTGAAGCACTACATTGAGGAAGTTGAAGAAGTGAAGCAAATTGAAGAAGATGAGGAAGAGGACCCACTGGAGGAGATCAAATTACAGCAGCAAGCTACACCGCCTCCACCAAACATCTAAAAGGTGGCTAATGACGTTTCATGAAATTATTTATTTGAATATCTACACACTGATATTAGCGTACTACAAAAATACTCAAACACACATTTAACTTTTGTTCCTCATCCAACTTGATGTTTCGAAAACCCTTATATACAAGTAACCTGATATCTCACGTTCACACACTGAGCTTCTCGAGCTGTTCAATGAGCGCATCTTCATCATTAGCAAAATCGTTGATCATATCGAGCCATACATCTTCGCCATTGTAACGTTCCAGCAGCTGGTCCAACACTTCTGTGGCCTTCTCTGTGGACTTATCTTGTTCTTTTAACTTCGGTATGATCAATTCTTCGAGTAGCTTTTTTCTCTTTGCATCTTCATCGTCAGCCTGTGCGATATCAGCACTCAGCTGTACCATCTTACGATCATACTCTGTAAGTTGACCCTGAGTAGAAGAACCATGCTTCTTTGCCGGCTTACCATATCCATTTGGAGGTCTGCCGTTATACCCCATTGGTACAAACTGATTGTTAAAGCCATACCCTGGTGAAGCTGTCGGTGGAATCATACCAGCAGGGTAGAAGAACTGATTGTTTGGAAAATAGAAACCAGAACCAGCATTCTTGAAGTTATTCATCTGTTGTCCCCTTGAGCGTCTGTTGTTGCGCTGTGCAAAGGACACATGGATCACATGGCCATCCAGGATGGCATTGTTCATGGCAACGATTGCCCTTGAAGCCTCCTGTGCCGTCTTGTAGCATACGAAGCCAAACCCACGGGATAGACCTTCCTCTTGTGTCATAATCTTTGCAGAAACAATGATACCATAGGGAGAGAAAGCGGCGTAAAGAGCATCGTCATCGACTGCAGGAGTCAAATTCTTCACATAGAGGTTCGACTGCTGTTGGTTAGGACCAGCAACTGGTAAGTATCCACTTTGCCCGACCACCGGATGTGGTGCTGGTTGAGGGATCACCGTTATGGAACCAGGTGAATTGGACATAGGCACTGGTATGACAGGAGAAGTCATCACTGGTGGTCTCCCCACAGGGAACGATGCTAGCGGGGGTGGCGAGTGAGATTTATGGCGTTCATCACGGCGCTGTGCCCTTGAGACAAAGAGGAGGTAGTCTGGTTCAATCTCTTTGCCGCTTAATCCCTCCAAGGCACGCAATGCAGATTCGTGTGTTTTATAGGAGACGAATCCAAATCTCTTCCATGTGGATTCATGCCCGTCTGGAGTTGGTGATTTGGATTCCCTTGTTTCTGGCAACATGACAGATGTCACCTCACCGTATGGAGCAAACAACTCTTTGAGCTCAGATTCACCATATGATTCGGGAAAGTTCTTAACATATAGACTAGTGAAATGGGACCTTTCAAAATCCAATCTTTCAATGCGTTCCTTCTTCGCAATATGATGGTTCAAAAATAATTTGGACCCGTTAACAAGCAGTCCATTAAGCTTCTCAATGGCTTCATCAGCAGAGTTACCATTAGCAAAGTTGACAAACCCATAGCCTCTTGATCTTCCAAACTCATCAGTCACGATCTTGCAACTCGATATTTCGCCGAATGGGCTGAATAGCTGATGTAAATCCTGGGTATTAATCTCCTGTGTCAGACCTCTAACATAGATGTTACCGGGATGTGTCAATGCGTCATAGTCCAGCGTGATGCTCCAGCCATATTCAGAGAGCTGCTTCTCGAGTTCTTGGGCATCGTCCTTGTTGATGAACTTCACTTTGAGCAAATCCTCAGTGGACAACAAGATTTGATGGTTTTCAAGCCTGTTTAGTGCAGAGAGCGCCTTAGAGAGGTCATGAGCAGAGGAGCCTCTCTCGAGTGACACCACACAGTTGGAGTTAAGAGGTGAATGGAAATGATGTGTGTGCTCCTCCGAAGTCATTGTTCTCTTTCAAAAGATGATAGGTAGAGAGAAAGAAAGCGAAATAAAGTGACAATTTTTGTATACGAAGGTCCCGATTTGCTGGTAAAGCGTAGAGCCGAAAGCCGGGGGCAGACAAAAATGGGTCTTTTGTGCTCAATGCGGTAACTGAGATGTTCGTCAGTTGGTATAAGAAATTGGATTTTTGAATCTCTCTTCTTTTACTGACTACTTGTCGCTATCCCTCTTGAAAAAGAATCCTCTCTTCCAATTGTTTTTGTCCGCCTAGGATCGTATGAGCCAATAGCAAAAGAGCTGTTTTTGAATTGGTATGTGGCAGTCTGGGAATGGAGTCAGACACGTCAAGAGTTTTAAAAAGATATATAAAAATTCTATACTAAACACCCATTGCATCACACCTTATTTCTACACAGCGTGCGTAGAGGGTTCCCCAATCATATCGCTTCCATTTGGCCTTCTTCAAAAAATTGGGTATTCCGGGAGGGCTCTCTCGGGCGCGGGCCTGATCGCAATTCGGGTTCCTTGGTGGAGGCTGTGACCAGAAAAGTCCTGATTCTGATCCTGATCCTGATCCCTTATCATGGTGCTATAATTCTGGCAGAAGAGCCGTAGACTCGACTGGATAGGTTTTAGAATCCATGCGGCATTGGTATGCTAGCATGTTAGCCACAATCACGCTCAACCAATGCCCCCTCGCCCCACATCTCCTTTGTTCAAGAGAAATGCCAGGTTTTTGTGTCTGGTACAGCCAGCACCAAGAACAATAGGGAAAACTCGTTTGAGGGTCGAGACTCTTTGATCTACAGCGAGTCACAGAACAGAAATCATCTCTCACATTATACACCATAAATCACACACATACTCACGGGCGTGTAAAAGCTCATAGGATACATAAAAAAATCACTCGGAGACATCTCCTGACAGTAATAGTTGTAAGGTGGATGTAGTAAAGCTTGACCCATGCAGTACACACAACCACATAATAGAGGCAGAATAAGAACAGTAATAAAACACAAACAGAAAGAAACCAATCATTCCAAAAGATTCAAAGAAAAATAAGATATCCAAGAAAAAAAAGACGTGCTCATAAAAAAGGAGGAAACACCATTCACCAAATCATACCCAAAAATATGAAGATCACTTACTTCTTAGCCTTGGTAGCCTTCTTGGCTGGCGCCTTCTTAGTAGTTGTGGCCTTTTTCGTCGTAGTCTTCTTGGTTGGCTTTGTAACTTTACTTGGAGCGGTCTTCTTAGGAGTAGCTTTCTTAACGGTAGCAGCATTCTTAGCTGGAGACTTCTTCGTCGTTGTCTTCTTAACAGGAGCACTAGCAGTCGCCTTTGGAGCGGCTTTTTTAATGGCAGTGGACTTCTTGGCCGGGGTGACCTTCTTGGCTGGGGCAGCCTTCTTTGCGGCGGTCTTTGCAGCAGTCTTTGCGGCAGTCTTCTTAGCAGGTGTGGCCTTTTTGGCTGGAGCAGAAGCAGCAGCAGGCTTTTTCTCTGGGAGCTTCTTGTTCAGCTTGATAGGACCTGAGGCGCCTTTTGGCTGGACAAAAACTTCGTTCGTAACACCACGTCTCAATGCCGTGTTGAACAGAGAATCAAAGTTGGAGGCGGTGATTTTATAGTTGGCGTGTATATACTTCTTCAAGGCCTGACGACTGGAACCATTACGGTCCTTCAACGAGAGGATACCGGCTTTAATCATCTCTATAGGGATAGTATTAGCATTAGGGTCGCAAAAGCTGTAAACAAAAATATGTGAACAAAAGAAGGTCGGTACATACCGGCATATGGGGGATGATCAGCAACCTTCTTGGTTGTGGTCTTGGTACTAGCTTTGGCCATTGTCGCTGTTGTTGGTTGTTTCTTTGGGGTGATGAAAGTATCAAAACAAAGTAAAAGAAGGGGGGACAAGAAATCGGTGGTGATTTTATTTGTTTTGGTTTCAACAGGCCCCCTCAACGCGTCAGTTTCCGTCACCGTGGCAACAAATACTATTAGAAAAGTAAACAAACACCTCTAGAAACGGGATGCATAATGTGCGGGCTGGTGCCACGTTAGCTACTCCAACATCCCCGTCAAATCGGGACACCCACTCTAACGTGCTGGGATTTTCGCACATTTGCCGTGTAGATCTGAGAACGGCGGACGGGTCAGAAAATTGAAACACCAGGACTGAGAATCGAACTGGAGATGTTGCAGGAACGCTCCAAAGAAAGAAAAAAAAAAGATCAAGAAATACTACACGAAATATATCTTCTCTAAGTCTAGGTTCAGTAATTCACCACGGACCGCGGCGGCTGTTTTTACATCACCAGGGTCAACATGGATCAGAGAATATCAGATGAGGTGGATACTATACAGCTACCACTGAAACGTTCGCCGGAGGAAAATGTCAACGAGAGTAAGCGCCAGCGTCATAGCCCTGAAGACAAGGAAAATGTTGGTGGGGCTGATCAACAAGCTGAAGAGTCTGTACAAGAGGCTGTTGATGATATTCAGGCGACCGATAAGGAGATGCAGGAACAGGTGGATGAGTTGGTAAACGGCGTCCTACACGTGACGAAAGGTGCAGTACAAGAGTCGATGCAAGATCAATTAGATGAGGGTTCAATTCAGGAACTACCTGAAACTACCCAAACGAGTGAGAAGAATGGAAAAGAACTTGGGAAATCTACTGAAGATGTCGAGAAACCTCACCTTAGAGGATCAACAGATGAGACAGTTCTACGAAATGGGATCCCAATTCCTGCAGACTCGGAGCTTTTGACATCTTTTGAAGTCCCCAACTCCACCGAACTATCACCGCACATGCTCATCAAGGCCAATCTTGCTTCATTACCGTTGACCCTTCAGGCTAACGATACACTGCCCATCCGCGTGCAATTCCTTATAAATTCCATCCCAGTTTTGGATAACGTTGCTACGCAGATTTTGAGACTCGTGGGTGTGGGTCCATATGAAGAAACTCTTGCTATCATAACAAACGAGGAGCCAACTCCACAGGCCCTAGTCTATAGAGAGTTGGTAGAATTATTTGAACAAGTTAAGAAAATCTTTAGCGAAGAGGATCCCTTTCTCGACTTGAAACATATAGTTGAGGACGTATCTGTATTGAGTAATACCGGATTCAAAAGTCTCAGAGAGATGGAGGATACAGTAGACTCGGCATTGAAGAAGGCAAATTTGGCAACTTTTCTTTTGGCTACCCTAGGGACAGTCGAAGTTGGTTTCTTCTACCTTAATGAGAGTTTCCTTGACGTGTTTTGTCCAACTCCAGCTGGTGCTTGGTTTAAGGGCAGAGTTGGATCCGGAAGCACCACAGCTGGGAAATTACTCAAGGCACAGGCTGGCTTATTCTTGGAATTGAAGACACAATCATACATCTCTGCATTGGAATCAGGTGCAAGATCTAAAGAAGATATTCTTGACGATATCTTCCCGACCGACCTTGAAGATATGTTGTTACAGAGACGTCGCTCAACACAGCTCACGCCTGCTGAAGCAGATTTCATACTTCGCTGTAACTCTCGTCGTGAGTCCTTGTTGAGTGCTGCAGATGATGAAGACCTAAGTGAAAACTACGAATGGCTGATCTTCTTAAAAGAGCTCTTCAATTACGTTTCTAAGAACATCGGATTCTTACTATGGGGTCGCAAGGGACGTGCTTCATTCTTACCAACTTTAATTGAGACTTCCATCATTGATACGAATCTGGTGCATTTGTCAAAAGAAGAGATCCAGAAGCGCTTAAAAATTCAGCGGGAAAAAGAAGTTGAATTGAAAGAACGAGAAAGACGTGAACTAGAACGTGAACCACAGCATATTTCACGCCAATCCAACAAAGCCACATCTTCCCATACAGTGGCTACTGGACCACCGAGGATCCGCAACATCATGCGTCGTACCTGGTCAACTGAAGAAGAGAAGGCCCTCGTCGAAGCCTTGAAAGAGTATGGTCCACATTGGTCAAAAATCCTGGAGTACTATGGTGCTGGTGGTAAAGTTAGCGAGGCTTTGAGGAGTCGTACACAGGTTCAGTTGAAAGACAAAGCACGAAATTGGAAGATGGCGTACTTGAAAAATGGTAATCCTGTTCCAGACTACTTGCAGAAAGTGACAGGCGAATTGGATAGAGATGATAAAGCAGCTAGTGCAAGAAGAAGGCAGAAGCAGAGGTTACAGATGCAGAAGGAAGGTACAAGACCTGTGACAAGAGAAGAGGAAACTTCTCAATCTACAAAGGAGAGCGAAGCTAGGAGCTCCGCTTAGAAGAATTTTAATGAAGAGCTGACTTATGATCATTGAACTCTTGTAGTTTATGAAAATGCCGTTGGTACATGTGCTCTGTGGTATGGCATACCATGTCTTTGTCGAAGATTCCCTCATGAGTTCAAACATCGGCAGGGTTAAACCTCACTTTGTCTTCATCGCACGATCAGCAAAATTCGAATAACGGTCAAAGCATTAAAAAATTCTTGGATCAATAGTTCAGATTATGTGCAATTTTTTCCGTGATAGTTACGTTAACATGGGGGAGAGGGTTTCATTTTCTGATGAAAAAGTGACATACTAATTTAAAACAAAAATACGAAAAATGCTCTCCAAAAAGCCTAAGAGACTATAAAAATCTTCTAAAAAAGAATTTCAAAATCTCAACCGAAGCATTTTGATTTTTTTATAAATATCTCTGTAAAGCTTAAGAAATGGTTCCTTGAAGACTCAGAATAGTTTGTGTCAAATCCTGTCCCTGTTCGTGAAAATCTACAAGATTTACAGAACGTCGATGCAATTGAAACGGAAAGGAGTAGAGCAATAAAGCAGTTCAGCTGATCGTCCCAATTATGAAAAAGAAGAATATGTTTCTTTAAATAGTTACCATCCTCTTGAGAAATATATATGCAATTATTATTGTAAGAGCTAAAGGACCTATCGGGGCTGTATCGCTCCGAGACCAAAATTCAAGACATTAATCGCACTATTTCTATAATGGAGAATTAATCTTTAGCACCTAACAGCGAGTCATATTAACAATAGTATTATTATATGATCCGGAACCAGGAGCTGTCATATTTAATATCATGTAAAAAAAACTTCTGAATATAGTTTATTGATATGCCGAGCAAAAAGAAAGTGACAACCGCGAGGTTCGAACTCGCGCCTCCGAAGAGACCAGGACCTTAACCTGGCGCCTTAGACCACTCGGCCAGGTTGCCAACTTCTTAGGTGAGGATGTGAGAGGACAATATAAATATGAGAATCGGAGTGACGCCTTGTCGAAATGAGGCTACGCAATACGACATATGCGTCTTTCACACCCGACTTCCTCTGAAACAAAAAAAGGAAATTCTCTGAGAGCAGTGAAGCCAAGGACAAGCTTTCGATTCTGGAGTGTTTGATTTTTTGTTCAGATCTGGTGATTAGCCTGAATTTCAGCTCTACCTAACTTCGAAGACAATACCATTACTTATTTGGAGCGTCTTCACACCTTTCATTCTGCGTTCTCTAGATTAATCAGCACCTTTTATTTCGGTATTAGGGATTAGAAGGCTAACGCGTGGTAAGTTGGAAAGGTTCATCCAATTGACATATATTCATTGGTAGATATTATCCGTCAATTACGATCAGAATGGAGGCACAGGTGCAGGTGATGGGTAATCAAGGAGACACACAGGAGTTCATCTCTAACAAGATCAATAATGCCCGACTGGAGACAAGACAACTCTATCAACAGATTGATAAAGTGAAGGCTAAAATACAAGATTCAACGTTGACAGACTGTGCTGAAAATGTGCCCTCTTTATCCAAATCATCCCTCAATTTGAAGCCTGTTCAAGTGCTTAAGGGCCATAACAATAAGATTGCTGATATGAAATGGTCAGCAGACTCAAAATCCATACTTAGCTGCTCCCAAGATGGATTCTTGATCATTTGGGACCCAGTGACAGGGATGAAGCTAAATGCCATCCCATTAGACTCACAATGGGTCCTCTCATGTGCTTATTCACCTAATAGTAAGCTCGTTGCTTCTGCTGGTTTGACAAATAACTGCACTATCTATTCTGTTCCAAACCTGGATGATGAAAGTGTTGCCTTCCAACAGCGTATCGTCTGTATTTTCAAAGGCCATGTCTGTGGGATTACAGCTTGTGATTTCATCGATAACAACTCCATACTAACGGCTTCTGGAGATTTGACATGTTCTAAATGGGATATCACAAAAGGGAAAAGAGTAGGCGAATACCTAGACCACTTTGGTGACGTTCTAGCTATGAATATCGATCAGAGGAGCTTGAAGAATGGCGGTGGTGATTGTATCTTTGCTAGCGGTGCCTCTGACGGATATGCGCGTATTTGGGACACGAGGAACAATGGACAGGTGTCGCAGCAGTTCTTTGTGTCAAACAGCGATATAACAAGTGTCCGATTTTTCCCTGATGGTAACTCGTTCGTTACAGGGAGTGACGACGGCATCATTAGACTCTATGATTTGAGAGCGGATTGCGAGTTGGCGAAGTATTCATTACCAAGTGCAACTCAGCAATTGAGGACAAGAGAGGTGGATCAGACCTATTTCCACCAATCTCCATCGTATCAAGAACAAGTCATGGAGTCTAAACATTCAAAAACTTTTTCTTTCGAAGAGCTGAATTCCGCATTGGATGTCTCAGGCGTGATGTCTCTAGATTTCAGTAATTCAGGAAGGCTTATGTATTCATCTTATGCTGAGCAAGGATGCTATATTTGGGATACTTTGAAGGCTGAGATTGTTGGAAAACTCGAAGGTCATTCTAATAGAGTGACCAAGGTCTCTACCTCCCCAGATGGATATGCTGTTTGCACGTCTTCCTGGGATAGCACGATGAGGGTCTGGACTCCATCTTATGTGTAAGGAAAAATAACTAAAAAGTAAACGCAACTTGTATTCTAGTCCCGTTGTACTGTCACAAATTGATTTCAAGAGTCAATTGTTTATAAAAATATAAAGTACAAAACAGAAAGTGGATCCGTGTCACTCATTCGGCCCTTTTCTTAACATACTCCCACAGACTCTTCAGCAAACTATCTGGTAACGTATACAAGTCCATTGTGAATTCTCCCTCTTCAACGTCGTTCTTGATATTCATATCTGGTGTTCTATTATCAGTCACCATCTGTACAACACCCAACAGATCATCTTCACTCAATTTAGTCAAGCCATCAGCAAGTTTTTCGAGGTCAACAGAGCCCTTGATGGCATTAGTCATTGTTGAACCACTCGGTTTGGCTCTCTTTGATTTGTTAGCATCGGATCCCAGTGCCTTACGCTTATCACCAAGACCCTCTCCTGAAGGAACCGGACCAGACTCCGCAAGGGCTTGCTTCAGTTTTTCACTCTTCAGGGGACAGTGTAAAACGTGGTCAACGGTGTACTTTTCCTGACGGAAGTTCAAATCGTGAGCGATCTTTCTCTCACCAGCCTTGTCAACGAAGGTAAAAGATATACCTAGTTCGAATTCACCCCAACCTTGCTCCTCAATTTTGAAAGGCGGCTTCTTGATAGCACGCACCGGGTTAGCAAACGTAGGATGAAGATGATAGGTCACCTTGTCAAAAATTGTAGCTGGGATCGGGTTGCCCTGTTCATCCAACACATGCACCTCCATGGACCACTGACGAACTGGAAAGCCCTCAGGTGGCAAAGGAAGGCCCTCGATAATGTGTTGATGTGTGGTGATACGGATGGTTCTGTCCACACTCTTTGCCTAATTCCTGGTTAGTGCTTTGACTTCCAGAGACCCATCCATTTGTCATATGTATAGAGAGAGTCGACCAGGACGCGTCATCGTCAACTATATGCCCTAAAACAGATCCATAAAATAGAACCCAACATATAACAGCGAGGATTGAACAAAACATTCTCGTGTACTCACTTCAGACATGGCTGGGGTTGTAATTGGATTTGTGTGGTTGACCTGTTTTGTGTGCCTTTTCCCTTTTCTCTCCAACTGGGTTTTTTCAATCATGGGCCGAAAAGCTCAAACGAATTACCACAAATAAAACAATCAACACCGGAAATTGCGCTTCGAAGACAGCTTCCGAAAGCAGTCAGGTACTCAAGAGTGTGTAATACAAATGTAAAATACAGAATACTAAATAGTAGACAACCCACTATGGGAAGAAAAACCTCTTTTAGGGTCCTGTTTTTATAACATCGACACTACCACTATAGAGAGACTAATGAGAGCCAAACGTCCGGAAATGAAGGCAATAGAAGCCCCGCTTGTGGACAGAAATGGATTCCTAATTATCTTCTTCTTTCTCTTGGTTAGCGACTTTGGAAGTTCAGCATTGGGGCTTAATTTTTTCGTTCTTTCGTTCTTGACGTCATCAGGACTTTCCATGAAGTCCAACTCTCCTGACTCATTATAATCTGTTCGGCCAGGGGCTCTTTTATCATCAGGATAAAGGATCTGCTTACCCTTATTCCACTTATGGTCTATTTCTTCAGGATTGGTTGCTATACCTGCAGTTTCTGTAGGCAGTTTAACCTCATCAGGGACTGGCTTATGCTCAACAATGGATGGAATATGTTTCGTGAGTTTCTTTGGAGGAGGATCCATGTATTCACCGGGTAAGAGATCTGCCATAGGATTCTTAATATCACTCTGGGGACCCTTCTCTAGGGCTAACACATCTGGCTCAAACATATCTGCATCAAAGGGCTTTCGACGACCAAAAGAGAACTCAACATGATCACCATATTCATCAACGTAATCTTGAGTAGGAAAGGGTGTTGAAATGTCATTCGTTGATGCATTGAAATAGGATGGAATTGTCGCAGTGTATGAAAAGTCATTTGCAGTGGATTCACGCTTAGTAACGGATTCTGAGATGGAACTGTTCAACCACTTCGCAATCTCTTGTGGCGACTCTTCACCTCTGTAATTCGGTTCAAGATGATATGGTGATTGAACTTCCAAAGTTCTATCAAAGCTGGGTCCTTCCTCAATAGCCCTATCCAGATGATTCTTAGAAGAGGATCTATCATAGCGAAAGTCTGCAGGAATATCTCCATCATCCTCACTATCCATCTCCAACGCACCAAAAGCGCGAGATTGATCCTTTTTATAATGATAGATAGTCTGAGTCACAATAAAATCCTCCGTTGGTTCATCTGTCATTATAACAACTTCTGTTATCGTCACTGTAGCGGCGTGTACAATCTTCATAACACAAAGAAGAAGGGAAAGATCGGTATGTATTAGCTTCATAATGTCAAACTGGTGAGTACTAGAGGGATACGGCAAGAATTTGGAAGATTTAAGATCTCAAAAACCGGTGAGAGATGATGTTTGTGCTAGTGGTTTTGTGGTAATCTCAATGATATTATTTTTGATTAAATTTGAAAAAGCATCTATTGGGCGAGTGGCGTAGTTGGTAGCGCGCCTGCCTTGCAAGCAGGAGGTCATCGGTTCGACTCCGGTCTCGTCCACTTTTTTGCTTCCCTGGGGAGTGTGACAGTTGTTATTATTGTATGTATAGTAAAGCCTGGCTGGCGATCTATATAGCATATGATTTTTCCGGTGGCTGCAGCGGTAACAAGTTATTCATATAAAGTTCATTAATTATACGTTTTCTTTCAACCCAGGTGCAGGCACTTTGCATCATGTAGTTCTCTGTGAGATTCGGGCTTTTAGCAAGCTTTCGTTTGAGAGCTTGATGGCCATAATCAGATAACCAAGATGAGCGAACCGATCAGACCGTAACAGATGCAGTTGAAATATCTTCTTGATTACTTATTGAACCCGATTTCTAATAATCCAGTCTCCTCAAAATTCAAATACCACTTTTCCGCATATGTATTGGCATACCGCTTAAACAAAAAGCTCGTAGATTGCACCAGTCATCAACCTTAAAAGCAATCTCCATAGTTTTAAGTTTCAAGATCTTATTTGGACAACACATTATGCAGAGAACGAATCTAAGCTGTCAGATTTTTCGGCGCTTGATGCAGCTCGTAGTACGTGTGTTTAAATCTATGGAAAATAGCTCCCCTTCGAGGTTTGTTTTTGCAGATGTCTGACCTGTCACCTCATACTTCGCTGTATGCGGCCTTGTATAGGATGTGTAATCAGTGACTTTCTTGACTTTGAAAGAATACAAGCAATTCACTTCATATTGAATAGTTTGGTCATCTCTTTTTCAACTTGAAATGCATATATTAGTGTGTGACGTCAAGGGTAGGACCATTATTCCTCTTTTGATAAAAACTTACAAGTTTTGCCATAGATATAATACTAACTGTGAGGTGAACTTTTATATATTCCATGCCACCGCATTAAGGTTAGAGTGTTAACAGAATAGTAGGATACCTCTGATCCAACAATGTTATTCGTCATGGAATGCCAGTTGGGCCCCGGATATTTTAGAATTTTAAATATCGAATATCTGTCCATCATTTTCTTATGATATGTAGAGTCCATCTCCTACCTGCGATGTTTGATCAGTGATCATCCTCCGGCGATTTCATAAGCGATACACTGTCTTCTCTGATCTCAGCTCCCAATGACGAACGGAGAACCGCTAACTGTGCAAAACTGCATCTCTCAATCGTCACTGGCATGGTCAACGCCTAACTCGGTGCGAACATCGGCCAACTCTCCAGAGTGAAATTGAATCACTCTGCACGGCGCCTTATTTGAATCTATATTCATGTTTTCCTAGCCCAGCCAGCATCTAATAAATTAGAAGATGGCTTTTGAGAGTTGACGCCACTAATGCTCAGCACCCGGCTTCTACTACTGTTCATTACAAATCGACAGGATTAAAGCGAAATGACACAATAGAACAACAAAACAAACAATATTAACGCCAGTATATATAACCTAGATATTTCAAGCCAATTTTATCAAATCCTGTCCAAATAGACATCGATCAACTCTAACAACTTCTCGTCATTACCTATCCTTTGATGGAAACTTCTCACAAAGGGGACATACTTCTCCATTATATCCTGTAGATCACGAAAATCATTAAATGAGATGACCTTAGACATTCGGAGTTGTAAGATCTTATCATTCACGGTGCATTTCATAGCCTCAACTTCTCTGTGTATTTGTAACGCTGTCTCATGTGGAAGATTCAGATGTCCAGCATCGAATGAATCAAATTTAAGCACTTGATTATAACCACCACTGCTCTCAGATGATTTCTGTATCATTTTCCTTCTTTTAACACCATCATTAGCATGATTGCCAATGAACCCCAATTGTTGAGGCATCTGTCCAATCATAGCTATCTGTGTTTCCGTTATCCCCGGAGCACTATAGTGATCGATTTGTGGTTCATGTTGTGGTTGATGCGGCACGCTCATTGGCGTTACAGTGACTGTCATCGAAGTATGATTTGGAGTAGGTGGTGTATGTTGTTGAGCATGGATTGGCGGCACCATAGGCTGTAACTGTGAATGAAGAGGAGTGTGGTGATGTGCCGCGTTGAAATGATCAGGTAAAGCAGTCTGGGTCTGCTGTGGTGCCTGGTTCAAGGACAAGGACATGGGTATCGGTGGATGTTGAAATTGGTTGAGTTCATTGACTGTAGTAGAAGATGAGGATGCTGAATCACCAACTCTGATAACAGGCGCCGTCGATGCCGTAGATGTTGTCGAAGAAGCTGAGAGCTTCCTGAAGAAATCTGGTCTGCCGGAAGCCGCTGTTAGTGCACCAGCCTCTATAGCAAGTGATATGAAGGACTCAGAGTTGATAACGGAATCAGAATCAGCGTCAGTGTGATCAACAGACCTGTAGATATATCTATGATAATATTCTAGGTCAATGTTTCCAGGTCTCCTCAGAAGCTTTACGATGTTCAATTCATTGTTCAGTACTTCGTCATCTAGTATACCTTGCTCAACTCTTCTCCAGCTATCACTGGTATCATCAAAGCAGAACGTGCGTGGGTTCCACACAAATCCGCTCATGCCATCAGCCATGCGTTTGAATACCCTATGGTACTTTACCACTCTATCATAACGACCTTTGATGTTGATATTTGTAAAACGTTTGGCATAATCAGGAAATGCTGTATTCAAGGCCTCAGCAACCATGTGCCACGTCAATGGGTTAAATTTCTTCTTAACTGGATCGAAGTAGTCACGACTCGAAGAAATCTTCTTCAGTTCCATAATACACGCCAACTTTGTGTTCGGTTTCCATCGGTCGTAGTTAGACTTTTGCGAATGGTCTTGTATCAAGTGCATCCTGGGGACTGCAATCTCTGGCGCTCACTGGGTTCGACAGATATTAAGCTGAACTTTTCCCTGTGTGGAGCCTGATTCGCCGAAATGTTGAACCACTTCAAGTCTGAGAGACAAGGAGGAGGATGCAAATAGCGCTTAAAGTGCCTGCGCGGTAGCAGGGGAAACAATCACAATTGGTATGGGACCCCCTTACAGATGGGTGTAAATAATTGGTTTTCTCCCTGATGGTGCACTGTCAAAATGTCGTACGCAGCCTTGGATAATATGTGCGGTGTTCCAAAAGGCGTTTATGTGAAGGGACCCAAACAAATGAGAACCTGCCTGGAATATAGGGAAATAGCTCCTAGTACCTCAATGATGTTGGAAATGCAATATACCCAGACAGGGCTGTGGCGCTATTGAGTCACACTGCCAAAAAGGTCGCCAGAGTGTTCAGGTTGTCGATAAAGTTCACCCGTCGTGTGGACAGCCGATTGTGAGTTCAATTTCAAGTGCAGAGGCCCACACACGTCACTTTAGAGTGGGAGTCTATGACAGTTTCTGTGGCTGGAGAACAAATAGGAGGAAACGCACAGATATATAAGCTCTATGTATTCACAGAGACGAGATCGCAACGTCACTGCAGACTGCATATGCTCAAGTTTCATTATCCCACCCGAACTCCCTACTGTGTACATAAGTGATATCTCAGTCTAGCTCTCTCCCAGCGCGGGCCTTTCCCAATGAGTGCACAAATCGCCGCGAAGATTGGAGTTTGGAGGAAGCAAACTGGCGCATATTTCTCCATGAAAGATAGCTGCAAGTTTAACGTTTTCCTTAGAAGTAGGCCGCCTCTTATTTCTGTCTGAGGTTATTGTTGGCTTGACAGGTCTGAAATTCGAACACTCGCGAGTGGAAACTGGCCAAATACTCCAGAAAAGCGGCGAAATAATCAACGGCCGAATCGAAGAGATCCAATTGAATGATATATTGTCAGTTTTTCAATATATTGAAGACGAGGCTCTCGCGCAAAGAAGGAGTCAAAGAAGAACTGGTCTAATAGGCAACATGCTGGTCGATGTACCTTCGTGTGCTTCTTATGTTGCGTGATGCCACTTTATATGCAGGCAGAAGAAGTCTCCTCCAAATTCATTTTTTTCACAGGGAGCGCACCCAAACTACACTTTGCCTCGACTATGCTGTAAACAGGTACAACCAGTTTATCAAATCCCTCAAGAAGTTGCCTTTAATACAAGGAAAACGCCAATCATTATATAAATATTCTGTATATAAATTCATGCTGAGATCAAAGGCACAAAAGATGGGTGACAGTGGATTAAGAACCGCACAACAGGACAATTACATTGTTGAAATATTTAGTAAAATTGCTTGGAACAATAGATAAATGATAGCCAAAAAGTGTTTGTACGGATACAGTAATGCTGCTATTCGGAAAGATTTTTGTCACATTAGAGCTTTATTGCCATATATTTAAGTCTCTAAAGTTCAGCATTGTTTGAGATTTCAATTCCAAGGCTTCTGGCCAGGCTTACAGAGAATGAGCAGTTATCAAAATTCGAACTAAGAGTACCGAAGGCCACTGCAGACTTACATATACATTCTTTTATAGTGTTTCAGGGTTCACTCTTTGATCGGCAGTCAAGCATTCTCTCGTAATTGTTCCGTACAATAGCCTATTCCAAGATTTCAAGATGGTTTTCACCAAACACCAAGCATGAACTACCTAATTCACTGGGTAGATGTCAGGGAGTAGTAAGGATACATAGAACGGAAATAATTTAAGGCTCTGGCGCGTCCAGCATGATAGATCCTCATATGCTCTTAAAGGCTCTGAATAGTAATTGGTATCACACATGTATCATACGACATACAGATCTGACAGATACATGCGCATTGTGGTGTGTCTTTACGAAGGCCAAGTGTTATTTTGTGTGTTAACCCTGCAGGCGACTCTAAAACGACTTAGGCGTTACCGTTTATGCAGTTCAATCTGTAGGATATTACAATTCGGAGCCTGCAAATTCAAGGCTACTCCCATATAGCGTATGGACATGCGGCTACCATTCTTCACTGACTGTGTCACACAGAGCCCTTGAACTAGATTCGATCAATAATATTTGTAAAATCCATGGTTTATCCTGACGACTGAAATTGCGCAACTTCTTCCAGGCCGCCAACTCATTGAGTCAGTTTGCCTCCAAATTCTTTTTCCTGCCTTTGCGCATTGGCAACTCAAATATAAGAAATGTCAAAGGATACAATTAAAATGCCATGATAATAACATATTAGTAGATCTTCGTCATGTATCATGAAATAGATAGAAATTCTGGAGAATCCGAGATTTGCCCCATTTCCCCATAGAACGAAAACCAAAACCAAGATCGCTCTGAAAATCCTCATTTTTAATGTCGGTGATGGCAAATTGGCCAGACTCCACATGCGTCTCCCTGTTAGACGATCATATAGGCGACTGAAGCGTATTTGAAATGCCATTACGATAACGGTTGCAAATCATAGGTATGCCCTCTTCAGTGTTCTCTATGACTTGTTCATGTCTACAACCATCATCGATGTGAGATTAAAGTTAAATGTATACATACCCATACAGGTCCGCTTTTGAGCTCGGAAAGCTTTGAGGAAAAAACAACCTTGGCAGAGAACAATATACAGCAGCAGCTATCTGTACATATTTATATGTACATATGTATATGTATATCAGATGCGAGCGAAAAAGGTAATAGCCGTTATTTCTGAAAGCCCAGAGCATAACTTATTATATAATCGGTCATGCTGCAAATGGCAAAGGGGGGATTATCGTCACTGGTTTCATCTACTCCCAAAGGGTCTAGAGATTGTACAGGTGTTAGGATAAGAACCAGAGACATCACTTAAAAGTCTATTACGAAGAGGGTTTGAACTTTGCGAGTCAAGGCGTATATGACCAATATGCTCTATTTTAAAAGGCTGAACTCGTGCTTCGTTTTTATTGCGTATCAGGAATTCCGCAGCTTGCTTAATGAAGAAGCCTTCTCCGAAATAACCAGCTCTAGAAGACGGCCTGTTTCATAGCTCCTGTGTGATTCTTAAGAAATATTCTGTGCTGTCCAAGGTTGTCTTTTTGTTGTCAGGCACCTTGAGACATAGAGGCGGTTGTCTGAACATGAACTTTAAACTTTAAAAATAGTCCAACTCATCCCAATATCGGAGAAAAAAGATGATGAAATGCAGCAGTTTACCTGAACGATTTCAATTCGAGTGGTCTAACTAAGCACTATTCTAGGGCCTCTGCCTTGATAGTTCAAGAAATTGAAGAGCATCTTGATACATGACAGTGACAGCAAGATTACGTGATGCAATAGAGAAGAAGACCAATGCAAGTGAAATTCCCTCCTCAAGGAGCGCATGAGAGAACATCGGCTAAGTTGTACAGAATTTCCTTGGATTTGCAGAGAAAAAGGGGGACATTGCTCCTGTTTGGATAGTAATTTTTACAACACAGATTGCACTCTACCTATTACAAACCCATGGTTTGCGTTACATACAGAGTAGATGTTTCGATAGCGAACATTATCTTGTTGGTCTACCATAGCAATTTCTGATTCGAATCGAAACTTTCAGATATGTATTTTGGAAGCTTAACTATTCACTTCTCAGATTTAAGGTTACAATTGTTCCTTGGATTCTCAATCAGACTAATGATGCCTTAATTTTAGTCTAGGGAAATGATTAAGGCATTTAGCCTTTTAGCCTCTTGAGAACAGAAGATTCCTGGTCTCCCTTCCTGAGAGGAGTTCAACGCTGTAGATCCGCGATTGACAGTCGCCGTTTAGCACAGGGAAGAATTTCTATAGGGGCACTATTCCTTTCTTGGGCCCCACCATTTATAGCTGTATGTCTTAAGAAACATTGAAGTTATAATAGGAACAGATTAAACTAGTCGTAAGCATTAATAGAGATCTTTTTTTTTTCAAAAACTACTGTTTAACGTATACGCCCCTGACGTTACAATGGGGCTTTTTCTTGCTGCGAAAGCTGATTGGCTAATGGTGTGTTGGTCCTGTTTTGATGGCCCGTAGAAAGATTTCATCCAACAGCCTGTTTTTTTCCACCTCCTACTTTTACCAGGTGTCTGGGGGATTTTGTAATAATAAACTCTAGAAAGATTCTAGGTCTTCTTTGTCCTATGTTGATCCAATGTGTTTCTTTTTATCCTTATCGGACTCTATGCTCCGATGCAAGATGAATAACGAACACATTCGTGAGCCAAGTTATGGCGATCTCAAGTTTCAAGCGTCAAAACGATACTTGTTTGAAAAGAATTCGAACTTTCACTCTTCTAATCAAATGTCAGTCCTTGCCTGCTCGCTTATTTGTCCCTCTCAATGCTGACTGGGAGGGGGCCTGATGATTTCTAAATGAATTGTACTCGTAATATGTGTATAATTAATATAGCTGGCTGGCTCGTATTTCTCATTCAAATTTTATTTAGATGTACACACCCTATTGTACCAGCCATTCAATGGAAGTGCCATCTGGGTATGGAAACGAGGATGCCCCGTGAAGACAACAACAAGAAAATGCGGCTATATCTTATTTTATCGAACGCAGGAGTCAGATCTGGCATAGCTCAAAAATCTAGAGCTCTGTGGGAGCATAAAAACTTCACAAGTTCACGTGCTACGATTGATAAGAATTATTCCTTTACATGCGCGCTTTTATCCAGCTAGATAACCAACAGTCATATGGCTCCAACGGTCTCTTTAACCCGGTTTTTCCCTCTGCTGTTATTTACTTCGTGACCATCTTTTTCTTTGTTGTGTACGTAATCGAAATCTGTGTGGGGCGTGCACCAATTCTACTCCACAACAACGCATGACAAATGGGAAATTTCCTAACTATAAGGACGATGGGATGGTCTGTGCCATCTAATCATATGATAGACTATCCTCTAATGAGCCTATATTTCAATCATTAAACACAAAAGAATGAACATCGATCAAGGACCATAGGCTTCCGGCTATTCTCAGCCTCTCCCACTTGTCCTTTCGTATCATTGCGGGACTCCGGTTGATGACTGTTTGACGCTTTACGCGCACAACCACAACGCTGACACATTTTCTTTTCTCCCATACAGCCGTTAGAGTGATCACGTACAATTTTTTTTTTGCTTCTACACAGAACATGCATATATAAGACCAGGCGCCCCTGCCCCACAAACTGTCCCTCCTATTTTGAACTACGCAACAACAGCACACAACAATCATGTCTACGTTCGAATATCAGGACCAGATCAAAAAGCTTCCGATCCCAGACTTGAAGGACACCTGTGAGAGATATCTCAGCGTCCTGAAGCCATTGCAGACGGAGGACGAACACAGGGAGACAGTAGCCGCCACAAAACAGTTCCTAGGCGGCGTTGGCCCACATTTGGATGAATTGCTAAGAGAATATGCTGAAACGAGAGACTCCTACATCGAGCAGTTCTGGTATGACTCTTACCTTAACTATGACTCTCCTGTCGTTCTCAACTTGAACCCATTCTTCCTCTTGGAGGATGACCCTACGCCTATGAATAACACTCAGGTGAAGCGTGCTGCTTCGCTGACCACTTCATCCTTGGAGTTTGTCAGGGCTTTGAGAAGAGAAGAATTGCCACCGGATATGATCAGAGGTACTCCTTTGTGTATGGAGCAATACAAGAAGCTCTTTGGCTCTGCAAGAATCCCTTCTTCCACTGGGTGTGTCATGCAAAGTGATCCTTCCTCGCATCATATCATTGTTCTTTCAAGATCTCAGTTTTACTGGTTTGATGTCTTGGACAGGGAGAACAATTTGATCCTCACAGATGATGAGCTTGCCTTCAACTTTGAAAGCATCCTAAGAGACTCTGTCAAATCTACCCCAAGTGAAATCGCAAGATCCTCCTTTGGTGTCCTCACTACTGAGAACAGAAAAGTTTGGGCAAATTTGAGAACAAATTTGATCAATGATCCAATCAACTACAAAATCTTGAGAATTATCGATAGTGCCCTCTTTGTCGTTGTCCTTGATGATATTGAGCTTGACTCCCTATCTGACTTGTCCAAGAACATGCTTTGTGGATTGAGCATCTTAGAGAAAGGTGCTCAAGTTGGTACTTGTACTAATAGATGGTATGACAAATTGCAACTCATCGTCACCAAGAACGCCAAAGCTGGTATCAACTTTGAACACACTGGTGTTGATGGTCACACTGTCTTGAGATTCTGCTCTGATATCTATACAGACACAATCCTCAAGTTTGCGAAGGCAATCAATCCAAACTCTCCATCCATTTGGAAATCCAAATCTCCATCGTTGCTGAAGAAGGATAAAATCGACACTAATGTTGTCACTATTCCACGTAAGTTGGAATGGAACTTGACTTCTGAACTCTCACTCGCTTTGAGATTCGGTGAGACTCGTCTTTCTGATCTTATCTCTCAGAATGAATTCGCAGTGTTGGAATTCAACAACTATGGATCTGATTTCATCAAAAAGCTGAAGTGCTCGCCAGATGCCTTTGTTCAAATGTCATTCCAAGCTGCATACTACGCGCTCTATGGTAAAGTTGAATGTACTTATGAGCCGGCAATGACCAAACAGTTCCTACATGGTCGTACAGAAGCCATTAGAACCGTGTCGATGGAATCAAACCTGTTTGTTCGCCGTTTCTTTGAGAATGTCCCAGGTTCAGAAAAGTTGGACTTGTTGCGCGCTGCTTGTACTCGTCATACTGAAACCACCAAGAAGTGTTCTCAGGGTTTAGGTCAAGATCGTCACTTATATGCCTTATTCTGCATTTGGAGACGTTACCTCGCTGAGATAGAAAACGCTGAAGATCATCACAGTGATTCCACTATTGGTAACAACGACGTCCTGGCCGATTCCAAATTGAACAAGGAGATACCTTCGATCTTTGCTGACTCTGGTTGGGATAAATTGAACAACTCAGTCATTTCCACTTCCAACTGTGGTAACCCATCCCTTCGTATCTTTGGATTCGGCCCAACCGCTTCAAACGGTTTTGGTATCGCGTACATCATCAAGGCAAACTCGCTCACTGTATGTGTGTCAAGTAAACATCGTCAGACTAAGAGATTTGTGGATACATTGAAAAACTACTTGGAAGAGGTCAGACACATCTATGATGCCGAGCTTTCTCAAAAGGAAGAGATGAAGGAGAGAGGAAGATTACAAAACACAAGATCTGGAAACTTGAACTACTTGCTTGGTGGTTATGGATACTTCGATTTAGAGGACGATGAGATCAAGAGCAGAGGAAATAGTCCTGAAAGAATGGGCTTTAGAAGAGCTGGTATTTCTGCAAGACAGTTGAGTGAGAAGTTAAGATTGGCTGAGTACTAGGCCTGGAGATATGGAGCTGTTTATACATACCTTTTTATAGACTTTACACTGGTTGTGAAGCATCTTATTTATGATATTTATGACAAAAAGTGTAGGCTCTAGTAGGTGTGTAAGAGGGAGAAGCATCTTGACTGAAAATGTCCATTCGGAACTTGATAATGAAAAGTTCGATCTTAAGCCGTAATCGCTACCTTTGAAAAGTAATGCCATCACCTAGTCCTGAAACCTACAAGCTTCCGAAGAAAAGTGTCTATTGTACAAATCATTAAACTGAAACCAAAAACAAAACACCAATAACCCAAGATACTTTTGTGTATTCCATTTAGAACAACAAGTAAGCACCAACGGCTGCAGCAGCACCAACAACTGGGTTCAAGGCGATAGCACCACCCTCATAAGTGCTGAGGCTGTAAGAGTGAGTTGAATTTGAGCTGTAAGTGGTGTAGATGGTTGGAGTGACGGTGACGTCGGTGGAAGCCTTGGTAGAGATGGTCACAGTTGGAGTGGTAGTCACGTCGACATAAGTGATCTCGGAAGAGGAGGACGAGTGAGAAGAGGAAAGACGAGAAGAGGAAAGATGAGAAGAGGAAGAGGAAGAGGAAGAGGAAGAGGAAGAGGAAGAGGAAGAGGAAGTGTTACCCTTTGGTTTAACGGTGGTAGTGGCTGTGACAACCTCCTCCTCGCCAGTGGTGGTGGAAGTGGTCGTGGTGATAGCAGAAGAGACAGTGGAAGTGACACAAGTGAGTGGGCCACAGTAGGTAATGGTCTCAACGACAGTGGATGCAGAGGAGACAACAACGGTGGAAGTGATCTCAGTGGAGATGGCAGCAGCAACGGAGGCGAAAGCGACAGCGGAGAACTTCATTGTGTTTAGGGATGAATAGTGTAATGTAATGAGTGGACGGTACTTAACCAAAGAGTAAGCTTGAAGATACTTGAAGATAATTTAACAAAAAGAATAGCGAAAATGAATAAGGGGAAAGAGAGTCCCTTTTATAGTTCTTGGAGCACGTTAACTAAGTATTGCTTCACGCCTCGGTCCAGTGACTGGTACGTATTGGAAGGTCAAGAAACACGGTTAATACACAAAAGGCACACACCAGAATGGTATAAATGCATCTTCAGCTCTCAGAAAACTACTCAGTCGTAGAGGCAACGGTATTTGTTTGTTTGTATTTTGCTGTATCGACGTGCATATTTGTTGATGGTTAGCGCGTAAAGGCTAAAAAAGACGCGTGAGTTCGAACGCGTGCGTTTTTAACTACGCGTTTTATTCGTCCGCGTAATAGCGCGACAAGCACAAGCATGGATACAATTCCTTGCCAGTGGCCCTAGTCCTATTCTACTGATAAATTGTATTGGAGTTAAGATGTTCTGTCTGTAATATCTATACTGTCTGTTGAAAGTCTCGTGCCCAGTACTTATCTGGCCTCCCGAGGTTTTTCTGTTCTCTCCTGAAGCCGAATCACCCTTCGACCTTCTCTTCAAGCGGGTCAACTGAACATACAACAACGAATATTAATGTGGCATGTATGTAAGTATGACTGCATCACGCATTGCTTGTGTTTTTTTTCTCATTGCAAGGCTCCCAATTTCTTATAATTCCAGACCCCAATGTCCATTTCGAGTATCGCGTTTTACCCTTTTCAGCGTGTGAAGGGGCTCCTTTAACGACGCATTGAAAACATTAGAAGAACTCTTTTGTCAACAGCCACTGTTTAAGCCAACCTGTTAAGCCTCCCAATAAGGTGGTATGATATACGTGGTTAGAGTGTTTGGTTCAGCTGTCGCATTAATGTTATAACCTCTTATGTTTGTGTGACTTGACTGTTATATGAACGGTATCTGCCATTTCCAAGAGGGTTCTACTGATGCCGACACTTGACATTCAACCTATAAACGGTGAGGTCAGAGCTTCAAACCGACATCTTCTACATGGAGGGTGTGCTATAGTTTGTAATCGATATGGAACGGAAGAGCCTGATGTCAAATGTCCGTGGGGTTACTGCTGAAGGTGATTTATCTCACCTCAGAGCCTAATCGCCAGCCCCATTGAGGCAGGGGGTCTCGAGGAAGTCACATACTTTTGCATATGGGTTGTCTTATGTGGATGCAGAGATAGGGAACGTCTGTCTTGAAGAAGTTAAAGTGATGAAACTTACAACTATTCCAATAGACTAAAAATGTCCTGCGCACCGGTGTGCGGCTGGATAGTTCGGATTGTCCCGTCGGTGTTTCTTTGTTTTATCTTTGTCCAGGACAGCCAGCAAACAGAAACCAGGAAAGACAAGACACGGATAGTTTTCTAAGACAAGTAGAAGTATAGGAATAGCATGCTGATAATAAAGCACCGATTAGCTTCTGCTTCTAAAGAAACAAAACTCATCTTCAGCGTTCATTTCGGTGAGCTTTCGGATTCCTTCAGCATTTCCAGCCTAGACCTCTGCAACGGACTTATAGAAGGTCTGTATTCTGAGTCATCATCATTCTTAACGCCTGTCGTTCATCAGATTCTATTGCTTTTCGTTATGATTTCTAAAATGGGTGGCTTGAGGAACATCAGAGTCTATCTGATAATATAAACGTGAGAAAGTATTTTCTTTCTATGAAAAAGCAACACCATGTGTACTTCTTATTGCTCATGTTTTTGGTGACCAGTCTAACCTATTTGTAAGACGTATTGAATTCAAGTCCTCTCCGACTTAAGCTACGGATACATTATTTACAAATTTCTCATATGGAATAAATTGTCACAGATTGCCACACAGGAACCAGTCAACAGCAAGACATCGATGGAAACATCCCAGTAAAATTTGTCACTACATCTGAGCTGATACATATAAAGGAACATAGCCTTAGGGCATCGTTTAATGTCTGCAAAAGCATTATCCCTTAATGTGGATGGATCCAACTGAATGAGATTCGTTCCTGATTTTGTCCCCATGTGAACCGTCCGAGAGACACGTCGCTGGACTTTAGGACACTGGTAGTTAGGGGCTTCACAGAAGAAGAAGGATTTATCTTACAGAGTAGAAGTGATCAATCAGGGGAAGTGGAACACCAGAAGTAAAAAGCATGATCTTTGCTGGGGAAGAGTGTCAACTACAACAACAACCATTCTTTGCTGACATGATATTTAGAAAGGTATGGAGAGTCGGTTGGGGCACAGCCAATGGGAACTATTGGACACGTCCGGTTTTTGTCTGAAGTGGACAAATTTAAATCTCATGGCGCAAGACAATCAAAACATAGGATCTCAGATCAACTGGAGATACAGCGAACATCAGAGCTTCGAGGCTGTTCATATACACTAAACCTCTGAAATTTTGGGCGCATCAGCCGTTGTGGATCATACAGATAACTCCATAACCATTGTGGAAACTGAAATCAGGACGCCACTGATACAACAGGGGTGTGGACAAAGGCCTTTTGGGATCTGAAGAACAAAGGGCGCTATGTCTTCAGATGAGATAAAGCTCTTGAAAGAGCAAGTTAAGAGCTTAGAGAACCAGTTAAAGAACTATGAAAACCAGATGTATCTGTTGCAAAGCGACATTCAGTATAGTCAACGAGCCTTCCAGATGGAGCAGTCAAAAACACAGAGCCAAGTCAGCAGTCTCGCGTCGCTGATATTGGAGAACGTAAAGGAGAGCCGCCAATATGAAGAAGCTAGAGAGAGCTCGGTGATGCAAAAGGTAAACAGTATCATAAGTTCTGGTGAAGACTACGTCGGTCTGAACATGGCGGCTAGCACTGGAGTGAACACCTCTACTCTCACAAGCGATACCAACTCTCTTATCAATGGCACCATTGCGAACTTGACAAATACTTCTGCACATCAGCAGAATGGGGCAGCTGCAGCCATTCTTCCCTCGAGTTCAAGGATGACTTCAAATAACCAATTGTTGGCCTCTGCCGCCATACCACAAGGACAGCTGCTATCACAAAGTAGTTCACATCAATCACAGACGATGCAACAACTTCAACAGGCCAATCATATGGCAGCGGTGCAGCAAAGTTTCCAGCAGATGCAGCAACAGTCCCGTCAACAATCCAGAATGCAGTTGCAACAGCAGCGCCAGCACCAGCACCAACAGCAGCGTCAACAGGTACATCAGCACCAACAGCACCAACAGCACCAACAGCACCAAAGACAGCAACACCAACAACAACACCAACACCAGCAGCAGCAGATACAAATGCAACAACAGGAAATACATCCACATCAGATATCCTCTCATTCTGATGGTCACGGAAAAAAGCGTCAGAAGACTAATTCCTCTCCACATGATGATTCTACAACAGATCCGTCTTCAATCCTTGATGATCCTCTCGCTGGCGTGAATCCTGTTTCTGTCAACTCCTCAAGACATTTATCGATCGGTCTTGCCTCCACTGCTCAATCAGATTCTTCAGACGAAAGTTCAAGAAAGGAACGAAAGGTCTACGAGAAAATGTACTCATTTATCAAGGCTCCAACTTCTGTTGAAGAGATCTGGAACGAATATGCCATTGGTTTGAATGGCCAGCCTTCTATCAAATCCCTTGAAATTGAGTATCGCACAGGATGGAGACGTGATGCTGCTACTTCTAAGAAATTTAACCGAAGAAAGGCGATCTACCATGCTATTGAAAAGGGTATGAGTAAAGGGTATACTGTGGATGAATGTATCCGCTTATTGGAAGATTATAGATATCTAGACAGGGAAAAGAACTTGAAGCAGCCAATTGGATGGCTGTGTCACGGGAACATCCCATCCCAACTGAAATAATTGTTGTTCTTTTGCTTCTGTCACTGACGAGTGTGTTATTAATTGATTTTGTTCTTTAATTCTATAGCTTTTTGTCATTACTCCGGTCTACGATTGTTCTATCTTGTTATCTTGCTTGATTGAGTTTTTTTTATGTAATATACAGTCAATTTTAGCTACGAGAGTATGGATGGTAGCCACCTCTGTTACCTCTTCCTCCACGATAACCACCTCTTCCGCGGTAGCCGCCTCTGTTACCACCTGGGCCTCTTGGGAATTGGCTGCCCTGCTGATAACCCTGTGGACCTTGAGGCATACCTTGTGGAATTTGTGGCATACTTTGTGGTGCCTGTGGTGCCTGTGGCATTTGTGGCATTTGTCCAGCAGCAAGGCCACCCTGCTGTTGCATCATCGCCCAGTACTGCTGTAACCTTTGGAAGTACTCTGCCATCATTTCAGGAGAGGCATTGCCATAGCTCATACCAGACTGTTGCATCATGTCGGCCATATTATTCATTCCCTGTTGCTGCATGAAACGCTGTTGCTGTTGATGATGATGGTTCTGCTGTTGTTGAGGGCCTCTTGGTTCAGCCCTCTTCACTTCGATCTGTTTACCATCAAAATCCAAAAATCTACTCTGGCATACTTTATCAACAGCATCTGGGGAGTCAAAGGTAACGAATCCAAACCCTCTGGATCTACCGGTATCCTTGTCAAGCATCAATTGAGCATCAATTATCTCACCAAACTTGGCGAAATACGCTTCAAACTCATGTGGGCGCACATCTGGAGGCAGCCCACCGACAAAAATCTTGCCGGTCTTATTCTGTTCCTCTCTTGGGATGGATCTCTTCGGGTCGATCACCTTACCATCAAGGACATGCTGCTGTCTCAGCACCTTATCAACAGAGCTTTTCTCAGCAAAAGTCAGGAACCCAAACCCACGGGATCTACCAGTGGATGGCTCTCTCATGATCGTATGATCAATGACTTCGCCAAATTGGGAGAAGTACTCTTTAAGGGATTCATCTGTGGTATCCCAGTCTAGACCACCGATAAACATCTTACCAGCATCGCGGCTCAAATCAGCCTTGGTGGAAGTGCTACCTTCTGTTTGTGGTGGCGGAGTTTGATTTGTCGTTTCAAATTTACTAGAAGGTTCAGACGTGGCAGTGTTTATAGTAGTTTCTTGCTCCTTCCGAGTGTCCTCAGTGGTTGTTTCCTCGTTGTTGGTTTCGCCATCCTCGCCATCTTTCACGTCCTCCTCAACTTCAGGTGTCGCTTCCTTCTTAGGCTCCTCCACAACAGATGCCTTCTCTTCCTCGTAGATATCATCAAAAAGAGCTTCTTCGTCAGACAATGACATTATGGGCTGGTATATATAAGTAGAGAGAAAGGTACTTGTTGGTAGTTTGACAGTCTGTATTACGATACACTGTTTTGATATATACGTATATCCTGCTATATCCTGAACTTGTGATGGACTCACTCGAGAGACGGTTGGCTTTACTATACGTCTTTGAGGTATCCAGTAGCGTTTTATGCTTGATATCTCAGCTGCTTGTGGTTATTGGATGTTTGTTCAAAGGGTGAAATTTGTTTGCACTTGTAAGATATTTTCAGTGTGCTTGCCAAATTGCGAACACAGTTTGCGCAGTTGCGCTGACGAAAAAAAAGTTTCAGAACTCATCGCTTTGGCCTGGACAGGAAATTATCAGAGAGATATTGGGGAGGCTATTATGAAGGAGTACGTTATCTTCCTTGCCCAGCAGCATCCCACATTTCGTATTGCAGAACTGTATGCCCTTGCAGAACTGTACAACATTGAAGTGGACCTTTCGAACCATGATGAGAAGAACCCATTTATGATAGTACGATTGGAGAATGACGAATGTGCAAAGAAATTGGTCTCTCGTGCTATCCTAGCTAGAGGTATTTATGAACTCTGGGGCAGTGGTGACAACGAAGAAGAACTACATGCTGATGTGAAAGAGAGATCTAAGGACATGTGGAGCACGTATAATCAGAGTACTTTCAAATTTGACGTTGTTGGGTACAAAGGTAAGAGAAGTAATACTGAAAAGATCAGGCTCATAGAGAGATTTACCTACTTGGACTTCCAAGGGCCCATCAGAATGAAGAGCCCAGACCAAATTTTTACGATATTGGAACATTATGACCCTCCAACCGAGCATGACGCTGCGGAGTTCCCAATCAAGTACTATTTCGGTAGAGAGATTGAACTCAGTGCAAGAACCAGAGGAGTTGTGGAAAAGCTGGACTTGAAGAAAAGGAGATATATCGGCACCACCACGTTTGAAGCGGAATTGGCTCTTGTGACTTGTAATTTAGCACACTGTGCGCCAGGAAGGATTATGTATGATCCATTTGCAGGGACTGGTTCCTTCCTCGTTGCTGGTGCACAATATGGATCACTCACAGTGGGTTCTGATATTGATGGCCGCCTGATCAAAGGGAAGGGAAACAATACCATTAAGGCAAATTTCAAACAATATGGTAACCCACATTTATTCATGGATGTGCTCACAATGGACTTCACACATAATGCTTTCAGGAAAGATATGATCATTGATACAATAGTTTGTGATCCACCGTATGGTATCAGAGAAGGCTTAAAGGTATTGGGTGCTAGAAACCCAGAAAGATTCGAAGGTAAAGAAAACATTGTCATTGATGGTGAGAAGGCCTACTTAAAAAAGGATTACATCCCAACAAAGAAACCATATGAGCTTGATAGTCTCTTATACGACCTCTTGGAGTTTGCAGCGGAAAGGCTTCCCATTGGAGGCAGATTGGCGTTCTGGATGCCTACTGCGAATGATAACTTTGAACCAACAATCATCCCGTTGCATAAAAACTTGGAATTGAAGCATCATCTGGTACAAGAGTTCAACAAATGGTCAAGAAGACTGCTTGTCTATGTTAACCATGGGCAACGTTATAATGGGGAAGAGAATAGAGCTGTGACTATGCATGAAGAGTTTAGAAAAATGTACTTTAGATCAAGGAGGGAATAAGAGAAGCAAATGAGCATTTTTGAATATATATATAGATTCAACTAAAATCTATTATGAGAAGTAGAAATGTATGCAAGATCAGTTTGAAATAAATATCAAGACAAAGTGTATGATGTATTTGTGTGGCATTAGCAGTCGTGATTCAGTTGTTGTGTTAATTTTCTTAGTATGAGCAGCAAGAGTTCTCTTGAGATAAACCATCCCTCGTGGTTGATAGATCGATACTTCGCTTGTTCCGCAGTTTCTGTTCATCAAAATAGCATCGATTTTCAACAAGATCTTTGATCACTGTGTCAAAGAGTCCATATACCAACTTGGAGTATTTAGCACTCACTTCGAATGCAGCGTTGATCTTGAATCCAGAGTAGTTCTTCTTTACATACTGTATGAGTCTCTTGACATCTTCTTTAGAGACGACTTTATTATCCTGGTCCAGCTTGTTCCCGACTAGGTAGAATATTGTCCTTGATGAATCACAGTTCTCATAGCATTCTTGAATCCAATGGTATAAACCTAGGAAAGAGTTCATATCCGTGACATCATAGGTCAGCATAACACCATTGGTTCCCTTGTATAAAGACGGTATCACATTTCGGTATCTCTCCTGGCCTGCAGTGTCCCATATCACCGTCTTGAAGAACTTCCCGTCGACATTGACAACTTTCACTTTGAGATCCACTCCCACGGTGGTCTTGGTGCTGTTCTCTATGAACACATCATCACAATAGCTCACGATAAGGGAGGATTTCCCAACACTAGCGTCTCCAATTAGTAGAAGTTTGATCACCGAGCTCGTCTTTGCGTACGTAGCGTAGGAAGGATCATGCTCCACAATGTGTAAACTCTCTACTGGGTCCGACACAGACCTCATCGTGGAAGTCAACTGGTGGTTTATATTGATGTTGGAGTGAAATGTAGCACTGATGGGCACTATGGGGCTCCCGCTGGAATTCCTAATGTAGCTCCTTCTCTTCTCCTTCTTCGTGTCGCTCATGTAGTCGTGTTTGATCAATAAGGATGATGATGCTAATGAAGACAACGGAGAATACAAGGTGTAACAGAGGATGCAACAGAGGGCGACACAACTGTTTGAACGAACCCAATGCCTATCTGTATCTCTGTCTAGATGTCTCTCTTTGTTTCCATCAACTAAAACTTGCGATGGCCCAATCGCGTCCAGCGTGTAAAATGTGCCCCGGAACCACAAAGGGCACGCGAGACCATACGATTTATTTTCAGACAAAACGTTGAAGTTATACAAATTTTTGAATATATAAGCCCATATGGATGAGCGTATTGCTTTCAGAGTACCAGATTTGTCTTTTAAGCGTGAAAAAACGAGCGCATTTCATGAAGAACTCACTCTCTGACACAGGCTCTCTAAACTTGTGCACTAAAAGAACCATAGTTCCAGGGTTGGACTCTCTACGGAGCACACGGAGAAGAGAATCGTAGTAAAGTGGGTTGTAGGTACAATCTGTGGTGATCACCAAGTCCCAGTCGGTACCCGTGCTGTCTTTAGACTCCCAGTCAAGCTCACCAAATGTCACAGAAGAATTATTGAGACCAATATTCATCTGACAGATCTCAAGGGCATCAGGAAGATCTGTTGCATTAATACGAGCCTTCGGTAATAGCTTTGATAAATGGATAGACACCAGTCCGATCCCAGTTCCCAGCTCCAAAATGTTGGGCGTGGATGAAGGTTTCAACTCTTGCCATATAAACTTCACTAATTGATGCTCTGGGAAATTTACAACCAAACTCCCAGCATCCCAAACATGTCTTGCGATACTCCCTGATAATTCTTCATATAGTATGACATTCTGGAGTGTCCTGAGGGCAATTCTTTCTGTTTTAAGAGGTAACGCTTGTAAACTCTGTGGGATCTCGATCAGGTCACTTGATATTGGCACAAACCGCATTTCGGAACATCTCATCGAGATTGTATCTTTGCAGTCATCGAAAACAGTGGAGTCTAGGCCCTCTAAAGTATCTGCTATCAACTGTTCAGTCGTCAATCCGCCAAAATCGAGGAGATCATTGGTCTTAGCATCCATAGAGACGTGCACATAGATAGAAACATTCGATCCGCAAGGTAGGTCATTCATAGAACATAAGACTTTCAAGTCAATTGCTCTTTTTCCCGGCTTCCAGTGCTCTTCAACGACTTTGACAACAAAGAACTCTTCGCTAACCGATGGACGGAATTTCCACCTATGGCATCGTATTTCAATGGTTACAGTAGTATCGCCATAAAAGAACAAATCCCCCAAGTCATTCGTTAATGAGATTGTTGTTGACAGTTGATATATCAGGTCGTTTGGTCTGGGCGGACGCTTTATAGAACCATTCTTCGATATTGTCAAAGGTTTCAGCAGCTTTATCTGTTGCATCTTTCATGTGTTTAATCATGTACCTCGATGGAAATTTTTCACCGTGCGACATCTCATAAAATTACACAGCGAAGCTACTGAGCGATCACTCATGTATGTGAGTACGACGAGTCTTCTTTTAGAATTATGTACAGGTGATATTTTAGAAGAAGCCTAGTTTCTTGTAGCCCATCTTATAGGCTCTTGACTTGTTCAATGACATCTCTGAACTTTTCTCTGGCCAATTCCGGGTTCTTCAGAAGGAACTTTCTTAACAAGTTCTTTTTCACATTCTTCTTCAACTCCTGTGGCTCCTTCTTAGACAACTCTTCTAACACGGCATCCACTCTGGACTGATATTCCTCCTCCATCAGCTTGCTCAACACCGGATCCACAGACTCGATAGACTCCTGTAATGTTCTAACCTTCTCTCTCAGTGATTGTATCTCAAGTTCAAGTACCTCCCTTTGTGGTGGCCAGCTCTTTATACCGTACTTCTCCTTGATCTCAGCGATTTTCGTTGCATCTTCAGCGCTCAGCTCGCCCTCTGGGGTCTTCACACCTTTAGCGACAAATGAGAGGTCCGATATGAGTGAGCTGTTGCTTGCAATATCGATCTCAGTCCTAGCTCTTCTATCCAAAAACTCTTTGGCCTTGATGTTCTCCTCCAGTAACACCTGTTCCTTGGCAGCATCATCATATTTAGCAAATTGGGAACCTTTGTTCTTTCTGATCTCAGCAATAGCAAAGTGTTTCTTAGCAGAAATCGGACGACAAGCCTCAATACGCACAATATCACCTTCTCTCGCAATGTTGCCCTCGTCATGAACTAAGTAATTTGTTCTCTTCATGATCTCCTTGTTGATCAACCTGTTGAAAGTCTTTCTCTCCACTTGCACCTTAACAGTCTTGTTCATCTTACCCTGAGATACGACAAGGCCTATAAAGTTCTGACGTGCCATCTTTTCTCCTTATTCTTTATGGACAGCAAGATATAATCCTCCAGGATGGATAACAGCACAAATATAAGACCTTAAGTCTTTAGATGTCCAGTTTTTCAGTTTTGTATGGCCACTGAAAGGAAAAAAGTTCAAATTCCGGGTAATGTTTTTAATATGGCAAGTTTCCCGATTTGGATAAAACTTTTCGATGGTGGAGGCAATTGGTGCAAAATGCGTCATACACTGGTTCTTCCAGTTGAGCTGGATCAATACAGATCAATATTCAGGCTAGGAGATTTCTCTACTTCCCCTCTATAGTTTTCTTCGTGGAAGAATGATGAAACAGTTCACGATTTGAGTTTGAGCGTCAGCAAAATGAACGATTCTACAAACTGTATTGATATTAATATTAAAGACATAAATCCAAAGCATCAAGCCTGTGGTATTTCTAATTTCTATTACTTATAATGCCTATTTCAAAGCAGTCAAGAGAGAGGCCAAGATGACCAAGACACCACCCAACAAGGAAGTGATGGCACCAACCAGATTCAAAGACAACAAGTTGCCCAAGACATTGATGACAGTAGAGACCAATTGGGTCAAGATCGACTTAACACCACTGATGAGGTCAGACAACTCAGAATTCAAAGAGTCACCCAAGTCGGTAACGGCTAGGATGTTGTCCAAGGCAGAAGTGGCCTCGGTCAATAGGTTGTTGATGGTGCTGGTGATCTCAGTCAAACCAAGACCAGAACCCAAGGCATCAACAATGCTCTGGACCAAAGAGGTCACGACAGAAAGGATTTGGTTAACGACATCGGTTGGAAGAGAAGTACCTCCCAACAAACCGGTAAGACTGCTCAAAAGAGAAGAGACCTTGGTCAAAGCGGTACCAGTAGCAATCAAATCAGAAAGAGAACCAGTGGCGACAGCAGCAGCTTGAGCTTGAGCCTCAGCATTTGGAGCCGCAACGGCGACTGGGGCAGCAGCAGCATTTGGAGAAGCGATGGCGACAGCTTGTGGAGCAGCGACTGGAGCAGCAGAGACAGCAGTGGCCAAGACGATGGCAGCGAGAGCGGAGGCAGAGAATTTCATTTTGATTGGGGACTGTTTGTTTTGATGGGGATGAATAAAAGTTTTAATCCAAGTTCTAAGCGGATTGACGGGACCTTATATAGTTTTACATCCTCTCTCATAGAACAATCCTCACACCCAATACGGATGTTGATCCTATGGACCAAACCGCGATCAGGCAGATCTCAATAGACCAAAACCAGGTACCCTATGTGCCCTCTGGAATGTCATATACTTTTGTAGAGCCAAACGCACTGTCATGGCCACATAATTGTATCTTTAGGTCGATGTTGTATCGTGCTGCATGACATGTAACATATGCATACGCAAACTTTTTGGTCCAATTGTTCATCTTTTCGAAGGGTCACCTAATTTCCAATGGAGGGATAGCAGATATATTCAATACATAGAATTTGACTTTATACTTTTATAACTTTAACGCTCCTGCGAGCTCTTGTAGGACAGAAATTTTGGTTTTTTCTTCCCAACCTTCGTTGATCTCGAAACTTGGCATAGATAGGTTCCTCATAACCTCTTCTGAAATGAGACTACAATAGCTCTCATTTATGTATAAGCATATGTATATACCATCTGGGATGGTTATGTTGCACTACGCATATAACCCTGACAGACGAGATGTGTACATCGATGATCGATCATTTTGAATCGACTCCAAGGTTATGTGAAGTGTGTGGCGTCATAAAGGTGGTGATAGATACAGATCACACAATCTAGTTTAGATATAGCTCATAGAAGGTATTTGGACACGTTTTCAATATTGAAAAAAAAATTGCGTATATTTATGTGGCATCCAATTCTATCCACACACTCTCTGGTCCCGATCAGGATGCTGGAGGATGCAGCGTGCAGCGTGCACGATCTAAAGGACCAATTCCAAATATTAAGTACTGACAAGGTGTGCCTACCGACCACCAGATATAGGAAATGAGAAGAATTCCAGATCGTCGCTCCGTATTAAGCGACTCATTGACCATGTTGGTCTTTAGTAAGGTACACCGAATACATATCACGGACGCGCATGTACTTACACAGGGACACTTTGTGCAGAACTTTCAAGGATTCAAAGCATCATTCACTTCACTTCCAACAGATGATTGATCGACAAGCAATGATCATCAGTACAGAAGTTTGTCAGTTTTACATTACTGTCTTCGTAAATTTTAATGGCCACTTGAGAGATCAAGTGCTGTGTACATACCCTGTGGGCCTACTCCCACTGCCGATTAGAGAGAGTATAATTACCGCTTTTGTCAGATATTCCTTCGAGCTGCGTATTGCCCAAACAAAATTCACGCATACAAAAAATAATGAATACTTTCGGACTCAATACAAAGGCAAGCTACTATTAGTGAGATCTCAGACTTCACGGCGGCAAATTGCAACAATGGCTTGTCCTGGACCCTGGACAGTTATGGAGCATCCGCCGCCATCGGAAGAGTAGGCTTAGCCCCCAGCTGCCTTTTTCCGATATTCACTGTATTGGAATTCCTGGTCTGCATCTCAAGCCTTCCTATCTTTACAGCCATTTGTAGGACAGACTAAATGCCTCGCGAGGGAAATCTATTAGACAATGAGATCTGGAATATCATTTTCGGAACATAATGAGGTGGATCATGGGAGGGTTGATTTTTGTTAATCATGCTCTCAAACTAACATCCGCAGGTTCTATCATCTAAGATACGCATGAGCACGATATAAATCAAGTTATACTGGCCAACCCTTGGATGTACGAAAAATGAGCTATTAACATCTCAAGATCTTGAGAAGAACATCACAAAGCGCGAGTGGTTTAGCGGTAAAATTCCAAGTTGCCATCTTGGAGCCCCCGGTTCGACTCCGGGCTCGCGCAATTTTTTTGATGTTCGAACGAATTACAGTAGTACCAGTAGTCATGGTGGCTATGACTATATATATTATATATAATTATGTATATAATTCATTAAACATAAATTACTACTACATATATTAAGCTAGGTGTTCTAATAGGCGAATAATTTTATATAATTTAAATTGTTGTTTTTTAATTCACAATGTTGTAGTTGCCTTCTCGAAAGACTCTTGGTTTTGAAAACGACTCACCTAGATTTCTGAAATCATTAAAAATATGGAAATATTTTCGGATTCACATCTCGAACTATAGATACTTAATCACCTTATTATATTCAGAGAATTCCAGTGACGATAAAAAACCTTTTCTTGGTCCCAAATTTCCTGATTTTTCACTATTGTAAAATACCGAACTCATATCGCTTGCAAGTCATGAGAAAACTCCACTTGTTATTGTGCCAGACAAGTATGAAGAGCATTGTTTTGAAGATTGCAGTACGTTCATTATATCAAAAAAGTTAACTCATCAATTAATTATCCTAAAAGTTAAATTCCCCTCTAAATTGGTTGAGATCCATTCCTGGCCTGATTTTCTCCAATAAGTCTCTTCTATCCATAGCGATGAATGCTCTCTTCAGTGTCTCCATAATACTTGTACTCTGGTTGGCCACTGAAGTATAATTTTTCAAGTCCGATGGATCCAGTCCTTCAACGTTATGCATGGATAGAGCACCAAGTAAATGTTCAGCAGCCTCCTTATAACAACCAATGTTGATAGATGAGACCCCTAAGTTATATCTTGCACGAACAAAACTTGGCTTGAGTTGAAGAGCGCGATGGTACGCCTCTATAGCCTCTTCAGATCTGCTGGAATTTGCTAATGAAGCACCCAGACGGTTCCATAGAAGAGCATCATTTGGGCGAACAGCCAACGCAGCTTTGAAACAGTCAATAGTCTTATCGAAATCATCATTTGCGTAGAACAGTACACCAAGGCCCATTTGAACATCAGCATCAATGTTAGCGCCAGTCGGAGACAGCTGCGCGGCCTGTAAAAACAGTTCAGTGACACGCTTGTGCAAGGAATAACGATCCTCATCATTGATTTTTGGATTCGTCGTACGCGCACGTTCAGAAATCTGTGGATATTTAGTCTCGATCCAGCGTTCGAGAGTAGCAAATGCAGCATTATCGTAGCCTTCGTTGATATAGGAGACAGCCAAAGTCATCAGCGCATTCAAGTTCTTCGGGTCAAGGGAAAGGCACTTCTCCAGAGCCGTCAGACCTGCAATTTCCTTCTCGTTCTGTGTTTGCACCTCTCCAAGTTTCAACCAAGCATCGATATGTTCTGGATTCTCTTGCACCGCAGCTTCAAAAGCCAATGCAGCTTCAGATAACTTTGCACCGTTCTCCATTAAGGTACAGCCAATCTCATAAGCGTTTGGCGCATGACGGAATTGGTTTGTTTGTTCGAAGTTGTATTGACCAAAGTTGACTCTGTTCTGAGCATACGTAGCAAAATCTTTCTCCCAAGAGGGTTCTTGTCCAATCAGATCATCATCATGTTGATGGATAGCGTCCCAAACCTCATCGAAGTTCGCTTGATATTTATCATCGATCACAATTTCTGGCTCAGCATCTTTTGTCTGTGCTTCTTCGACAATTTCCTCTTCTGCTTGCTTACCCTGTTGCTTCGTCAGCTGCTCATCAATCTCCTGAAATTGGGATTCCCATTGCTCCTGGTTACCCAACTCAACAATCTTAGAGTTTGCATGAGAAGGTCTGATGGCACTTTGCAACCCGCCGCCTGCATATCCTTGGAACATAGGCTGGTAAGCACCTATTCTTGAATTCATCATCTGAGTGTTCAGATGTTGCTGTTGCACTGAAGGGGACATGTGTTGAGTATTTACTGTTATTGAAGATGGGGAAGCTGATCTGAATTCAGACGACCAGGCAGAACCGTTCGATCTCAAAGAGACGGAAGATACATCTGATTTGAACTCAGCGGACCATTTGTTGTTCTGCATGCCTACTTTTGGCTGAAACTGGGCCATCTGGTTCAACTCCCTTTGCATTGGCTGGAAGTTGAAGTTGTCATGTGGGGCCATAAACTGATTCATGCGCTTTAATCATTGTTAGTAAGAAGGAAATATGGGAGTGACTTAGCGTAGCACATACCTGCTGATCTACTTGGTTCATATGTTGTTCTTCTCTCATTCCCTGCTGCGAATCTTGGTGACTGAATCCAGGTCCGTGGAGAGACCGGTCCTCCTGATTGTGCTTATTGAATTGGGCCAGGGGGTTTCTGGCCGTGGAACACTCTGCTCCCCCAAACATGGACATTGTTGCTGTTGTTATTGTCGTATAGGCCCTTGTATACTTGTGGAAGAAGGTCGAAACTAGTGGAAGATACTCTTTCCTATTGTTCTGTCTTTTCAGCTGCAATAATTGGAACGGCCGGTCAAATGGTTGTGGGCAGCACTGATTTATACTGGATGGCGAACACCTTTGCACCAGAATAAGTTTTAGCCGAGGGAGGTGTCAGAGGGGGTGCCTCTATTGTATTTGCGAAGGTATCGATGTGGATGATTAATTCCAGAAGTTCACAGGGTTGTCCGTTTCATGGCTATTGCGATTATGGATGTTTCCGGATGCGGAAGGTAAATGCGTATAACAGGATAACTCGCTGACCTTGATCTGTGGACTAAGTGGACTCGCGTAGTCTTCACAGACCAACTTTCTGAAATTTGCAGTCCAAATTTGATAGAAGTATTTTATATAGAGGAAGTGCTGACAGCAATAACACGGAAATTATAAGACAAACACATCAGACTGAACCTGAAACCAAAAATTCAGACCATAAGGTTTCTAGAAGAATGAGCAACCAACGACTCTCGAAGACAGAGAGGCAACAACTAGCCTTGGAGAGAAGAAAGAACCATGTTCTCGACCAGAGGAGAAGAGAGCATTTGAAAGTTGATAGGCCATCAGAATCAAATCATTCGACCAGGACAATCAATAATAGACATTATAACATCGGAATTGCCTTTGATAGTGTAACAGAACAGCCATCGGGCACTCCGCCCCAGCGGAAGAGCACTTCACACAACATTCTGTCCCTTGCGGAGCTAATAGCGAAGAAGAAGCAAGAAGGGCAGTTGGATATACCAAAATTCTTGTCAAAGAGGGAAAGGCAAGAGATCGAAGACATAAAAGAGATTCAGGAACTTCACAAGAAGAAAAATCTGGAACTGGAGCAGGACCTGGAGCAGAAAAAACTGCACAGGATCACAAAAAGACCGTTTGAGCCATCATATTCACATTCAATCATACCGAAGAGAACCAGAGAGGATGAGATTAAGTTGAGGAAATTAACAGAGAAGAACGGAAGAGGAAGAAAATTTCAGTTTGATTGGGATAATGATGAAGACACTACGAATAATGACCTCATCTCCCAGTATGGCTTACCAGACATAGAAGTGCGAACACGGGGTGGCACGGAGCAGGTAAGAGACCAAACCGAGGAACTACACTGGTCACAGAAGGCTCTTGATAAGATGAAGAACAGAGACTGGCGCATCATGAAGGAGGATTTTGAGATAATCACCAGGGGTACTGGGCTGGTCAATCCTTTAAGATCTTGGGAGGAGTCATCAATCCCATCTGAACTTTTGAATATCATCGACAGACTTGGATACAAGGAGCCAACACCGATCCAAAGAGCATCTATTCCTATATCGTTGAAAAGGAAAGACCTTATCGGTGTTGCCGAAACAGGTTCAGGGAAGACATTGGCCTTCCTAATCCCAATGCTCTCAAGACTCTTGCAACTACCCAGATTGAATGACATAACCAAGTCTGATGGTCCATATGGTTTAATTTTGGTCCCAACAAGAGAATTAGCACAACAAATTGAGTTGGAGCTTAACAAGTTCGTGAAGTATCTCCCACATATTGACACAATATCCATTGTTGGTGGAAAGCTGATTGAGAAGAACATCTTAGACTTACAGAACAAGACCATCGAGATAATTATTGCAACCCCTGGACGTCTCATTGACTGCTTAGAGAGGCATTATCTTGTTCTCAATCAGATTCAGTTCTTGGTCCTGGATGAGAGCGATAAGATGATTGAGATGAACTTTGGTGAACAAGTAGAGAAGATTACAGAGTTTATCACTAACTCGCAGCGTCAAAACATGATGTTTACTGCCACATTGACAAATGAGGTGGAGAATCTTTCAAGAAAGTACGTGAACGAACCTGCTATTGTGAATATCGGATCTGCATCTTCCAAGGATATTAGTGTCAATGAGAGAATCGCACAAAAGTTTGAGTTCTTTAATACAGGCGATGAGTTCAAGAAGCAGAAAACGCTGGAGAAGATTATCACTTCCCAACAATACAAGCCACCAATCATAGTATTCATTAACTATAAAGAGACTGGTGAACAACTGTTTAGACTTCTTCAATCCAAGGGAGTTCTGGCATCGATCATTCATGGCTCGAAGAGTCAAGATCAGAGAGAGTATGCTTTAAAGCAGCTGAAAGACGGCAGAGTTGATGTCTTGATCGCTACTAGCGTTGCAAGCCGTGGTATTGATGTCAGCAATGTCTCTTTGGTGATCAACTATCAGATGACGAGGAAGATTGATGAATACATCCACAGAATCGGAAGAACGGGTAGAGCTGGTAACTACGGTACTGCTATTACTTTTCTATGTGACGAGACAGATGCTCCAATCTATCCAGAGTTGAAGAAGTTACTTCAGAAGAGCGGGAACAAGGTTCCAGACGAGTTCAAGAAGTTGGGTATTGGATTACAAGCAATCATATAATACAGTGTATCAAGTGATCTAAGTCTAGTTTATTAGAATTGAATATTGTATCAGTGGCATCAAGAATAAGATGGTGCAGTAGATAGTTGTGGACTTGAAGTCAGCACGTGTGACAGGTTGATAGAGTTCATCATGTTCACTTCATGGACAGCTTTCTCAATTTTTGAACGTATATCTCCTGGATTGAGGTCCTTAGGTCTCTTAGATCCTTTAGAGATAAGTTTGAAAACATGGTTAACAGTATTTTCGTCAGTGGTAGCCGACATAGCCAGAATCAATTTTCTGATTTTGCTTTTAGCTTCATACTCGTCCATGTGGCGGTGCAGTTTATCCTTGTAGCTCTCATGACAGCTCTTCAACTGAGTGAACGGTAATTCTTGAAACTTTGCGCTGTTTACTATTCTGAGCAACACCTGCAGCGTGTAATATGCGTCGTTCACAGAAGGATGGAAAGGTTTTGTTTCTTCAATCTCCAAAGCCAGTGCGAGCTTCCGTAAGTTCAGACCTTTAGGGTAAAGAGACTGCCTGCAGAGGATATCAGTATCAATCTTTTCAATTTCATTTGGAACATTGATGTTAAGCATCCTCAATGACTTCAAATCCCGTTCCAAGTTATGTCCAATGATACAGACATCATGACCCATGAGAACGGATTTATCGAAGAAGTAGTATCTGAAAAGACGTTTGATGAACCGCTCAGCCTCAAGAAGATCTAGCTTCACAGGGGTAGCAAACAAGTTGCTTAGCACACCTGACTTTTTTGCAAGCTTTCTTCCCTTGATGTCCAATTGGATCTTATAGATAGAGTTCCTTGCCTTATCATAGATACAGAAACCAACATCCGTCACTGTGGATTCACCACCTGTATCAACCGAGATGATAATAGCCTTATGAGAGAGAATCATTCCCATATTATGCCCCTTCTGCCTATTTGAGGAAAAGTATCCATCTGCATTAGATCGGAAGCTGTTCAACGTGGACTCAAAGGGTAATTGCCTGTCCCTTTGGAGTGAGCGCACAACCTTTTCAGTAAGTTGATAGCTTTGTGAGAGGGCCTCGTAGTCCCTAGAGGCAGTGGTGAGACCGCGTTTGAAGAGGAGCATGTGGATTCACCGTTATGGCACGCCTCTTATCGCTGATCTGTTGATTTATTAATTTGTTTGCTTTTCCTTATCAAGAAGGGGGTCTCACATGACACAAAAATTATGACACAGAGAACTACAAAACAACAAGGAAGTAGATTTCGAAAAGGAGGTAATCATTCATCATCACTGGTTTCATAGCCACCCACAAGACTCGCAGGTTGTGTCAAAGGCTTTTTTAAGAGCTTTAGGCCCTCCAATACAGTGCCACTGAGGATTCCGGTCCGAGATGCTTCGATCTGTTTCATTGGTTCTTCAAATTTTTGGGGAGTGGTCTCCTCTGGCTCCTCCACAAGAGGTTCTTCATTGACCTTAAATCTCTTAGAGTCATATTTCTCTAAAAGGCCGATTACGACTTGCTCTGTTTCTTCTTCCAATTCTCTCTTCTTCTGCCTTACAGCCTCTGGATTAGGATCCTCATGTGCCCATTTCACATTGAGGACATCTGTTCCATAGAGACTTTGCCCATGCATAACCTCTTTAGCAAATTGTGCATTGCTTTCATTTTTATAGGTCACAAAGGCGCAGTTCTTACCAGCGATGACATTAATCTTTGAGATCTTGCCCAGTTTCCTGAACTCATGGTTGATTACATCTTGCACACCATTCTTGTTAAGAACACCACCGATATAGAGTGTCTTATTTACCGTGTTGAAGCTTCCGACACCACTCATGTCATCTCTGTATTCACTAAATCTCTCGCGGCCGAAGCAGTCCACGGTCAAAGGAAAGATGTCATCATCATTTGGGATTCTATGGAGGTATTCACAGTTCTTTCCTTTGCAGCACATACCCTTAGCGAAAAATAAGCAGAAATAGCCTTTCCCATGTTTTTCACCCTTCGTATAACCACAATCTCTATCAACGTTCAGTTTATACTTAGACTGCACAAGGGCATGGCTGCTAGCACCACCGCTCCATTTATTGTACCAGATGTTGAACACCGTACCACTCTGCGGTGGCAGTTCTTCTTCAAACTCTTCAGGGTTCACCTGGATTCGTGCAGGCTTTTGCTTGGGCACTGCGAGTTCCTTAGACATTGGCGTAGTTGTCCTGTCTTTGACTTTGTTGCGGTAAAGTTCTGTTCTTCCTGAATTTTTCTCGATCGGGGAGCCATAAAGACCCAAAGGTCCTGCATGACAGTGAAAAATTACTACAAATATATCAAAACAAAAGATTAAAGCCATTTATATTTCCATTCTTTTTTTTTAATTAATGTACACAAGTGCCATCACTCATAAGCAAATCCCAGCTTTTTTTATGTGAGTATGTACAACACTAAGCTTTGCCACAGAGTTGACAGCAAGAACAGCAAAATAAAAACCAGAAGAAGGGCAATATATCACAAAACACAATATCTGAACAATAGGAAATGCAGTCTGGTATGTGGATGGACGTATATATGTGTGTGATATAATATTTCAGGCAGGAAAGGCTTGAGTTATTGGAGGGAAATCATAAGTCGTCAATAGGAAGCCTTTTCAGAGAGCCTGGATGGTGGATAAATTGCAGATGGTGGATAAATTGCAGATGGTGATAAATAAACGGTCATGCCATAATTCATTAACTAAAGTGGGGGTCGTAGGAATTCTTCATTCATCTTTCTCGTTAATCTTCTGGAAATCAATCTCATCCAATATGGCCTTAGCACCTTGTTCTTTCAACAAGTTTGCCAATTCTACACCGGCACTCTCAGAATCAGTTCTAAAGTCAGCAATATGTTTCTGGATCTGATTTTCAACATGACGAGTCCCATCAACAGAGATCACCACGGCTTTCAGGTCCAAGATTCTGGTCTCCTCGTTAAAGTGTGATGCAACGCCAATCGGCACAGAACAGCCACCCTCCAAAGTTCTCATAACGGCTCTTTCAGCTAGACAACACACGGTAGCATTCTTATCTTCGATGGTCTCCAAGATGGACTTCATGAGAGCGTCTCCCCTTCTAATCTCAATACCCAAGGCACCTTGGCCAACAGCGTGGAACATGATCGAAGAATCCAAACGTTGCGTTATACGGTGATCCAATCCCATTCGAACCAGACCAGCGGTCGCCAAGATGATACATTTAAAAGGAGTCTCAGGGTCATCCAACTTTCTCAATCTTGTTTGCAAGTTACCGCGGACACTTTCAAAGATCAAGTGTGGGAAATGTCTCTTCAGTTGAGCAGATCTTCTCACTGAAGAGGTACCAACCACAGAGGCAGCTGGCAAGTCATTCAAAGTTTGATATGGAGAATCTTTAGCCATGCACACGGCATCGCTTGGATCCTCTCTCTTAATAATACAACCCAATTCAAACTCATCTGGTAAGTTTGTTGGCATATCTTTTAGAGAATGCACAATCAAATCAAGCTTATGAAACTCACCGAGGTCCTCCAATAGTAGAATCTCCAATTCTTTGGTCCACAGGGACTTACCTCCGAATGAGTAGAGAGGCTTGTTCTGAACTTGATCACCCAGAGTGGTGAGAGCAAGGATTGGACATGCTATGCTAGGAAAGTTGTTCTTGATGAGCCCCTTCACGATGTTTGATTGAGCCACTGCCAATTGGGATTTGCGGCCTCCAATGAAGATCTGTTCTGGTACATACGGAACGTTGAATGCAGTTTCCACAGCACCACCGTTTGTGGACTGTAGGGACTGTGGTATCACTTCATCATCCAGGACAAAAGAGCTCGTGCTGTTTGAGGACACGGTCTTTGGTTGGGATCCGTGAGACATCTTTCTGAGAGTGTTAGTGGTTGACTGTGGGCCAAAGATCGAATGTTGTGATGCAGAGTCAAGGTGGATTGGTGATGAGAGCATTGTCCTGAGGTCAGAGTTTCTTAGGGCGGGTGAGGGGACAAGAGGGCAGCAGCGTCTTAGGGAGAGATTAGCAAAGCAATACTAAGGACAAGAACCAGAAGACAGAAGACAGAACAGTCTGAGAGCTGAGGTTCGTCTGAGGTTCTTCAAGTTTGATGAGAATTCGGGCTTCTGCTTTTTTTTTTCGCTCGGCTCGAATTGGCTGAACGAAAAATGAAAAAAAAAGGAGCAAGTGGACGGTTGGAGCAGCAGAGGTCTTCTTTCACGATGAGATGAGCCCAATCAGTTGGTTGGTTGGTTCGTTGGATGGCTTGCGATAGTTATAAATACTGCTGGCGTAGTAGCAGAGATGCTATGTGATGAAAAAGTCCGTGGGATGGGTAAAGATAAACAAGAAGGGCTTCGAATTCTTCCTTTGTGCCAGATGGTCTGGGTTTTATACAACAACGGGCCGGGACTTCGATACCGTTTTAGGCCATAGTCTGCAGCCAATGAAAAGGCGCAAAATTGTAAGCGTTCGTCTCTTCAGCCCCCAGTGGACTCGGGGCGGTAGGGCCACGGGCTGGGCATTCCTATTCAACCCAGTCAGGACGAACCCTTCTGCTTGTGATCTTAGAAGGAAACCTGGTCGGAGAGGCGCAGGCGATCAGCCCATGGGTGGAGTTTAATTTTCAGATTCTACTATATGTATCTCTCTCATTGGAAGCGCTCATCAGGTACCATATTCCTAAGTGTGGTTCCACAGCTGAAGATAAAACGGGCTGCTTCCCTCACTTAGGTAATACTCTTGATGTTACGCTCCAGGTTTCCTCTCCTAGTAATTACTGATAATTTTGACGCATCACCCGGGATCTCTATATAAGGGACGGTGCTTTCGTACATCGATAAATCACACTGTGAGACATAACTCGATGAATAACTGAATTAAATAAGTCCCCGTAGAAGGGTATATACCCTGTCTAGACCACATAATCATACAGGTCTAGTCTTGGAGTAACTTAGAGTTGTTTCCGCTCCGCTGATTGGCCAGCTAAAAACACCCAATTTTCCATGTAGACACAAAAAAAACGGCAATTTCTTTTTCTCTCCAAGATTATTGTTTACGTAAGTGAAGTATCCCCAACCATTACCCGGCTGTCTCCAAACTACTTTCTTGTACTCTTGTGTGAATTTGAAGAAGTAAGTGCGTCCAATACGCACGGTTACACACACAATGGGAATCCTAAGAGGTAAAGGGTTATATAAAGATATTGATAATGGGATCCAGCTACGCTATGTCTATCAGATGGACAATATAAAGCCGCTGATACAGAAATTTGTCTTGTTGATTATGTCGGTCTTAGTCTACATCAATCTCATGGAGAAGACCCCAAAGATGCGCCGTCTATGGGTAATGGCTGTTTTATTAGTTATAAACTACTTTTTTCCTATCAATAGAGGTATGGTAGACTCTTATATTCCCGTTTTGTTACTCTGAATTGTGGTATACTAACTTAAGCTTAAGAGAGGTCTGTTTCTATATCTCAAGGCATTGGCCTTGAAATATCAGAGACAAAGGGTACCATATTTGCACAAACCACACATGAATTCATAACTATGAACAAGATCGTTGATGTGGTGATTTTGGAGGGGTTTAGAGGATTAGAAGTTGTTTTCTATCTAGCGTGTATCGTGGAAGATCATCCAAAATTGGTTTTGATCTTACGGGTGAGTATTGCAGTTTCATACAAACAAGAGAAGAGAACCAACCGCTAACACATAAATAAAGGATGCACCTCTGATGCTTGATGAGCTCAAGATGATAAGACATGATATAAGGAAGATCATTTTGAAGTGAATTCGATGACTGTGAGACTCCATGAGCAGGAAAAATACGATTGGTTCAATCCACGAGAGAAATCAAACCGATCTGCCTGTTTCGTGTTGGGAGAAGCATCGGACTATTACGAGATTTAAAGTCAGAAGTTGCTGTGAACTTGAAGAAGTACATAAGTAAAGCGTCATTCTGCAACTTTTGATAGTTTTTGCCAGTTCAAAGTTCTCGACGTGTTGTCTAGTGACTGGCCAGCATTTGGACAAAGATGTCGTTGCTGAAAGAGCAATTTTTACGGGGTAGTCCGTTGACATGCTGAATGGTCTTTAACTGAGAGCTTCTTCAATTCCTCAGACTCTTATAGCTAAAGGACGCTAATCCTGATCATTTGATGAGCTGCCGGCAGTTTTGAAGTACTTATTTTAATCTAGAAGGACAGAATCGGAGAGATCGATACTGCTGTCCTTGAATATTTACATCCCAAAAAAAGAACAAGCATCGTGTGGCATTTTGAATTTTCAGAGATCACTAAGCTCCAAACTCAAGTTTATAAATAAATGAAACAAATAAATTGGTGGATGGTCGAACTGATGTCGAAAGATTTAGAATCATGAGTTTTTCTAGCACCTGGAGACAACTGGAGCGTATATGATCAAGGGGAAATGGAGTCTTAGGTAAGGAATCAATTTAGTATGGAATCTTTTTCAATGCGCGTAGATCTATTCAAATTATTGAATGCCAGCGTCTGGTTTAACACTCTTTCCGATTTTGGATCGCCATTCCCGCGCCCTCTCAAATCCATTTTTGCCATCTTTATAGCTCTTTAAGGTATTTCGTATCTTATCTTTGCTAGTCCCAACAAAGAGTCCACTGCTAGATTGGAATACAGGCTGATTCAACGGCTGTCCGCCAATGATAACAACATTGCTATCACCCTCTTGATTCTCTGGAACTCTTGCAGTCACATTGTCACCATCCCGGTTAAAGAAGACTGCACTGCCTTCCTCGATACGTGAACCATTCACCTCCAGTGCACCCCCTATTAGATATAGAAATACATTATAGCTCTTAGAGAAAGGTTGAACAAGTTCACCGCCTGGTGCCATCTTGAAATGATAGTAATCGACAGAGACATGAGCTAAATCCCTATCTGATTTGACGCCATAGGAATCACCGGAAATTAGTTTAATGCTGAGTTTGTCATTGGGCTTCACGACGGGAATATTTTCTCTTTTCAATTCTCTATACAGGGGATCACAATTTTTCAGGTCACTAGGCAAATCAACCCACAATTGCAGTCCAATACAAGTACCATCATGATCATCCCCCTTCACAGCGATTTCCGCATGCACAATACCCTTACCAGCAGTCATGAACTGTAGGTCACCCTCTCTGAGCATGCCACTGGATCCTGTGAAGTCCTCATGCGCAATGCACCCTTGGAGAACGTAGGTAATTGTGGAACACCCAGAATGTGGATGATCAGGAAACCCGCCTGGTGGCTTCACAGTGAAGTAATCACATAGAAGGAATGGAGTGAAGTTCCTCATTGGCAGGATACCAATTGATCGATGTACTCTTGCGCCAGTCCCTTCAGTTTTGGCAACAGTAATGATGGTTTTGAAGGTAGAACGAGCTTTCATCGTGGGTGAGGGAGTCGATACCGAGAAATGGTTCAGAGTTCTTCAAAGTCCAAGGACCTGTTACGACAGTCAATTTAAGAGTTGCAGGCTTCAATAACAATTGACATTTGTGAGGCCTTGCTGGCTGTAGCGAATCTCGTTTGATGGCCCAATTTATTGATATCACCCGCACTATCAGAATTGCGTCCCTTACCGGAAAATGTGCCAAATTTTCGCGACCATTCTGCTTCTCAAAAAAATCACAGAAAGTGGAACTTTTCCAGCCTACATCACTTTGAAAGTGCAGGCAAAACCCTCCATAGGAAACCCATAGGCCTCTGTCTCAAGAGCAGAGAAAAAAGAAGAAGAAGAGCCACCGAGAAGTCATGAGTAGTATTGTCAGTGAGTACTTGTTAATTCATGTCTATATGTGCCCCCTCCATGGGTCCATGTTTACCGCTCAAGTATATGCTAACTGCGCAAACAGACAAGAGTGGTGTACGTTTCGCCCCAAAGATACGTCAGCGTCGTTCAGTGACAGGTACTCCATCAGAGAGTAGAAGACCAAGCGTAACACCATCCATCAGCACGACGCCAACTGTCGTCTCCGAAGATGAACCACAAGACGAAGATGAAGAGGAACACGGCGATGAGGAAGATTTTGGAGACTCAATATCGTCGTCAGCGTTAGATGCCATGGTTGCCCCAAGTATATCGAGAAGAGCCAGTGTGGCGGAACCAACCGCTCCAGCTACGAAACAGAGAAGATTATCTACACTGAGTAACACGCAGAGAAGCGGTGACATTTTCCGAAAGAACTCATTCTCACAGGAGCCCCCTTCTAAAGGTCAGGTAATCGGCATTCCATTCCCACCGGTATCCGCTGCTGCGAAAAGAAGACGATCAAGTGCTGCATCTGGACCGAAGGCACTTGTTGCGAAGCGTCGTTCTGTAAGTATTGAGACCCCTACTACTCTTGCCCTCCCTACACCACCGCCAACACAGGATGGCTCTGTACATTATGAGATGACTAAATCACAAGGTAAACAGCCGGAGGAGATTATTGAAGAGGTCAATGAACAAGAGGAGGCGAAGGCAGAGATTAAGTATGATGAAAATGGGGATCTTAAGGTGGATATGCAAGAGGGTATTATTGTTATTAGGAGAGGCGGTGATGGAACAGAGATTCTGAAGAAAGTTCTGTATGATCCGATGGATCCGGACCAAGTGAAGAATGTTATTACACAAGATCATCGTATAGCTGCATTTGGCCAGATCTCTAAATCTATTTATTCACTGTCCCCCGATGTCGCTGCTCGTCTTACTATTGACGAGGAAAAATTCACCATGGAAGATTTGTGTAAACCTTCTTTGCCCATTGGTAAGGCTTCTACACATTTTGAGATGGCTGAACAGGCGAGAAAGAACAGGCTGCAGGAAAGGGCTAAGAAAAGAATGATTAGAAGCAAAGCTAGACTGGAGAAGAGATCAATTGCAAGTTTTGAAGATGATGTTAAAGACATTTCTAGTATAAAACGTGAGTCCATGCTTCTGGATGAGGAAGATGAAGGTCCAGCAAATGTTGCCATTCAATTGAAGCTTAAAGATGGTCAACTTATCGTTGATGAAGAATCGACAGTTGTTGATCGTCATAGGAATACTTCACACGCCAACAGAGAGAGACAAGATGAGAACCCATTTGAGAATGTTGTCAACTCTGCAACCTATGGAAGACAGAGATATACGGATAAGTGGGATAGCCAGGAAATTGCTAAGTTCTATAAGGCTTTGGGGCAATGGGGCACAGATTTCGCCTTGATCGCGCAAATGTTCCCTCATAGAACCAGAAAGCAGGTGAAGTCTAAGTTTATTCTTGAAGAGAAGAGGCGTCCTAGACTAGTGGAACTGGCTCTATCCAATAAGCTGGGTGCCGAATTTGACTTCGAAACGTATTGTGCTGATTCGAATAAGACTTTCGTTACACTGAATGAATTCAACGCCAAGCTGGGCAAGCTGAAAGAGGAACACGAAGAAAACTTGAAAGAACTGAGTGTAGCAAAGGAAAAGGCCAAGGAGGAGGACTTGCAGAGGCAGAAGAAGAGAGAGCACGAGATCCAGACTGGTCAGAGAATAATGACAAGACAAGAAAGACTCACGGAGTTAACAAAACACGAAACAGTTCTTGGTTCCATCGACGATATCAAGAAGCAGAGGCAAGAGGAAACAGCGAGTGCCACATAATGATTACAGTATAGTTTTGTATAATGGTTTTAGGAATAATTGGAATAGGGTTGTATGTTTTATAGCGAGAATTCATCGTAATGCATGGGCTGAGAATCGCTGGTTCTAGACACAGTATCAGTTTCTCTTACATAAGCCGTCACTTTTTTCCGAACGGCGTAAATTTCCTACGTATACCAATTAAGCAACGAAAATATAAACAACGGCGAGCAGTTGGCAGAGTGAAATATTTGAAGTACTCTTCCGTGTGCCTATTACACTCCTTGAAACATTCAAAACTAATCATATCCTCGAAAGGAAAGGGAATACGCTTAATCTCGAAGGACACTCCGAAAGTTACTTATTGTTTTTCTTGGGGAGGGGCTATCTGTTTTAATTGAACATGTCTAATACAATGAACCTTGAAGGCAAACCACAACTCTCATCGATCAAAACTAGTATAGAGGAGGAGGCCACTGGTGCCATCTATCAAGTTATCAAGGAATTCAGAGCGCGCTTGGAAGATGAATTAACACTGCATGTTGGTGATAAAGTTGAAGTTATATCAGATGATAAAGAGTACAACGATGGTTGGTACATGGGTAAATCATTGGCTACGGGAGCTGTTGGCCTCTATCCGAAGGCATTCACACAACTGGTTCCAAGTTTATCGAGGCCCAGCCTTCTCAGATCCAGATCCAGACGCATCGCTAGTCCCGTTTCTACATCATCTCAAAGTTCACCAATCCCGAGCAAACAGGTAGCGGCCATCTCAATATCGAGCAAAGGGTCCAGATTTGATGAATATCCAAAACCCGCGCTGGATCTGAAAGATGAACGACCAAGTGTTGTATCAAACGCACTTTCAGATATCGATAAGGCATTGGAAGAATTGAGGACTGACGCTGGCGCTACAGAGCTTGAAGACAAGCGTACAAGTTTCAGCGGTGAATCTAAGGAATCTCTGAATCCGGAATCTGTTGAATCGTGGTCCCCTGAACAGGTGACATCTTACTTCTCCTACTTGGGTTTCGATGCTGGGTCTGCTGGTCAATTTGCCAAGCATAAGATCACCGGTGCTATTTTGCTCGAGCTGGAATTGGCCTACTTGAAAGAACTTGATATTTCGTCATTTGGTACAAGATTCGAGATCTTCAAAGAGATTGAGGCCTTGAAGGAACTTGCCAAACAAAGAAGAGCGTTGGGTGATTCTAGTTACGAAGAGACCAGTTCACTTCAGGCTCCACCAGAACTTTACAGGGACAGTCTTTTATCAAGAAGTAACATTGATGATGATTTGGACACGTTCACCCGGCCGTTGGGACACACCAGAAGAAAATCAAGGTCTCTGGATGATATCCCAGAGACCAAGGCCCATTTGCAGAGTCCAATAATACCACAGACATTGATGAAGTCCACGCACCCTCCAAGCTCCCAGATCCCGCAAGTTCCCAGATCCCCTCTAGAGGATCACTTCCTGTCTCCTAGAAAAGCGCCGCAGCCACCTTCATATCCATCACCTATCCAATTACGAGATGGTAGAACCTCTGGCCAATCAACGCCAATTGCCAACAAGAGACAGTCTTATTATGAAGGTCAATCGAAGACCCATTCCAGAAGACCCTCGTATGATGTGAATCCAGCTTTCCAGTTCACTCATTCGAGAAAACCTTCCGCGCCACATTCGAGAAACGGAAGTCGTACTCTCAAAAGTGCGTCTGTTGCAGACTTATTAAGTGCCGTAGATAATGGCCGTCCGGCTTCTAGCGTGTACTTGGATCCACATTCAAGGCAATCAAGTGTGAATTTGAGATCTAACGGTCATACAAGACGTTCCTCTGAAGCTAGTGTGTTGAAGTCTGAGAAAGAGGAAAAGGCGCATCGTCGTCACTCATCGGTATTCTCCTTCTTGTCTCCTTCCAGGGATAAATCACCTACACGCCCCACTTCGATGCTTGTTGTTGACAGTCCAACCAAGCTTCAATATAAACAGGTGAAAACTCCACAGTTACAGCAGACATCTCCATTGTCACCAACCAAGGACAGAAGATCTGTGAGTGCTAAAGAAAGCGAAGGCTCATTATCGAGTGCTGCAACGCCACCTACGAAGAGGTCTATTTCTGAAGCAGTGAGAACGAAAACACTTCGTACTGTTACAACTGCCAAACAGAAGAGCAAGAAGGAGACGTCTGCATTTATGGAAGGCATCAAGAATGTTTCTCCATCCGAATCCCTAAAGACTGCTGACTGTTTTGGCTGGATGGCTAAGAGAGGCGGTATTGCAGTTGGTGTTTGGAAGCAGCGTTATTTCACACTTCATGGCACGAGACTATCGTATTTCTCATCGCTGAATGATACCAGGGAGCGTGGTCTGATCGATATCACATCTCACAAGGTTTTACCCGCTAGAGATGACGATAAGCTGGTTTCTCTATATGCTGCTAGTACCGGAAACGGTAAGTTCTGTTTTAAGCTGGTCCCACCAGCACCAGGTTCTAGAAAGGGGTTAACTTTCACGCAACCAAAGGTCCATTACTTTGCTGTGGAGACGAAGGAGGAGATGAGAGCGTGGATGGCTGCCTTGATTAAAGCCACAATTGACATTGATGAGTCGGTACCTGTTTTGAGTTCATGCGCTACTCCTACCGTGTCGTTACAAAAGGCCCAATTGTTGTTAGCACAGGCCCGCGAGAATGTCAAGAGAAGAGATGACATTGTTAGGAGCAGAGACGCTGAAGGCCGGACAGAATTTTCTGGTAACTCTTCAGTATCACCAGATTCCGACTCGTTTGATTCTTCTAATATCCCGCAGCAGTCTCCAAACACTACGGCTGCTACATCAGACGTGGCGCCTATGATTGCACATGAGTCCAATGGGTTTGCTTCGCCGTTTGAAATGGCGTCAAATTCGATCACCACGAAGTCTGCAACCTCATCCGCTACGCAGAGCCCTATCGACACGGAGTTTAAGAGCAAGCCCTATAATCCAGGGATGCTACGTCATCCCTCACAGAGGGTCCTTAGTGCATCCCAAGCTGCAGCACAGGCAGCTCTTGGATATAAGAGCGGAGGCAAGATCTAGACGGATTTAGGGAACGCACCCGCACCATACAACACCATACAACACCACCCACATCTTCCACATATCTACAGACTATCACATTCTCTTCCTCTCCCATTTTTTTCCCTCTTCTAATCTTGCTTGCTCACGTGCATGTTTCCCGCTCGGTCGTTTTTACTAATTAACGAACTAACTAATTTTTGACTGCTTAATGTAAATACATACAAATGTCTAACTTCGTGTCACGTTTCCCCCTTTTTGTTGCCTGATTTTGTAGCCGCGCCAAATTAGGTGTCACTCACTCATTCACTCACATTAGAGATAGCGCAAGATTATCGATCATGGCACTAAACTTCCGTATCGCCGTTAAAGGGTCCAGCGTTCCACCCTCTTTCTCTCCCTCTTTTGCAATGCCCCACAAAAGCGACAAGGAGAATTGCCCCACACGTTGGTCTGTGGTGTGGGCATGGGGCGATGGTCGTTTGGATGGAGCTTTTAGGAGGGCCCCACGCCCACCGCAGCTGTGACAGCTCTGGGAAAATTGTCGCAGCGGTGAGCGCGAAGGTAGTGAGGGTGTGGAGGGGAACCATCTCTACTATCCCTCAACAAAAAAAAAATAACAACAACGGTGGGAAAAGTGTCATTAGATTTTGTGGGGTTGGAGATATAAAAAGGGCCAGTGCGATGGCACAGCAGAATGTGGGTGGGGCGGCTATACGGTTAAGTAGATCCACACGACACAACACAACGCAACATTAACACACAAGGATCGGATCGTATCATTGCAATGCCTGAATCCACACAGAAAGTCCTTGAGAATGCCCACTTGATGGACATTAAGGCCATCCCGCCGCCACAGAACACCCGTAAGAGACCTGGTGAGCCAAATATCAAGTCGCTCGACCAATACAACCAGATGTACAAGGAATCCATCGAGAACCCATCGAAGTTCTTTGGAGATCTTGCAAAGGAGCACTTGGATTGGATCAAGCCTTTTGAGCACGCAAAGTACCCTGATGGCCAGAAGGGATTCCAAAACAGTGACGTTGCCGCATGGTTTGTCGGTGGTCAGTTGAATGCTTCTTATAATGCAGTTGACAGACACGCGCTCAAGAACCCAAACAAGCCTGCTATTGTGTACGAGGCTGATGAGCCAGGTGAGGGACGCATAGTTACCTACGGTGAGTTGTTGAAGGAGGTTTCTAAGGTTGCCGCAATCTTGCACGACCTAGGTGTGCGCAAGGGTGACACCGTTGCGGTTTACTTGCCAATGATTCCAGAAGCTGTTGTTACTCTTCTCGCTATTGTGCGTCTCGGTGCCTTGCATTCTGTGGTGTTTGCAGGTTTCTCTTCTGCGTCCCTCAGAGATCGTATTAACGATGCCAACTCCAAAATCGTCATCACCGCTGATGAGTCCAAGCGTGGTTCTAAGACCATCGAGACAAAAAAAATCGTCGATGAAGCTTTGAAGTCCTGTCCGCAGGTGAAGAACGTGTTGGTGTTTAAGCGCACCGGTAACCACATCCCATTCGACTCCAAGAGAGATTTGTGGTGGCACGAGGAGACAAAGAAGTACGGCCCATACTTCCCACCAGTGCCAGTGAGCTCTGAAGACCCATTGTTCTTGCTTTACACTTCTGGTTCCACGGGCTCACCAAAGGGTATCCAGCACTCCACTGCCGGTTACTTGTTGAACGCCTTGATCACTATTAAGTACAACTTTGACTTGCATCCAGAGGATATCTTCTTCACAGCTGGTGATATCGGCTGGATTACGGGTCACACTTATGTTGTGTATGGTCCATTGTTGAACGGTGCCACTACTGTCGTGTTTGAAGGTACCCCAGCATACCCATCTTACTCTCGTTACTGGGAGATTGTCCAGAACTATAAGGTTACTCAGTTCTACGTTGCTCCAACCGCATTAAGATTGCTGAAGAGAGCTGGTGACTCCTACATTGAGGGCTATGACTTGAGCTCGTTGAGAACCCTTGGTTCTGTCGGTGAGCCTATTGCCGCTGAAGTTTGGGAATGGTACTTTGAGAAGATTGGTAAGAAGGAGATCCCAATCTTGGATACTTGGTGGATGACAGAATCAGGTTCTCAGTTGATCACTGGTATTACCGGTGTCACTCCATTGAAGCCTGGTTCTGCTTCTCTCCCATTCTTTGGTGTAGAGCCATTGATCTTGGACCCAACAACTGGGGAAGAGCTCAAGGGTCCAAATGTCGAGGGTATCTTGGCTATCAAATCTCCATGGCCGTCTATTGCCAGAACAATCTGGAAGAACTATGACAGATTCTTGGACACCTACCTCAAGCCATACCCTGGCTATTTCTTCTCTGGTGATGGTGCTGCCCGTGACGCTGATGGTTTCTACTGGATCTTGGGTCGTGTTGACGATGTTGTTAACGTCTCCGGTCACAGATTGTCAACTGCAGAGATCGAGGCTGCCTTGTTGGAGAACCCGTTAGTTGCAGAGTCGGCTGTTGTTGGTTTCGCTGATGAGTTGACCGGTCAAGCAGTTGCGGCTTTCGTCGCTCTCAAGAACAAAACCAACGCTGAGAAGGGTAACGAAATCTCTAAGGAGTTGATCTTGACTGTGCGTAAGGAAATTGGTCCGTTCGCTGCACCAAAGTTGATCATCTTGGTCGACGATTTGCCAAAGACCAGATCTGGTAAGATCATGAGAAGAATCTTGAGAAAGATTCTTGCTGGCGAAGAAGACCAATTGGGTGATGTCTCCACATTATCCAACCCACAGGTGGTTGAACAATTGATCAGCGCTGTCAGAGACAGAGCTAAATAAGACTGCAGGTTTTTGCAACACCAGATGATACACTGGTTGTTATTTTATCTGTGTGTGTCTAATCAATTTATTTATTACTTATATGAATTTATGTGGTTTATATATTAACTCTTGTGTGTTAGTAGTTGAAACTTGATCGATCATCCACAACGCGACAACGCTAGCACTTCAGTTTAAAAAGTTGTAGCAGTGAGGGACGACTAATCAAACTACCACTGAAGGGCGTCGCAAGAAACAACAGAAAGATGAACAATGTCACAGGATGCTGATATCTCACAGCTCTCTAACAAGGACTTCCTGAGCTCTTTAGGAGATGACGAGTTGATTGATTTTATATCAAAATGGAGCCAAAGGCAACGAGAGAAAGAGAGGTTATTAAAAGGACCAGGTGAACAATCAGAAAATGAAATCCCACTCCATATCCCATCACTGGGAAGCAACTCAGAGACTTCTTTCTCTTTTCCACTTGCGCAGCCGCAGGAGGAAGAGCAACAGCCAGACAATGTTGTGTTCTCTGATTATAGGTCTTATTTTGCCACCAAAGGCCGTAACCAACAACTGGAAGATGAAAAGTATCTGGAATGGGACCAGAAGCGTCAGGAGGTGCTAGGTCTTGAAACAACTAGATCTGAGATATTTAGGAACTGTGTCATCTATGTCAACGGATACACCCGCCCCAGCATTGCCACGTTACACAGACTGGTGATTCTCAACGGCGGCAAGTTCATTCACCATTTGAGTTCAAAGGGAGCAGCCACTCATGTTATAGCGTCAAGACTGACACCGAGAAAGCATTTGGAGTTCAAAAACTACAAGGTGGTTAAACCAGAGTGGATTACTGAATCAATAGAGCAAGGTGTGTTACAGAGATGGACCAACTATACCATTATTGAGGTAGATTATGGACAGAAACAACTACCATTTCAGCTTAAGGATGATGCTATGAACGGAGACGATTCTGATACTGGTGATATAGAGTCACATAAAGATGACAGTGATGTCAAAGAAAATGATGATGAGGAAGAGAGTATTGGATCATCTACACAGCCCGGGGAAGAACAACAACCTTTTACAGATGAATCGATCGTTATCGACTCCAAGCATCCGGATTTTCTGAAATCTTTCTTTGCCAAATCAAGGCTTCATCACCTCTCTACTTGGAAAGCTGATCTGCGAGCAGAGTTCTTAAATATGATTGTGGAGCGGTCCAAATCACAGCGCAGACCAAGAAACATCACAAAAAATAGAATAATCATCCATGTCGACTTTGATTGTTTCTTTGCTGCAGCTTCTGTGTTAAAAAGACCTGATATAGACTTCAAGACCACTCCAGTATGCGTATCTCATGGCGGATCAAAGGCAAGCTCAACCGCTGATATCGCAAGTTGTAATTACGTATGTCGAAAGTTTGGTGTTAAGAATGGCATGTGGGTTGGCAGTGCCAAAAAGATATGTCCAGATTTGGTATGTCTCGATTATGATTTCCCACGCTACGAGAAGATCTCCAAAAGGCTCTATGAGATCTTAATGGATCAGAACCCGGATTGTATCCTTCCTGTTAGCATTGACGAGGCCTTGCTAGAAGTTACTTCTCTTATCGATGGAGGTGGTGATGATGACTTGCGAGTGGCAGACTTTCTAAACACACTGAGATCTCTGATCTTTGAAGAGACACGATGCAGTGTTAGTATAGGTGCTTCATCGAATGTATTACTTGCGAAGTTAGCATTAAGGAGTGCCAAGCCAGATGGCCAATTTTATTTGAAGGATAATGTGGACGAGTTCCTTAGTGAAGTCCCAGTTGCTCAATTGCCTGGCGTTGGTGGTGCTATTATTCAAAAGTTGAATAACGAACTTTTTCCATATGGTTCCACAGAGAAGATTGCCACCGTCCAAGATTTGAAATCTTTAGATCAAGGAAAATTAGAGAAGGTTTTTGGTAAGAAAACTGGTACTAAGCTCCATGAATACGCTCGTGGTATTGATAACACTTCTATTGACATTGCTGAGAATCCACAAGAGTTTATGAGAAAGAGCGTATCTATAGATATCAATTGGGGTATCAGGTTCAATGCCATTGACCAAATTGACGATTTTTTGTTCCGAGTTGCCAAAGAGATCTGTTCAAAACTGGAGAAGATCCATATGTGTGCATCACAGGTGACATTGAAGATCTTGAAACGAGCTAAAGGTGCACCTGTTGATCCGCCCAAGTATTTAGGATGTGGCAGGTGCGATGCTTTTAGTAAAAGTTCGAAACTTGGGATTCCAACTGATGAATATAGAATAATTGGGATGGAGGCGCGTATCCTATTCAGGAACATTGGGTGCGATCCATTGGAGCTGAGAGGGGTATCCATTCACGTTACCAAGCTCAGCGAAAAGAAGAAGGATAATCAAAAGAGGCTTCCTTTTGCAAAAATCGATTATGAAACTTTCAAGAGGCAAAAGTTGGAGTCAGAGCGACGGGAAAGGGAGCAGGCTTTGACTGATTTAACGCAATTTGATATTCCTACTGAGATCGACTCTTCAATATTAGATCAATTACCATCTTCAGTGAAGAACCAGATAAGAGAGCAACACCAGAGAAATTTGGCCCCCGTTGCGATGATCCCCAAGGATGTTGACCTAGAGGTATTTCAACAATTACCAGACGAGATCCAAGAGGAGCTGAGAGAGGAACTACGTCGACGTAACATCAAGATTAACCCCCAAACTCCTCGCAAAAATCGCAAGATCTACTTCCAACAAGTTTTTACGCAGGGTGGTGGTGCTGGGTTTGTTCGTGTCATCTCACCCAAGAAATCGCCACGAAAGTCGCCATCAAAGAGATTGAGAGGACTGGATTTACCCAGGGGCAAGAGTGTAAGTCCTCATAAATTTACGAAGCCAGACGAAGAGGTTTTCAGGGAGCTACCATTATCGCTTAGAGAACAGATCATGAAAGAATGGGAAGAGCATGAAGAGATAACCAAGACTGAGTTTGAAAAATTGAAAGAGAAAATTCCTGCTCCACTCGCCAAAGATGCGGATGGTCTTCAAGAGCTGAGTGTCAGTGACTTTGCAAGAAAGCGTGAACCATTGTCATTCCAAAAAAGGGTGAGACCCAGTGAGATTTTAAAGCTAGTTGATACTTGGATCACCCGAACAAGTCAAAAGGGTCCACATAAGAGAGATTTGGAACTTTTTGAAGAGTTCATGAACAATCTTCGAGGTTCGAATCCAATATTGTACAAGAACATTTTACAGCGGATGTTATTATTATCACGGATCGAACCTCTATGTGACAGATGGGTTTATGCGATTGATTCCTATAGATGAAAATTCATAGTAATTAGTTACGCGTTCTGTATATACGTAAAGGAGTCTTCAATTCATAAAAAGGCCCAACCCTCAATTTAGGCTTCGATCAATCTGATGGTGTTCGAGTGACCAGAACCTCTTGTCCAGCCCTGGATACACACAACGTTATCACCCTTCTTCAAGATTCCCAGCTCGATGGCCTCTGCGACACCAGATTGAAGTCTGTTTTCAACATCCTCTTGCCAGTTTTCAACAGCTGGTTCCTTGTACTGGAATGGATACACACCACGGTAAAGATGTGCGAATCTTGCGGCTCTCTCGTTTCTGGTGATCATGATAATTGGCAAATCTGGTCTATACTTGGACACTAGTCTGGCAGTGGTACCAGAGGTGGACAAAGTGATGATGGCCTTAGCACCATTCTCAGAAGCGGCAGAGACGGCAGCTGCAGCGATGGTCTCAACGTTGGAAGTTGGAGTCACTGCGAGCTTTCTAATTTCATCATACAGTGGGCCGTAGGCAATAGCCTTTTCAGCAATGAGGGCGGTGTGGTGCATCATGGTGACGGCCTCAATTGGGTAGTTACCCTTGGCAGTCTCACCGGAGAGCATGACACAGTCCGCACCGTCGAGGACAGCGTTACCAACATCGGACACTTCAGCACGGGTTGGTCTTGGGTTATATGTCATGGACTCAAGCATCTGAGTGGCGCAAATGACAGGTTTACCAGCAAGGTTACACTTAGCAATCAACTGCTTTTGGACAACAAACACCTGTGGAGCCGGGATTTCGATACCTAAATCACCTCTGGCAACCATGACACCGTCAGTGACCTCGAGGATCTCGTCAAAGTTGTTGACACCCTGTTGGTTCTCAATCTTTGCAATAATCTTGATATCTTTACCGTCTTGGCCCAAAACCTCTCTGATGGTCAAGATGTCCTGCTTTGTTCTAATAAATGAGGCAAACACCATATGGACACCGTTCTTGACACCAAATCTTAAGTCAGCCTTGTCCTTATCACTGAGAGCTGGGAGATCAACGTCCGTGTTTGGCAAGTTGACACCCTTGTGGGAACAGATCTTACCAGCATTAACGGAACGAACCTTCAAAGTTTGGTGATCGATAACCTCGAGGACTTCAAAGGACAAAACACCGTCATCGACGTAGATGATACGGCCCTTCTCGATCACTTTGGTAATGTTCTTGTAGTCCAAGTACATGAGCTTATCGTCCGAAACTTTAGCATACTGATCATCTGTGGTGAAGGTCATCTCGTGGCCAGCTGGGATTGGGTAATCCACATCATCCCTGGTGGTACCAGTTCTAATCTCTGGTCCCTTAGTATCGAGGGCAATGGCCAAAGGACGGCCTGGATAGAGCTCCTCAGACTTTCTGGCGTTGTCAATGACAGACTGGTGGTATTCATAGGAACCATGAGAGAAGTTCATTCTCACAACATTGAGGCCAGCTTTTCTCAACTGCACAAGAACCTCTGGGCTGTTGGTCTTTGGGCCAATGGTACCGATGATGGAGGTACGACGGAGATGGTTCTCTGGGGTTTCAGAGACATCGAGCTGGGTCAACCAGCCAATCTTGGAGTCTTGTGGGGCCATTGTTAGAAATTGTTGTGTATAGGTTTCAGTAGTAAACAATAGCCCTGGGAACGGGCTTGCGCTCTCCTTTTATACCGCTTGTCTCGTTTGCTGCCCGTTCCAACTGGGGGCACCACGCAACGGTCGTCATAAGGGCCCTTAAATGTCACAGCGCAAGGCTCCAGGAGCAAGGGGTAATCTAAAATCAGTGGAAATAGCCTACATAGCCTACATGGGACTTGAAATCTGTGTGGACATTCAAACGAAATAAAAGCGGCAACATCAATGAATCAAACCATTCAAGTGTTCTTTTATCACTCGCGCTGTCGTCACCCGGCAGGATTTTTTTTTCCTTCTCGGGCGATCAGTTGATGCCCGTAGTGCAGGTGACACCAAACGGATAAACCCAGCAGACACAGAGAGAGGTCCCAGTAGCGGAGGGACCAGTGAGCGCCTCACGACACGCGTGGTTCAGAACGGAAGAGGCGGCGACTACTTGCAAGGAAATGCGACCTGAGGGATTCACTCGATAGTAACAGGTGGTCCTCGTACCATCTGGAAAGCTTATCGGTAGGCAACCCAGGCACCTTCATCGCTTCTTCAAACACTCCCATTACTTGTTCTGACGACGAGCTTGTCAGAAGACTGGTGAGGTATAAAATCCAGAAGTCCTCCTTCTGGCTCAGTCTGTCCTTGAACTGGGCGATATCCAAATCGAGATAAGTGCTCACTGCTCTCAATAGCGTCATACTAAGGTCAACTGGTTGTCTGTTGATCAACGCAACAGCAAATTCGTGTATATGAGCCTCATCTCCTATTAATCTCTCAATGTTGATCAATTGCAATAGAAGCTCTACGTTTTCCGCATTTTTGGAAAGTGCAGCCAATGTCAAATCTCTTGCCTTAAGATAGTTCTTCTGTTGCAGTTCAAGTTTGATCAGTTTCAACTGGACAGGAACCAAATTTGAATCGCTCAGACATACCAATGATTTGTACAAGAGGTTCTTTGCATCATTGACTCGATTCTGATGGATATAGTAATCGGCAAACTTCAACCATATGTTTGGATAGCTTGCAGTAGGTACTAACGCTCTATGGTATAACTGAACGTTCTGCAAATGCTTCCCATTCAATTCCATGAAACTGAGGTATTGATCCCAATTGACCAATTCCTGATAAGACTTGTATAGTCCAGGCACGAAATACTCCAATTTCACCCCTTGCTCGAATTGATAAAGCTCAAATGACTTGAACTGCGTCGTAATATAAGCGTCTGTATATGTCTTCTTGAGCTTAGCTTTCAAATCACGATAGTTGAGTCTCTTTAGATCAAGCCCCTTAACATCAATTTTTAACTTCTTCATGAGTTCATTCTCACTAACAAGCTTGAGTAAGTTATCAGGGCCAACATCATCAATCTCCTGTAACAGAAGCCCAAAGAAATATGCGAAATTGTAAATTGGCAGCTCCACAACCTTTTTCAACAAATTGAACCAATATAACGATTTCCCGTTGTGACTCTCTTCAAGCTCCAGGTAGCTTTTCCAAAATTCATAACTGTGATAATGGAATCCTATCTTCAACTCAGCTTCACGATATATATCACATAGCTTATTATAGTCTAGCTGCACCAAATTCATCAACTCCAAATAGTGTAACCATATCAGATTAGAGAAAGGGAGAAATGCCAAAGCACGCTCGTAAACCATCAAAGATTCATCTGTGTGGCCCATTTTCCACTCCAGCTGGGCATAGTTTATCCAATATTGTTCCATTACTGGAAACTTATTCAAGAATTGGTCGTATGATAGTCTGAATTCCTCGATCTGAGATGGTGTAGACACTTTTGACAGATCTCTGCTTACATAGCTTATCAGAGATTCCCAATGGGAGAAGTTCTGTGGATCATTAGCTATGGAAAGCGTCAGCTGCGACCACTCTTCATCAACCGTCATCGTTGGTAGTTGGCATAGACTTCTACGGGTTTGTGCTCTAGCGTGCTTAGTCCTGCTGGTAATGAGAAAAACACCGAGAAGGGCAGACACACTAGCCACATAAAATTCCTTATCTGGATTTCGCGAAGAACAGTGGCTTAATACGCCCAAACAGGGACATTTTGTGGCACAGCAGCCCCCCCCCCCCTCCTTCTTCCAAAAATAGCCGCGACGACAGGCCAGCGGAGCATGCAAAATATTATAAACTTTTGAGACCACAGACCCTCTCAAAGATCGTTTCTGAGCCAGAAGGGGGACGCTCAACAAACATCACACCGCGCGGCTACCCTACTTCCACTTCGCTCTGAATAACTACCAGCTACTAGCTACTAGATACCGCCCTACCCCCGATTCGTTTTTTTTTCTGTCTCCTTGACGCGCTTTCGACCTGATCTCCATCATTGCTGATTGAAACCCTCAGATGAACTTCAATTTCTTCTTCACATTCTGGCTGTTGATCGGCCAGGCGTTGGCAGAACACATGATCAGAACTTCATCTCTGCTGACATGTATGGCTAACTCCCAGCTGACGGCTTCTTACTTTGATGTGAAATTCTTCCCTGGAAACTCCACCGTTGTCTATAATATCAACGCTGTTACTACAATCTCAGGATATGTGATGGGTAAAGTCACACTAATAGTTTATGGCCTAAATGTGCTTCAGGAGAATGTCGAGCTTTGTCAGCTGGATCTCACTGAACTTTGCCCGTTGCAAGATGGTGCTGGTCGTATCGAGATTGATTCTTCAACTACAGTCTCCAGCAGTATCACCAACATGATCCCAGGGATCGCATACACCGTGCCAGATTTGGATGCCCGTGTGAGAGTTGTTGCATATAACACTAACGATACAAACACCCCTTTGGCATGTGTGGAGGCCGTGTTGACTAATGGCAAGACTGTCCAGACCAAGTATGCGTCTTGGCCAATTGCTGCCATTTCAGGCCTCGGTCTTATCACTTCGGGTATCGTCTCTGTTATCGGTCATTCTAACACCGCTGCCCACATTGCATCAAACTCGATTTCCCTTTTTGTCTATTTCCAAAACTTAGCCATTTTGGCGATGATGGGTGTGGCTCGTGTCCCACCAATCGCTGCTGCTTGGGCTCAAAATTTCGAATGGTCTATGGGTATAATTAACGTGGCCTTCATGCAAAATGCAATCAGATGGTATGTCCAAGCAACTGGCGGAACTTCTACAGTTGTTGTTGAGAATGAAGATATTCTGTCTATCTCTGTTCAAAAGAGACAGTTTATAGATACAATTGCCGAATATGGCCCAAGGTTGGTTGACCATTTTGTCAAGAGGGCTGACTTTAATTACGATGATTCCTTAAACGATGAGAGTCTTTATACTACCGATGAGCATGACACTGACTCTCTTACATCCAAAATCTTGGTTCTTAGAGGTATTCAAAGAGTGTCATATCTTGCTGGTATTGAGATTTCTAACCTTTTCCTCACTGGTATTGTTTTCTTCTTATTCTTTCTCTTTGTCCTCTTGATTTTCATAATCTCATTTAAAGCTTTGGTTGAACTCCTGATCAGAACGGAGGTCATCAAGCACCATAAATTCGCTGACTTTAGAAGGCAATGGTCCATCATCATCAAGGGTACTTTGTTTAGGTTGGCTTTCATTGCGTTCCCGCAAATTTCTCTCTTGACATTGTGGGAATTCACAGAACGTGATTCCCCTGCTATCGTTGTCGTTGCCGTGTTTTTGCTTGTTATCGTCAGTGGTCTTCTGCTCTTCGGAGCTATTAGGGTCGTGATGATCGGTCGCAAATCTACAAGAGACCACAAAACACCGGCGTACTTGTTATATGGCGATCCAAAAGTATTGAACAGATTCGGTTTCCTTTATGTCCAATTCCAAGCGGAGTACTACTGGTGGTTGATTCCTTTGTTGACTTACCTTTTCCTTCGTTCTATCTTTGTTGCACTGATGCAAAACGCGGGAAAGGCACAAGCAGTCTGTGTTTTTGCGGTGGAGCTAATATATTTTGTCTGTCTATGTTGGAAGAGACCATACATGGACAAAAGAACCAATGCCTTCAATATTATGGTGCATTTGGTCAACTTTATCAACTCTATCATTTTCATGTTCTTCTCCAACGTCTTTGGTCAACCATCCGTGGTTTCATCCGTCTCTGCAGTTGTCTTCTTTGTACTGAATGCCGTATTTGCACTCTTCTTGTTGATCTTCACGATTGTTACTTGTGCTCTAGCATTGATCTACAAGAATCCTGATACCAAGTACCAGCCAATGAAGGATGACCGTGTGTCATTCATCCCACGTACCACTGGATTGGAGAAGACCGACAAGAAGGACACTGAGTTGTTGGCCCTCGGAGAATCTGTTCTTTCTGGTCAACAGCCACAACAGTTACAAGTTCAAGAGTCTGCGTCTGACGATGATTCCTCCCTTAAGTACCCACAGGGTTCTCTCCCGAGATCCCGTGCTGACTCTACGCAAAGTGCCAATCAAGTACAGCCAGCCAGTGCGGTCTATGGTACACAACAGTTATCCAGACCTGGTGTATCCTTTAACAATGATACCTCATATCACGGTGGTTCAGATTTCTTCAGCAACAACGACAATTCTGAATCCAATTTTGTGACCAACCCATTTGAAAACCCATATGCTAAGGCAAGACAGAACAGGTTCTGAATTCGGAGGACTTTATCTTTATCTTTATTTTTATAACTTGTACACTACGTTCGTTTTGTGATTTATTGAATTGAATATTTCGTGTAAAGCTTGCTTCTAGAAGAGGTTGAACCATTGCACTTGGTCAGCGAGGGTCTTGTCCATAGCGTATTTAACAATCGGATCATTGACGTCATGTCTAACGGCAAACCCATGAGAGACATGGGAGAAGAGGGTTAATTGATATCTAGCACCAATCTCTCTCAACTTTGTCTCAGTTTGGTGTCTTAATTCTTCTGGGAAGATCGTATCAATTTCAGCAGCAGAGATAATGATAGGCTTTTCAATGGCAGCAACTTCCTCAATGGTGACAAAAGAAGGATGCGCAACCGCACCGGCCGTGGCGTATTTACCCTTTGCGAGTTGTTGAATTGCATATTTGGCACCGAAGCAGTAACCAATGATACCAACAAACTCTGGTTTCTTCTCAGAGGCCAATCGAGAGAGGAAACCATCCACTATTGGAGTGGTAACTTCAGGCCCATGGCGACCTAGCCATTCTGGAAATTCGCTGAGACTTGGGACGTAGTCTTCACCGTTGAGGACATCTGGGATCAAGACGTAGTAACCTTGTCTGGCAAACTCATCAGCGATGAGCAACAAGTTGTTGAACTTGTGACCATAAATATCAGTTATAATGACCACGACTCTAGGGCCTTCAGTACCCGTGACATAAGTGTTCAAGCCGAAGAGGTCGATATGGGATCCTTGTGGAGTTCCCTCTGTGTAATGTCTTAGTAATTGAATTCTCTTGAACACTGAGAGCTGCCTTCGTAGGAAAGAACATACCATGATAGGTGCCTGTGATGCAGCATTTACCCGGTTGATTAGAAGCCATTGTGGTTGGTCTTATAGTTGCAACTTTATAGGAGTTTCCAGCTTCCGGAAAATTTTGTGGCTTCTTATACCAACTCCTTTTCCAGTTCTCTTTTCAAGTTCTCACACTACAGCGCCCGATGCAGCGGGCCATCCACCGCTAAGGCCGTCACTGCAAATCTTAGCAGCTACCATTCTAATCACTCCGGAGCCGACGACTCCACCGAATATCATGTAACACTAAGCATGTAGTTATGTTGAAGGAAATGGTTTCACTCTGGATCCTGATGATGCTGTTTCTACAAAATTAAAGATGCCTATGAACGGGCTCTACAACGTATTATTTTCACAAATTACAGTAACTCTCTTGGCATGAAACTTCCTGCGTTTGACATCAATCTTCATCCTTCATATTGTCCAGAGAACAGTTAAAATTGCTACGTGACTACTTAACCACTTAATACCCAGCCGGTAAGTCGGTGAATATTAGCGCTTCAGTTGTTCGGATTAGTTATCCATGTCATACATCATACAAACTGTTACGCAACGATAGATAAGCCACACTAGAATGACCGAGAGCTTTGTGGTGCCAACGATGGTGATCGCTGTGCATGAACAGATTACATGTAATTGATTGTTGTCTTTCATTCTTTCAGATATACTTTGCGACAGCGATCTCTCATCCTTCGGAACACTGGTTGAGGCTCTCGTTTCTCTCTGCGGCCACTCAAAAGCTGGAAACAGCGCCAAGTTATCTATATCATCTTTGATCTTGACGCTGATCTTAATAGGATTAGCCTCATGGCCCAATTTTCAAAAGGCTCCACGTATCAAACCCAGATAAGTGATATCCTTCATCGACTTCAGAGAAAAGACATCAAAGGGATTGTTCAAGCTCTTATCACTCATAAAGTATTGATTTTCATTAACGGATACCGCGTGCTTGATTATTGTACCACGTTCTCTCTTCACTCTTGAACAAGAATATGATCAGAGGAAGTCTTCCATGAAAAACGTGCACGAGCATCGGAAAATGCTCACCTAATGTTGTCAATACATCGTTAGATAAGAAATGCTCATTGAAACCAGATGGTATTTGGAGTTTGAGTTTCTTTTTTCGACCAACAGAAAGCTTTGGGGGTTCAAAATGATGGGCAGAATGGTCAATGAAATTGGGCTATAAGTCTCTCAGAACAGGAATCGTAATATCCAGATGTGATTCAAATATTAATATCACACTCGAAACTTTGGAACTCCTAGTCGTATAGTGAGTACTTGACAAATTTTCATAAGCTAATAATCTTCATGTTTTCTTGGAGTGTCAAATATACATCGTGTTCCAGCCTGAGCTCATTCTCATAGTATAGTTACCTTATCTCATTGAGGGAAACTCATTCTTCTGCATTCTAGTGAACTCCGAGATTGGGAGGCCCTTGTTCCTCTATTCTTTGGTGCATTCATGTATGATAGTGCTACCGCGGAGTACGGACGATGTCAGGGACCTTGAAGGGCAACCACCTAGGAAAGTAACATTCGTTTCATCCTGAGTATCCATTTCATGCATGAAGGCGGATGGAGTCAGAGTGAGTGTGAGGCTCGAGTATTAAAAGCTGTAAGTAAAAGATGAGATACGTTGGTCGTGTATCCCATCCTCAAAGTTGAGTACCGCCCACTACAACGAGAAATTTATGGTCGCATATAGGTATATCAAAGGGAAAGAAAACTGGAAGAGAGTTAAAAAAAGAGGTAGAGTCCAAAAAAGCAGAAGTGCGATTTCAATTAGCAGGTTCGGCAGGGTTCGCCCAGCTATCCTTCTCAGATTGACTCATGTGCTTCCACTTTTGAGCCATCAATTTGGCGAGTGTACCCTGTCCAAGAGCTGGGTTCTTTTGGACAAACTCTTGACGATGTGCAGTGTACCAACGAATGTACTTGTTGGGCTTCTTCTTCTCCTTCTTTACTGAAGGTGCGAAATTCATCTGAGTTACATCTACCCCAAGATCTTTCAACCGTTGAATTTTCTCAGCGAGAATGGCCATATTGTGATCCAAAGATTTGAGAACGGGTTTCACATAAGCTCTAGACGTAGCGACTCCACTAGACGAAACCCTCAATGGTTGTTTGTTTGTGGTGATCCCGAGCTTGGGTGGGATCGGTCTTCTTTCTGGGAGTTGGATTGTTCTAGTCTGGACTTTTTTGACAGTTCTGATGATAATTGAAGACATCACAGAAAGTTCAATTGAATAGATTCTCAAGATTGATTATGAATGATTGATATGTGGTCAGCAACAGAGAGAATAACCTGAGTTCAGAGGCTCATTTATAGTTATTGAAGATTCCAGCAACATCTTTCAAATACGTTTCAAAATCGTAAGAACATTACAGTTACTAACCACCATCTTTCTGCCCTCAAATATAACGTATTCTAGAAGAAGGCAATGAAACAGCCAGACCTTAGAATATCACCCTGAATTTGTGTCACATCGCATACCAACGTGCATTGTCCCTATCAAAATCGAGATAAAACCAGAAATTATCAAACACGAGAAAGAACATTCAGAGCTGCACAGAATATTACATAAAACCACGTCATCTCAGAGCTATCGTGTATTCCTCCTGTCGTTCTTGCAGTTCATCACACATTTTCGGTTTCGAAGGGCGAGTGTAAGCGATGTGAAAATTTCCCGTTCGAAGAGAACAATTGAGCAACGAAACATACAGCGATATCTCATTAGAACATGTTGAGAGCCGCCTGCAGAACGCCTGTGTGTGGTTTTCTGTCGACCCGTGGCCAATTGGCCTCTAGATTCTTGTCCACAGAGGCTGAACAGAAGAAGACTACCCATTTCGGTTCTAAAACTGTGCTTGAATCTGAGAAAGAGAAACTCGTTGGCCAAGTGTTCAGCTCCGTGGCCTCCAAGTACGATATTATGAACGATGTGATGAGCTTAGGTATCCACAGGGTCTGGAAGGACCAATTCATCCGCAAGTTGGACGCTGGTGCCAGACCGGGTTCCCGTCCACTGGATTTCATCGACGTTGCTGGTGGTTCTGGTGATATTGCCTTTGGGTTGCTTGACCACGCTAAAGCCAGATTCAACGATACCAAGTCAACGATGACGGTTGTCGATATTAACCCTGACATGCTAAGAGAAGGTGAAAAGAGATGCATGGAGAACCAGTATAAGAATGATCCAAGAATCCAATTCTTGGTGCAGAACGGTGAGGTGTTGGATAAGATTGAGGATAACTCTAAGGATGTCTACACCGTGTCATTTGGTATCAGAAACTTTACCAACATTCAAGCTGGCTTAAACACCGCTTACAGAGTGTTGAGACCAGGCGGTGTTATTGGAGTTTTGGAATTCTCCAAGGTGGACAACGCTGTTGTTGACACGGTTTACCAAAACTGGTCTAAGTTTTTGCCCGTGTTTGGTCAGGCAATTGCCAACGATTATGACTCTTACCAATACTTGGTTGAGTCTATTCAGAAATTTCCAAAGCAAGAGGACTTCAAAGGTATGATTCAAAAAGCTGGCTTCTATGTCCCAGAGCCAGGCTATGAGAACTTGACTTTCGGTATTGCTGCTATTCACATTGGTATCAAGCTCTGAGAGTTAAAATTTAATATAAATAGTTTATGAATTTGACATTAAATTAGACATGAGGGAAGTTGCACTTGCGTGTTACGTGTAATTGTGAAAGCATGCGGAGGAGGGTATGCCCTGCTGTTCACCTTATGGATGTGTGTCCCCTAACCAATACCGTAACCTTTCCCAATAAGGTACTTTCCGTTTTGAGATATTTATGAGGTTTGTAATGTGTTAGGCGCACGGCTTTCTCAACGTCCAACGGCATGAAGAAGCAACAGTTGGACCAAAGTTGTTGTGGTTGTTGGAGATGTTGTAGTCCTTGTTGTTGATCAGTAGAGATAGAGTATTATCCAACTGTGTTTAGCGAAAACCATAACGCATTAGTTTCTAAGATAGCCATGAACGTGTCTACTATATAATCCCACTTAAAATGTTGATAAAACTCAACGGCCCAATTTTTGACACATATAGGCATCGCATAAACCACAACGCGTAGTCACCAGCACTACAGAACAATAACAGACCAACAGCTTAAAGACCAACATGGTGATCCAACCAGCCTATTGTTAACAACCAAGAATAATAAGTTGGCCCTCTGACTCTCTTGTACGTACATACCGAAGCTCAACCTCGTCGGTTGGCGCAGCAGGTTCTTGTTTTGTGCATCCCAACGCCCAACATTTTCAACAGGTCCAACACTGCCAGGCAGGCACACAGTGGAAAGGGCGATGGACCATACAGAGAAAAAATTAAGCAGATAGACAATTTTGTAGTTTTAAGACACCCCTTGGAATCCAATATACAAAGGCTTTGATTCCTCTCTACTCAATCCATTATAAGATAGAGACAGCGCCTTGCTCTCGCATTTTATTGGTTTTGATTTTGGCCCACTTTAACGTTCCAAGGCCCGCTTCGCCAAATATTCAAATTTAATTTCCCGTTTCTCCTTTATAAAACTTCCTTTGAAGAACCAGAAGAGAGAGAGAAAGTTCAATTCCCTTTGAAGAAGAAGAAGAAGAACTGTGCTGAACACAAACACATCACACCACACCATACTCTGTGTCAACACTTATCTACTCTTTTCCTAGGTATACTACTCTAACCGACCAGTTCTTCTCTAAACAATCACCACAACACCTGAGAGACAAACGGTTATTTGCTACGAGAATCCTTATTTATTCTACTCTTAATCGCATACCATACAATTATACTATCCAATTGGTGAGTTTATCTGTGATACCAACAATCCAAAAGCTGTTACTGACCAAAGACCAAGATATGACTGGTGCTTACACTCCTAACCACTCCAACTCGTCTTTGAGACCTCTTACCCTCACACACGGTGCCATTGAGTATACCCTGTTGGTCCCAACAAACTTGTTGTTCGTCTCTTCTGAACTGAAGGACCAATTCCACAAGCAGCTCCCAGAGGTCACTGAAGGTCACGCCGGTGAAGATGAACCAAGCTCTCCAACTGAATTGCTCTCCAAGTTCCTCGGTTTTATCGCTGGATTGATCGACCCTAACGTCTCTGGTCAATTTGACCACGTCTTGGCCCTTGTCTTGTCCGAGTTCGAGACTGCTTACTTGAACGGCAATGATGTCCATACTATCGCTTCTAGACTCTTGTCCTCCGAGGAGTACCCAACTACTTTGGACAAGGCCAAGCTTGTCGTTAAGCATTACTTTGCAGCTAGAATCGCCAGCAACAAGCCATTCAAGAAGTATGACTCTGCGTTGTTCAGATCCGTTTTGCACGACGAGGCTAAGCTCGTTGCCATCTTTGGAGGTCAAGGTAACACCGATGACTACTTTGAGGAGTTGAGAGAGTTGTACAACATCTATGATGGTTTGGTATCAGATGTTATCAAAGCAGCCGCTGATAAGTTGAACAGCCTTGTCAGATCCACTCCAGACACTGAAAAGATTTATACTCAAGGTTTCGACTTGATCTCTTGGTTGGAAAACGCTGACAAGACACCATCGACCGAATACTTACTTTCTATTCCTGTCTCTTGTCCAGTTATCTGTGTTATCCAATTGGCTCACTATGCTATTACCGCTAGAGTCCTCGGTATGACTCCAGGTGATCTCAGAGGATACTTGTCCGGTGCTACTGGTCATTCTCAAGGTTTGACCACTGCTTTGGCCATTGCTGAGGCTGACTCTTGGGAATCATTCTTCCAGTCTTTGAACAAGTCAATCACTTTCTTGTTCTACATTGGTGTTCGTTGTTCCCAGGTTTATCCAAATACTGCCCTCCCACCATCAATCTTGCAGGATTCTATCGAGAATGGTGAAGGTAATCCATATCCAATGTTGTCTGTTAGAGACTTGTCTAAGGAACAAGTCCAAGACTTTGTTGATCAAACCAACGCTCATTTGCCAAAGGAGAAGCACATCGCCATCTCTTTGGTCAACGGTGCTAGAAACTTGGTTGTATCTGGTCCACCACAGTCTCTGTATGGTTTGAATTTGACTTTGAGAAAGGCTAAGGCCCCATCCGGTTTGGACCAGGCCAGAATCCCATTTTCCGAAAGAAAGTTGAAATTCTCGAACAGATTTTTGCCAATCACTTCTCCATTCCACTCGCATTTACTGGAGGAGGCTTCCTTTTTGATCCAAGAGGATTTGAAGAACGAAGGCCTGGAATTCAACCAAGCTGATTTGAAGATCCCGGTCTATGATACGTTTGATGGTACTGACTTGCGTGAATTCAAGGGTTCTGTTATTGACAGATTGAACTTGTTGATAACTAAGTTGCCAGTTAACTGGGAGGAGGCTACGAAGTTTCAAGCTACCCACATCTTAGATTTTGGTCCAGGAGGTGCCTCTGGTCTTGGTGTCCTAACTCATCGTAACAAAGACGGTACTGGTGTTCGTATCGTTATTGCAGGTGTGTTGGACAACTCTGTTGATGATGAGTTTGGTTTCAAACAAGAATTGTTCGACTTGAATGACAATGTAAAGTTTGCTCAAAACTGGTTGTTGGAATACCAACCAAAGCTGGCCAAGACTAAGGCCGGTAAGGTCTTTGTTGATACCAAATTTTCCAGACTTCTCGGTAGAGCTCCAATTTTGGTTCCAGGTATGACACCAACCACAGTTCACCCAGACTTTATTGCTGCAACTTTGAATGCTGGTTACCACATTGAGATTGCTGGTGGTGGTTACTTTGACCCAAGAACTTTCACCAAGGCCATGGAGAATGTTGTTTCCCAAGTTCAACCAGGTACTGGTATTGGTATCAATTTGATTTACGTCAACCCTAGAATGTTACAGTGGGGTATTCCATTGATCGCTGAGTTGAGACAAAAGGGGTTCCCAATTCAATCTTTAACTATTGGTGCTGGTGTCCCATCTTTGGAAGTTGCCACTGAGTATATCGAGACTTTGGGTTTGACTCACTTGGGCTTGAAGCCGGGTTCTGTTGAGTCTATCTCTCAGGCTATAGCGATTGCTAAGGCTCATCCAACTTTCCCAATTGTTTTGCAATGGACAGGTGGTCGTGGTGGTGGTCACCATTCCTTCGAGGACTTCCATGCTCCAATATTGCAGATGTACTCCAAGATCAGAAGATGTCCAAACATCTCTTTGATCGCCGGTTCTGGTTTTGGTTCCGCCGATGACACCTACCCATACTTGACAGGTGAGTGGTCTACTAAGTTCAATTACCCACCAATGCCATTCGATGGTGTTTTGACAGGTTCCAGAGTGATGATTGCCAAGGAGGCTAAGACTTCTCCAGATGCTAAGAAGGCTATCGCTGCTGCACCAGGTGTCCCAGATTCTAAGTGGGAACAGACATACAAGAAGCCAACCGGTGGTATCATCACAGTCAGATCTGAGATGGGTGAACCAATCCACAAGTTGGCCACTCGTGGTGTTCTCTTGTGGAAGGAGTTGGATGATACCATTTTCAACTTGCCAAAGAACAAGCTACAAGAATCTTTGGACAAGAAGAAGGATTACATCATCCAAAAGTTGAATGCTGATTTCCAAAAGCCATGGTTCGCTACTATTGAAGGTAAGGTCTATGACTTGCAAGACTTGACCTACGAGCAGATTGCTAAGAGAAGTGTTGAGTTGATGTACGTCAGAGGTTCCAAGAGGTGGATCGATGTTTCGTTGAGAAACTTTACCGGTTCTTTCTTGCGTCGTGTTGAGGAGCGTTTCGCTACCAAGATCACCACCTCCGTCTTGCCTTCTTTCGCCGCTTTGGAGCAACCAGATGAGGCTGTTGAGAAGGTCTTTTCTGCATATCCAGATGCCAGAACCCAATTGATCAACCAACAGGATGTCGACTATTTCTTGTTGTTGTGTCAGAACCCTGTTCAAAAGCCTGTTCCATTTGTTCCAGTTTTGGATGCTAGATTCGAAGTTTTCTTCAAGAAGGATTCATTGTGGCAGTCGGAAGACTTAGAGGCTGTTGTCGATCAAGATGTCGAGAGAACTTGTATCTTACACGGCCCAGTCGCTGCTCAATTTACTAACGATGTCGATGAGCCAGTCAAGTCTATCTTGGATGGTATCCATGATGGTCACATTGAGAAGTTGGTTAAAGACATTTATGCTGGCGACGCTTCTAAGATTCCAGTTGTTGAGTACTTCGGTGGCGAAGAGCCAGTTTCTGTGAAGTTCGACACTGTAGAGTCTGGTAATAAGGTTATATACACCGCTTCTGAATCTACTGACGTTGAAGATTGGTTCAAGTTGTTGGCTGGTCCAACACGTTCTTGGAGACATGCTTTCATCTCTACCAAGCGTGTTGTTCAAGGCACTAACTTTGTCACCAATCCAGCTAGACAAGTGTTGTCTCCAGCCAAGGGAGTTGTTGTCGAAATTGAGAACCCAGAAGACCCCGCCAACACTATTTTGACAGTTTCAGAATCGATTCAAGGCAAGGTGCAGCCAGTCGTTACTTTGAAGGCTTTGGACCCGAATACTATCGAGTTATCTTTGATCGAGCATAGAAATGTTAAGAAGGAAGCTGTTTCTTTGCCATTGATTTACAAGTTCAAGCCAGAAGATGGTTTCGCTCCAATCATTGAGGTTACTGAGAATCGTAATGAGCGCATTAAGGAATTCTACTGGAAGTTGTGGTTCAACGATGCTTTCAACATCGACATTGATGTTCACAAACCAATCCCAGGCGAGGAGATCACTATCACTGGTCAGGATATTGCTGAATTCACTCACGCTGTTGGTAACAAGTGTGAGGACTTCGTTTCCAGAACTGGTAGAAAGCAACTGGCCCCAATGGACTTCGCTATTGTTGTCGGTTGGCAGTCAATCATCAAAGCCATCTTCCCAAGAACTGTTGATGGTGATCTGCTGAGATTGGTCCATTTGTCCAATTCCTATAAGATGTACCCAGGCGCATCTCCGTTGGCTAAGGATGATGTTGTTTCCTCTGTTGCTGAGATCAGATCCGTCTTGAACCAAGACAACGGTAAGGTTGTTGAGGTTGTTGGCGTCGTTTCCAGAGCCGGTGTTCCGGTTATGGAGGTTGCATCCTCCTTCTTCTACAGAGGTGACTACGACGACTTTGAGAACACATTCTCCAAGATCACTGAAGCGCCATTCCAATTGCATATCAAGACTCCAAAAGATCTTGCTGTGTTGAAGTCCAAGGAATGGTTTGAATTGGAGAAGGATATTGACTTGTTAAACCAAACGTTGACCTTTGAAATCGAGACCGAGTTAACCTACAAGAACAAGACTATTTTCAACTCTGTCAAGTCTACTGGTAAGGTCCTGTTGGAATTGCCAACCAAGGAAGTGATCCAAGTTGGTTCTGTCGAGTATGAGGCTGGTGAGTCCCACGGTAACCCAGTGATTGACTACTTGACCAGAAACGGTACTGCTATTGAGCAAAGTGTCAAGTTCGAGAATAGTATTCCAATTGCTTCTGTCGAAACTCGTGCCCCGGGCACCAACGAACCATACGCTGTTGTCTCTGGTGATTACAACCCAATCCACGTTTCCCGTGTTTTCTCCAGATACGCTAATTTGCCAGGTACAATTACACATGGTATGTTCTCCAGTGCTGCTGTTCGTGCTCTTGTTGAGTCATGGGCTGCTGACTCCGTGTCCTCCAGAGTTCGTGCCTTCTCCGTTACATTTGTGGGTATGGTCTTACCAAATGACAGCTTGACAACTCGTTTGGAGCATGTTGGTATGATCAACGGTCGTAAGATTATCAAGGTTGAGACCCGTAACGAGAGAGATGAGGTTGTCTTGGCTGGTGAGGCAGAGATTGACCAACCAGTCACTACTTTTGTCTTCACTGGTCAAGGTTCTCAAGAGCAAGGTATGGGTATGGACTTGTATGAGAAGTCCGAGGTTGCTAGAAATGTCTGGGACAGGGCCGACACCCACTTCTTGAACACTTACGGTTTCTCTATCATTGACATTGTTAAGAGTAATCCAAGCGAACTCACTATCCATTTTGGTGGTGAGAAGGGTAGAGCGATCAGAGAAAACTACACCAAAATGACTTTTGAGACTCTTGTTGATGGTAAGATCGTCTCTGAGAAGATCTTCAGCGATATTGATGAGAAGACCACTTCCTTCACTTTCAAAAACCCAGGCGGTTTGATCTCTGCTACTCAGTTCACTCAACCAGCCTTGACCTTGATGGAGAAGGCTTCTTTCGAGGATTTGAAGGCGAAGGGATTGATTCCAGCAGATTGTATCTTTGCTGGTCATTCCTTAGGTGAATATGCCTCCTTAGCTTCTTTGGCTGAGGTCATGTCGATCGAGTCTCTTGTTGAGATTGTGTTCTACAGAGGTATGACCATGCAAGTTGCTGTCCCAAGGGATGAGTTGGGAAGATCGAACTATGGTATGATTGCTGTCAACCCATCCAGAGTTTCCAGCACGTTCAACCACGAGGCTTTGACCTTTGTTGTTGACGCCGTTGGCAAGAGAACACAGTGGTTGTGTGAGATTGTGAACTTCAACGTTGAGAATCAACAATATGTCACTGCTGGTGATCTGCGCGGCTTGGACGCATTGACCAATGTTTTGAACTTCATCAAGTTGCAAAAGATTGACATTGCCAAGTTGAGAGCATCTATGTCTCTGGAACAAGTTGAGGAACACTTGAATGAGATAATTGATGAGATTTCTAAGAAGTCTCTGGCTAAGCCACAACCAATTGAGTTGGAGAGAGGATTCGCATGTATCCCACTTCGTGGTATTTCTGTTCCATTCCATTCAAGTTATTTGAGAAATGGTGTGAAGCCATTCAAGAAGTTCTTGGAGAAGAACATTTTGAAGGAGAACGTGAAGACCAACAAATTGATTGGTAAGTACATTCCTAACTTGACTGCTACGCCATTCGAGGTGACTAAGGAGTACTTTGAGGATGTCTATGCTCTCACCAATTCTGATAAGATCAAGGAGGTTCTTGATAACTGGGACAAGTACCAACAATAAATCTAATCCGTAAATGCTAGTGTGGTGTTAGCATTTATGTGTTCCTGATTTTGCTGTTTCGTTGTTATTGATTCTCTCGCATTTCTTGGGGTGGGCATCTGATTTTCCTTTCATTCTTGTTTGCTAATCATTGTTTATATACATATAATATTGCTTTTTTATGAGAACAATTGTAGATGGAGCTCCTACCGAGTCCTACCGGACGTAGATTTAATGCGTCTATTTAATTATGTGAAATGCCAAGTCGGTAAAGGAATTAAACCAGGGACCTTGTTCGAACTCTTTGAAAGATACCATAGTAGGTTCAGAGAAGTATGATTCTACTGCACTGTAGTCTATCCTTGGCTCTGTGAATTTATTTTTCTGCCTTCTATTCTTTTTCTTGACAACAGGCTGGAAATCATCAACAGCAGGCTCTGTAGTCTTCTCCAGACTATGAACTAGTTTGGATAAGAGAGGATACTTTTCATGAAGATCATACTTCAGTAGTCTCTGAGTATGGCTCAGAACATTATTCGATAAAAAGAACATTGGTTTCTGGTGAAGAACTGCGTTTGTCAAGTCAAGCGGAGCATGTGGCAGGAAATAAAGACAGGAATCATTATCAAGAGGATCAAATTCCTCTTCCACTCGGTACCCAATTCTATTGAAAAGTTCGTTATCAAGAGAGCTAAATACTGGGTCATAGATAGAGACGAGACCATTTGTAACGTTGTACTCTTCTGCGATGGCTTTCAAGAGCGCAAGTTGATACAGTGCTGGTTCGTCTTGGCATGGAGAACCTAATGCAATGCATCTTATCCTGACAAGGCTAATGTTATGAAGTGACCTTTGAATCTCTTTGTAGAGTTGGCTCTGTTGAATCAGTATGAGCTTATCATCAAGTTTTTTGTATAGTGTATCTACTGCCTCGTTAGAAGTATCATCTGGGTTCTGTATGCCAACAATCCTCCTCCGTGTTTTGACCTTAATGAAATCTGACATGTGCGAGAAGGCCAGTGATGTTCAGACGCCCTCAAAAGGACGTTCAATATAGCACCCATTAGTTCTGAGGACGAAAGCTCATTCCTCATGCTGCGCCAACCGCTAGCCATCGCCCTCGGAACGACCCGGCGAACCGCCAAAATTTTCTGCAATCTCCGTAGGAGAAGAGGAAAAGTTTCCTCGAGAGTGAGAAGTTGGATGAGGTGAACTTTCTCTCTTGTCTGCTTTGTGCGTTGAAAGGCCCTCACTGAGAACTTTCTCAAACAGACCGCTCAAATACTCTTCACGACCGGTGACCATACGCTCCCTTTTGCTGAAGATCCTGAGGAAGAACCATTCGAGTCTTTCCCCAAATAAGTTAAAGTCTCCATAGTGTCCTCTTCAACTGCTCCACAGGCTTCTAAGGCCCATTACCACCTTAACGATACAACCGAGATGCGCAAGTGCAAAGTATTTGTGGGTAATTCTCACCCAGAGCTGGGTCAACTCATCTGTTCTAAGTTGGGTGTTGAGGCTGCTCCATGTACCCTGAAGAAGTTCTCCAACGGTGAGACTTCTGTCCAGATTGGTGTCTCTGTCCGTGATGAAGATGTCTATGTCATCCAGAGTGGTTCTGGTGACATTAACGACCATATCATGGAACTATTGATCCTTGTGTCTGCTTGTAGAGGTGGTTCTGCCAAGAAGATCACTGCTGTGATCCCTCAGTTTCCATACTCCAAGCAATCCAAGATGAAAAAGCACAGAGGTGCCATTACCGCAAGAATGCTCGCAAACTTGCTCATTATGGCTGGAGCTGATCACATCATCTCGATGGACCTGCATGCCTCACAGATGCAAGGGTTCTTCTCTAAACCGGTGGATAACCTCTATGGTGCTCCAAGTTTGGCCAAATGGATCAGAGAGAATGTCGATGACTACAAGAACGCTGTCGTTGTCTCAAAGAACCCAGGTGGTACCAAGAGAGTGACTGCTCTTGCAGACTCTTTGAAGATTAACTTTGCTATGATCCACACTGATCGTCGTCGTAACGCTGATGCCTATGCTCAAAAGAGGCTCGAAAAGGAGGCTAAGCAGAGAAGACAAAGCACTGCAAGAAGAAGATCGAGCAACAAGAAAGCTGAGGCAGAGGATGATGAAGTTGAGAATATCATCCTATCCAATGGTTTGCAGACTGCTCGTGTCGTTCAAGGTCACGTTGTTGATGATGATTATATTTCCGAGGCTTTAGAAAATGACTCTGTCATCTCTGAAGAAGAATCAATTCCTCATGATCAGACTTCTTACGCCCTCGGTGGTACCTATGATGCTGATGATTCGGACGCTGATGATGAACCAGCTGCGCTATCACAAGAAAAGTTGATCACGCTTGTAGGTAACGTCAAGGATCGTTCAGTCATCATCTTGGATGATATGATTGACAGACCAGGCTCCTTTATTGCTGCTGCTGAGCACTGTCGTTTGAACTGTGGTGCTAAAAAGGTGTATGTTGTTGCTACGCACGGTTTGTTTATCGATGACTGTTTACAAGAGCTTAACGACTCCAGATATATCGACCAAATAGTCGTCACGAACAGTTACCCTCTATCTGGGGAGAAGAAGAACTGTCCGAAGCTTACAACTATCGATGTCGCACCGATATTTGCTGAATGTATCCGTCGTGATCACTATGGTGAGAGTATCTCTGTTCTGTTTGACTCCTTAGCCACCCTCTAGTCTCTGTTCCCAGAAAAAAAAATTGGAATACAGTTATTTTCTAGCTTCTCGTAAATTATATGACATGTGTTGTTACAGATTAATCGTAGATACTAATTAAATAACGTTCATTTAGGAACAGATAATGGACTGGAGATGTTCACAGCAGTGAACTTCTTTGGCAATGAAATCATTTTGAACTTGTTCTTCATTTTCTGCGTCACAAGGTCAAAGTCCAAATGCTTGGTCAAACTAATCTTTGGGATACACGAAATATAGTGTTTTTCATCAAGCTCGACATCCAATGGATCTTGTGTATGACAACCGGGAGATAACTTGAATCTAATAGAGTGATTTTTACCAGAACTGTCCTCGTACAACTCAAATATGATTTGCGAGAGATAATCCAACTCTGGAAGATCATTTCTGTTGATATGCAACTGAATCCCACTGCCATAGAGGATATTTAATAAAGTGTACATATGGCTTTCCTTCGTGAAATATGCAACCATACCAGGTTTATCATTGGCAATGATCGAGTTCAAGTCGGATATTATATTTCTGGCTAACGGAACAGATGTTAACAAACCTATCTCCAACTTCTCCGCCTGGGTGATACCATACTCTTGAGGACAGATGAAATCAAACAAAACTTGGGAGAGCTTATACAATTCTCTTAAGTACTTGAAGATTTGATCATCGAAAAGGTAATGATTATGCTCAGATGGTCTCTGACTGTCCTTGAAGAGCTTCAAGTGCTCCGGATACTCATCAATCAGAAGACTTGATTTACTTGGCTGCTCAATAGAGTCGACAGGCGAGAAGATTCTCTCTAAGAATTCTCTGTTGTGAAGAGCATCGAACTTCATTGTGTCGTACAACTCAGAGATCTTGGCTGGATCAACTTTCTCCAAAGTGGTAAACTCCTTGAACAGTTTATTCCATCTCTCAACGAACAAGTCTGGATCCTCGCCAGAGCACCAGTCTATACCCATTCCTTCGAAAGTCTTATTTGCAAAATGAAAATCCATAATCTTTTGATGGTAGTTCATCAATTCCACAACCCGTTTGATGACGTAGTACGGCTCTGGCATCTTTGGAGGCCAAGTAAATTGAGGTGGTGCTTCTTTACCTTCTCTCAACAAAGGCTTGAGTCTCTTCTTGACTTTATCCATTAAATCCTTTGCTGCATTACTGTCATCCAGCAAATCTTTTCTGATTTGAATGAAGCCATCTGCAACCGGACCATCGAGTAATGACTGAGCCCAAAGATTTGCAGAGGTCAATACACGTCTCTCTGATGATGAGAATACTTGGATGTCTTTCAAGATATCCTTGTTCAAAAGGCCCATATCCTGTCTCATCTGTTCACCAAGGTCAGAAGCCTGATAGCGAGCAGAATGAGTAGCTTCACCACCCCATTTGAGTATGAACTGAACCTTTTCGACTTCCCCAGTTTCATCCATCACAGGCTTCAATTGAATCTTTGTACCAGGAAAATTGAGTTTTTTCTCCAAGGTATTGGCCAAGATGTCTAATTTGGTTGGGTCTTCAATCTTTTGTTCCTGTGCAATCTTAATCGCCTTAAGAACAATTTCCAAATCAGACACCTGCCTGATAATAACCTCCTCTTTATAACCCTTCAGTAGAGAGATAAAAATCTGTGATCTGAAAGAGTATTTGAATTTCTGCTTCGGAGTTCTATCAGCATGACGTACCACAGTTACCAAGCCTTTGAGAATCCATTTTTGAGATTTCTCTTCGGATGGAGCTTCTTGAGTAACAGCTTTACGAACATCTCTTATCTTCTTAGCCTCCAAGAACATATCTCTCAAGATCTTGGCCGAATTATCATAATAGGCCGAATTATCCTTAACAAAAGAGAAACCGTTAACATCAATGACATAACTGCGACCACCAACTCTGAGGAGATCAAATCCACAAATAGTTTGACCAAAGCCTCGGGAAACAGCTCCTGCCATTTTCTTCTCTTCATCACTGAGCTCTGTGACATATCTGATCTCCTTACCATGCGTGTTTCTTCTCACGATACCATCAACAACAGGTGACTTTCTTGTTTCAGCGTGGCAGAAGTTTGGACCGACAGTATAGGCCTTGACATCTTCAAAGTTATTTGTATCCATGAACTTTTCATAAATATAGGAACCTTGAGTTCTTGGTTCAGATAGTTTCGGATCGAACTCAGAAGATTTGTTTCCAACTTTTCTAAACAGTCTTCGACCACCACCGCCATCCTTCTTAGCGTAGTAGATGTAGACGTTGTGATCTTCACCATCTACCGGTTTCTCCACAAATGGCTTCGTCATTGTCTTACCATCCACCTCGATAGTATCTTCATCAATCATTCTCCACGTCGGTTCAGCGGTGTGTTGAACATCAACACCTTGCTCTTTCAACCTCTGTTTCAACTCGTCATCGACTCTCGGACCACCATCTCTAGAGATCTCCAATCTCTCAGGAGTTGGGACACCAGCAGCATTCAATAGGGAAAGGCAGAGTCTTCTATCCCAAAGAGCCTTTTGCATCACCAAGTCGTTGATAATATATGGCTTACGGAGCTTAACATAGTTGATAGCCTTGTCCAGCGGGAACCCTTTAGAAAAGAAACTGATTAAAAAGTCACAAGTTGGCCAGTTTTCAACCGCCTCATCAAGGATCACCTTATCACCAAAGATTACTGTCTCAAACTCTCCATTCTCAATGAGCCTGTTGAGGATCTGGCGGCATGGCTTTGAAAGAACTTTTGCATCCATAGCACAGACACCAATCTTTCCGATCTTGGGCAATTGCATCTTCACCACAGAATGGGAAGATTTCCGCACCGGCGACACCGTACCACTTCCATTAGAGACGGCGGGAGGAGGGAGATGCATCTGGGAGTTGTTCTCACTGGAGGAGGTCTTTGGGGTGAACCCTTCGAGGATGGGCGCTATGGATGCCATGGCCTTTGTGTCAGAGTCTGTGGAGAGCACGAGCGGCGATACTGCCTCGGGCCCCTTTCTAATATCTATCGGAGCACTCATGTCGCCCGCTTGGTTTCCTTTGTTGCGGTCGTCGTTGTTGTTTGTTGTTGAAGTTGTTATCAATTTGCACGTGTGTGAAGTGACAGATCAATTTAGAGTGATGTCCGGATGGGCTGATTGAGCTGAAAAATTTCCCCGAGAGCTCATCGCTTGAAGAGGGCCTAAACAGTTGTTGACTACACCCTCAAGACAGATTTAACAGATCATTATAATGGCTTCTGCAGAGATCAAGAGACGAAAAGTTCAAGAAACAAGGAAAGCTGCGAAACCACGTCTTTTCTCGCCTTTTCGAACCATAGGGCAGACTTCTACAGCCCTCCCATTCGCTGTGGGTACTTTGGGTTCTACATTCTATATCACCACCTCTGTTGGCCGTGCATTCCAAATTTACGATGCAAACACTCTTCATTTGCTCTTCGTGACTCAAGGTGAACTCCCAAGTGAGATAACTGCTTTAGCTGCTCATTACCATTATGTGTACGCTGCGTACGGCGATCACATTGGTATCTTCAAAAGAGGTAGACTCGAACACTCAATGCAGGTCCAAGGAGGCGTCAAAAGACTTCATGTATTTGGCGAATACTTGACCGGTGCCGGTGATGACACAATTTATGTGTTCAAAAAGTCTCAAGGCATGAAAGTCGCTACTGAATTCTACGCGTCTATCCCAATCAGTGATGAGATTGTTGGCATTGTGCACCCACCAACCTATTTGAACAAGATTGTCGTTATCACCACTAAATCCATTTTCGTCTATAACATTCATTCAGGTAAGCTCCTCTTCACAGCTGAATTCCCATACACGTTGACCACTATTGAATGTGCTCCCGTATTGGACATTGTGGCCATCGGTACTTCCACTGGAGAAATTATCCTCTACAACCTGAGAAAGGCCAAGATATTACGTACAATAACCACTGGCCATAGTATCAACACGATCTCTTTCAGAACTGATGGCCCTGCTCACATTGTTGCTGGTCATGGTACAGGTGAGCTCAGCTTTTACGACTTGGACAGAAACGCAAGAATCCATATCCTTCATGCCCACAGAGACAGTCATGGTGGCGTTTCAAAAGCTCAGTTTCTTAATGGTCAGCCTATCATTGTGACCAATGGTGGTGATAACCAATTAAAAGAGTTCGTCTTTGATCCTTCTCTATCTTCAAATGCTTCCGTTGTCTCTCCACCGAGATATCTGAGATCGAGAGGCGGCCATGCTGCTCCAGTCAGTAGCTTCCAGTTTGCAGATGAGGTTGGACACTATATTCTTTCTGGTTCCAGTGATCGTACAATGTGGAAGTTCTCCCTCAGAAAAGACGCTCAATCGCAGGAGATGTCTCAAAGACCTCAGAAGAGAACAGATGGTAAGAGAGAAGGTGGTGTCAAGGATAAATTACCAGAAGTTTTGGATATCGCCATTGAAAACACAAGAGTTGGTGAATGGGAAAATGTTGTTACTGCTCATCAAGGCGATAGTGCCGCACGTACTTGGGACTCGCAGAGCAAGAGAGTTGGGAGACATAAATTGAATACCATTGATGGTGGTGCTGTTAAGGCAGTCGCTGTATCACCTTGTGGAAATTTTGCACTAGTAGGTTCCTCGAGTGGTGGTATCGGTGTCTATAACATGCAAAGTGGTCTTTTGAGAAAGAAGTATCAACTGCACAAGAAGACAGTCACAGGCGTGGCTCTCGATGGCATGAATAGAAAGATGGTTTCCTGTGGTCTTGATGGTATTGTCGGTTTCTATGATTTCTCTCAATCAAAGTATTTAGGCCAGCTCAGGCTTAATGCTCCAATCACCATCATGGTTTATCATAGAACTTCTGATCTCTTTGCATTGGCGCTTGATGACCTTTCAATTATTGTTATCGACTCTGTAACTCAAAAGGTGGTTAGAGTCTTTTGGGGTCACTCTAACAGAATCACTTCTCTGGACTTCTCCCCGGATGGTCGTTGGATTGTTTCTGCCGGGTTGGACTCTACTATTCGCACATGGGACATCCCTACTGGGTCCTGTATTGACGGTATGAGACTTCCACTTGTTGCTACAAATATCAGATTTTCCCCCCTAGGTGACTTTCTTGCTACTACACACGTTTCCAAGGTTGGCATAAGCCTTTGGACTAACCGTGCTCAATTTCGTCCAGTTTCAACAAGAAATATTGAAGAGGATGAGTTCACCGATATCTCTCTTTCAACTATTACTGCAGATGTTTCTCTTTTGGACGGTGCATTTGATGAAGAGTCAGAAGGAGATCAGCATACAAATCACTACGAATCTCTTGAACAGATTGATAAAGAACTTCTTACCTTGTCTCTTGGTCCACGTTCGAAGTTCACCACTTTGCTGAACTTGGACACCATCAAACAACGTAACAAACCAAAGGAAGCTCCAAAGAAACCAAAATCATCTCCTTTCTTCCTTCAACTGACTGGGGCTGCTATCGGCGATGATGCTTCTGTCAGAGAGGGCAAATCAGCAATCCTATCTACCAGGCAGGAGGAGAATGAGGAGTCCCAATTGCAAGAGCTCAAGCCATTAAATGGTACTTTTGAAAGTGAATTCACCAAGCTCTTAAGGGAATGTTCTCAAACAGATGACTACAGTGAGTTCTTGAAGTTCTTCGCACAAGCATCACCTGCTTTTACTGATTTGGAAATCAAGTCCATTAATGGCGTTAACTTGAGTGAGATGACCTACTTCATCAGAGCTTTGACGCAGGGTTACATAGATAACGTGGATATTGATCTGGTAGAGGCTTGGATGAGCATGCTTATGAAGAACCATGGTGATGTCTTGCACAATATTGATGACGATGAATGTTCAATGGCTTTGGATACCTGGTATGAGGCTCATAAGGGTAAGACTGAAGAGTTTGACGACTTGGTTAAGTACTGCTCTGGTGTCATCAATTTATTGACTACTGTATAGAGAGATTCATCTACCTGTTTGAATAATATGCTCATGCGTAGTGTTCATTGTATTATTAAGTCTTGATTATCTTCAAATTCGCCCATCGTCATGGTTCTGAGTTTAAGTTGGAGTTCAGGTTTTCTGCATCCGAAGTGTCTAACTGAATACTTTCCATCCCACGTTAGAACACTTCCACCAATTCGTTTACCACATACTTCACATCGAGTGTCTTCGTTTATTTCAACCTTGGTATTTTCTATCTCGGCCAGTTGGTATGCGCTAGAGATTCGATCGATATCGAGTAGGTTCTTCTGTAAGCTTGCCCATTTGCGAAGCTTGTTTTGTTTTCTTATGGATTTCGTCAAATATGTTTGAAGATCAGCCACTTTGAAAGAAGGTATCATATTCAATACGGTGGAGAGCGCAGTAGTTGTGTTTGTAGTTGAGAGCAGTTGAAGAACAGAATCGAAATCACCATTCTCCTGAAATAAACGGATCAATGTGACAAAGAGAGAGGTGGTATTGTGATTTTTGATGTATTGAATCGCCAATTCGGGATCTCTCAATTCGTTCACATGAATCTTTAAAACATTTTCATGCTGGCCCACCCTTGATAGAATGAAGGTTTTGAGCAAAATCAAGGAACGTATCTTTGATTTTGGGAATTCGCCAAGAATAATCTTCTTATCATAATTACCTGTCTGGAGAAAAGTCTTGAGCTTTTTGTAAACAATATCCTCAGGACTGGGTTGAAGATTCTTGATGTATAACTCTGCAAGTCTTGTATGAAAGATGGTCGCCTTCTCGTGGAGTTCGATAATGATGTATTCCAAGAACATACGTTCCAAATTCTCGTGGTTCTCAAGGTATTGCAACACTTTCATGCGATCAAATGTATCAGAAAAAGGTGAGTCAATGAAGATCTGTATACCGTATCCTTCATCAGCCTCGATTGGACCTTCAGAATATTTGAAGATTATATCCAAATTATCACTCTTTAGCCTCTGTAAGTACCTCACCACAAGTTCTGGTGATGATCCCGACAGAATATCGAGCGCCTCCGAATGAAGTCCTCTCTTGAAGTAAAAGTCGATAAGCTCACTAACAGCATTGCGCTCTTTTAAGGTCTTCACAACCAGCCCTGGATCACAATGGTTTTCAACACGAATCAATGATCCAATCAAACCAGGGTTTATCAGTGTGTAGCATTTGAAGAGTGCAGTATCCACTGCTGATTGAATATCACTAATTGAATACTTTGAGTCTGTATAGAGATCAATTGTCAGTGAACCCCCCTCATACGGTAGCGTCTGGTCAGGGGCATTCAGGAGCTTGGTTAGTTTTCTTCTTGCGTCAGTGAGGAAATGCGTTAGAAGTCTTATACTATTCTCATCTATAGTGATCTCATCTTCAATTTCAGCTTCTGAGGGCGATGATATGAATTCTGGATATAATCTGATAACGTCCAATGGGTTTGCACAGAATTGAATAAACTTATTCATCGCAGCACTTTTATTTCCCTGTTTGAACAAATATAATCCCAGATCAATCTCCAATTGCCTTAACCGAACAATCTTCCCTTCATAATCCATCTGTCTAATAAGACTGATGGCCTGTTGAGTATCTTCGATAGAAGTTATGATGTCTCCATCTGGGATAAGTTCCCATGTGGCAACCTCATATTTGGACACCACAGTTAGCTTTCTATCGTATATCGAGAGCATCATCACTTTGTTCATTCCGACCTCTTGCCATTGTTTACTTTCCCCTTGGTCTATGATATGGATATGATTACCAGTTAGTGAGATGATGAAGGGAGAAATCAAACCATGCGGTGTCCCTTTTATATTCAACTGCTTAACTTCGCCTTTCGAATATACTGCAACAGTCGAGCCTCTTGACAGTATGACACCGTTATTAGATGGAATAATAGATACGGTCTTGTGCAGTAGCGAGAATCCGGCTGGGAAGTCCAACCTTTTGACCTCACCATTGGATAACTCGTAGAAGCTTGACTTGGAAGCAACAAAAACGGTGTCATGTCGTATAATCTTAACATTGTATACCTTCTCAGGAAGCTTATATTGTGCACTCATTTCCAAATGGTCAAAGTATGAATAGAGAATAACGGTTTGCCTCGTGGTGATTGCAAGCACTGGAATGTCACCAGATAGTACATCCATACTAGTGACGTCTTTGAAAGGCAGCCTCTCTAATTCATCTAGAGTCGCATCATATAGTACAATCTCGCCTCCCGAGAGTATCGCATAGGCGTTCCTAACTTGTACAATTGCATTGATTGGTGCGTCTGTGAGGGAGACTGAGACTGGGGCCTGCGGTTCATGTCCCGATGATTGATCAAAGCGTAGTAAATGGCCCGTGGCAGTTCCCACCAGAGTAAAATGCGATGTCTGAAGCACAGACGTGGGTAGAACGTGCACAGTTGACCGCGCCAATTGGTGAAGAAGTGGTTTCATTTGTTGTAGTTTACTGTGATGCCTCTGTGGTTGTTTTGTTGCAACTGTGAGAATCAAATCGACGTCTTCCACCATTATCAGCGCAACAAGATCACAACGTATCCAGGGGCACAACAAGTGAGTAGAAATGGAAAATGCCCACAGCTCGTTGCAGCAACTGCTCCATCATCCAAATGCTGCTACACATCAATTACAACAGATACGGCGAGCAGACACAGTGATCAGCTCACAGCGGACAAGTCTATCAAAGGCCCAGGCAGGCGTAGATGCACTATCTTCGCAATATGGTAAACTGATAAAGGTCTTCCAAGAGAAAAAAGGCCCGGTAGATATACAAGGAGTTGCAGAGAGGCTTGATCAGCAGCTTCGCGTTCTTGAGAGAACGCAACAGATCTTGGAGGAGAACAGGAAACTATGATAGATAGCAATATTCATGAAAGGTCATTATATTATTAGGATAAATAGAAACTTGTAGCAAATGCGTCTAGCATGCTTCAATTTGAGAAAGCTCAGCCAAGCCCTTGGGCTGCTCGCTCCCATTTCTTGTTGGCAAGCCATCCAGCGTTAATAACGTTCAAAGCGTCCTTCAAGTTCATTGGCTTCTTCAAAGTCTTGTTACGTTCCACCAATGAGGAATAAATCACAGGGTAATTCTCTCTCGGAACCAAAAGGGAGTTATCAACGGCACGCTGCTTAGCCACAAGCTTTTCTTCCCTTGTCCCAGCAGTCCATGCTGCTCTGCGTTTATCCCATACGGTCCTACCGTCAGTGAACGGTTCACCTTCAACGCGCAACTGCTGCGCTTCCTGGACGGCATCAAAATCTGGCCACGCCACAACATCTTTGGTATCCTCTTTGTCGAGTGTCATCGTCACTGTGTTACTTGTGGTGTCTTCTGGTGGACTCTGTGCAGGACTCTGTTCCAGCACTGAGAGGTCAACTGAGCTACTAGAAGTCACCAAGAACAGTTCGTTCACCACTTCGTCCGAACTGAGGGCCTCTTCTGCGAACTGTCGAAGCCTATGGCTGAGTACACTGAGGCTCAAAGAAGCCCTTAGGAATAAATTTTTAATCGATCTTAAAACAGTGCTCCGCTGCTTCTCCTTCTGATGCTGTTTCTCCAACTGTTCCTTTTGGATTTGTTGTTGATGTTCTTGCAGCACTGTAGTAGACCTCTGAGATTTCAGGGACTTGGATGATCTGTTGGTACTGAGCTTATCGAGCTTATTTGCTTCCTCTTTGGACATTCCTGTCCTCCCTGTTTCTCTTTTTCTCTTTTTGTTCTTTGTTCCTTCTAGGTCGAGCTGCTTTTCTGTCACTTGACCGTTCCCTCGTTTCTCAGCCCAAGCGGGTGCTTCTGTGAGTGAGAATGTGGGGCGCGGAGGGGGCCTGGCCAGGCCACTTGGCATTACTTACCACGACGTTAACACAAAAAGGACTTTACTACAAAAGAACAAATATTCAACGCACATAAGTAATACAAAAGCTACATAGATCACTTGTCTAGAGCAGCCTTCGCTCTTTTCCACGCATCCTTGTCCAGCTTCCATGAATCACCCTCGCTGTTCTTGAGTTCTTCTAATTCTTGTAGTCTTCTCTTCTTCACTTCCACATTGTTGACACTATCAACGGCGCTGCCCTTCTCGCCGTATCGCACACCATGAATGGCGATACTCATACCGTCATGCGCCTTCCATGGCCGAGAATTGATCCCATTCCGATAAACACCGCTGTACTGTACCAACGGAGGCAGAACAATCAGGTCAACATGGATATCACCTCCGATGATATTCACAAATTGACGGAAATTAGTAACAGATTGAGAGATATTAGCTTTGTTCTGCCTGTTTCCAGGCGTCTGCTTCTCCATCTTGTCATCGCCCTCGATATCTTCATCCACAGATGGTAAGAATCCATTATGTTTTAGGATTAGTAAAATGTCAGAATCATCGGTATAGATATCACACCCCCAAATTGAACGCTCTTGGTAGTGCTTATTGTTTTTCAAATCCGTTATGAACCATGAAGGTATACGGACAGTGATAATGCTGTTAATATGCTCTCTCAACTCCGGTAAAAGAGGCACTAGACTTGTATTATTGAGATCAACTGAGAGATCTTTAAACAGTGCGAGTTGCTTGTATGATTCTTTTGTTGGATATGGAGTGTATAGCAATGACCCCATATGCTTTCGTGGGAACTTCGACGCAAAGTCTAAGACATTCTTGTTATCTACAATGATCTCATGCTTCACACTCTTTCTTAAGACAACAGGTTTTGGTTTTGGTTTTGGTTTTGCTTCAGGCTGAGGTTCTGTCACCTTCTCCACAATAGTGTCATCAGCGTTGTCTTTATCTTCTGCCTTCGCTTTAATTTCAGGCTTTGCTTTCTCCTTCTCTGGTCTGGATGGTTTCACGGCATTAAGTCTCTTGATGATACTGTAGCATAAATATGTCTTATAGTTTGGATTCTTTTGCTTCTCAATACGGGCTCTGCGCTCATGCTGTAGAATGTCGTGCTTCTCTTCAGTAGTGAAGTCTGTAATACCATATTTTTGCTCATAGTACTTGATAATCTCTTCATCGCTTTCAGAATCGATGTCTGGCTTAGTGATTTCCTCTTTCAAGGCAAGAGCACCTGGACTTTGACCATGGGTGCTAAAGTTGAATTGCGCTGGAGCTGGCAGAGGAGATTTTACAGATAGTTGAGGTTGGGGTGGTTGTGTAGGTGATGATTCACTTTGCGATTCACTTAAAAGACGCGCAATCTTCACCGGCTGTCCTGGAAGTTGTGTGATGCTGTTCAAGAACGAAATAGGAGGGAGTCTTATTCCAGCTTGGTTAGAATCATGCTGTGTCGAAGAAGCTGGGTCCAGAAGGGAGGGCAGATTAGGACGAGGGTTGTTCTCTTTGCTGCTCATTGGGTTGTTGTCTTCCATCCTCTAATTGACCGTGTGGGTTCGTTCACGTCGCTGTTTTGTTCCTTTTGTTGTGGGTTTTCGTTATTCTTCGAGGAACTTTTTGGTGCTGATTTCCCAAATGCGGAAAAACCTCCTTGACACATCCAGAAGAGAAAGAACAACACTAGTATCATAGTCATAAATACGTACAACCGACCACCAAGAAGATGGCTGAGCCCTCGCAGTTCTCACAGATTACGCTGAGTTCATTGTTTTTACAGCCACCTTTCCCTCCGCAACCAACCGCTGAGGCCCCTATCACAGCCATCTTGAATGCATTATCCAAGGTTGATGCAACAGGTCAGTCATACTCAACATTCGTTACGATATCACACATCTCACGCCAAGAGATTATTAAATTTGACCCTTGCAAGCAGCCATTGCAGGAGCTGTTCAGTCTATGGGAAATTCATCTTACGGCCTTGATGTTCGCTCAGGAACTATCATTAGCGCAAAAAGAGGCTAAGCGACTCTCAATCGCCTTAGATTCTATTGTCAAGACTCAGGACGATAACCAACAGAATGATACTGCTGGTACATTCCCAATATCGTTACCTTTCAGCTTGAAACTATTGTTGATTAGGCTACGATCAATGGGACCAACACTCCATGTCATCAATGAAAATTATGCTCTCCTATGGGAGCTGAGAACACAGTACGTCAAGTGTAAGAATGCAGACGAAAGAGAATTGATAAAGAAGAAAATAGCCGTCTTGAGCTATGGCGTTGGTACCGCATTAATTGCGAAAAGAGAGTATACAACATTCCTTACTATGGTTGAAGGTATTGATAATGATGAAAACATCAAACTACTTGCTGTTCTAGTAAGCCTCATGAAAGGCGATTGGGAAACTGCAGAAGAATTCTTTGGAGAAATCAAAGATAATGTTAATCAATTCACAAAGAATCTGAATGAAGTGCTCAGGAGTACCAGCCCTGTTTTGGATCCCAATAAGCCAGATAAAGGAATTAATAAGGATGTGACCATAGAAAAATTGGACGACCTGTTCGAATTGATCAAGGACCAAGCCATTACTGGAAGAATTGTCTGCGCATTATCTGCGCTGTTCGAACTGCACTTGAGGGATCCTGATAAAGACGGGAAAGACCTCTTCAGAGAGGGTAAAAGTGAGAAAGAACTTGATGAAGTGATGTCTAAGCTATTTAAACTCTGGGAGTTGAGATCGTGCAAGCTCTACGCATTTGAATAGAGCGTAATGAATAAATTGACGGTTGATTTCTTAGACTATCACGTGTAAGCTTTAGACAGCGCTAACAGACGGGCACGTCATCAGCAATGTCACTAAGCCCTCACCTCATACACGTGATTATTTTCCAGGGCTACTTGCAAAGCCGTCACTCTTTTCCCGTTCGCGCAGTTTTCCACGCCAGGCCCCACGAACTTCCAGCAATTGCCATGACAACGACTATGCTCTGAAGAAACATCCGTGCACCTGCATTGGAATTTTCCACCCTCTCGCCAAACATCAAAATTTCTTCTTTCGTCACCTATGAGGAAGAGCATAATATATACGCCCTAACCAACAAAGATGTCTTCTAACAGATCTGCCTTGAAGGACGTTGTCACTCGTGAATACACTATCAACTTGCACAAGAGAGTATGTACCAGATAAAGCATTGGTGTAATTTTCTCTGGAATGGCATGAAGTTATGATATAAAGTTACAATCATTGAACATGTTCGCCTATGGAGTTTCAAATAGGAGACAATAATGTTTTTCTATGATAATCAGAGGGTTTCAGTGCTTATTATTTACCAATGAATCATGAACTCCGGAGGAATTGCATTATAACCTCCCATCACTCAAGATTACTAACATTTGATTCAGCTCCACGGTGTGTCTTTCAAGAAGAGAGCTCCAAGAGCCGTCAAGGAGATCAAGAAGTTTGCTCTCAAGCAACTTGGTACCTCTGATGTCAGACTTGACCCAAAGTTGAACCAAGAAATCTGGAAGAGAGGTATCAAGGGTGTTCCATTCAAGCTCCGTGTCAGAATCTCTAGAAGAAGAAACGAGGAGGAGGATGCCACTGAGAAGTTGTTCTCCTACGTCGAGCCAGTCCAAGTTGCCTCCGTCAAGGGTTTGAACACCGTTGTCATTGAGGAAGAGGAGGAGGCTTAAATTTCTTGATGAAGGTTTGTTCATACAAAATAATGTCATTATAATTTGGGTTTTATTTTTTCAGTGGAGTGTAGTGTAGTCAGTGCTCTTCCACGGAGTAATTGGTTTGTTCTCTGAAATTGGTTCAATGGTGAACTGGTGGAAAGGAATCCAATCTACTCTCTGGAAGTGCGAATCTTCGAACCTCGATAGACACTAGAGGCGGCAAAATCTGTCAACGTTTTCAGCTGCTTCTACTAAAGACTCATGGCTAACTACAAGCGATTGTGAGGTAATTCTCATGTCTATTATGGACATCAACTGCGATCTTTGATGAGTACTAGTTCCTGTGAATACGTTAGTAGACAGTTCCGATAACGTGGCCAGCCATTGTTCAATAGAGAACAGTAATAATCAGTGTAACTATGACATAACGAACCGTTCATCACAAAAAAGTGAGAAATAACATCCCACCGTAGCTTTTGTTCATTTGGTTCAAAGAAAAAAGATTTCTTCATCCCTTAATTACTGTCTCTTCAAACATCTTCATTGGTATGCAGAAAGAGATACATACATTCATTCAATAATAGATCTGAGGAAAGAAGTCACTATGAACCTTCTCCCCGCCATGAATATATATGATGGATGAATAGAGAGGGTGAAGAAAGTTCCGTGTTAAAAATTTTGGGTCCGCGATCTGGCGAAACTCCCCTGTTGCAGAGTTTCGTTCCCGTTTTGCACAGCTGCAAGAATCACGTTTCTAGGGTAACCGCTTTTTAGGGCATAAATTACAACATTGGTCTAGCCGTTAAAATATTACCTTCCATTAAACCCAAGGTCCCAACGTGTGCTGATGATACACTCTATATGCGAATCTCCCTTTGCTGTTTATACTGAATCTCGATGACTTGTCCAAACCCCTCATCCCAGGATCTCTTTAAGCAGAAATGTGCATCAAAGTAATCGATCAGTTGCGCCAAATGCTTACAGTCCATGAGCTCCTTATAGAGTTCTTTAGAAATCTGACCTTCGAGCATGCACGATATATGATGTTGAGTAAGTCTGTAAGGTAGACCAAATGCAGTAGCGTATTCCATGAATCTCTCAATACATCCCCATGGCGCCTTCTGATAGCCTGCAAACAAGGCAGGGTTGGCCAAAATCCCACGAACGGCCATGACACCATCACAACCTGTGATGTCTGCGATCTTGTTACAATCCTCTAGAGAGAAGCAGTCACCGTTAGCAACAACTGGAACACTCACGCTCTCTTTGACCAATCTGATAGCTTCAAAGTTGGCTGGGAACGATGACCTTGTTGACCTCGTTCGTCCATGGACAGTTATAAAATCAACACCGGCGGCTTCTACCTTTTTCACGAACGCAATAGTTTCATTGAGATCAGGATGGATTCTTATCTTAGTCTCCAGGGTAACCTTATCCCCAAATTTGGTCTTAACAGCCTTAACCATGGATGCAACAAGGTCAGGTTCAGACATCAAAGCCGCACCAATACCTTCTCTGACTTGCTCTTTGATTGGACAACCACAGTTGATACCGATGCCGTCAACATATGGGTGGATCATCTCAACAAATCTTAAGAGATCGGTGACGTTATTTGTACCAACTTGAACAATCAATGGGGTATCAAAGTTATTTGTAGTAAAGTCACTTAGTCTGGCAATACCATTACGCACAAACTCACGTGCAAGAATCATAGGAGAATAAACAATATCACAGTTATAGTTACGCACAAGTGCTCTGAAGGGTAACTTGGAGTATCGCACCATCGGACCAGCGATATGAGCTGGTCTTCCTTCAGCTTTACACCTTTGCAGGATTCTTAATGGGTTGTTCTCCGGGTCTCTTGGTGTCAATAACGGTTGCGCCATCTTGATTCTTTTATGGTTCCTTATCATGAGAGTGTCAGAAATATCAGGGGAAGAAGTGGGCCCGAGTGGGTTTTTATCTGACATCAGAGAGTTGTGTCAAAAGGGATAATAGAGATAAGATTAAACGGAGGGCCTCATCTCTTCTTCAGATCACAAATTTTGGGCGACGGTCCCGCCCGCGTTCACATTCCGAAATTGGGAATTCAGTGCGGTAAGTGCGTTTACCAGATCAGATAAGAACATCTGAACACCACTAGGCTTCCACAGTGCACATAACGCTATTTTGGTAAGAGCCACACCTGATGAGGTCAATTTTTCAGAGGTTGGAGGTGCTCATAGCATGGCGTTTTGATAGGTGATCAAAAGGAAGGACTACCTGAGATTCCTTCGATCTTGAATACAGTTGGACTGGGCCATGACTGAAGATTGTTTGAAAAGATCTGGATCCCCAGCGGATTCTCCAGACGCTAAAAAGCCAAAGACAGAAGGCAACACGTTTGTCTCACAGAAGGGTATCGCCTATGTGAAGAGAGAATTCATCGTAGATTCGCAACCAATTGTGGATATTGATGATGATTCCGCTGAGCAATCTGGTGATAGAAATGAACAAATCAGTAACACCAACGGCAAGAAAGGAAAAAGGAATAGAGGACAGAATAAGAATCGTGAATTGAAACAACAAGAGGAAGATTTCAAATTATGTTCCTCTTTGATCGATCCCGAAGTTCCAAGAGAGTGTAAATTCGGTCCTGAGAGATGTCGTTTTGTTCATGATGTTAAAGAATATCTGGAGAAAAAGCCAAAGGACATTGAAGGTGTGTGTCCTGTTTTCAACGCACTTGGTTATTGTCCTGCTGGTTTCAAATGTCGTTTCTTGCATTCTCATATGGAAGATATGAAACTCATTAGAGATAAGGTTAAAGCGAATGAAATTAAGAAAGTGAACTATGAATTGAATTCTGTTACGTCTGATCAGAAATTCTGCTTGATGAAGAAAAAGTTTGTCTTCAAGTATGCTGACGATGTGTGTAAGATCATGGACACAATCCAAGATGATAACAAGAAGAAAGATGCTGCTAAGAAAAAAGCTAATGACGGTGAAGAAGAAAATACAGCTCAGAATGAAACCAAAGAATCTCTTAACAGTTACGTCGAAACCAAATTCTATGCCTCTGAGAAGAAGAAATTGGATCTTGTGGGCAAAAAGATCGTATCACCATTGACCACAGTAGGCAACTTACCATATCGTCGTTTAATGCGTACTCTTGGTGCAGATGTCACATATTCTGAGATGGCTCTGGCATTGCCACTGATCCAAGGTACAAATTCTGAATGGGCGCTTCCAAAAGCACATTCATCTGAATATCCAGGATTCGGTGTGCAAATCGCCGCGTCTAAACATTGGCAAGCTGCCAAGGCCGCCGAAGCTATTGCATCTTATTGTCCCAATGTCTCTGAGATTAATTTGAACTCTGGTTGTCCTATTGATCTGTTGTACAGACAGGGTGCTGGTTCTGGTCTCTTGGAACAACCTGCAAGATTGATAAGAATCTTACAATCTATGAATTACTGTTCCAGTGATATCCCAACCACTGTTAAGATCCGTATGGGTACTAAAGATGGGCATCCTATAGCGCACAACTTGGTAAAGAGAATCGTTAATGAGACCCAAACAGCTGCGATTACGCTCCATGGTAGATCCAGACAACAGAGATATACCAAAGAGGCTAATTGGGACTATATCGCCGAAGTTGGTAAGTCCATCAGAGATGCTGAAGCTGCATTGGAGGATGATAAAGATAGACGTGATTTTCAAAGGGTCAATTTCGTCGGTAACGGTGATTGTTACAACTGGGATGATTGGTATAAGGCCACTGAGAATGAATATATCGATAGTGTTATGGTTGCTAGAGGTGCATTGATCAAACCTTGGATCTTTGAAGAGGTTAACGCTCAACAATACTTGGATAAGTCTGCTACTGAGAGATTGGAGATTATTAGAACGTACGCCAACTATGCACTTGAACATTGGGGTACTGATGAGTATGGTGTGAATTTGTCAAGAAGATTCCTTTGTGAGTTTATGAGTTTCTTCCATAGATATATCCCATATGGTATCTTGGAGAGATATCCAATCAAGTTGAATGAGAGACCACAAAATTGGAGAGGTAGAAACGAATTGGAGACTTTGCTGGGAAGCAACGATTATAAAGACTGGATCAAGATCTCTGAGATGTTCTTGGGTCCAGCTAGCGAAGGCTTCAAGTTTACACCAAAACATAAGAGTTCATCGTATGAAAACTCCAGAGATTGAGATCCACCATTACAAATTCTAATTGAATATGGCATTGAATGTTAGATATTAATCATTCTTCTTTTCAGTAGCAGTTTTAGTCTTAGTAGCAACTTCATCCGACAGAGTTTCATAATCTGCTCTTAGACTCTGGGCTTGTTTCTTCAAAATGTCCATTTTCTCATCTTTCTCTTTCAACTCCTGTAGCAAGGTTTTCACCTTTTCATTGCTCTGTACCGCATCCGGAGTGTTTCTGACATCATCTTTCAGCTGTAACAACTCGGCAACAAGGCCATATGTTCTTGAGACAATCAGTGTAAGGAACAAAGTGAATCCCGTTAGATATAAATTTCTTTGCGCGTAGAATTTTCTTGCCTGTATCTCTGAACGATCAGATACAAACGCTTGTTTCACAGTACCTGACTGTGATTCCATCAGACCAATCAATTCGTCATTGACACTCTGAACACGGTTCATGGAATCGACAAATAACACAAGAACAAACACCAGGATACATCTGATAGCAATTGTCACCTCCCGATTCTGGAAAGGACGAGACACTGCTTTAATCAAAGGACGACGCACGGATGATGGCAATGGAAGCGATAACACTGTGAACAGGGCCATCTCTAAAACGAGGAGTCCAAATACGAGATTATAGTAGAGAGCCATCGTTGGGATTGGTTGGATGTTATTGATAGCGCAATGCTGGTGATTGGTGTGTCTGGTGGCAAAAGAGCACCGATGCAATGGTGTCAAAACAAAAATATGTCTGGTATCTGCCATCTGCAATGTGTCAATAGTGATGAGGTACAGCATGTCTAAGGGATATGGGAGCTGGAAGTTGCAAATCGGATGTGGGTAGGGGGGGAGGTCTATCATATCATATATGTAATCATTATCTTTTATAATATTCTAAGTATTTAATATTTATATGATATTCCGTTATTGGTCCCATATCTTTGGAAGCAATTAAGACCTATTGGGAAGTCGCATAAGGCAGACAGAGTTTGGGCACACCAGATTATGGGCCGTTCGTTCATCATAGGACAGGAGGATGACCCTGAATAGTTCAATGTATGTGCATCGTTGTATGTGCATCGTTGTGTGTGCATCGTTAGGAAGAAACTAATGGGACATTAACCAGAAGTCACATCGCATCTGCTTAAATCAGAGTCCGACTGTCATATGAAGACTAGGTTCTTCCACCCTGTCCTATCCTAGAACCTAATCAAAGCATCTCATCGTCCTCTCCCAGTTCCGGGACAAGTAAGGCCACTTCGTAGCTGCGATTGGCTTTCGGGGCCTCGGACATTGTAACAACAGTCACGTGATCATCCTCGGAAATTACCGTATCGGGTGGGTTCGATGAGCGGTTTCCCGCTTCCCAATGAATTTCGGTGTGGAACAACAAGGAGGGACCAGACAGAGGGAAGGAACAGTACTTCACTAGGGTGAGAGGCGTATACTGAACCTTAGAAAGGGGGGAGAGAGAAATATCTTAGAAGAGTGCTGCTCATAAACAACACTTCTAACACGAAAGTTCGCATTACCGTCTTTATTGCTCCAAAGATCTCTTAAGGGAAAGGGAATAGCACGCAGAGACCAATCCGCCCCCGAGGTCTATTAGTAAGGAGCACTGCCAGCAACACAGTGGTATCCCTAGGAATACAAGCTTCATACCATCAGAAGCTGCCCATTTTGCCATACGACTATACTACGATAACGATGAATAACGGCTTCTACAACACCACCCTGAACCAAGAGGCGCAACCCATCGACATCTCATACCAGAGACAGAGCTCGGTGTTTGGCCAACTGCATCCACAACCACAGCATTCTCATGTCCAGCAGTCAGTCAACATCAACAATAACAGAAACTTCAGAAGGGACTCTGTGGCGCATTCACAAGGTGTCGGAGGTATCTCTTGGGGGTCGGTCACCATTGGCTCATGGTTGAAAGATGAAGTTCTGATGCAAAACCAGTTGAACTTGCAACAGCAGGCGCATCAACACTCTATGTCTCCTCCGATGCAGTCTGCATATTTGCCTGATTTGGAGGCAAACTATTGTAAGGATTACTCTTGCTGTGGACAGTTGCTTCCGACACTTCATGACCTTCTTAAGCACTATGAGGAGTCTCATATTTCGCCGACTCCTCCGACTCACCAACCCAAACCTATCCAGAACTTTGACACCGTCTCCACAACAGATGTATTCATCCATAACAACATCAATAGTCAACTGAGCCTGCAACAGCAGCAGCAGTTGCGACAACAGCAACTCGGAGGTGCTGCTCAACGGAATCAATTTGGCTTCACCCAATCACCGTTCCAGCAGCAACATCAACAGGCGAATCAGATACGCAACTCTCTTTCGCAGCAGGGCCAACAACAACAACAGCAACAACAGCAACATCTCAATAACAATCATCATGCCCTCCATAATCAACAACTACCGAATGGACAATTCGCAATGTCCCAAGTACAATCACAGATGGATCAATTCCAACAACAAGGGCAACATCATGGCCAATCCACACAATTCCCAATGCAACTGAATAACGACGATGCCGCTATGGATTTGGATGATGAGCAAGAAGAACATTTCATTGATGATCCATCTCGTAACTTGTACGTGGCTCAAGGCTCTGAGAAACCATTCACTTGTCCTGTGATTGGTTGTAATAAGACATACAAGAACCAGAATGGTCTCAAGTATCACAGAATCCATGGTCATCAGAACCAGAAATTGCATCCAAATCCAGACGGTACTTATTCCATAATTGACCCAAATGATGGCACAGGGATGGAACAGGATAAGCCATATAGATGTGAAGTCTGTGGTAAGAGATATAAGAACCTTAATGGGTTAAAGTATCATAGAGGCCATACCACTCATTAAATGTGGCTGTGCAAATAAGGCCTTGCGGCGCCGATGCTGCCCAGGTGCCTGATTGGAGAGATAGCTCTATTTGCTTTTCTCTTTCATGACTAAAATCTTGATGAGGTTGAACATCCATGATTTGATCTTCTTGAATTTTCCATGGTGTCTCTATCTGTCGTTCTTTTTTTTTAATCACAATTGTCCTCGATCTATTTTCTGGCCACATCTGTCGCCTGTTTTTATCCTTTCCATTCTTGTCTTTGTTTTCTGAGTGCTTCTTCTGTCTTTTTTATTATACTTTTAATTGTCTTGGGGGTTGTTGACTTGTGGTCAAGTTAACGTCGCAGGTTTTGTTTGAATCACATAGGAGGTTCCTATCTTGTTTTGAAGTACCTAATGCTCAAAAGTTGAGTCATATTGTTACAGTCAGGTGTCTAGAAAGCGCATACAATAAATGTTAACATATGAATTATACTGTAAAGAAAGAGTATTATGTTGATTTCTCATGGAATTATTTGACCTAGTCTTCTGACAGTACAACAAAAAATTTCATTCACTATACATTAAGACTGTATATACATTGAAAAAATGATATAACACAGACAGTTGCTTCAACTTTTCGAGGTTGTAGTGGGGGGGGTACTTTTATGATGAACAGCTTCGAGTGCGAACAGAACCTCAGGATATATAGTAGGGCGTAGAGGCTACTCAAATGGGCTGTCGAAGCAGACCAAATATAATAGAGTTTTTGATAATGGTAGCTTTATAAGCAGCTCAGAATCTCAAATTCATTGCTTTTTTTGATATGAGAATATTTTGATTTTGTTACCAACAAGAAAATGCTGCTTAATCGTTTTTTCCAGAAATATTAATTATTGTATTTTGAAGGTAGTCTTCAGTTTCCCAATATTACAAGAATTCACATCATGGCGGGAATACACAACACACTCTGTATTGTCAATAGTTATTTAATTGACAGTTTTCAATATGTGATAATCCGTTCCTGGCCAGTATCTAAACTGTCGTTCACCTGATGGTGTGGTCCAAGATACCTGTAATGCAAAAATGGATATTACAAAGTTGGGAACCTACAGATATAACGAGACAAGCTAGATCTATTCCAATACATATTTATTGTTAAGGAACTCTCCTCGAGGCAATATATTAATTCACTGCTTATAGAAGAACAAAATCAGGGCTTTACAACATTCAGATGACAATCAAATCTATTCGTTTGCATGAATCTTGAGTCCTTCTTGCTTCTTTTTTAGCAATGCCAATCTGGCCTCGAAAAACTCTTTACTTTCACCATTGACCCATCTAAGGTCATGCGCATAGTGGTCGTTTGTAAGGAAAGTTTGACCTTTGCCGTAAACTTGTTCTCTCAAAGATCCACCGTTTGGATTGGCATATTCTTTCTGGGCCAAACCTCTCCTCTGCAACTCTGGAATCAAAAGGTCAACAATATCTTCAAAAGATTCTGGGAAAACAATGTTGGAGAGATTGAAACCATCAATGCCGGTTCGATCGACATAATCTTCTATCTGGTCTGCAACTTCAGCCGGTGTACCAATAAAGTACAACGAGTGAGTATACTGGAGGCCAATGTAACGTCTAGTAACGGCTTCACCACAATATTGTTTTCTCTCTTTGAACTTCGAAGCTAAACCCTTAATAATAGGGTCGTCAACTTTACTAAGGTCCTCGTCCCAGTTATAAATACTTAAATCAACACCGGCACCACCAATCTGGACTAAGGTACCTTCGACATCATGATAGTGATCAATCTCCTCAACCTTCTTCAGGGCTTCCTCATGTGTTTCAGCAACGACAACTCTAAGCATAGTGACAAACTTTAGACTATCAGGATTTCTGCCGTAGACTTCCTTTGCCAGCTTCTTTGTCTTAAGGATCTGTTCTTTTGCGTAATCAGCATTTGGAACTTCGAGGAAGATCAGTTCAGCGTGTTTAGCACCCAAGTGAAGACCTTTTGGAGAAGCACCGGCTTGAATGATTAATGGGATTCTTCCCGAAGTTGGCTCGGTAATTTGTGGACCTGGGACCTTGAAGTATTTACCGTCAAAGTTGATCTCTCTGATCAAGTCAGGATCCGAGAAGACACCACGCTCTCTGTCGAACACGACGCCGTCATCTCTCCATGAAGATAACAACAACTCATAGAAGACTTGAAGATACTCATCGGTCTTCTCGTATCGGGTATCCTTCTCTGGCATCTTGTTATCTGGAGCAAGTTGTCTGCCTGCAGATGGGAGAGCTGAGGTCACAACGTTCCATCCGATACGACCACCAGAAATGTGATCCAGAGTGGCCATTCTTCTAGCGAAATGATATGGGTGCTCAGTTAATGTTGAACAAGTGATGCCCAAGGATATGTTCTTGGTAGAAACAGCGACTGCGGCCAAATAAGCAGTCGGGTCATTCTTTGGGAAGTTGTTACCACTCTTAGCAGCCTCTTCGTAGTTGTATGGGCCACCGAGACCTTGCGATTTGTAACCACCGTATATGGCAAGAGAGTCACCAATGAACAAAGCATGAATCTTACCACGTTCAGCCAATTGAGCGAGCTTTACCCAGTACTCGGCTTTGTAGTACTCTCTGGATTGGTCTCTTGGGTTTCTCCACTGACCTGGGGCATGAAGAACTGGAGTCAATGCTTCGAAGAAGTTAAGGACAAGTGGTTTTCTCTCTCTTTTTTGTCTCTTTGGAACTGTTTCAGTCATTAGTCGCTATGTAATCTGGATGGTGAATTCCGAGCAAATGGCGAAGATAGAAACCTTTTCTCCATTCTGATCTGAAAGAGCGGTGCCCCAGGCTCCAGCCACAGTTGGTGAACGACATCCGTCATATGATATGGGACCGACTGCCACAATCCTAGAAAGCGGAACAGGACACCGATTTGGGTATATTGTCGGAATCAGATTTTGGATATATGAATGTCGTGACTGAGAATCGGTGAATTGGCCCAAGAAGGAAATTTAACCGATATGTTAAAGATGCATTATCGAGGTTCAATGGTTCGACAAAGTGTAAATCTAAGTCCAATATTTTTGGAAAACGAAGGGCTCAGGATTTGGGTTAGTTGATGCCCCAGCATTATAATCTATCAACCGTCGTGTAGTGTTTGACAGCGATAACATCTCTTGTGACGGATTTCTGTTCGTGAACAGGACTGTCAAATTCAAAAGGTGCCACAAGACATCCAGACATTTGTTGAATTGAGGCCACCAACCATGGCCTTCAAAACAGGTGATATTCAATGAAACATGGAGTCACAGTTTCAACGAGTTCTACGGCAACATCTACAGAAAAAACTCGGCAGTGATTGCACATATTTGAAATTTCTTGATATTCTGGGTGATAGAGACGTTCCGAGGGCATTACTGCGCTGAGATAAACACATGAAGAGCGTATTTCAGTCTGCAAGAATTTTCAGACTGTCTTGGTGCTTCTTGAGCTTTGAAAGTCTGGCTTCAAACGCATCTTTCTTTTCGCCCTTCTTCCACCTCAAACCAGATGCATAATGATCTTCTGGAACAAATTTGTGACCTTCGATACCATAGACTTGTTCTCTGAAAGAACCACCCTCGACGGCATACTCCTTTTGAGCCAGCCCCCTTTTTTGTAGTTCTGGAATCAAAAGATCTACAAGGCTTTCAAAGGTTTCTGGGAAAAGAATGTTCGACAAGTTGAATCCGTCAATACCAGTTTCATCAACATACTTTTCGATACCATCAGCAACTTCAGAGGGGGAGCCAACAAGATAATTGTTGAAGAAAAAGTTCTTGGCTATGTAACGCTTGGAAATAATATCACCTTCTTTATAGAAAGTCTTGTTTTTGAAACTCAGCGCAAGCCCCCTGATTGCCAGATCCTCAACTTGCGTTAAATCCTCATCCCATTCATAGACAGACAAGTCGGTACCGCCACCACCTAGTTGAACCAGAGTACCCTCCAAGTCGTGATAACTTTCGATCTCTTTGGCTTTCTCGATGGCCTCCTCATGTGTCTGAGCCACTAAGACTCTTAGAGTTATGACAAATTTCAAATGATCAGGGTTTCTTCCATACACATCCTTAGCCAACTGTTTAGTCTCCTGGATTTGTTGAATAACAGCATCTTTGTCACCATTGAGAAAGATTAATTCCGCATGCTTGGCGCCTAGGTGTCTACCCTTTGGAGAAGCACCGGCCTGGATGATCAATGGGATTCTCCCCGGAGTTGGCTCGGTAATTTGTGGACCTGGGACCCTGAAGTATTTACCGTCAAAGTTGATCTCTCTGATCAAGTCAGGATCCGAGAAGACACCACGCTCTCTGTCGAACACGACGCCGTCATCTCTCCATGAAGATAACAACAACTCATAGAAGACTTGAAGATACTCATCGGTCTTCTCGTATCGGGTATCCTTCTCTGGCATCTTGTTATCTGGAGCAAGTTGTCTGCCTGCAGATGGGAGAGCTGAGGTCACAACGTTCCATCCGATACGACCACCAGAAATGTGATCCAGAGTGGCCATTCTTCTAGCGAAATGATATGGGTGCTCAGTTAATGTTGAACAAGTGATGCCCAAGGATATGTTCTTGGTAGAAACAGCGACTGCGGCCAAATAAGCAGTCGGGTCATTCTTTGGGAAGTTGTTACCACTCTTAGCAGCCTCTTCGTAGTTGTATGGGCCACCGAGACCTTGCGATTTGTAACCACCGTATATGGCAAGAGAGTCACCAATGAACAAAGCATGAATCTTACCACGTTCAGCCAATTGAGCGAGCTTTACCCAGTACTCGGCTTTGTAGTACTCTCTGGATTGGTCTCTTGGGTTTCTCCACTGACCTGGGGCATGAAGAACTGGAGTCAATGCTTCGAAGAAGTTAAGGATGAGTGGCTTTCTCTCTTTCTTCTGCTTCTTTTGTGGTGTCATTGAGAATCTTTCGCCTATAAGGAATCAGGTAATTCATACTTTTACCCCAGTAGGCCGCTTCAGAGGTTTTATACTCTTGCGACAGCAGTCGATTCATGACAAATGCGACAGACCTCCGTATATCCTTATTGGGTGTGTTAATCGATGAGAGCTGTGGTAGATCGGTCTTCATTTCCAACCTGTATTATATCCGACTGTGGCGTTTAATTGCCGATATCGTAACATCTTCGTTTTGGATAAGCAGGCAGGCATAGGCGTAAACTTAGTTGTGAAACTACAACATCCAAATCTTTGAAGACAAGAAAGCATTGAGCATTAGACATTCAAATTTCGTTACTGGTACTCAATGCCACTAAAAAATCAAGCGTAGATTTTCTTCTCTTCTTGGCCCTTCTTGAGCTTAGCCAATCTGGATTCGAATTCTTCCTTTGATTCACCCTTGTTCCATCTTAGGCCGTGGGCATAATGGTCTTCTGGGAAGAACTTATCACCAAAGATCTGTTCTCGGTAAGAACCGCCCTCAACTGCGTATTCCTTTTGAGCCAAGCCTCTTTTTTGTAATTCTGGAATCAAGAGATCAACAATGTTTTCAAAGGTCTCTGGGAACACAACGTTGGAGAAGTTGAAACCATCAAGGCCAGTCTCGTCAACGTAGTCTTCAATTTTATCAGCCACTTCCTCTGGTGTACCAACAAAGTAATGAGAACGGAAGAAGTTTCTAGCAATGTAACGTCTGGTGATGACCTCGCCCTTGTAGAAGTCCTTCTTCTTGAAACTCAAAGCCAGGCCCTTTATGGCCTCGTTCTCAATAACAGTCAGATCCTCGTCCCACTCGTAGACACTGAGATCAGTACCCGCACCCCCAAGCTGAACCAAAGTACCGTCCAAATCGTGGTACTTCTCGATCTCTGCAGCCTTTTCTTCAGCCTCTTCGTGAGTCTTCGCGACGATAACTCTCAAGATAGTGATGAACTTCAAATTATCTGGGTTTCTGCCGTAGACATTCTTGGCAAGCTCTCTTGTTTCTTTAATCTGCTTAACAATGTCATCTACTGAGCCACCAAGGAAGATAACTTCACCGTGCTTAGCACCTAAGTGTCTACCCTTTGGAGAAGCACCGGCCTGGATGATCAATGGGATTCTCCCCGGAGTTGGCTCGGTAATTTGTGGACCTGGGACCCTGAAGTATTTACCATCAAAGTTGATCTCTCTGATCAAGTCAGGATCCGAGAAGACACCACGCTCTCTGTCGAACACGACGCCGTCATCTCTCCATGAGGAAAGCAACAATTCATAAACAACTTGCAGGTATTCATCAGACTTTTCATATCTCGTGTCCTTTTCTGGATGTTTGTTGTCGGGAGCCAATTGTCTACCAGCAGATGGAAGGACCGACGTCACAACATTCCAACCAACACGACCACCAGAGATGTGGTCCAAAGTAGCAAGTCTTCTAGCAAAGTGATATGGGTGTTCAGTCAAGGTTGAGCAAGTGATACCGAGGGAGATGTTCTTAGTAGAGACCGCAACAGCAGACAAGTAAGCAGTTGGGTCGTTCTTCGGGAAGTTGTTACCGCTCTTAGCAGCCTCTTCATAGTTGTATGGACCACCCAGACCTTGAGATTTGTAACCGCCATAGATAGCAAGAGCATCACCTATGAAGATACCGTGAAGTTTACCACGTTCAGCCAATTGACCAAGCTTGACCCAGTACTCACCCTTGTAATAATTTCTGGATTGATCCCTTGGATTTCTCCATTGACCTGGAGCGTGTAAGACTGGAGTCAGGGCCTCGAAAAAATTGAGAACCAGGGGCTTTCTCTCTTTCTTTTGCTTTTTTTGCGGTGGTTGTGTCATATTTAGTCTATCCACTGATTACTGCCCATGATCACTTGACAGAGGTGGTATCAGCTTTTTATAAGAAAATACACGTTATGTTATCCGACAGTGAGGAACCACAGTTTTCTGTCTGGTCCAATGTTCTACCTATTCGACACTCCGCTGAAAGTCCCACATCTGGTAACCGTGCCGGCTGTGGTGGTCCGACAGTCTTGTGTGGCTTTGCTCATCAATGGCGCGCCTTTAGGCGAGTTGAAGTTGTGGCGCTTTCTTACAAGAGCTTTCCTTGTGTCAAAAAACATCCGATGCCACTGAATTCAGCGCCTGCTTACACGTAGTTATTCTTTAAAGTGAATCGGATAGAAATTTCAAAGAATGCGCCATCTTTTACTACGGTCACTCCAATACCTAACTTCGTCTTCATGTGATTAATGCTATATACCGGTAATCCCAAAATTCATCCTTAGTCTGTTCTCACCCTCATAGCCTATACGCATCCAGTTCAGTCTGCAAGGATCTTAAGACCCTCTTGTTCCTTCTTCAGCTTGGAAAGTCTTGATTCAAAAAATTCCTTCCTCTCACCCTTCTTCCATCTTAGGCCGTAAGCGTAATGATCATCAGGAACAAACTTCTGACCTTCGATACCGTAGACCTGCTCTCTCAAAGAACCGCCATCAACCGCATACTCCTTCTGAGCCAAACCTCTCTTTTGCAATTCGGGTATCAATAGATCGACAATGTCTTCAAAGGTCTCAAAGTGTAGGACATTGGTGAAGTTGAAGCCATCGATACCCGTTTCCTCAACATACTCTTCAATTTGATCAGCAACCTCCTTTGGTGTACCGATGAAGAAGTTAGCCCTGAAGTAGTTCTTAGCAATGTAACGTCTTGAGATGACATCACCCTCCTTGTAATATGGCTTCTTCTTGCTGGCCAATGCAAATTGCTTGATACCTTCATTGTCAACAATAGTCAGGTCTTCATCCCATTCATAGACGCTCAAGTCAAGACCGCCACCCCCGATGTGAACAAGAGCCCCATCCAAATCATGGTAGCTTTCAACTTCAGCAGCCTTTTCTAGAGCATCCTGATGGGTCTTACCTACAAGAACTTTGCAGATTGTGACAAATTTCAAATGATCAGGGTTTCTGCCATAGACCTCTTTCGCCAATTTCTTAGTCTCTTCAATTTGTTTTCTCGCTTCAGCACGATCTTCACCTGGTATGAATACTAACTCTGCGTGCTTGGCGCCTAAGTGTCTACCCTTTGGAGAAGCACCGGCCTGGATGATCAATGGGATTCTCCCCGGAGTTGGCTCGGTAATTTGTGGACCTGGGACCCTGAAGTATTTACCATCAAAGTTGATCTCTCTGATCAGGTCAGGATCCGAGAAGACACCACGCTCTCTGTCGAACACGACGCCGTCATCTCTCCATGAAGATAACAACAACTCATAGAAGACTTGAAGATACTCATCGGTCTTCTCATATCGGGTATCCTTCTCTGGCATCTTGTTATCTGGAGCAAGTTGTCTGCCTGCAGATGGAAGACCAGAGGTAACAACGTTCCATCCGATACGACCACCAGAAATGTGATCCAGAGTGGCCATTCTTCTAGCGAAATGGTATGGGTGCTCAGTTAATGTTGAACAAGTGATGCCTAAGGATATGTTCTTGGTAGAGATTGCCACAGCAGATAAGTAAGCAGTTGGGTCATTTTTTGGGAAGTTGTTACCAGTTCTTGCAGCCTCTTCATAGTTATAAGGTCCCTCAAGAAGGTTAGACTTATAGCCACCATAGATGGTCAAGGAATCACCGATAAACAAAGCATGGAGCTTACCACGCTCAGCTAATTGAGCAATCTTGATCCAATACTCAGCTTTGTAATACTCTCTGGACTGATCTCTTGGGTTTCTCCATTGTCCAGGGGCATGAAGTACTGGTGTGAACGCTTCAAAGAAATTAAGAACAAGTTGCTTCTTGTTCCTCTTTTGTTTCTTATGATGTGGCTGTGTCATTACGTCTTCAGCGAGGGTGCTATTCTCATTCAAACTTTCACAGTTCAGTGGCCAAGCGCACTCATTTTATAGGCCAGTGGACGGATTGTAGGCCGTACCACCATTCCTGCAAACCATGTTTCAGAAATATCGTTCGATTGTGTACCAATATAGATGTATTACGGTCGTTTGTCCCAGTTTGGATATTGTGGCGATGGATTAGGTGTGGATGCTCCCTCCGCCAGATTGCGTGATCCAGATCGGTGCGATAGAGAGATCATCGTTAATCAGACAATGTTTTGTGAGGTGATCTTGAGGACCTCTCACCTTAATGAATTGTCTTATAGATCCAATCCTCTTTATATAGCGCCAGTTAGTGTTTCTTATGCTTTGGCGAGCGAGAAGTGGGAGTAATACAGGAGATCAATTTTCTTGATTGACCCGAGATTGATCAGAAACCGCTCTCCAACAACCATTGCTAGTTATGGCCTTCACCCTCTTTGTCAGATCACAAACAGAATGGATCCACGTGTAAGAGACCTTTATAAGCGTCTTCTGTATATTTGCAGAGATTATCCGTGAGTCATTTTGGCGCTAACTCGCTACAAGTGAGACTAATAACGATATCAAGACAAGGTCTCGACTATGCTAGGCCAAAGTTGAAAGCTGGATTTATGAGAAATAAAGAATCGAGAGGTGAGAGCGTCGAAAAGGCGCTGGAAAAGGGTGAATTCGTTTACAAGGGTATGTAAATTGATAGGTGGATAAAATTAAAGTTTTATACTAATGATATGCAGAGATTCAGGCTTTGATCTTCCTGAATCGTTATAGAGAACTGAAGAGACGCTACAATGGATAATTGTCCTCTCAAATCACAGTAGGTACTAGGCTAGATCCGTTGAATCTTCTGAATGATATATCAAGAATCCTTACAAGACGACCATTTGGTAACATTGTTAAGGTTTTAAGGCTCATGGTGTAATGCCGCACACAAAGGCCAACGTATAGCAGATTCCAGATCTGAAGACTGAAGAGCCTTTGTCCAACTATGGACTCAGATGGGTGCTTCATTCTGTTGGCAGGATGGCAAAAAAAATAATTCTTTCACTTCGGCTGTAGCGCAGCAGTTCTTGAGGCCAATGAACTAACTAAACTCATCGCGACTTCCCCAGGCAAACAATGCTTTAATCCCCAAGCAAGCAATCAGAACAGCAAAAGAACACAATAGGAGATGACAGAGTATCTTAATGTGCGGATCCCCGTATTGACTGTAAGGGCCTTCTTGATACTGGCGACCACATCTGCACTCTCTCTATTCTTGTTATTCCCCTTTGCCTTCCTATCTTTCAATTTCTTCTACAGCTGCTTGATCCCTACATCCACAATCATACTACCCTTTGAGCAATTCGTATTAAATGCCGACCACATATATCGTGGGTCGTATATTGTCTTTAGTGATAATAGCCAATGGCCATATGCCCATCATCCAAATGTTGAGAGCCTGCTCGTTCAATTGGATCCTGAGTTGAGGTATGACTTCAGATTGCGCTTTAATCCGAAATGTGAGAGATATGAAGAACCTTTGTACCTGGATACAATGTATAAAATCTCATTGTTAAGCAAGAGTGCATATGAGAACGTCAATATGTATAGGGAACAGAACATTCTGTACGGGCCATCACTATGGCCAGTAACAGATGAGGCCGCCAAGGATCTTGTGTATCTGTCCAATATGAACACATTAACACTCAATTGCAAGGAGGAGCAGAATACAGTGAAAAAGTTGTTTCCACGTTTATTACAAGGGCTAATACCTGAATTGCTGGGAGAGTATGAATACTTGACACCAACAAGAACGGTGAATCTTTTATCCGATATTAAAGTGTCAGAGTATATCAGTAATGAGCCATGGTGTATCTTGTTGGAATTCAAGAGAAGCAAGATGGTGATTAATCCAAGCCAGGCAAGGCTAGAGATCAATGTCAGTTGGAAGGGGTTACGATATTACTTATATCACTATAGGCTTGCAAGCTATGTCGTTGGTGTCTCATTTCTCTGGGGAATGGGTACATTAGTGCTATTTGCTAGCATTGGAGGACTCATTGCCCTCAGAGAGATGTCACAAGAGGCTGAAGAAGAGGCTGAAGCGCAAGCAGAAGAGGAAATGTTGGCTCAAGCAGAGAAGCCAGTGCTTCAAGGCCAAGTGAACCACGGGTTTGTTGGGAATACCGGTGGAATTGACTTTACCGTGAGCGCTGCAGAGACTTATCCTGACTGAATGGAGTACCTGCTTTACTGCAGTATATTTATTTTCGTAGAGGCAGTGGATACTGTGGGCAAATAACCAAGGGGTTACCCGCCTAACGGCTATTCTTTGGCCAGATCGCCGTCAAGATCTGCAGGCCGTAGGGGCCGCAGTAGAACAAATTTGGCACATTTCTGTACTGAAACGAGGCCGAGCAAGCGAGAGCAGGAAATTGAGATGGCTTAGAGAAAGAGAGAGTATTTATACTTTTTTGTTTCGGAAAGGAGAAATAGTCAAAGCATCTGCGAGATCTGGAAGGGAAAGAGAAGCATCTGGTTGTTACCGTCCTCTTAACAGTTCCCCAAACCTCCCTCTTGCCTCAGGTACCAAATTTTATACTGTTAAGCATAGTCACGGCTTGCTTACATCACATTCGTTTCATTCACACCCTGAGCGCTTGTGTCGCTTCACCACCAAGCAGCCCCTTGGCAGAACATCATCCCAGATCCATCAGTAAGATAGATCACACATACCAATAACACATTTTCTGCTACCAATTTCTGTCATGGGTGATTTGAAAGTCGCAAAGATCCATATCGAGCGACCACAACTCGCCTACTGCTCACCATCGTCATCTCGCAACTCAAGCACAGACTCCTTATCACTGCCCAGAGGCAGGATCTCTTCGCTCCCCTTTTCTCTATCAACTGCTGCGTCCAATGAACAGGTGCGCTCACGATGCAAGGAGTTGTTACTGGACTATAAGGAGCTCCAGCAACAACAACAGCGGTTCCGCTCAAAAGGCAACCAAGTGGCAAGAACAAACCACCTTAGAATGGTTTTATTGAGGTTCCTGAGACTCAAGACAGATATTATAATGGATCCGAACTACTACAAGCCAGAGATGCACCAGTTTGTGCTCAAGACCGCAAGGTATGGTACCAAAATTCTCATTGAATGGTGGCAGATCTTACTCGAAGACTTGATGTGTAATCACATTACGATGTCCAGTGTCGATCGAAGTGCCTATTTGGAATGTGTCAGTCGGATTATTGCAAGAGCTGAGTGGAAGATTGTTAAGCCTTTTATAGAGACTTATCGCTTGCAACTGATATGTACATTGGAGTACTGTTTCACGAAACTACTAATTATGAAGACCATCTCTATACCCATAAATGCATTCATCGGAAAAGTATTTGCATACAGTTTTGTCCACGTTGATGATTTCGCACATGTTCTGCTATTTGCTCTCTTTGTCAAGAACTTCACAGTCGCAAAGATCCTACCTGACTTGCCGAAGGCAAAAAACATTTCGAAGAATGATTGCATTCCATCATTACTAAGATTTATCGACTTTACAAGTGATCATGACTTGTCTGGAGAAGTTGATGGTAATACTGCAAGACAGAACTGCATCCGTCCGCCCACTACAACAACGTTTGGTGATTTCACAATCAACATGAAGGACAACTCATGGGTAAAACGTTGGGCAGCTTACGAATCTGATATTTTTTGCGCATTTTTGAGACATTACTTTACTCTATCATCAGCCAACTACACAGTAGAAGAACCTTCAGATCTGTTCCATTGTCCGGGATTTATCATCATCTATGCCCATGTCAAAGATGTCTTCAACCATAGTTGTATGAGTATAATTAATTTCAAACAAAAACAGAGTTCTGAGAATAACCCGAAGATGAGAAACATAGATGCAGTTTTTGCCTGCAATTCCCAAGGAACCGACATGTACAATTTTCAAAAGTTCGTTCGAAAGCTTCCAATTATCTCCTATTTTGCTTTGCTTCGAAGTATCCTATATGAGTGTGATGGAATCCAAGCATTAAATGCAACACACATCTTTGAGGAGATGATTATGTCAAAGGCGCGGAGTGTGAATGTTTTCTCGTCAGAGTCTTGTGAAGTTGTCTATATCCTCTTTATAGAGTTCTTGATCCATTTGCAACACGATTCTCAAAAGTTTGTGAGACATTTGAATTGGAAGTTCTGGATATCTGGACTCGTTCGCATGATCAACACAGGATTCTTGAAATCACAGGGAAGAGCTCTGTCTGCGTTGTTTAACTTGTGGTCAATGTTACCTATGGAATATATAATTAAGGAGAATGAGACTGATGCCTCCGAAGAATGGATCTCCAATCCTGACTTGACACTGATCTATAACTTATCCGCCTACTTGATTTCCAAACCTGTCTGGGAGATGTTGCTCGGCCATTGGGATCCTCTTGTTAGACAATTTTACATCAGATTGGTTGTCTATAAGATAATCGGGTCATCAAGCGACAGCTATGGGAGCTATTTGAACTTCAAGAAAGCTATCAAATCCAACTTGAATTCTACATATGATCTGTTCAGATCAGGGTTAGACAACAAAAAGTTATCTGCGTTTTCACAGCTAGATCTACAACCGGCAAATCCAATCCCGAACAAGAAATTCATAATCACTCATATGGATCCAAAGTCTTTGACTTCTAAACATGTTGACCTCTTATTATCCTATGAAGCATCACAGAACCTGATAAATTCATTATCTGCTAACTCTTCAAGCAATACTCTACTACCGTCAAACAGGAAAGTTTATGCTTATGATATCTTTGATGATGCAATTTACTCGTCTTCGCTTGGATCTGGTGGAATTGGACAGTCTCTCGCCCCTAGAGGATCCGTTTCTCCAATTTCAGGATCACCAAGGAATCACTCTCGTTCATCATCTTCGGCAAGCCTCGGACGTGTTCCGGTCTTATCGACAGCATTGAGTTTCTTCAAGAAGGTCGGTTTACAAGCCGAAGCAATCCCAATGATTCAAACCACCATACCATCGCCTAATTCGTCACCGTCCATTCCAGAGTACGAAGAGGCTAGAGGCTTGAGAAACTCTCCCTATCTTCCAAAGACACGTTCATTCTCTTCTCAAAGCTCGAAATCTACCAACTTCCTCAAACACTCTCCAAGTTCTTTCTCATCCCCAACATCATCTATTTCTGAGCTTTCGGATGAAGATTTTGAATCCATAGTGGCACCGAAACGCCTTGCATCATCCAGATCATTGTCATCAGCGTCCCGTGTCTCATCGACTTCATCCACAACTTCCAGACTTTCACAGTTACCTTCTATGGATGCACTTCCTGCCCCGCCAGAGCTCTTGACAAAAACGCCAGATCTAAAGACTTTCAGAATGAAGTTCCATCTTACGTTCTCACAAGAATCTTTGAACGTTCAACAACTTATCATCAGGAACACGGAACAGAGATTCTTCGGAATAGTAAATCAGTATACAGCTCCAGTGAGACCTAAGTTGCCTTATGGGGCCACGGATATGGGCCTTTTACATGGCGAGAGTTTTGGTATCCTCGACTCCGATGAAGACGAAGAAGTTGAAGAGTTCCTAATGATTCAAAGAAAGCCAGTGAGATCTTTGAAATCCGATATTTCATTCCAGAACTTGAAGAATCACATGCTTCTGGGGAAGTTTTTGAACGAATGGAACTGTATTGTTGATGAATACGAAATATTTTTGAAGATGACAACAGAACTGGGGAATGATGGCGATTCATTTGTTGATCCTATGCTTCTCTTTGATGGGCCGGGATTCTTCAGATTGAAATGATCATGATTTACAGATTACAGCTACATCACAATGTCACGTATACGCTATAGCGGCTGGGCTATAGCAATCTAGGGTAGATAATGTATTGTATATTATTTATGACAGCACAGAAGGTAATGACCACTTGATATACCAATTCACAGGTGTATCGCCCAGTAGATAATCCAACTCAGACAATCCGAACCCTCGAAAATCTCGGAATATGTACCGGATTTCCCTTCGTGCAGCGATGAAAAATTCACCAAATCCAAAGGTTTCAAAGAACAACAAATACTATGTTCAAAACATACTATCGCAGTCTAACAGGACATCATACCGTAAATCTCATATTTCTTTATCATAATGAGCGTGAAGAGAGAAGCGGATGATGTTAATGGTTCTGATTTGAAGAAGCGCAAGGTGCTTGACGAGCTCTCTGAAGATGGACCATTAACTCAAAAAGATGTCGTGTATTTCCAAAAGGAAGCCATCTTTAGACAACTACAAAAGCATAAAAAGCAGGTTGAAGTGGTTCGAGGAGAGTATAGCGTTCTGCAGGCTGACTACAATGGATGTAAGGACAGATTTGTCTTGCTCTCTCAGTGGGTTGATCAATTCCTGGAGTATGTGGCTGGTTTAGTCCCAGGCGATGGTTCATCAGAACTGGAGTTTTTCCTTTCTGCGCCATCATCTATATTGGATATTGATATTATAAAGACACTTAATGTCAAGAAGGACCAATTTTCCAAAGTTGCTGCCAAATTTGGTGGCAACGCCTCTGAAGATGTCAAAAATGCCGTTGCTACCATCAACAAGGAATTTCATAATGTCGCTGCAAAATACGATTCCTTGAAAGCAGATAATGAAGTGCTGACGAAGAAATATAAGAAGCTATCTGAGGAACTCAAGGAGCTCTCTAATGAACATGAAAGACTCCAAAGTAAGACTCTTGGAAGGGTAATGAAGAGTAAAGAAGAGGAACACAAGACAGAAGACCACGAAGAAAACAAGAGTGATGTGACTATCAAGCCTGAACCCTCATCGAACAATACTGAACTTAAAAATGCTAAAGTGGAAGAACTTCAGGCCCTGATCTCTCAACAGAGGGCTATGATTGACGCGCAAGAGACAACCATCAGAGAGAATATTGAAAGATTCGGTAAGTTGTCATCAACCATACAAACACAGAGCAATTCTGATGACCTTATCAACAATTCAGAAAAATACCAAGTGCTACTGAAGCAGAGAGACGATCTTCAGGCTAAGCAGGTGGAGCTGGTCCAGAGATTAGAGATTTTGGAAAATGAAGTTAAAGAGACTAAAGATCAAGCGGAACACCATAAGAAATCCTTAGAGGAATTTAACAATGAGAAGGTGAAACTAGAAGCACAATTGAGTGAAACGAAGGAAAAAGAAGAGAGGCTGAGAAATCAAAGGGATCTTTATCTCACAGAGATTGAAGTGCTAAAGCAAAAGAGCAACTGGAAAGTTCTGAATGATCTCCAAGATCTCGTCAAGGCACAAGAGAAACAGCTATCTACATATAACTTGGAGGGCAAACTGACTGAAGTGATCCCATCTGAAATTCCAGAAGTGGAACAATTACAGAAGAGGAATGCCCTATTGTCGAAAGAGATTGGCGAATTAGAAGCAGCATTCCAACAACTGCAGTCCGTTCGTGTTCCTAAGATTCTGAATGCTGTCGATGAAGAGAAAAGAAAGAAAGATTTGGATGTTGCCAAGATCAAGGTCGACTCCAAATATCGTATGCTGATGGAAGGAGAGAAGTATCAACAAGTGACTCGTGAGAAATTAGAAACCTCATTTAAGGTGCTTAAGACCAGCTTTGAAAAGCTGGAAGCATCACAAGGGGAATATAAGAATCAGATTGATATTCTGAACTCTGAGTTAGCTGAATTGAGAAAGCTTTCGTCAAGGAAGGAGTTAGAACTAAAGGAATACCATAAGAAATGTGTTAAGCTTGAGGATGGTATGAAGACCGAGACCACACAAAAGAAGAAGGCACAGCACGATTTCGACACTCTGAAGGCGGAATATCAATCATTGTTAATGTCCGAATCATTGAAAGCATCCGAAGTGTCACAGTTGAAATCCAAATTGGCATCACAGGATAAATTAATCATGCGTTTCAAGCAGACTGGTTCAACGGAAGATTCATCTGAACTCGATAGTTTCCGTTCGCTGTTATATTGCTCATTGTGTTCAAAGAATTGGAAGAACACAGCTATCAAGACATGTGGACATGTCTTTTGTGAGTCGTGTGCCAAAGAGAGACTTGCTGCAAGAATGCGGAAGTGTCCATCTTGTAACAAACAGTTCAGCTCTAACGACTTATTGACAATCCACTTATAATGACAAATGCACTTGTACAAAGATAATATACTGTATTATACATAGAAGAAAGGGGTGTTTTTGGCTTACTCATGGTAAAATGGTTTTTTTTTTGATGTGGATCTGTAGGAGTTGAGAAGCTTTATCGCTCCCTTTCCTTTTTAGGAAACACTCTGGTTGCTGGATAAGAATTCTTTGCTCATTCTCCTATCGCGAAAAGTCGCGAAGACCGCGAAAAACTGAAAAATTTTGAACACGTCGGTTTTTTTTTGCAGAATTGCCACAGCAACTGGAAGCCTGGACACGGGATGAAAACAGAAGCCGCAAGGTCGTATTGGAGCTTGTCTGTTATCTTTCTTTACACTCATATGAATAATGTGATAAGATATTCAGCTCTGCAAATTCCTGCTATGATCTCAAGCACTGCGGGACACTGGTGTAGATCTCCTATTAAACGCGTAAATATCAGCACGGCCTGCGGTGGCGCACCGTGTTCGCGTTGCCGCCCGGAGTGCAAGTATTTAAACGGGGCGACTTGCCCGGTTTTTGTTGAGAATTGCGAGTTCGCGAATTTCCTGAAAGTTTGATACGCTTTTGTTATTTCCGAAGTTGGATTATCAAAACATGTCCACCGAACAGGTACAACAACAAGAGCAGCAAGAACACACTGTGGATGCCGTTGCAACACAGATGGTGGATCCTGTGAAGCATGATCTTGATGTTGAGGAGAAGCACGAGAGCGAGGCCAAGAGAGCAAAAGTGGAAGATGCTGACGGGTCAGAGGAGCCCCTAGTGGCAAATGGAGGCTCAAGCAGTACCACTGAAACAAGTGGGAGCAACACCGAAGTTAAAACAGAGGTTAATGGCTCTTTAGTGGAACCACAGCAGATAGATCAACCTCCTATGGAACCGGCTCCGATGCCACCAGCAGAACCCGATATGAATAACCTTCCTGAGAACCCAATTCCAAAACACCAACAGAGCTACGCCATCCGTGTCATCAAGATCATCAAGAGAATGAAGGATGCTGCACCGTTCTTACAGCCTGTCGATATCGTAAAACTCAACATTCCATTATACTACAACTTCATCCCTAGACCGATGGATGTCTCCACAATGGAAAAGAAGCTTTCAGTGAATGCTTATAGCGAAGTGAAGGACTTTGTTAACGACTTTAACTTGATGGTTGATAACTGTATTCGGTTTAATGGCGCTGAATCTGTTATTGCTCAAATGGCTAGAAACATTCAGGCAAGCTTTGAAAAGCACATGCTGAACATGCCAGAAAGAGATGTCTCTGTTGCTGCTAAGGCCAATGGTAGCAGAAGAAAAACAAGTTCTACACCCGGTGAACTCAATAGTGAGGGAGTTCCAACTATCAGAAGAGATTCCGTCGCCAACGGTAGACCAAAAAGAGAGATCCATCCACCAAAGACCAAAGATTTGCCATATGATGTGAGACCAAGGAAGAAGAAATATGTGGCAGAGCTGAGATTTTCGCAGCAAGTGCTGAAGGAGTTGATCTCTAAGAAGTATGAATCTTTTAACTTTCCGTTTTTAGAGCCTGTTGATCCAGTTGCCCTCAATTGTCCAACGTATTTTGACTATGTTAAAGAGCCAATGGACTTTGCTACCATTCAAAACAAGTTGAATAACAACCAATATGAAAACGCTGATCAGTTCGAGCGTGATGTGCGCCTGGTATTCCATAACTGTTATGCTTTTAACCCGGAAGGTACTGCTGTGAACATGATGGGCCACAGACTCGAAGCTATTTTTGAGAAAAAATGGATCGATAGACCAGTGGCTCCACCAACTCCAAGTCACTCTGATGAAGAATTCTACAGCGATGACGACTCTGATGATGAGATTGATGAGTCCCAGATCACCAACCCAGCTATCCAATTTCTGGAGGAACAATTGCATAGAATGAAACAACAATTGGATAAGCTGAAGAAGGAGGAGCTTGAGAAGTTGAGGAAAGAAAGATCTTCAAAGAAGAGATCGAAACCAAAGAAGAAGAAGAGAACTAACTCCAGCTACGAATCTTCTGCAGTAATCACATACGATATGAAGAAGGAATTGAGTGAAAAGATAAGCGAGCTACCAGAAAAGAAACTGAACCAAGTACTTGCCATTATCTCTGAATCCATGAATATTAACAATCAGAATGGCGATGAAATTGAGCTTGATATGGATCAATTGGATAACGCTACCCTGTTGCGACTATATACTTTGGTTGTGAAGAAGAAATCTTCATCGAATGGCCATCGCCGCAGCTCTTCCACTGCCAATATAGGGAAGAAGTCCAAGAAGGGTAAGAACATGACTGAAGCTGAACAATCTCGCCAAATTGAGAGCTTGAAGAAGAAGATTGAGATGTTTGACCAACCGACTCCTGGCAACTCAAGCTTTACGGCTGCCAATACTAATGATTCTGATGACTCTGAAGATGATGAGAGCTCTGAGAGTTCCGAAGAGGAATGAACTTGCTCTATTGTCTGCTTTTTTAACGCCCGTTGTTGATTTTGTCTCCACTTGTTGTTTCTGTTATGTTTCCGTTTGCTAATATCCTATCTGTTGCTTGTATATGTATCTTGTTATAAAAATTGACGTTAGGGAAGGAGTTCAAAAGTGATTTTAACAACAATTAAATGGTGTAGAGACGCGAGCCTTCCGTAGATAAAGTGCGCTGAATGTTTAGAAGTCTTACGTAATTTCTGGCTCTGTAATTTTAGAGTTCGTTCCAACAACAAGAGTTAGAGGTGAATAAATAGCACTGGAAGGCAATCAATAGGCGAAAGCGATGGCAGATACAGAAGTTGATCATTTTTCCAAGCTGCTGGAAGAGTTCCAATTCAATCCTGGGATCAATGAACCGGTCCCTTCGGAGACAAAGTCCAAATATCTGCCAGTGAAGACTACTACTGTGGAAGATGACTTGAAATCGCACTTCTTGAACCCATCTAATGTGTTACCTTGGGATCTCTTGGACTTGATGCAAGACATTCCACATCATGATACTACTGAAATGTATGACTCTCTTTTGCAATTACCAGAACCAGTCTCTAGAGTTCAATATAGGTTAAAACGCCGTGGTATTGAAGGTAAAGTTGAATCTTACAGCGAAGAGGCAAATCGTATTGATATTGCCAATTCTAATGCTGCTTCATCCATTAGTATTAAGAGAGCATATGGTGACAGTAACTCATTTAGAGGATCTACATCTCAACTGCCGTTTCAACCAGGAGGAATTCATTTGAAAGATGCGAACAAGGACACAACGAAAGCCTTACATAGAGATGCTGATGGTTTATTCGATATTGCACAGGGGCTAACAAGAGGACTGGAAGTAGGTGGATCTGCCTTCAAAGATCTTGACGAGCTTGAGAATGTTAAGGGTGATGAGAACGAGGAAGATTATCATCGTGTGGAAGAGGCCGATGATATTCCTCTTGAGGCTGTTCAAGAACAACTAGCTTCTTCGTATGGCTTCGAGAGAGAAATCGACGAACTTCTACCGGTTGGCATCAACTTTGGAAGAAGTGCAGTCGTGAAGAGAGATGAGGTCATTGTGAAGAAAGAATGGGCCCATACGGTTGATTTAAATCACAAGATCGAGAACTTTCATGAACTGATCCCGAATATGGCTCGCACATGGCCATTTGAACTTGATACCTTCCAGCAGGAAGCCGTTTATCATTTGGAACAAGGTGACTCTGTGTTTGTTGCTGCTCATACATCTGCTGGTAAGACAGTTGTTGCAGAGTATGCCATCGCAATGGCCAATAGAAACATGACCAAGGCCATCTATACTTCTCCTATCAAGGCTTTGTCGAATCAAAAGTTTAGAGATTTCAAAGAGACTTTTCCGGAAGTGGACGTCGGCTTAATTACTGGTGATGTGCAAATCAATCCAGAGGCAAATTGTCTTATCATGACCACAGAGATTTTGAGATCTATGCTGTATCGTGGGGCTGATCTGATTCGTGATGTTGAATTTATTATCTTTGATGAGGTCCATTACGTTAATGATATCGATAGAGGTGTCGTGTGGGAAGAAGTCATTATCATGTTACCCGATCACGTAAAGTTTATCTTGTTATCCGCTACTGTCCCAAACACGTATGAGTTTGCCAATTGGATTGGAAGAACGAAGCACAAAGATATATATGTCATTTCAACACCAAAAAGGCCAATTCCTCTTGAAATTAATGTGTGGGGCAAGTCGAAGCTCACAAGAATTATCGATGCTGATAGGAAGTTCCTAGAAACAAACTACAATAATTATGTGGAGCTTTTTGAGGGCAAGGTGAAGTCTGAAGGCACCCAGGGAGGATCTGGTAGCAGGAGTGGTCGTGGTGGTCGTGGTGGTGGGCAGAACAATCGTGGTGGTGGGCAGAACAACCGTGGAAGTAGGGGCGGAAACAGAGGCGGCCGTGGAGGTGGTCGTGGAGGTAGTGCGAATAGCATGCGATTCGTGACAAGTAAACCAAACAAGAATACCTGGGTCGAACTTGTTCAATTCCTCAACTCAAACAAGCTTTTGCCAACAGTTATATTCGTTTTCTCGAAGGCCCGTTGTGAGGAGTATGCCAATACTCTGAAAGGTGTTGATTTCTGTAACGCCAGAGAGAAGTCGCAGATCCATATGTTCATCGACAAGGCCGTTGCAAGATTGAAGAAAGAGGACAGAGAGCTCCCACAGATCTTGGCTGTCAGAGACTTTTTGAGTCGTGGAATAGCTGTTCATCATGGTGGTCTCTTACCTATCGTCAAGGAGGTCATTGAAATCTTATTCGCAAAGACTTTAATCAAAGTCCTTTTCGCTACAGAGACATTTGCCATGGGTTTGAACTTGCCAACCAAGACAGTTGTTTTCAGTGAATTGAGAAAACATGATGGGACTAGTTTTAGAAACTTGCTCCCAGGTGAATTCACTCAAATGTCGGGTAGAGCCGGTCGTAGAGGTCTGGATACAATTGGTACTGTGATTATCATGTCTTACACAGAACAGGTCGAGAGAGCAAAAATCAAGGAAGTGTGTTTGGGAACAGCGACGAAATTGGTGTCTCAGTTCAGGCTGACATATAATATGATCTTAAACCTGTTGAGAATCGAGGCCTTGAGGGTGGAAGAGATGATTAAGCACTCCTTCTCTGAGAATTCTGCCCAGACCCTGATGCCTGAGCATGAGCAAAAAGTCAAAGAACTTGAGACCAAGCTTCAACAGCTTCCGTCTTTGAAGATTGATGAAGCATTCACAGAAGAACAACTGGGGGAAACCTTCAATGACATGGTGAAATATAAGGACCTGACAAAGGCTTTGTTAAGAGAGAGCGTTAACTCCCCAATATTTGTTAAACAATTCAGACCGGGTAGATTGATCGTCTTCAAGGACAGGAACGGTCTTTCACGTCTTGGTGTGATTTTTAGACAGGACAGAATGAAGAATGCAACATTCATTGTCTTCGTTTTTCAGATGGGTGAAGCAGAAAATCAACCAGTTACTGGTATTCCATATATTTCTTCTCTTCCTTTGTTCATCTCCTCCAACTTTATCAGAATGACGTATGTCGGTGGCCTAAAACTGGAGGAAGTACAGTTGGATCAAATTGAGCTTGTTGTGGCATATGCTATCAGTGTTCAAGATCTTGTGAAGACAACTGATCCTGCCGTCACTGAGAACTTCCGTGTCAATATCATGAAAGCGATCAAGTTCCAAAGCCGCTTTAATGAAATAGATTGGGTGTCTTTTGGGACATTGAAGATCAATGAAATTGTCCAAGAACGTACTGAGCTTGTGAAGAAGATCTCTCAAAGTCCATGTTTGAGCTCCAAAAATTTCAAAGAGTACTTCATGATTCTGAATGAAAAGCATGAAATCATAAACGAGATTGAGCGCCTTAAATCCTTTTTGGCCGATGAGAACCTTGAGTTACTGCCGGATTATGAACAGAGGTTGGCAGTGCTGAAAGAACTTGGTTTTATTGATGAGAACCTGAATGTGATGCTAAAGGGAAGAGTTGCCTGTGAGATCAACTGTGGTTGGGAATTGATCTTGACTGAGTTGGTGCTGGATAACTTCCTTGGTGATTTCGATCCAGAAGAAATTGTTGCTCTCCTTTCCGCCTTTGTGTATGAAGGGAAAACCTCTCAAGATGAAGATCCGAAGATTACCCCGAGGTTAGAAAGGGGTAAGACTAAGATCGAAGAGATTATGGCTAACATGATGGATGTTTTTGATCGCCACCAAGTTACGTTGACATCTGAAGAACAAGACTTTTTGGAAAGAAGGAGATTTGCGTTGGTGAATGTTGTGTATGAATGGGCAAGAGGCATGACGTTCAAGGAGATTATGGAGTTAAGTGTCGAAGCAGAAGGTACAATTGTTAGAGTCATTACCAGATTGGATGAGATCTGTAGAGAGGTAAAGTCAGCTGCTTTGATTATTGGTGACTCTGCACTTCATGCAAAAATGACTACAGCTCAAGAAAAAATCAAGAGAGATATCGTATTTGCAGCAAGTTTATACTTGTGATCTGTCAGTAAAAAAATTGCATTTATGTTATTAATTGTAGTTCATGCTCTAGCAGCAATCTCAAACATGTTCTTACTACCCTTAAACACTCTTTCATGCAAAAATTTGGATGCATAAGGTTTGCCATTCCTATATGCCAAAAGACCAATGATTAAGAAGAACGAGCTCTGAGCAACCTTGGCTGGTTCCCTCTCTCGGCGACATCTGACAGAGCTTCTGAGGAAGCCTCTCCTTACGAGATATTTATTCAAGGTAGAAGCTCTTTGAAACTTCTTGTACATATCACTATCGAAGATATTCAGGCTGTCACCTGAGAGCGTAGCACTTAGTTCCAAAGCTGCTTTTGTCTTCTCCAAATTAAAGAGCTGCCATCCGAGAGATTCCAGTGATCTGGGGTCAATATTGAAATTCATGGAAGCATCATTACCATGTGTTATCGTTATTACACGATCTCTTTGGGGGTATATGGCACAAACAAGTACGGCATCTGGGAGCTTGTAATCTCCCAACCAGCTCTTCACGGAGCTTAATCGCTGCTTTGCGTTAAGATGCAAATTATCTAATGTCGGAACCTTCGATAGAAGAGAAGAAGAGTCATATCGTGTACCATTATTGGAGGGTATATGTGGCGATCGTGGATCAACTGCGGGTCTCTGTTGGTTGATAGCCACTGACAGTGACTGGTAGCCTCTTGATATGGCGACAAAGGGCCTTAAAGTTCTGATGCTATTCTTTATGCTCATTATTGTGAGCCTGAAAATAGTAATACTTCTGTTACCTTACCCAAGGACTTTAGTAACGGCTACAGTTCCTCTTTTATTCCGAAACTGCCAATCTGATTGGCCCTCCAAGAACTGAAAAATACCAGGGTGTGGTACGTACCACATCTCATCGGGCTCTAATTTTCATTCTGATAAAATAGAAGAACGAGGGACATTAATGAATGGTGATAAAGAAAGATGTCCAGTAGATCAAGTTCTAAGGGCACACCAAAGAAGAAGTCTGTTGATGATGGTGAGGCCTCGGCAAAAAGTACAAAGGTGAAAGTCCCTCGCTCTTTCATAACAAGACCTTCTCCAAACTTCAATTCTAAATCCTGTATGAAAGTTTTATTGCATCCATCTGTTTTGAAAGCCAGTGAGATAACTCCTGGTTCTATGGTCCATGTTGCCAAAGAAGGAGATGGCGCTGGTATTTTGGCTATTGCGAACCCCGCGGATTCAGGGTGTCCCTTCAATGTCATCCAAGTGTCCTCAGGGCTGAGGAGTGTTGGTAACACCTTACTTGGTGATAGACTAGAGATCTCCAAGATTGAGAGCCAACCGCCATATGCTATGAATGTTACCGTTGGTACACTTTCGGGTAATAAATTGCATGATCGAGCTAAGAAGACTGTTGAGAAGCTTTTAGAAGACGTTGGCATCATCATGCCAGGGTTACAATTGCAAAAGGTTGGTATTCCAAATGAAGTCGAAGGCGAAGAGAAGATATATGAAAATTTAATTATCACTGAAGCTGAAGAACCTCCAGATATTGAAAGCTTGAAGATTCAAGAAAACCAGACATTATCATCTGATGATGGAAATTTCCAAAGGTTCATCTCACCTCCACTTCTATTCAAGAGGGGGTCTACTACTTTGAACTTCACTGATGACAATGAACCGCACACTAGGTACAACTTACCTAAAAGAACATCATACACACAGATCGGCGGTCTCACGAAAGAAATCAAAAATCTTAAATCTGCGATTGAACTTCCCTTGCATCATCCAGAGTTCTTTGCCAGATTCGGTACAAACCCACCAAGAGGTGTTCTTTTGCATGGTCCACCTGGTACTGGAAAGACCATGCTTCTAAGAGCTGTTGCTGCGGAAACGAATGCTCACGTGTTATCTATTGATGGCCCTTCCATAGTTTCGAAGTACTTGGGAGAAACTGAGTCAAAATTGAGAGATTACTTCAATGAAGCCAGACGTTATCAACCAGCCATATTATTTGTTGATGAGATTGATTCTTTGGCGCCAAGTAGGGATAGTGATGACTCTGGAGAAGCTGAAAGTAGAGTTGTCGCTACATTACTGACGTTGATGGATGGGATTGGAAGTAATGGTCGTCTTGTTGTTGTTGCTGCCACTAATAGACCAAATTCTATAGATATTGCGTTGAGAAGACCAGGAAGATTCGATAGAGAAGTGGAAATTGGTATTCCCGATATCGAAGCCAGACATGAGATTTTGAAATTGTATTTGAAGAAGATCAAGCATCATACGTTGAGTGAAGACGAGATTGCTAACATTGCGTCTAAGACTCATGGCTACGTCGGTGCTGATATTGCATCTCTTTGTGAACAGTCTGTCTCAAAAGTTTATGAGCGTATGAAAGACGATGAGTTGGACCTTGAGAAGGCATATGTTACCCTGGATGACTTTGAACAATCGATCATCGATATACGCCCGTCTGCAATGAAGGAGATATTCTTAGAGACCCCAAAAGTGTACTGGAGCGATATTGGTGGTCAAGAGAGTTTAAAGAAGACGTTCAAGGAGGTGATTGAACTGCCATTGGAGACACCGGAAGGATTCAAGAGATTGGGGATCAAACCACCAAAGGGTGTGTTACTCTATGGTCCTCCAGGTTGTTCCAAGACATTGGCTGCGAAGGCACTTGCTACGGAGTCTGGTGTGAACTTCCTTACGATCAAAGGCCCGGAGATTTTTAACAAGTATGTAGGAGAGTCCGAGAGAAAGATTAGAGAGATTTTTCGTAAGGCAAGAGCTGCTGCTCCAAGTATTCTGTTCATTGATGAGATTGATGCTCTTGGAGGTGATAGAGGTGATGAAGGTAGTCATTCTACTAGTGCGTCTAGCAATGTTCTGACTTCTCTGTTGAACGAGTTAGATGGTATCGAGGAATTGAACGGTGTCGTTGTTGTTGGTGCAACCAATAGACCAACGGAAATTGATCCTGCCTTATTGAGGCCAGGAAGATTGGATTCTCATATTTATGTCGCGCCTCCTGATTTTGCAGCTAGATTAGATATCTTGAACAAGCAAACTGCGAAGATGCAATTACGAGATGTCGATCTCGATGAACTTGCCAAAGACCTTGAAGGTTGTTCTGGCGCTGAGGTGGTGAATCTTGTTCAGAAGGCTGGTACAACAGCACTTGCTGAAGACAGAGAATGCACCAGTGTCTCCAAAAAGCACTTTGATGTAGCTCTGAGCTCTTTGTCCAGAGGTATAACTCCCGAGATGCTGGAATACTTCGAGGAGTTTGCGAACAGAAGTGGTTTGAGGGCTTAGATTAAGATAGCTTATAATGAACTGCAATCCCAAATGAGTTGTAGAAGACATAAATTCACCATTTAAATCACCATTTGACTGCTCTCATCTCTCTCATCAGAGCTTGAAGAAAAGTCCGCGATATTTCAAAACTTTCAGCAACAAAATAAAATCAAAACAATAAAGACGATGACGAAAGCCAACATGGAGGAGCTCGAGAGACCTGTAGTGCTCGTGCCTGAGATTTTCGAGGAGAACTATAAGCCCGATAGTGAGGTCTACTCTTTAATGTACGTTTTATGAGACCTATTCTTCCAGTACTAACAACTGAAATTAGATATGATCTGCCTAAAGCGGTGAGGTCAATGGACTGGAATGGTAACTTGCTGGCATATGCACATGACTCTGGTGTCTCAGTGTTGTCTCCAATACCTAAAGAATCCCAGTTGGCTAAGAACCTACCTAGCGACTTCCAACAGGAATGGGTGTTTCAATTGACTAATGTGAAAACCTCTTCGCCTGTTACTCATGTCAGATTCACAAGTAAATATCTTGTTGTGGCTCAAGAGAACCGTAAGATCGTCGTTGTTAACCATCTGGATGGCTCACGAGTACAATACGGCTCTTCTGCTGATCAGGAAAAGGCGCACTCGGATGACATTAATAGTATCGATATATCTGATGATGGATTGGTTGTATCTTGCGGTGATGACAGAAAGGTGATCGTATGGGAGAAGGGCCAAGCCAAAGTTGCTCATGTAGATAACGTGCCTACATTGGTCAAATTCTGGGTGGACCAAGACAGTGATAAGATCATCGTTGTGGAAAATGGCGCTAGTGTTAAAGTCTTGGACTGGCGCAAGAATGAATGGCTGTATACCATATATCCACAACCCTTCGTACTGGGAACCAAGCCGAGTATATTAGATGTCTTGACTAAAAACGGAAAAGTGGTGGTAATTGGTGAAGGTTGGTGGAAAGAATACGATCCATTGGAATTACAAGGCGGAGCTGGGTTCACATATGCCAATTCTGAAGGTAATCTAAATGGATGGACTGTCAATTCTAAATATATTTCCTGTCACTCCAAAGATTCGTTAATCGGTGGCATAGGAAACGATCGGTCCTGCTTCTACGACTTGGGTGATAAATCAGGGCAGGCTTATCAATTCAGACTTCTATTGCCCTCTGTCTCCGTGCCAGCTGGTGCCATAAACCACAATGGTATCGCTGCGTTTGCTTCAGGATCGAAATTAATTCTCATCAAACCATTTGAGACATATGAAGTTGTGCAATACTAAATGTTCTACGGGAATAAAATATTCCAATTTTGCCATGTCCGTTGTAGTCTTTAGATTTACCCACTCATCCAGAGTTTTAAACTCTTCCCGAAAAATTGAAAAGGCTATCGTCACATAATATCGACCGGAAGGCTGCTAAAGATGGGGAGGCTTAACATGTTCAACGCCTCAGCGATCATGCTCTCCGTTTTTGTAGGAATGTGGACTGGTACGTGTTCCCTTTCATTTTTTGCTATCACCTACTAACACCTGCTACCAAAGGCGTCAGATTCTTCGAACCAATCATTGTGTAAGCTCCTCAGAACCAAACCAGGCAGAAAAAGTACTAACTGAATCTTATAGAGAGAAGCTAAGAGAAGATGGTGCTCTTCGACAGGATATGAAGTTCCCTAAATATGATGAGAATGGTGATCCTATCCTTCCTGAAGGTGTCAAAAAACCAGAGAGTCTATTGGATGTACTGGCTTTCCAGGATGCTGGAAAAGACGATACTGTGAAGCCAATGGACCAGAGCTCCGAGAACTAAGAAATAATTTTTGCTAAGGTGTTGTACAAGTCAGAACTTTTTTGAAGGTCAATAGATGATATGTATATGGTATGCATATATTGGTAGTTGTCAAGCAGTGTAGTATGATGTTGCTATCTTAAGAGCGGATCACTCAATAGATACAATGGGGCCAACCGAGGGGTCTGGCCACTTCAACCTTTAGTCCCAATTCCTCAGCCCATCCCTAGACCCAGAAAGGCTTCTTCAAGAAGAAAGAACCAATCATGACCAAATCAGCCTCACCATCTTCAATGATCTTACTGGTTATACTGCTTATATTGATCTGTCTTACAGTAGTGACGATCAGCTTACCACCAACTCTTTCCTTTATAGCCTTAGCAAAAGGGACTTGGTAACCTGGGCTAGTTTTTCTTCTCCCATTGATGTTGATACCACCAGATCTCAACATCTAGGACATCAACACCATGGTCGACAAGCAAATCACTCAATCTCAAAGAGTCATCCAAGGACCATGATACGGGTTCATCTACATATTCATCAGCAGAAATTCTGACGAAAAGCTTATATTTGTGGTCCTTACAGGCATCGATGGCCTCCAACAGTAATCTAGTTCTATTCTCAAATGATCCACCGTACTTACCAGCTCCCTTATTGGCAGTACCAATGAGGAAAGTGATCAAAAGGTAGCCATGAGCAGCATGGATCTCAACAAAGTCAAAGCCAGAGATATTCAACGCTCTATCTGTAGCATTTTTGAACTATTGGATGACTTTCTTGCTACCCACCTCGGTGAGCTCCGTTGGAACAGGATAACCATGCTGTTCAGAAAAGTAACAACAATATCTTGTCCTTCTGATCGGAAAATCCCTGGTTCTCCTCCATGGCCGAGGATAAATACTTACCAGGGATATGACCTGGGAAAGTGGACGCTTTTCGACTAGCATGTTCAGCTGAATATCAATCTATTAACCTTGACTGTGAACCAGATCATCCAACTTCCTATAAGACTTGGATTGTTCGTCAGTATAGATACCTTAGTCATCAGTTGTGCACCTACGCTTAGGTGAGACGGCAATGGCTTCATAATGATTAAAGAACATCTGTGGAGTGCAATACTGGAATAATGTGCGAGATGGTAGTCATTGAGATAACCCTCTGCAGAGCCATTACGATCGGAAGAGTACTGAGCCATAGGACTGAGACCAATATGGTTAGGCAAGGTGAAAGATTTCAACTTCAACGGGGTGAAGTGAGCTGGCGGAGTTCCATCAACATCAGTGATCGGAGTACCAATTGGAAAGCTAGCAGCTGGAACGAAGTATGGAATTCCTGGAGATGGCTCAGCCATTTTGATTGTATATTGGTCTTTTCATCATCATTCGTGGCTCTGAAAGTGATTATGTCCAATTTTATACTGATTTGGGCTATTAGAAATATGGTACACAGGTATAAACGTTTGCCCAGTTGTTTCGACAGTGGAACCAACCGAACTGTAAAAATTATGTGTAGTTCACCTAACAAAAATGACGTTAATAATTTGAAACAACAAAAGTGGCATGACGGTTGAATTGGATGCTGATACTCTAATAGACTAGCATTTTTAATGTAAAATGTACTTTTGATCTTCAATTATTCTCCATAGATGCACAAGAAAGAACAGTTGATTGCACAGCTGTATAATGCCTTAGATTTCCTGGATGGGAAATCTCATCGCGATGAAGAAAAAAAAATTCCACAAGAGAAAACCATGTTGGCACCAAAAATTCATCTTTTAGAGGAACAGGAAGCCCAAAATGGGAAAGCTTAAGAAGAACTCCAGGTCGTCAAGACACCGTGCCAATCCTCTGGCAGCTAGAGCTAAACGCGAGAACAAGCAGGACGAACAGCTCACAAAGAACAAAATCCTTCCGTTGATCGCTAAGCTTAAATCTCTGGCTCCTAATGACCGCTCCATGGCCCTTGGTACCATATCGATCTTGTGTGATGACCCGAAATTTCGTAAGTTATTATTGAAAGAACGTCTGGTTCAGATAATTATGGAACAGTGTCTTACAGATTCCAATTCTGAAATTGTGGTGGAATCTTTTGGGCTCTTGCGTAACTTGGTCATCGAGGAAGGTTATGATGTTGCTATTTACCTATGGCGACAAAACATATGGAAAGTGATCCAAGAAAACTTAAATAAGTCTACAAGGGGGTTCCACCTATTTAGGGAAAAGCCAGTGGAGTTCGATAAGATCGCCACAACGTTATTGTTCGACATGACTGAGAACTTGATCTCTCTTATAACTGGTCTATGTGATTCAGCTGATGAGATCTTGAATACAGTGATGGCCGAGATGAGTGCATTGAGAGTGTTTCTGAAGGAAGTTTTAGAATATGCTCTGGACTTAGAGAAAAAGGAGTTGAAGATTACCGTTTCGTTGTTCAATGCCATCCTTGATATGATTTACGACTTGAGTTCTCAATCCGATGACTTTATCAACAGCCTTAACTCTGAGTGGGATCTGAACATTCCTCTGTTGGAATCCTTTGTCGATGAAGTCACTAAATTTAACGAATTATCGAAAGTGTATATTCAAGGTGTTAAATTACAAGCCTTGGACACACTCAAAGATGAAGAGTTGGTAGAAATCATTTCAAAGATTATTTCGTCGATACAATCCATTGATATTGAGGAAAGCAGAAACATAATGATCGCCGAGGTGGATAACACCAAGGCTGAAGAGTTGAAATATGATGTCAAAAGAAGGGCTGCTGCTAGAACGCAGTTCCAAGCGATTGAAATCTCCGTCGAGATCCTCACTGCTATCATGGAGATGATCTCATACAACAATTTTTTCTCCAATGAATTGCTCCAGATGTTGACTTGTCAAATCCCACAACTGCTCGTTTCATTGTTACCTCATTTAGAATTTAGATCGAGGGTATTGACCGCATTAAACAATTTGAGTTGGCTATTCATCACAGTACAATATGGCGTGGAAGAATGGAGCAGAGTTGCCGGTGAGATGTGGCAGAATACTGGTTCACTGATTCAAGATTGTGATTTAGAAGAGAAGATCTCTGTGTTTGGTACACTTTGGGCTATCTCGATGGTGAAGGACTTGCCATTGAGCGACTCATTTGTCCATTATGTCGTTCAAGAATTGGAGCGAGCGCTATCAGTTGAAGATGAAATGAAAGATGAATATTTGGTTAGACTAATCGGCGTCTTGAGTACACTGGCCAAAAAGCAAGGTGCGGTGGAGAGAAATAGAGCCATTTCACAGCTTTTGCTGAAGTTACTCAATGAGAAGAAAGTATCTAACAGAATCATCATTGAGATCTTGGACCAAATGTTTGAGATCTATGACGATTGTGCCTATGATTACGACGCTCCTGTGTTTGTCCAGCTGGGATACTTGAATCAGCTCAAGGCCTTGAAACCAGAAGTAAGAGCAAATTTAAAGATGATTGATAAAAACGTTGATCGCGAGCTGAAGATGAAAGGTGAAGAGGTCTATAACAACTTGGGTAGATTTATTGAGTACAAAGAGAGCGAGTTGAAATAATACAGGCTGTCTTTATATGTGCTTTTATTAATACAATACAAATTTTTACCCGTTCTTGACATACTTCTTGGCTTGTTCCAACACCTTCTTTTCATACAAAGGACGATCCTTACCGAAAGCTCTCCACGCAGGCTCCTGGGCTGGAGAGTCCGGGTTGGGAGTATCGAGTAATTCTTGGACACCAAGCATAATCTGTTTTAAATTGATACCGGGTCTCCAGTCCTGATCTTCGTTCAATATCGACAGGCAGATGGTACCGGAAGGGTAGACGTTTGGATGGTAGAATCCTGTTGGGAAACGCACCTTTGGCGGTTTGGAAGGGTAGTCATCCGGGAAAGTGATGGTTAGTGGATACGTCGCATTCTCCCAGATCGTGTTTTCTTTGCCTGGAATACCAGCAGTCCAGCTCTGTAAGTTAAGGGTGCCATCGGCGTTCTTCTCTGGTTTGGCGTAGAAGCCGTACGGATGGTCTTTACGCCATTGCTTTCTGGTGGGTGTTATGTTAATATACGCGTTTCCATGTTATACTATGATCATGCTTACCTCTCTTCCTGGAGACGGTTCTTCAAGAGCGACGACATGGCCGATGTTGCCACCGTTTTGTGATTTTTGTTCTAGCGGTGGTTGATTTTTTCTCACATCAACACGAAAAGACAAAGCGGTCGAAAGCTTTTGAAATCGTCCACGCGATTGGGAAGACACAACAATCACGTAAAAAGAAGACCAGCAATGGCTGACGACCTAGATGACTTGGATGACTACTTGGACGAGTTCCAGGACGAGGTATTTGCTGAGACAGATGCAAAGACAGAGGAGAAAAAGGAGAATCCAGAGAAGGATAACCTCAAAGACACTATCGAAGAAACTTTGAACAGACTTAAGACCAAGGAAGATGAGGAACAGTCCCTAGAAGATCTTATAAAGGGCATGTCGTTAGATGGTGATATCAGCAAGGCCCTGATGGACAGTATGGGCGTGTTGATGTCTAAGTCTGTGCTGTATGAACCATTAAAGGACATTACTGTTAAATATCCAGATTGGCTAGCGAAAAATAAAGATGCAGTGTCGGCAGAGGAATATGAGAGATATGAGAAACAGTATAACATTGTGCAGGAGATTGTAGACAAGTTTGAGTCTGAAAATTACGACGATGAGAAGGACAAGGAGTTCATCTCTGAGAAGCTGGATGAGATGGAGGCTACGGGTAACCCGCCTGATGAGCTTTTGGGTGAATTCAACAACGTAAATTTCGGTGATGATGACTTGGAGGGTTGTGAACAACAATGAAATATGTGCATTTTTTGCTGTCTATACTGCGTAGTTTTGGATTCACTTGGTGGTAGTGATCTCTAATTGGGAGAAGTGCACGGGGTAAAACAAAATCAAAACAAAACAACGTAAATAAACAGAAAATAACCTAGACCGGAAGAAGAAGAGCAAAGAACAAGCAGCAACAACATCAAACAGCAGCAATGGGTGAGTATGATTGTAACTTCAAAGTACGGGAGCTAACGTCCATCCAGACGCCTCCATCGTCAAAAGACTCAACGACAGGGTCTACGATAAGAGAAAAGCGGCCGCCAAGGAGCTGGAAGAACAGATCAAGCTACTGGCGAAGACGGACCCGGAGAAGATCAGCGCTATTATCGGCCAGCTATCAAAAGACTTTGCGTATGCGGTTCATAAGCCTGATGCTCGTAACGGTGGACTGATTGGCCTGGCTGCCACGGCTATCGCATTGGGTCAAACTGAGTTAGCGGGTCATTTGGATGACATCATCCATCCTGTATTGGCATGCTTTGGAGACCAGGATGCCCAGGTGAGGTACTATGCTAGTGAGTCCCTGTTCAACATTGCGAAGGTGGCTCGAGGAGAGATTTTGCGCTATTTCAATGAGATCTTTGATGTGTTGTGTAAACTGAGTGCAGATTCAGATGTCAGTGTCAAGAGTGGAGCTGACCTACTGGATCGACTGGTCAAAGATATAGTCCATGACAATGCGTCCAGTTACATCAGTATCATTCCGACTGACCCTGAGAGGGATTACAAGAGAGCAACTCAGGCAACATATACCGTTAATGGTGAGACATTACAGTTCCAACCCCAACAGAGCGCCAGGGCTTTCTCATTACCCAAGTTTATCCCTCTCCTAATGGAAAGAATTGATACAATAGATCCATTCACAAGAGTCTTCCTTGTTTCGTGGATCACTACATTAAATTCCGTTCCAGATTTAGAGCTGGTGTCTTATCTACCAGCCTTCTTGGGTGGCTTATTGAACTTCTTAAGTGATTCTCATAACGATGTTAGAGTGATCACACAAGGTGTACTTGACCTACTACTCCATGAGATCAGAAGGATCTCTGATATCCAGAAACTTGTCGAGCAGAATATGGTGGAACAGAACTCCAAAGATGTGGGAGACCATAATGAGTTGAAGCACGATGGAGAATTATACATTCCAGGGCAGGATGTTCGCCTGGACTACCCAAAGATCATTGAAATCCTTATCACTCATATCGATGCATCGGATACAAAAATTCAGATTGTCGTTTTGACATGGCTTGAATCCTTGTTGGAGATTTCACCTATGTCGTTCGTCCCATACTTGCCAAAACTGTTATCGGTAATCTTATTGACGATGGCTAATACTGAGACTTCCTCTTTGAAAGAAAGCTCAAAGGAAGTTAATACTACTTTGATGAACCTCATAAAGAGTTTGAAAGAGGAGGACGAGAAGAAGCTCAACTATTCTTCAACAATCAATCAGCTAACTTCACATTTTCTCAATGAGAATGAGGCAACAAAAGTTGCCGTTTTGGACTGGTTAAAGATGCTCTATCAGAAATCACCAAAACAGCTTCTGACAAGAGGTGATGAATTATTCACGGTGTTGCTCAAAGCATTATCTGATTCACATGAGCAAGTCATTCACAAGGATCTACAGCTCTTATCTGAAATTTCAAATAATAGCGATGATAAGAGCTTCTCTTATATCATTGTGAATCTCTTAGATTTGTATAAGAAAGACCAGAAACTCTTGGAGACCCGGGGTAATTTCATCTTGCGAAGACTATGCGTTTCACTGGATCCTATAAGAGTATATCAAACGTTAGGTAAAGCGCTGGAAAATGAGAACGATATTACATTTGCAGGGATAATCATTCAGATTTTGAACAATAACTTGATTACCGCTCCTGAATTATCGCCATTGAGAAAACAGCTTCGTAACTTGGATGACTGGCCGCTATTCTCGAGTTTGTTCAAAGCTTGGTGTCATAATGCACCGGCAACATTGGCGCTTTGCCTTTTAGCCCAAGCGTATGAGCTGGCATATTCAGTTCTACAAATCTTTGTCGATTTTGAGATCACAGTCAATTCATTGGTACAGATCGACATCTTAGTCCAATTATTAGAATCTCCTGTGTTTACTAGGGTGAGACTGCAGCTATTGGAGCCAGAAAACTATCCATATCTGTACAAGTGCCTTTATGGTATCCTCATGGTTCTTCCTCAATCTTCAGCTTTTTCCACCTTGAAGAATAGATTGAACAGTGTGAATATGATTGGTTCACTGCCTCAAAAGAAACTGGAAACAGATGAAACTAAAAAAGATTGGGATCAACTCTTGGAGAAATTCAGGAGTGTCCAACAACAGAAAGAGTTTCAATTACTGCAAAAGACGACAAAGATAGACGATGAAAAGACGCCAAAATATGAGACACCATCTACAGAGGTTCGAACTCCGGAACTGGAGAAGGACTCAAAAGCGCAACCAATGGTAAAGAGATCAGAATTAAGAGGTGCAGTTCGCAAACTATCAGGAAGGTCTTTCGTACTAAAGGGATTTGGTGGCGACAAAAGTTCTTGAACGCGCTATCTTTGGTATATATTGGCATTTACAAAAGCTGTTCAACCACCAAGCATCTGATCTCTAAAGTGCGATTGGAAATTAATTCTCTTTTTCGTCTCCCTCCTCATGAACTTGTTCTGATCTCTCTGTTCAATGAGCTTTGGTTGTATTACCTCCTTTTTATATTCCATCGAAGTAAGATCACCAAATCTCTTATCGGCGGATATCACTGTCAACTGTGACTCTAATGATCCTCTTGGGGTATGAGTATGCTGCCTATATATTCTCTGCAATGATCTATGACCCAAACGGGAACCATTCGGAAGGTTTAATGCAGAAATATCAGGGTCAACCGTGGCTAATGTGTAGTTATCATTGATGCCGTTACTCTCGCTATCATCACATTCATCAGAGCTTTTAATAGTGTCCTCATCAAATCCAACAGACTTGTTAGATTTGGACTTTGGTGCAGCTTGATCTGCCGACGAGAAATCATAAAACTTGGCGAATAGTGCTCTCTCATCCTTGGACTCATATGGAAGACGACAATGACCTTTTGATGTGACATGCGCTCTGATACTCTCCAAGTTTCTTCCCTGAAAGTTACAACATAGACATTCGTTATCAATCACAATGACAGAGATCAGGTGCTCCAAAAGACCTTTCAGATCGACTAGATAACTGCGTTCTGGAATGTAAAGACCATGGCACCTGAACATATGAGATACATTCTGCTCGATCTCTCGGTGTGGGATACCACAGTAAATACAACTGGTGATAGGCTGTAGTGGCTCTTCCTCGTAGTCATCAGTGTCGTCAAAATCACCATCATCCGTTTCAACTTCTTCTTCATCTGTGTAATCCTCGTCAGATCCCATTGTCCGCTCAGAACCAGTTTCGAAATTACTTTCAAGATCAGTATGCGTAGCAGGATGGGAGTACACTGAATCCCCCATACTCAAATGGGACAATTCACTCGTTACACTAGCTGGACTTAGCTCTCTCTGATCTTCTTGATGAACAACTTCTGCAACTCTACCTCTTCCGTGTGGCTTACTGATATGGAGTCTCTTTTCTTTTGGCTTCATCACTTTGAATCCAAACTCATCGGTTTCCTCTTGGAACTGTTTTGACTGTTGGACCTTTTCAGCGTAGATAACAGCATCTACCGGAGGTAGACTTGCCACCCTTCTCTTCAAATTATATCTATGCCAATCGGTCTTCATGTGATATCTCTGAGCATCAGAGTTTGGAAACTGGATAGAGCATGAGTTACACTTGAAAAACGAAGATGACGTAGTGATCGACTGGGCATCCATAATGTCTCTTTACTACCCTCTATTGATTGGAGGATGGACAAGAATATGCCTTGCTGCTGAATAATTCCCTTCTAATGAACGCTCCTGGGGCTACGCAGAATTGGTATCGGCACACATAGGGTCTTCTGCTTGGAAGAACCACCTTGAGAAGGGTCATTAGATAGAGCCTACAAGCTTGGTTATAAACTTTTCTGTGTTGATTAAAACATTTTGATACTATAAGAAACCATCATTAGCAGCAAATAAAAACTTTCTTAACGGTACTTGTTGAAACCAATGTCCTTAGCCTTCTCTCTGAAACATTGACGGCACAAGTTCAAACCGTACTTTCTAATCAAACCAGAGTGGGAAGAACAGACTCTACATTGACGAGAACCCTTACCATAGTTTCTTGGGTGGGAGAACCAAACGTTTTCGTGAGCCATTTTGCTGGAGATTAGTTAGTACATGATGTTCCTAGGGTAAGAAGATAAGAAGTTCAGGTGTTGCCACATTTGCGAATCTTTTGGTAGGGATCTTGGGTCCCTGAACTGATATATGACGAATTTATAATGATCTTCATTATTCTCAACGGTTTATATTATGATATTTCAGTACTTTAAGTATCTTTAATGCCTTCGTCAAACGTATAAATCTTAGTGTTCAATCTCCCCATTTCAAAAACTTCATAACTGTACTCCTGTTTGTTTATGAATCTCAGTGACGGCACTCATCCTCCTATCTCATCACTTGACCTCACTCACATTAATCTGATGTCTTAACCTTTTGGTATAACGTCTCTTTATTTTGCTGTGTGTTGTCAGTGTTGAAGTTTGCACCGCTGAAAGAGTCGCGCAGGTGCCGGCCCCTACTGACCGTGGTGCCCGCCGCGAATTGGCAGACCTCGAGGAAAATTTTTCATCGTCACAAAAGATACCATGAACCCTAGACAGATTCACGTGAATAAGAATATCTAGGGCTACGTGAGATTGGTGGATTTTTTTTGTGTCAAATGCAGTTAGGGAGAAACAACTTGGGAAGCAGGGATGAGGTGTACACCAGTGTTTCTATTCTGCAAATTATCAAAGAGTAGGGCAGTACTTAGTATATTCTAGAATCAATCAGGTTGATAAGATGCATTCCTGAGTCTTCTCAGTTATAAACAAACAAGAGCCAGAAGAACACCTCTTAATTGTCTCAAGTCAGCGTAGAGCAAAATATGAGACCACCCTGGTCACTTAGCTTCCTTGACTCTGAAAACAGATGATATTCACTACTAATTTTCGGACCCATTTCAAAGTTCTTGTTCCAACTTGCTCGGCCATCTTGCGATGAGCCGTTGCGAGCCCTCACGGAAATTTTTCAGTCAAGCTCAAAACTTTCCATACGGACAAGAGAACCCAAATACCAGGAAACACTTTTATATCTATCAGTCTCCAAGCTAAGATATCATGGCTGGTCATTCTCATAGATCTGCTGTGAAAAATGGACATAAGCCTTTCAAATCCAAACACGCATCCAAGGGTGCCATCAAAGCAAGAACTAAAGGTAAAGTTGAGAAGGAAACCGCATCTCAGAAACTCAAGAGAGGACATTCTAAATTAGAAAGAAAGAACTTGAGTAAACAACTGAGAGAGCAGAAAATTGTACAGACTGCTGAGAGCCGGAAACTTTTCGAGGGTTCCAATGGTGCGGAGAAGATCGTCACCGTGATTCCATTGACGAATGATGTTTCTGCTGAAGTTATTGTTAACACTCTAATCGATGCTGCTGCCATGCAAGGTCAAGACAAGTCCATGATCCAAGGCCCATCTGTAACATCTGTGAAGATTCCAAAATTCAAGAGCAACTTGAAGTTCATAATACCTGATTTCAACGATTTCATCTCCGTCTTGGATGCTGCCAAAGTTGCTGACTTTGTTGTCTTCGGTCTCTCTGGTACTTCAGAAATTGATCAAGAGTACGGTGAACAGATTATCAGGGCCTTAGAGTTACAAGGTATTGGTCATACACTCGGTGTTGTCCACAACTTATCCGAAGTGCATCCAAAAGAGAAATTCCAAGCTGATGTTAAGCAATCTTTGGAGAGTTATTTCAAACATTTCTTTCCAACCGAGGAGAAGATCTATAATTTGGAGCATTCATCTGATTCTCTGATCGCTATTAGAACTTTATGTCAAAAATTCCCAAAATCTGTCACATGGAGAGATTCCAGAGGTTGGCTGGTTGCCGATGAGGTTGCTTGGGAGAGTACCAACTCGGAAGCCCCACACGAAGGTCTTGTCAAAGTTGAGGGTATTGTCAGAGGTATTGGTTTTAATGCGAACAGATTGGTGCATATTCCAGGTCAAGGTGACTTTCAAATTGAACGTATTGAAAAGATCACAAGAGCAGATGTTGAATCTTTCTCTCCAGATGAGAGCCAAGAAACATTAGATGAATTGGCTCCACAAGAGACTGAGATGGAGAACTGGGAGAATGAAGATTCTTACAACTACAACCCAAAATCTATTAGATACGATGATGACTATGAATTCGTTCCACAGGAGCCCGTGAAGCTGAAATTGAAGTTGCCAGAGGGGACTTCTGATTACCAGGCAAGATGGTTTTTGGAAGATGATATTATTGAAGGTGAAGATAAGGAAAGTGAAGACGACAGCATGGAGGAAGACGTTGATGAGGATGATATGATGGATGATGATAAATACTCCGATGCCCAAGATGCTCAAGATATGCAGAGTGAAATGTTCATCGAGCTTACTGCTGAAGAAGAAGAACGACAATTACAAATGTTCCGTGATAAGGAAGAAGAAGACCGTGAGTTCCCAGATGAGATTGAACTGCATCCACATGAGTCTGGTAAGGAGAGATTGAAAAGATATAGAGGTCTTAAAAGTTTGTACAACGCTACGTGGGATTGTGATGAATACGATACCAGATCCCCATCTGAATGGAAAAGATTGCTTCGTATTTCAAACTTCAAGGCTACTAAGAATAGAATTCTCAAGGCATCCATAGGTGAGGCTCAAGCTGTTGCTGGTTCTAGAGTGATAATCTATTTGAGAGCTCCCAAATTCATTCTTCAGAAATTCCCATCTCCAGCCGATTTACCGTTCATTGTATACGGCTTGCTTGAACATGAACAGAAGCTTGCTGTTGTCAACTTCTCTATTCAGTCATGGGAAGAATATGAGAAACCTATCCCTTCTAAGGATACCATGATTGTGCAATACGGTCCAAGGCGCCAAGTCATCAAACCAATCTTCTCTGATGCATCCAACACACCAAATAATGTCCACAAATATGAGAGATTCCTTCATAAGGACACACTGAGTATAGCAACGGTTATTGCGCCAGTCACTTTCTCCAATGCTCCTGCCATCTTCTTCAAGCAGACATCCGAATTCCCAAAAAAGATTGAGTTTGTTGGTCATGGTTCCTTCCTCAATGCTGAACATCAAAGAGTTCTAGCGAAGCGTGCTGTTCTCACGGGTCATGCAGTCAAGATTCACAAGAGAGTCCTTACAGTGCGTTACATGTTCTTCAACCATGAGGATATTCAATACTTCAAGTCTGTGCCGCTGTTCACAAAATCAGGAAGATCTGGTTTCATCAAGGATAGTCTGGGTACTCATGGTTACTTTAAAGCTAACTTCGATGGAAAGATCACTTCACAAGACGTTATCGCTATGGCCCTCTACAAGCGTGTCTGGCCGAAATCCTCCGTTATATGGACTCGATGATCTTAGGATATGTTCAACATATATATAGGATAGATATATCATATTTGAGAGTAAGCTTTAGAGACAGTTTTATCGCGAGTAGTATTTTTGATATTTAGTTTGAGAGAAAAGTTTCATGTAGCAAAATACCAGATACGCCACACTATCATCCATATTTTATATCACGCTGCAGTCTTCGCTTCTCGAGCATGCTGCACACGGTACACCATTAGAGCGACAGTGCGACTGAAGAAATATGTGTCTTGAAGGTCTTTCTGTGGCGAATCAGTGACTCGGCATCACTTAGTATTACAATGATCCTACGGTCAACCTATATGATCTTCAGTGTAAGGACCGAAAATTTTGTCTTGCTCTACGGCATGAAGTGTTAAAGTTTAGCGATTGCACCATTAAGCTGCGGCCTGCCGATCGAAAGAGCTTCCTTAGAGCCACAGATCTCGAATGTACCAAGGTATAACTTGATCTCTTGACGAATATTTCAAGAGTTCAATTTCAAACTCTATGCCCTAGTGCGGGCCCTACCAGAAACTGCGTGTGCCATATAAGAAAATTTGGCGGACTCTAGCTTTTGTTCTTTTACCAACCTCTTTTCTTTCCTTAATCAAAAAGTAACTGGAAACATTTGCCACGGTGGATTAGTGTTCATTATCAAGCTAATCTATTGCCATTACTGGGACGAGATCCCTTAATGTTCGTTTCCTAGACAAATATCTGTTTTTATATTCCTGGATAGGAAGTTTGAGATTCGATAGTGGGTCTTGAATGTCGATGAAAGGATACATTTTTCGCTAAATAACGGCGCTATGTAATGTTAATTATCGCAATGTCATAGAATATGTAGTGAATTCTTTACCATCACAGCTTGATCTCTGAATCAACACCTTCGCCTTCGTAGTCCAAATTGAGTGTAAACTCGCGTATGCTCAAGTCAAAGTTGGCATCTGTACGCAGTGTAAGATTACGATTTATAGCCTTACGTAAGATGTCTTTCGCAGCACCCTGTGCAATGGTTACAGGAATTCCCTCTGTGGTTGAGATCCCTGGCCGGAGAGAGATCAAAGGTCCTCCTTGAATACTTGCAATCGCGGCATCTTCCGAGAATACTTTAGCCTCTTTGATCCTAATCACAATAGGTTCATTTATAATAGGATTGTAAGCTGTGATTTGAACCTTCGAACTAAGTATGTGGAATGTGATTCCCAAAATAAATCCTCTTTGGTCTGAATCTTCATTCTGGAAGGATGGCATCCTTAAGAGAACGGATAGACGCGATAAAATAGCAGCGATAGCTGGAATCTTGCATGAGCCTTCATGTCCTTCAACAACGATTTCTGGCTCTTTCCCGGAGATGTACAGGCTGATCAATTCTTCCATGGAACATTGTGCCTCAGATGATGAAGAAATTAATGTTAGTATCGATGTCAAGTTCGTTAGCGCATCTCCAGGAATTGATGAGTCAGTCACTTCAACCTGCCCAATAACTGTGTTATTAAATATGATGTTCACACTCAAGAATTGGAGGTCAGCACCCACGTCAACTGGGTTCTTGAGCTCTAAATTGGCAATTAATTTCAACATAGCAGATGTCTTGGAGGTCATGAATGCCAGTTCGTGAAGTTGTGCACTCGTACCATCAAGGAGATCTCTTGACCCTTGGACGGGGATAGTGGTATTCCATGCAATTTGTCGTAGAACCTTGCTTGATATTGATGTCTGCATATCTATATCAACTTTGGTCATGGCATGTATCTCAAAATCTTCACCATGGAGAAATCTATCCAACAAGAATGATACAGTGCTATCGTCAGTGATATCTATCTTAGCATCATGAACAAGGAAATTAAGCACGGAGCCGTCCGTCTCAACCTCCTGCCAACTGTTAAGGTAAACTTTTAAAATCATCTTCCCCTCGAATAGAATATAAATATCACCAAAAAAACCTTTAATATTGAACAATTCATTGTTGTCATTGAGTGATGCTAAATCGAGACTGAGAACGATGTTTGAACTAAACTCAGGAAGAATTGCTGCATCGTTAGAGATGCTCAATCTGCTCTTGATAATATCGTACTCTATAGGACGCGTTATATCAGCAAACTTGTTTAAATTGAAGGTAAAGGGTAGTTCAACGTTCATCAAAACAAAGTATAACCAAATTGGTAATTGAGTATTGATTTGTGAATGCGTCTTAGCATGCAAAAAAACAGTTCCCTGACTCTCCATCAAACTCTTTATCAGCTTATTGAAAGGTGAGATTCCATCAGAACAACGCTTTTCGAGTGCGTTGGAAAGATGCGGAGTCGTAGTGTTTGCTCGCAAAACGGTGGGTTTGTGACCAGAGAACTTAACTTCATCAGTGACCAACGAGGTGAACTGCAATTTCTGATCCTGTGGCTTGCATCCAGGAACCAAAGCTTCCCATTCAATTCCGCCAATGCTAAAAGTCACCGGAAATAAAATCATATCTGTTGTTATCTGCATCGATCCATTGAACTCGCTGTCCCCAACCTCCAACACGTACGAATCCAATGAGAATCTTGTGAAATTCCACGCATCTTGCGCTTTTAACTCATAAAACCCATCAACGTGTGCATAGTACTCACCTAATGGGATGAACTTCTTTAAATTAAATCGGCCATGAAACGCGCTATGGAAGATAAGGTTACGTACCTCATTGCCCTCAGTCAATAAAATGTAGTCCTCATATAACTTAACAGCATCAACAGGATTAATATTCACAGTGACATTTATTTCAACGCCTCTGACAGATCCTGGTGTGAGATCTATATCCAGAGTTGGGATGTATACTGACGCAGGGTTCTTGAAGCCTGTACCAGGGTTCTGGGGAAACTCAGCGAAAACAATCAATGGCTCTTCCGTCTGCATGACCGTAACCACTCCCAAAACCAACGTCAAGGGGTATATGATGGCCTTATGGAGCCAATGAATGTGAGTGTAATCGATCACCATAGTCCCTTTGACCCTCATGCTCGCACCAGCATCGGTCATATTCAAAACATCGAACTCGCCCAAAGAGAAATGGAACACCTTATCGAAGAAGCTTTCAGCATAGAATACTAACACAAAAATAATGGTAGTCAAAAGTGCAACAGCTGTAACAGTCGGTATGATTATAAACTTGTTCTTCACAATAGCCGTCCAAGCTCGAACGGTGCTCTGCCTTGAAAAGGGAATCAATGGCCAAAATTGCCACCACCTGGGAATGATTGCTTGCGCTTCTGCATCTCTCGGTTCACACTCGTTATTTGGTGTAAGTAATGAGGTCTCTTCATCAAAGTAACCTGGATACTCTTCCTGAATAGTGGTTGAGGAGTCAATCTCGTGACATTGTACAGACATCAGACGTATCTTTTAGAGCCTCTCGATCCGTGCACCCAAACGCACGCAGTAGTTCGTGGTTAGGTCTTACTCGTCGGATTGAAATTGCTTGTGATGTCTTTAGAAAGGATTTAGCGGTATGATAGTTGTTGCTCTTTTTGAAGGATCAGCAAAGACGTGACATTTTATGTCTTATCTAAAACGCGAAATTCTTGACACAAATCACAAGATACAAGAAAGAATGCACAATAGATGGATCGGCCTTAATGCAATAAAAACAATATCTAGACATATATATAGTTTTACAATTTTGGACCAAAGTTCTCTAGCTCTTCCACAGGGAGAGGTGCTGGCGTCAAATAGAGTTGACCTTGGAGAGAACCAGCGGATTCAATCAAATCACCTGTCGGGAACCCTGGCACTCGTTCCTTATCGGAACCGGCCTTCGCAAGCAAACTCACAACAAGCTTTGATGAACCGTTGATCACAAAATTGTTGTAGAACTGCATGGAATCCTTTTTGGATATCTGCTTCAAGTGTTCGACTGCAATCTCATTACCCAAGAAATCATAGAAACCAGATGAAATAGCGCCAGTGAATCTAGAATTCTCCTGACCCAAGTTCTTCAATGTCTCCAACTTCTTATGGATGAGGGCCTCCTTGTGATGGTCGAAAGCCTCGTCAGTCATCTCAGCCAAAGTCTGTTCAAACAATATAAGGAAGTTAACAATTCTAGACTCCAGGTAGGCTGCATTTCTTTCACTTTGGATGATGATTCTCAAACCAAACGTGGTTCTGGTTTCGAGGATACCACTGAATACAATATAGCCCAGCTGTTCTTTGGTGCGCAAGATATCAAAAGCTGGTTCTTTGATCAACTGCGCAAGCAACGAGGCCTTAGCATAAAGTTCGGAATCACGAGATTCACCGAACTGGATGAAGTACTGGATACAACTATTAGTATTCTGTTCATCTGGTAGTACCTTTTCAAATCTGAATGTTCTGTTTTCAGGTAGAAGATATGATCTTGGCTTGAACTTTTGGGCAGTAAACAGCGGAGCGAATGCAAGACTCTTCTGCACAATATCAGTGATTTTTAATGCCTCATTCTCGTCATAATTTCCCACAATCAAACCTTCAACAAAAGCTTGTTTGAAAACAGAAGGGATGAAATGCTCAAGATCTTCAAAAGTGACATTTTCCATAGCCTCGATCTTTTCAGCTGTGGTATAAACCTTGTCATTGACCAAGGTGGAAAACACTGTCGTGACCTGGTTGTATGGTGGCTTGTACTCAAAGTTCTTCATATTTCTGAGAGATTTTTCCTTAAGAACTTCAAATCTATGCCTCTTTGGCTCAAAGTTAACCAATTCATTCAACACTTCCTTGACCAATACAGGCAACTTCTCATTATACCCATCAAAACTGAGAACAAACCCCTCTTTTCCATTGATCAAGTGAAAATTTAACGCGGCAATTTCAGCATTATAGGAGATATCAATCAAAGAATCCTGGACCAACTCAGAGAACAATGAAGACATAGCATTAGCATAAGGACTACCGACTGCTGCTGGAACGTTCATAAACAGCTGGACATATGCCTTTGGGACCCAGAATTGATCATCTTTCTTATACCAGAATCTGAACTTATCGTCATTCTTCAGCAAAATTGGTTGTTTTGCAGGTTGCTCCACTTCTACCTTCTCCACATCGAAACGAGTTGGAATGAATTCATTTGGCTTTGGTAATCTGAGATCCGTGTTCTTTGAAGGATTGGACAATTTGGCAATAAGCTCGGATGAGATGTCGTCGACAGAATGTTCCGTGCCATACCATTTCTCAGTCTTGTCAGTCTCCACGGATTGAGACACCAAAGTTACTCTCAATTTGTCTACAGTGAGTGATTGAGCAAACTCTTGGATGAGCTGAGAATTGAATCTTCTCATGACTCTTTTACTCAAGATGTAATCATCTGGAATATAGTTCTTTTGTAGGTCCTTGGCCAAACTAGAAACGGTCGCAGAAGGAGAACTCTTTTGTTTGAACTTGAAGTTCATCTCACTGATCTCCTTTAACTCTTCATATATCCATTGATGTGGTTCCTCATTCCTCACAATATCCAAGTACTGAAAGATAGTATATAGGACATCCTCATAATGTTGTAGACCCTTCTCAGTTAAGTCCACATCAACACCAAACGTGGAGTTCCCCTGAGATATTGTATAGCCACCCGCAGAAAGGGAGTTAGCCCATCCTTGTTCCTTTAGGTAAGAAAGGATGGAGCCATTACCTTCATGACCGATCAAATGACTGAAGTAATGAGAGGATTGGACATCCCAGTTTTGGTCGTGATCCGGAACCGTGAAAGACAAGGTCAATTTATTCTTGGTCATGATAGGCTTAGCTTTGATCAATTTTTGTAATTCATTTGATGTGAAGACGGCGCCTTCAAAAGTTGGCTTTGCGGTATTGAAGTTCGGAACCTCTGTGAATTTCTCCACAACCCACTTCTCCAGAGTATTCAAGTCTTCTCTACCAATGACGGCTAGCTTCATCAAGTTAGCAGAATACGAATCCTTATAAAACTTCAATAACTCCTCTCTCACGTCAATGCCTTGGCTCTCCGGAATCTCACCTAATGTCTGCAAGTTACCGGTAGAGAACTTGTGATATGGATGTGTTGGATTTGATAACGACTTGTCCAATTGGTACAATCTCCAAGTATCATTTTGTAAGTTTTTCTTATTCTCGGAATCCACAGCTCGGATTTCACGATCTTTACAACTTGGGTCAAACAATGGAGAGACGAAGAACTGACTGAATCTGTCCATGGCACCTTCCAAATACTGGTGATTCACTTCAAAGTAGTAATTGGTATCTTCTGCTGCCGTATAAGCATTAGAATGACCACCATGGTTCGATAGATAACTCGAATATTCATTCTCACTAGGATACTTCTCAGTGCCCATAAAGAGCAAATGCTCACAGAAATGGGCCAAACCTGGCAAATGTTCATAGTCACTGAAAGCACCAACATTCACATCTAAGGCAGCTGCAGCTTTATCGGTCTTGGGATCACTGATCAAGAGCGCCTTAAGGTTATTCTTCAAAGTGATGATCTTATACTCCCTATCATCCAAATCAGGCTTTTCGATACCGTTAGAGGTGTGGAATGACATGCTTCTCTTTAGAACGAATGGCTGTTTATGAATCTGTGAAGTGAAATTGCGAATGTGGTATGTCAGTGGGGTCAAACCTCTCATAAAGTCTTTCCCCCTGTGCTGTTGTCTAGAGTTTAACTACAGTGGTTAAAGTTGTCGTCTGAAGTTTGCCGTTCTGATGTCCGTTGAGATTTCGAGTACGGTAGGTGCACAAGATAGCTGGATTAGGCGAGAGCGTTGGTATTGGAGGGGGGGTGGGGCTAAAATGCATGAAGTATACTTTATTTATTGGCGTATTTGAGCTAAAAATCACCCTTTTGGTTCTCTTCTACTACTCTTTCAACAAGTTTAATGAAACTATGTTTATAAAATTTTTCATTCATATAACCTTCCCTTTGTTTCTTTCCAAAAGATTTATGAATTAACCTTTCCAATAAATTACGAAAATCAAAAAATCTTTAATTTTTGAAACAATGCCGGATAAAATGAGCCAGCCTGATGTAAGCTATCATATCAACATTTAACTTCAACCTCAAGTTTATTGGTTCACAGTCTCTACCTAGCTCTGTCCAATGGCCCTCCCTGGCCTTCCTTCCTCACCGCGCGCGAGCAGGCTGGTAAGTTTTCGCGAACTTTCATCGAAACTCCCACTTGTACACCTTCACTACCAACAACTAGAATAAACACTACCTATTCAAGATAATGTTCGGCCTTGGAAGACTCTTTTACGGTATGGTTCATTCTAGACTATTTCTGTGAAGCTAAATCTAACACGCACATAGTGATCCTATTACTGATCAACGCCATTGCTGTGCTTAATGAAGAGAGATTCCTCAAGAGACGTAGGTTACACCAGAGCTTATATTGCAAAGACGCCATACTAACACTCCATGCAGTCGGCCTTTCAAATTCACAGCAGGCATTCGGTCAATCTGAAGAATCAGCAACTTCAAGATTGATGAACATTGTCTCGTCAGTCCAGACCGTGATGAGAATACCATTGATCGCCGTGAATATCCTTGTGATCATCTATGAACTGGTCTTGGGTTAAAGAGAAACACTAATGGCTATAATATAATGACTTGGGTAAGGGCTTAATACAATCTTAATGTTAACACAGAGAGAAAAATATCGTAAAGTTCATTAGGCAATTGTTTATAAAAGAATTCTAGAAGGACATTTTGATGAAACGGAACGATAAAACCAAACAAAAACATACAGAAACCGAATAACTCCAACTTAACAAACCGAACACTGTCCTTATACCTCTTGCGCCTTCACATCATAGAAATGTGCTAAGATATCCAAGTGATCCAGTTTTTGGAAAGAATCATCTTTGAAATCTTTGAAGTTATCGTAGAAGTTTAGCAGACAATCATAGATGAACAAATACTGTCTCAAGTTCTGAACCATTGAGATTCTCTGGTTTCTGAAATTCTTCACAATTTCAAAAATAGGATCAAACTGTGGATATCCTTCGATGGAACTTTTCTTTGCCTCTAAATCTTCATTAACAATAGAGTCCAAAGCACAAAAAGTCCCAGTACGGCCACAGCCGGCAGAGCAATGAACAATGACATTCTGATCCATCTTGGCTAACCTTTTCAACACAGTAAATTTCAGATACACCAACTTAAGTAAGTCATCTTGCTGAGAGTTGATCATAACGTCATAATCAGTCCAATTTATGATCTGGATCTGTAACACTTCACGATTATAACTAGTCAATTTCAAACGGCGTATCACGATTTCATTCATCTTCAAGGTCTCCAGGAGTTCAAAGTTCGAGTCTTTCCAATATGGATAACACTTCTCGACACCGTTTTCAAATTGGCTCGTTAATGCAATAATAACTTCAATGCTATTATCTTTGCACAATTTGGCAAAATCTCTTGCTGTGGATTCCAAAGGTGCCTGAGAGGCGATGTATTTCATCTTAGATAGATTTGGCGCACTGATGAAATTGGCATTGATGTAATCGTGATGTTCATACGTTGGAGTCGTAGCTAGCTTCACACGAGTGTGCTCATATGGGAAGATATCCTTATAACGGTTCTTGAATCCAAGTTCGATGCCTGATCCGACCGAATTCGTTGAAATCATATCATTGATCCTTGTGCGCTCTTCAATCTCCAAAGATTTAAACTTTTCAATCAATGAAAGACTGTTATTGTTGGAAAATAGTCCTGAAAGCCACTGTGGGCATTTTGGAGACATATTATTGCTCAATGCAAGAGTCAAAAACTTGAACTCATGAAGGATTTTATAGTTGTCAAAATCGTAGAATTCTTCATTGTGTCTGATTTTGAAAACTGGTGTTTGTGGTAACTTAGGCAAATGGAATCGTGATAAATTAGGCGATATAGGAGTGGAGGCGGACAAGTTTGTCAACGAAAGGGATCTATTATGAGGTGGAGGTTTCAGGCCTTGAGGTTGTTGTGGGGCTGGGTTGGATTCAACCACTTGTGGGTATTCAGATTTAAAAGACAGATAGCCAGATTTGAGGACGATTAATTCCGCATGGCATGATTCGTCATTGATGAATTTGTTCAGCGTACCAAATAAGGTTAACGGAACTTCATCGTTGAGCACTTCCCATTGATCATAGAGCAAGATCTTCTTATCATCATCATCGCGCTGTAAAAAGTTCGAAAGTTTGACATTCTCAACAAGAGAGATGTTATTCAGACACCTCTGTAATGTAAAATTAGGTCTCTTGAGTAGAGTGGATGGAATATTGAAATTTATAGCACTTTTGAGATGTCCAGAATTGAACTCCGTGAAAGGGCGAACATCAATGATGAAACAGGTGTCAATGTCAAGCATCTGAAAAGCATGAATGTTTTCAATAAGTTGAACGCCTTGTTGTACTGGGAATTTGGCAACTTTCTTGAATCCTAGGGAGCTGTGTGGTAGTGACAGTGGACTGCTGCTCAGGCTTTGTTGAGATGATGATATCGATGAAGCAGAGTTGAAACGTCTGAGATTCAAACTGCACATGGTATCCACAGAACTGATGGAGTGACACGAAGAATTCTTAATATGGAGCATAGGTGGATCTGATAGCGTAGTATCTGACGCGGTGGTATCCCCTGAAGTAACCTTATGGAGGTGTAGCTGTTGGAAGCTCTGGTCAAATCTATTAACCTCATCCGACTCATCTATTGCGCGGAAGGAGTTCGTGAATCCCCTAGCAGGCCGTTGTTCTTCTGGCTTCAGCGTGTATTCCTGTGATTGAAAGGAAAACATCCTTGGCCGCAAAAAGGGATTGTCCTTATTCGGTAGTCAGTGCTGGTGGATATCGGTAACAAGAGAGTGTGTCAGGTGTTGGCGGATCTGATCTGTCTGTGTCACTGGCTATCCTCCCTGGTGACGCGTTTTTTAATATAACAGTTATCAACACAAAAGAAGAGGTGAGGGTCTTTTTAGGTTCAAGATCTTCTTAGGTTCAAGTTCAAACACGAATTGCCATTTCCTACCTCACTTTCTTTCCTTCTCTGTGCGCTTCTTTCTCTGTATGGTTTTCTCAAATTTCGAGCTGTTGGTCACAGTGCCCCGATGTATTATGACGTCAAGTAGGAGTTCTAGACTCGCCAATCGGCCTTTAAGGATATATTTTCTTCAATATGCCTATAGATAAGACACTGAAAGGTAGTGGCAAAATCGAGCATTCTTCGACAAGTGTTGTGCGATATTCTATTATAGGTATACAGAGACCATGACTTAGTATGGCTCATATATGGAACCGCACCTGACATAGTTTCACGATACGTAACACAATTTATTCTTGTTTTGGGGGAACTGATACCCTTTATGCACTCACTTCGAAGCTCTTCAATGCACATACGAGTACATTTGACCGTTACCCATCTCGAGAGAACATGGTAAGTTGTAGCCAAAATAAAGTGAGTGGTATCCCAATCTTAATTTTGCAACCCACGTCTATGATACTAAGCACATAGGGCCTCATCATGATATTCATCATGATATTCATCATGAATTCTAATCTAAAACATAAATCCTTAGGATATATTCTATTATCTTACATGGCCTTAATTAAATTCGCACAAAGCGGCTTTGAGGTTCATCTGAATCCCAGAACATAATAGAAAGTTAGTTTTAAGGTTTTAAACGTCTTAAGGACCTAAAGGGGGAGTGAACTAAATATATCAATCCTATTCATAAAGCTCTAACTCTTTTTCGTGATCTAGAACTGTAGCGGCCATATCGACGAAACCACACGTGCAGATTATTTTCACAAGTGCTTATAGACTTGCGCGGAGAACACATGTAGTGGGTTCTTCATGCTTCAACGGTTCAAACTGGCTCTGGCAGATTGGTATTGCACAAGTGACAATTGAACTATCTTTACAATCATGCGTTCGATCCTATTTAAAATACCTGTTCATCGAACGTATGGTTACACATGATTCCATCGGAGATTGAAGATTGTATCGAGGCTAGATCGATTCCATGAACTATTCTCAAGACCTTTTCTTTTTCGTTGAACGCGTTGCATTCTACACATCTGACGTAATCACTTAATTCTGATCTGCGAAAGGCTCCTTTTGAGGATATTCGTGTCTAAATATAGGAAGCCAGCTGATAAACGGAAAAAGGGTTAGCAGTGATTATTGTCCGATACGAAGCTTCAACGAATAACACCATGAGAATCTGCTATTGCTGGAAATGTAACTGATGTCTCAGATATCATAAATGCTTAAGAAGCAGAGGATATCTCTTATTCCAAGATGCATTATGACGCCAGAATTCACTTTCTGCATAAAGTGCAGTTATCAAGGAGCTTGTTGTTTGAACATGCACATGGCGTATACATCCCGATGTGGTTCTGTAATTGAGTACATAACATATTTGGAGATCTCTGAAGTCTGTGATCGCACCTCTAGTTATGGAAGGTATGATCCTAGAGTAATGGTTTTATGAGATTGGTTTTCGATACGCACGGGGGGGGGGTGGGGCACGGAATGGAACCTCTCGAAGAATGTCACCTTGTCTCTTTTTACTTCGTAAACCAAGGAAAACAAGTAGATTCATGATGATCTATATCCGCGAACTGAGAACTTGCCGACAAGATCAAGCATTAAGGTTTGCGTACAACGGTGATTAAAAATAGTCGTATGCCAAACGGAGCGGAGATAAGATGAAGAAACTACTCCCATATACTATGATCTGCATAACCAAAAGTAAGCGGATGTTGTAACTACCATATCTTGACCGAGCTGAAGATCATTGGAATCCTTGTAACCATGATCAGACAATCCCAGCTCTGATAGCTTGAATCCTGCGCTGCACATCCGGGATTGACTTCAACTTGATGCATGGCAAAGGAGGTCGAGCAAGACAGGTTGTTTCAGAGGGTACAGAATCAAGCAGTGAACAATATAATTTAACCCAAAGATTGAGAAGAATGCATATCCGTCTTATCCTTGCGTGTATTGGAATCTCAGGCTCGTAAATTATTGATCTTGCAAGAGAGCTGTAGCAATCTTCACCTGAGACTGAAGCGCATTGTGCAAAGTAGCTAGTTCTCGACTTTTAAGTTTTAGCTCATCAGACTCGATCCTTCAGAAGTCACAGGATGTCATCGGGGCATCTACTCCCAGAGCCTGACATAACTTCAACTATCAGAAAAGTTAACAGTTGCTAATTTACAGCGATAACGTGAGATCCAAATCTCTATTCCCTATTCCCTAGGGCCAAGGGCTAGTGGCCAAGGTCGGAGGTCCCATGGCTGCGATCAAGGAACGCCCCTTTATATCCACAGCAAACTCACCAAATTCATCAAGTGCGAGGAGTGCGGTTTGATTCACCATGTGCAACGCGAAAAGAGTACATCACACCAAAAAAAAAAACAGAGGTAGGATCAGAATAACAAACCACAGATTGTTTCAACACTCATAATAAGATGCCACTGGACGAACATACAATCCATAAAATTTCCAAGAAGTATTCGTCAAAGCGAGCTCGCCATTTCATTCAGATTCCCCAGGAAGTACTAGATGGTATAGAAGGGATCCTTATAAGAAATAAAGCAAAAGCAATGGAATCAGTGTCCATTAACAAGCTCAATGAGTATAACAATGCTATGACCAACTCCATAAATGATTGCATGGTTGAACTGTCAAGGGCAAAAGTGCCCAAGAGCGTTGACGCTAGGGATTTTGACTATGATTATCAATTGAAGAGAGAAAGGGCATTATTGAACTTGCTATCGAATGAGATGAAGATCGTGGAGAGATTGGAAGATTCTTTAGTGGAGGAAAGGGATCAATTGAAGGGATTGAAGAAATTCGTCATATCTTATCAGAAAAGTGTCAAGAAAGAAAAGCAGAAATTGAGCAAGTTGATGGGACACGATACGGTTGAGGGTATCACGAGTAAAGAACTTGATGATGAGAGACCTAAAGGTATCTCCATGGACGACCTTGACGATGAAGAGTTGAGTGCCATGTTGTATGATTTGGATACTGAGTTGACGAGGTTAGACAGGGGATCTTCAGCATTACAAAGTCTATCAGAGAGAGTTGATAAGACCCTAGGGAATCTTCAATAGTATGGCAATGATTCTCTATAGTTAATAAACCATCAACTACATGTCATCACTAGAAATACATTAATGACGTTTTTTTGCTTTATACACCCATCATATTCAAACAAATAAAGATTAAAAGAGACAAAAATCAACTCCCTTAAGCTTAATCAGCACTACGACGAGCAGCATGCTTAGCAGCTCTCTTACCGGTACCGAAGACCTTCTTGTCTCTGTTCTTCTTTTGCTTTCTTTGTTGTCTGGATGGCTTCTCAACCTTCTCAGCCAAACCATATCTGACCAATCTGTAGGCTGGCTCGAACTTCTTGGCATCAGCAGCAGAGTTGTAGACAAGACCGAAACCAGTGGACTTACCACCACCGTATTGAGTTCTGAAACCGAAGACAGAAACAGCATCCTTGTCAGCCTTGTAGGTAGCAGCCAACTTCTCTCTCAACTCATCCTTGGAGACGTTAGCTCTGTTTGGGTGCAGAACGTCAACGACGAATTGGAGTCTAGCCAACAATGGGTTGTTGATAACCTTTCTGGTTCTGATGGTAATAGCGTCACTCTAAAATACTTTGTTAGTATAAAGTTCATAACAACACCTCATAAGATGGGAGCAAATTACGTAGATCGAATGCGTGAGGCCGCCTCCTTAATAATCTGTGTAGAAGATCTTATGATAATCGCAGTTTTGTGTTCTCAATGTCCTCTGCAGCATTCTCAATATCCCCCCTGACAGGTAATTTCCGTTAAACTCTTCAAGGTTTATGATCTGTTCGTCTATTTTCTGGTTCTCCTGGATGTAGATATGGTCTTTCTCAATAATCTTGATGACAATATATAACGAATTCTTCGTGTCTCTGCTCCCTCTCATTTCACGCTATGTGTTTATCTCTCACATACCATTCTCTCTTGATACTATTGACTGATGTTCCGTCCCCTCTGGTGTTAGTTTGGAGTTGAAGAATTTCAATTTTTGTTTGTGCGTCGGCCAGGGCAAAGCAAAAAAAAAAAAGTAGTGTGTGTTTACATAATCACAGCAGTGACTATTATGTCAGATGGTAATAAGCAGCGAAGATTTGTGCGTGTAGCTGGTGTCTGGGTTTGGAGACGGTCCTGCATGTCAACGAAAAAGACAGTCACAAAAGTTTGTGGGACTTTTTGCACATCCAAGCATCGCAATTTCGCGAATCCGTCTTCAAATTTTAGTCGCGTTCTAGAATAGCAGGTTTGTGACACACTGCGCTATGTATGTATTGCATGTTGACTCCGTATCTCTCTATCTACAAAGGGTGTTGACACAAAAATGTCTTAGTGTACTTCAGCCTGATAAGTATAACTTTATATAAATTATAATAGAATCTAGATTCTAGATAGCAAATGCCAAATACTAGAGCCATTGAATCTTGACATATGTACAATGTAATATAGTATAAATTACAAACTAGAATCTACATGAGAGTGATACCTGCTGCCTCTTGAAAAGAAGTGACATTTGAATTTAAATTTTTTGACCTATTTTGATCAGAAAGCCGTCCTAAAGATTATAACACAATTGAATAATCAGCACGATGGGACTGGTTCAGAGAGTAAGCACAATGGTCCAACCACAATCTTAGCTTCATTTAGGTCAGCCCTTTGAGTCGCTATCAATACTAGACGGAATTACATGAAACCTCCGATCATTGACTATAGGCCCCACACTGCACTAAGAGACGTCTATGATAATTTCTTTCAGCCTACATGTGATACTTTTTGTTTTCGCAAATATTAGCCTCCAGTATTTATTGAATGGTCTGAAAATCCCTCTAACTGTACACTGACCTCTATCTCCTACACGTTTGATCTTTGTGTGTTAACCAGGGTTTCGTAAATGAGGTGCTTTTATACAGGACATAACAATTCCTTCTCTAATTCACATTCCCATTAGAAGTGATAAAATGAGATGGATAGCACAACCGAGCTTTAGATTGTCTGCAGGATGAGTTTCAATACTCAAATGTTACTGACCAGGGCCGGGAACATTAGATCTCTATTCAGTACCGATTTAAATAGGGTACCTCATCTTACACTTGTACTCATAACACGAGAGCTCAGAATACTGGAGAAAGTTGAAACAAGATATGAGAGGTTCTATTACAACTGATGAAAGGGAAAACTCAAACAGTATCTATGGTTTCTCGTTTGGCCTTTTAGCTGCTCCTTATTCATCTTGTCCTTCTATGCGTCATTGATGGCAAGACCAAGGAAGGCGACTGAGATAAAATCAACCAAGTGTGTTTGGTGGCACAAGAATAAATACCGAAGACCGAGACTTAGTTTAAGAAAACAACTTAATGCACCAAGGGGTTTGATTGAGAAAATATGGACTTTTTGTGAGACACCACCGGTCGTAGAATCCAGAAGAGTGGTATTACATATAGGACAGTAGAGATGCTTGGAAGGAAACTTGCGACATAACCGGGAATAGTTCCAATTGTGTTGTTCATAGTTGATGGACGAAGGAGTACAGAAGTTAATTGAGATTGACCATTCTATTGTTCTGAAGTTGCCTTTTGTTATTGTAATGATGCTCTGAGGTGGTGTCTGTGACATAGCTTCGTTTGCAATGTTCTATTAGAGATTTATATCTGACGGTTTTAGGAAATTACTGCTGCGGTTTGAGAGGCACAAGGAGGCGTTGTCCGTCTCTAAAAAAAGGATAAGCATATACATACCTCGTCCACGCGCTAGGGATCAATCTTCGTCTAATCTCGATCAGCTTCTCCTGAACTCAATACATCACTCAAATCGCTCTGAGTCATCTTCTTCTATGTGCAATTGACTTTTCTGCCATTGGTGCTGTGACGGTCGAGGGAGAGAGGGGGTACCGTCTATTTCACCGTTGGACATGAAGAAGTCCCTTCGAATTCTGAGCCTCAGAAATCGTATTGGGTAAGAGAATTACTGTACAATTAATTAACTCCTAACAATTAAAATCCAAATATACTATACAGATAAAACCAGCTTAACATAACCTTTTAACGGAACGGGAATATCGAAAATCGTAACACATTTTAAACTTCTTCAAGCGTTCTTTTGTTCAATGGCAACTCTGACAGCCTTGACTTGGGTGTAGTTGTCCAAGGCATCCGCACCCATCTCTCTACCGATACCAGATTCACCGTAACCGCCAAATGGAACTTGTTGGTGGAAGTCGTTGTAAGTGTTGACCCAAACAGTACCAGCTTGGACTCTGTTGGAGACATCAAGAGCTTTGTTGATATCAGCAGTGTGAATACCAGCGGCCAAACCGTAGTTAGAGTCATTGGCGTACTTGACAACTTCATCAACAGTGGAAAACTTTGTAATGGTGACGACAGGACCAAAGATTTCCTCCTTAACGATTCTGTCTGACTCCTTAACATCAGCAAAGATGGTTGGTCTGATAAAGTAACCTTTGTCACCGATTCTTTCACCACCAGCAACCAAAGTAGCACCTTCATCCAAACCGATCTTAACGTAGGATAAGATCTTGTCGACTTGCATTTGAGAAGTTTGAGCACCTTGGAAGACACCGTCTTCGAATGGAGCACCAACCTTCAAACCGTTAGCGGCGTTCTTGAACTCCTCCAAGACTTCTTCATAAACACCCTCTTGAACGTAGACACGGGACCCAGCACAACATACTTCACCAGAGTTGAAGAAAATACCAGTAATCAAAGACTGAACGGTCTTCTTAACATCAGCGTCGTTAAAGACGATGTTTGGAGACTTACCACCGAGTTCCAAAGTGACCTTCTTCAAGTTAGACTCAGCAGCGGCAACCATGATGTGGCGACCAGTAGCAGTGGAACCAGTGAATGCAATTTTCTTAATCTTTGGATGACGGGCGATCTTCTCACCAACAATCTTACCAAAACCTGGGACAATGTTAACAACACCAGCTGGGATACCAGCCTCAACACACAATTTGGAAGCATACAAAGCCGACAATGGAGTAGCTTCAGCGGGTTTAAGCACGACAGTGTTACCAGTAGCCAGAGCTGGACCAATCTTCCAAGACCACATCAACAATGGGAAGTTCCATGGGATGATCTGACCGCAGACTCCGATTGGCTCTCTCTTGGAGTAGTTGAAATGGGAGTTACCAGTCTCAATAACACGGCCGTAGACCTTATCAGCCCAACCTGCACAGGATCTAATGTATTTGGAGACAAGAGCCACATCGTAACGCGAGCACAAGAGGGACTTACCGTTATCCATAGACTCGATGCCGGCAAGGACCTCGGCGTGCTCGTCGATCAAATCGGCAAGCTTATAAAGTGCACGGCCTCTAACTTCTGGATCACCAGTTGACCAGCTGGAGTCGAATGCCTTTTGAGCAGCCTCAACAGCAAGCTCGACATCATCTTCACGAGCTTCGTAGATATGAAGGATCTCTTCCTCCGTAGAAGGGTTGATCACTTCAAAAGTCTTATGCTGACGGGATGGGACGAATTCACCATTGATGAACAAACCTGTTGGTTGGTCATAGGTAATACCGTTTGGCAAAGTGATTGGTACACTTAGTGGGATCTGGGAGTAGAGTCTGGTAGCTCTGAGTGCCAAAGAAAGTCTGAGGGCGGTTGTTCTTGAGTTAGCTCTGAACATTTTTATGTGATCTACTTGATATTGTCCAAATCACTAGACCTAGAAATGGATACATTGCCCCTTTTATACTCATCGGTATGTTATAGTGGGCCCCACTCGTTTGTCTTAACTCCAGTGGGGCAGCTCGAGGGAAATGCGTTTGAGATCATTGTTTAAGGAATAGGTTGTACGGCTGGCAGCGTCAACTCATCAGAGATCTCTGAGAACACGGACCGCTTGGATCGCTATAACTATGACCTCATATGTAATTCTGTTATAAAGTCAGCTTAAAGATCGATCAAATATAGAAGATATATTCCATTATATTATCCAAAACACCTATTCCCTACATGTTTCTAGGAACTCCTTCATTGTGTTCGAGGGTGTTCCAAAGTCCGCCAATCTCAGCTATCATCATAGAGGGGCCACCGAACGAGCCGTTCAGTACAAAAGAGGGGTTCACAGCTCCTGTAAAGCCGTTTGGATTGTGTAGAGGGCTTCAGCCCATGAGGCTTCAAGAAAAAAATGTTCTACAAAAAGACGAACGATAAAAATCTATGACGTTGGTGTGTGCTTTGACGGGTAGTAGCTTTTAGGTCAGGTGAACTTGTTCTATCCTGCCCTTCCCTCTCATTCTTGAAGTGATGGAATCTCAGGGGGGGGTATCATATCCCTCGCTGCTGACAAGTCCCTCCCCCCGCACAGGAACAAAACCAAGGTCCCTCCATGCTCTTAAGCCCGAACAGGTTAGTTGGAAACGGATAATCCCTTTCGAAGCTTTGAAGGTTGTCTTTACCCTTGTAATTTTCCAATATATCTCTTTAATATCTCACACGTCGTTTATGAGATATCACAATCCATATAGGGCCGAAATGGGAAGTGTTAGACCATGCTATCGGACTCCTCTCACGGCAGCCGTCTAAGCACCGAGTTCGGATTTTGCTATGAATTTTTAGCACGTAGTTACAATCTTCAAGTGAGAACTCATCTGCAGATCCACCGGAAAATTGTTTGGATGTTAAGGTGTTAGATGACCATTGAATCGGGCTTCGATGAGAGATATACAAGGGGTCACGGTCAACGATGTATATTTTACTGTTTGATGTTGGAACGGAACTCGATCGCAATTGATGGTTTTTTTTTCAGCTCTTCCTTTTCTTTTCGCTTGACATACTGACACAATAACATAGACCACGTAGCTCGATTAGGAGACTCTATCTCTTCATTTAGTAGTGCGAGGATGTCCTATATATCTTTGGGAGCTTTTTGGTCTTCAAATATCGGTGATGAAGAATCCTGATAGAGGAACAGATTAATATATGTTAGCCCATCTAAATAGATTATCTGATTCTCATAGAAAAGATTTATTGTTCTTAAAGCCGTACAAATTGTTTAGAGTTTGAATGATTATGCCGCTGAACATTGACAAAACCACAATTATTTTATTAGCTGTGAGATTCAAGGTAGTCGCTAGAGCATAGAATGCCTTGTCCGCATGTGGCATCAATTGATGCCTTCATCTTCATATACCAGCCTCAATTGATGCCTTCATCTTCATATACCAGCCTCATAGCAAAAAAGAGAATTCTGATAGTGATCTCAGATAATCCTTCATGAATTTTTACCCCGAGATATTGATCGAACCACGATGTTTTGTCATTGACAATTATCTCATCAGAAATGTCAAAACACCTTAGGATTCAGTACGGACAGTTTTGAACTAAAGAACTAAAGAAAGCGAGACCGGACAATATCTCTAATAATGAATCATTGAATCATGATGTATCTTCAAGTCGAACCGACAATTCCCAATTAATTAAACATTCTAATTTTTCTGAGCTTTAATAAGGGAGCCCTCAGGCCTTCTCTGAGATGAGATCAACTACTGATACAGTGCTGAGGAACGAAAAGGTAAGCGAAGACTACAATGAAATGCGGAGTGGCAACTGATGAGTTCTCTGTGCTCTGTGCATCTACTTCCTAGCTTCTTATTCAAAATCTGAAAATTCCCAATTCGCCATTGTTAATGTGCGATGTAAGCATCTCTCTGCCAATATGGTTGTATCTTTTGCTCTATAAAAATCTTATGCGCCAAACCAATAGATAGCCCACCCGGTTGAATGAGTAGACTACTCTCAGAATAGAGATTCTACACCCAAAATAAGATCTCTTCGATGCGCAGTGGGGTTCTATTAGGAGAACAGACATTATTGCTGACTCAAAGAGGACCATCCGCAACTATAACTAATGCAAAAGACGCAAAATAAAGACTCAAATGGCACGAATTATAGGGTTTATTCTGTGATAGATTCGTTATGAGTAAGGTGGGTCCATCTCCCCCCTGGACATGCCAATAAAACCAAAAACACTTAATTAATGCTGATACATAAAGCTATCAAAGCCTTCACAATTATTTTATCTCGATAGTAGAAACCTTTGGAAATACTCTATAAATCAGGCGACTCTCAGTCTCAAGACAAAGTTAACAACAACCGCAACGAGTAGAAAGAGACAAAGCATGGTTGGACCAAATCTGTCATCATATGGACCAGAGCCTCTCTTTCTGATCGCCACAGCTCTCCAGTGGTACGTTACAAGGGCATAGATCATTGTGGCCATGGCAACAAATGTGAACAAACCAGCAGAGATACGGCCAACTTTATCACCAAAGTTGAGCAAACCGACACCGAGACCACCAAGCACAACAGTGAAGTTCAACCAAGAGAGGAAAGTACGCTCGTTGGCAAAGAACACTTTGGGTTCAACACGCGTTGGAAGGGCAATTCTCTTACCTGACAGTGCTGTTAGTACCATTTTTGTTGTTATGCTCCGAGCCCTGACTCGACTCTTTGGTCGTCTAAACCTGTCAAAAAAACAAAGCAACAGAGAGCGCAATAAGAGACATACCTGGTGCTGATTGTAGGAGTGGGGCAGAAGACATTGTATGAGAATGTGATCTGTATGAATTGAGCCTAGAGACCAGCAATAACAAGATAGACGAAGAACAGAAATTAAATCGGGAGAATTTTTGCTTCGCTGAGCAGCCAGTTTTGACACTTTCAACATCCACGTGGGAGAAGCCCCCCATTTATCGCTTTCGAGTTTTTTTGGCTTGGGGCCACGATTATTCTGGAATAGAAGCTTCAGTAAATGAACAAAAGAGGCAATTGCCATAATGGTAAGTTCATCTAAATTAGGTTGGAAAAAGGGATGAAAATTCCTTTATCTGCTGCGAACTTCGAAGTATGATATATCAGACTATACAGACTTTAGCAGTATACACTATACTACATAATCATTATAGAATACTGAATGTCAATTAAAACCATGCTGGAACTTGTAATCACCTACTATAACCGAATAACCCAATCATAACTCAACAATGTACTTCTCATTACTGGCACCGAACTTCTCCAAGTCCTCTAATCCTGTCTTGATCCCCTCAAAGCCCTTATAGTGCTTCAAATTTTTTTGTGTTTTGATCTGACCAGATTCAAGGAGTTTGTGTGTGACTTTGACAAGACCTTCACCGAATTTGAGATTCTCATGGAACTTCTTAAGGAGCACTTCCTTCAAAATAATACCTTCTAAGAGAGATGAGTCCAGGTCCTTGGATGGCTTAGACACAACGCCGACAAACTTCTTCTGTGAGCCCTTCGTTTTATTTAAGTTCAAGAAATGGATAACGCTGTCAGAGGTCTGTTTTCCGACAACATCAACACCAATTTGTAGACCCTCCGGTGAGATTTCATTCAACTCCTTCTTCAAATCATCAACATCCTTGAACCTGTCCAGCACATGTGTGGCACCAATGTTTTTAAGGAATTCTTCATGCTTAGGACTCGAAACAGCAATGACCTTTTTGAAACCAGCAATCTTGGCCAACTGAATAACATAGCTCCCAACACCACTTGAACCACCCCATACAAGAAGAGAGTCACGATTCTCGGGCTCGATATATGTCTCTTTTTCATATTCTTCATTTTCAAAGATGTTCACATTCAACTCTTCCAGGACAGAAGAAGCAGTAACAAGACCAACACCGATAGCAGAACCTTCCTTCAATGAGATGTTCTTTGGTAATCTCCAAACGAGACGAGAGTCAAAAATGGTGTACTCCTGGAATGTGGAAGTTCTCAGATCTCTGTATGAAGTGGAGGCAACGAAAACTTCATCACCAATGGACAAATTCTTCACTTCGGTGCCGAGTTTCTTTACAATACCTGAGGACTCACGACCCTGAACCCATGGGAATGAATAAACACCAAATCTGTACTTCTTACCTTTCCAATCGATAGGGTTCAATCCGATAAATTTATTGTGCACAAGGACTTCATGTTCGCCCAAGTCAGGAATAGGATATGCCTTATCCACTATGAAGGGCTCTTCGAAAGATCTAATCACAAGTGCTGTTTGTAATTCATCTGTATCGTTCTCAATTAAGTGTTGTTCAGTTTCGTTGATTTCTGAATCTTGGGTATCAACTTTTCTCTTCTTGTTGATCTTTTCCTGCTCTAGCTCAGAGTCTGATGATTCTGATGATGATTGGTCACCAAGCTTGTCCTCCAAGTACTCCTCAGTGGAAGTAGAGCTTACACTCAAGGATCTCTCTTCTTCACCAAGCTTTCTCTTGAGCGATATCGACCCTGGTCTGTCATGTGAAATTTCTTTTTGTATTGCTGCGACTGCTGTAGTCATAGTGTAAGATCTATGTTGGTGTGTATATGTATCAAAGTTGTATTTCTATAGAGTTGCCACACTAAGAAGCGTTTTAAATTTCAGCTTAAATGGAACAGAAAAAGACGGATTCACTCCTTTCTTTCCTTATAAGTAATATCTCCTGGAGGACGTTACACACCAAACAGCCACATTTTAGCGAATGCCACATTCGAGATGATAGTCTGAGAATGAAAAACAGTATGTCAAAAAGCCATAATTGTGTCGTAAACTATGTACAACGCAAGAGCGGAAGTCCGCCACATTGCCGTTTAGGGACGCGCCTTAGTGGGATCGCTTGACTTTCCGAATCAGGATAATAATATGGAATTAAACCCTATTCGGGACACAAAAGCGTTTGATTCCAAACCAGACTCATGCACAGTTTCCATCTCAGCTTATATTAATCCTTTTTGAATTTTTCTATCGTAATTCCCGCCCCGGCTTTCGATGACAGGGTGCATCCTTTCTTCATGGCGCCGATTGGGTTGGTTTGGAACCGATCTGATTGAAGAGGTCGTCGTCGTCATCAAAGCCATCGTCGCTGTCCTGACCAACAAATAGTTTGGTGGATATACTCTGAAGTGCCCTGACGCTCTTGTTCGTTCCATTGGTGGTAGCTAGTTCAGGTGGAATATCATAAGAAAATGCATCTCCTTGGCCTCGCGCCTGACCTTGTACCTGACCCTGCGCCTGACCTCGTACCTGATCTTGCGACCAGTCATGTGTCCCATTCACTCTGGCTAAGAATGCTCCTTCAAATTGATCATCGTTATTCTGATCATTGTCTGCATGTTGAAGCTGACCTCCTGTTTCTCCGTCCATTCTAGTAGCCGGTGAAAAGTGTTGAGCATACTCCTCCTCTATAGCTATACCCTGATCTTCATCAAAGTAGCTTCTTCTCAACACTTTTAACCTCCTACTACTCTTTCCAACAGTAGTGCACATCTCAACAAAGTCTCCAAATCTGGCCTTCGGGAATAAATTATGGCCCCAGATCTGATAAAAACTTAACAGATTTGTCAAGTTCTTATACTCATCTTTGTGTTCTATGGATTTCCTCACACGTTGCTTTCCATTCTTTCGAATATAACAAACACCTCTAACGGATAATAGATGGTCCTCTTTTAAATAACGGGGACGGCTCACTCTTTCTTTACCCTGCTTCAGTGGCTCTTCTGTGATCAGATTAAGACCAAGAACATCATCAACATTCACAACAGCCTCATTTGTACTATAAATGTCATCCTGTTCCTTTAAGTGTCCCAATTGTTGACTCATTTTGGACTGTTGTCGATACTTTTAGTGTAAGTTGATGTTGATCTGGACGCGTCTTGAAGTTTACGCGTATGGCGGGAAAATTGTTAGGAGCCACCCAGACGAGAGCCCGAAATTTAACGTCATTTCCCACAAGAATCAGTTCTTAAATCATGAATTCGGTAGAGTACTGAGGAATGCCATAAAACTAGAGCTATCTCTTGGCGAGATTTAAAAGTGCTGAAGGTATGTCGAAGTGCCCACTGAGATTCTTGAAGATCACATTCCTGAAGTATGATGCTGGTGATTCATCGAGCTCTTCAACCTCACCTTGCTGAAAAACTAGAATTCGTATTCTTTTGTATCGTCTTGGGTCTCCGCAAAACGCTGCACGATGTTGCAGTGAAAGACTTTTAAAGGATGGTCTTCTGGATCTTTGCGTACGATTTATAGTCAAAGCATAATGTTGTGTTGTCGGATGTCAGTTCTGGATTCACAAACCAATGAAGCATCAAGGGCTGCATACAAGTTGCAGGTCATTGAGCGAAAAATCTGGAACTTCACCTTTGACAGAATGAGATCAGTCGAACCCATAAGGATTAGGATCCTCGCCAGATTGTACTTTCGCAGCTTCTACGCGACGCCGATCAATTAGACATCCTTTTTCCATAGATGCTCGATAGCTAGGCATCGTTACTCCCCAAGAGGATCGGGAATCTTGGTGACTTTTCAGTTGAGAATACTGCTTCTCGAGGAAGATAATTTAAACTCAATAAAAAGGCCAATCGCAGTATTCTCACATCCAAGGCTATTAAGCCCAATAAAGTTCCATCTTTTTCCTCTAAATTATAACTCTGAAAAGACAGTAAGATAAGTACCTACAAACACACAGCCATCCACAGCTACACCTTGAAGGAGCTTCAAATCGGTGGAATGTGCTCCTCACGGGTTTCTCCTCTTCAGAGCCCCCGCCCCCCTGGTGGTACGAAGAAGACGTTACCCCAAATCTGCTATCAGATCTCATCTACTGATGTCTTTGAGGTCATATTTTTTGCTTGTATGGCTTACAATGCGATATCATTTGTAGACGTCAGTTGTGCTGTTCTGATATGCGTCATGTGTTCAGTGGAAGATCACGGAAGTAACGGCTCATCATTCCCAAGGACTGTACGACTCTGATATATCTCTTCAAGGACTACAGTAAAAAGATATAAATCAAAGATATTCTATTCTGCTCTACAATTCTTACGACAATCTATGAGACAGTAAACATGCGTTAAATAACATCAAAACATAAGTAGGAGCGTTGAAAAAACCATATTGATATCGTTGCTCGTATAAACATTTGAGATTCGTGAAATGCGTTAAAACGTGGGAATATTGAGATGGACGTGTTTCATACTTAAACGGACGGAAATATGGAATATGGAAGATGACGTGGATGTAGTGTGTGTGGATAGGGGAGATAGTTTTAATTCATTTCCAATCCCAGAACTCATTGTCGATGTCCATGGCATTCGAATTCCCCTGGAACAATGGGTCATAGTCATCATTCTTTAGAACATCCACATTTTTTGATTCCTGCTTGAGGAAGTCAAATTCAAAAGCATTTTCATTCTTTGTAGGTTTTGAAGGCAAAGATGGTGGTAAATCATTCGTGATGGAATTGGAGGAGGTTTCAAAGAATGACGTGGTCAAAAAATCGTCAATTTTCAACACTTGTTCCTCTTTTATGCAGTCCAAGGAAGATGTTGAAGAGGTCATATATGACGATGAGGACATCAGTGAGGGTGTTGAGATCTGTGATGATGTTTCATCCTCTTCGGATTCAATCATAGAGTCTGATCTTTTCTTATGAACAAGGTCCTCGGATTCGTGTCCTTGCAATGCCTTCAGATCCGATACGAGTTTTGATAGCTCCAATTTCAAAGACTGGTTCTCATCTTTGATCTTTTTGAGTGCTAATTCAATAGGATTTCCTAATGAATCTTGTGCTTTCTTCTTATACGTCTTTTTTTGATCTTTCTTCTGTTGTGGTTGGCCATTAAGAGAATTTGGTTTACGACCAGGTCTTGGTCTTGGTGGTAGGACCCATTGTTTTGACGTCTTAATCACCGTTGGAGTAGTGATATTTTGTAATTGGAGTGGATTGAGTGGTTCTGGGATGGTTGGTTAGTGCTTGCGCTCAAAGACCGTCAAAATCAATCAAACCCCATCAGGGAACTATTTGACTGCCATAGCGTTTGAACATACTTGAGTCCATCATTGTGTGGGTAGAGTCCTTCTGTTCGAACACGGTTGCTCTGCAACTCACATTGTTTAAGCACTAAAAAAACGAAGGAACTGCCCCGGTATATAAAGTGGTTTCATCGCATGCCTCGACGTGCTGCTTTTCCTGCGCTTCGGACACAAGCGTGTGTTGGGCAAACCGATCGGATCTGCCGGAGTCACGAAAGCTCACTGAGAAAGTTGCCAGCGCGTTCGTGGTGGTCACTATTACCACTGTTTAAAATAGTATCAGGATCATCTCTTGCTATGAAAATTGTGTACAGCGAAGGCAAGGAATCAACTGTCCAGGAATCACGTCTCAAATATCTCCAGAGGCCATTGAAACGAAATATGTAATTTCTTCCTGGGTCGCGGGCAGCAGCGCTGGGCGCGCCAGTTCCGGCCAATCACACCGCGGGATTTGGTCAGAGAGTCGGCTTATGTCATCGTGGGGTGGCTCGCCGGGAGTTATCGGGCGGGACAGCGGTGACACATTTTGAACTTCACCCAATTTCTGGGGTAAGAACTACACGTAGAACAATTTATATTAAGATCTATAGCTTATCCTTAAACAGCTGATTGGCGTTGGTTACCACATACTCCTTATGTGTCATAGCCTTCTTTCTCTTCTCTCTATTCAGTGCAATATCCATTTCACCAACTCTATTTTTCTCCTGTTGCCATGCCTCTTTGAAATTAAACCCTTCGCTCAACACAGCCTCTAGTTCAAAACTGATCTTACCAGCTTTTCCCTGCTTGAAAGTGTCAACCCAATGAATAGCTGTCCCAGTTTCATCATATTCCTTTGTCTTCTTATTCCATTTGCCAATGGTTTTACTCACTGCTTGTAACAACTCATCTATATCATTAGTAGGGTGATCAAGGTATCTCTTGTACAATCTCCAGTCTTGTAAATTGATGAGATACAAAAGATAGTCAGCCTGGATAACAGGATCAACGACCATTGGTTTAACAGCCCCAATAAGACTTAAAACAATCATCGTAGTGGTCTTATCCACTTTGGGTAAAAAAACGCCAGGGGTATCGTACAGATACACATCTGGATCATCGCTCACCTTTATAATCGAACTAGTAGCCCTAGTGACACCAGGCTGACCACCAGTCTTTGCAACCTTCTTATTGTTGTTCAACCCAACACTTCGCAATGTATTGACCAATGTACTCTTACCAACATTAGGCATCCCAGCGATAAGCATACGTAACCCCAACGGAGGGGGTGGATGCATCAGTGAAAATTGCTCTTTAGCGATATCAATAAGGAACTGCGCGTCCTTTTTACTTCGACAATCAATGAACATGAAAGGTTCATCACCATGCCATTTCTTCAACAAATTAGTATCGACGCGACTCAAGTCCTTCTTGGAATACAGTATAATCTTCTTACGGCGACCAAATGGGCGGTCCAATAGAACGTTTCTTGAACTTAGAGGTGCCCTAGAGTCTCGTACTTCAAACACAAGGTCGATCTGTGGTGCAATTTGGGTCATTTTATTAAGCGCCTTCTGATGGTGGCCTTTGAAATCTGATAAGCGAATATTGTACTCTGGGAAATAAAGTCGTGGTACGAACTTGGCCATCTTGGACAGGGACATGGCTGGCTTCTTTGAGTAGCTTCGTGAAATGGCAGTTCTCTGTTGATGTTCCGGAGAGCTCATCTCGAAATTTTTCAAAACTTGAACTCGAGAGACACAACAGAACAAGAAAACACACGCCGATGCCACTTGTCATCTTTTCAGGACTGCCATCGTCTGGTAAGTCAACCAGAGCAAATGATTTGAAACAGCAACTCGAGACTCATATTGGGTCACTCGAAGAAGGAAAGGCTGGTGCCAATCTCAAAGTCATCTTACACTCTGACGAGTCCTTAGGTATAGCCAAGGAACAATACAGAGAATCGATTACAGAGAAAGCACTGCGTGGTATCCAGATTTCGGCTGTTAAAAGAGACATTTCAAGGCAAAACATTGTCATCTTGGACTCACCAGCCTATATAAAAGGTTTTAGATATCAGTTGCATTGTGAAGCTAAGGCTCTTTCAACATCGTGTTGTGTGGTCCATGTCATGGCCTCGGTGGATAAGTGCTTGGAATGGAATGACAATCGTCCTGAAAATGATAAATGGGATCCGGAATTACTGAAACAGCTGAGTATGAGATACGAGGAACCCGACGGTCATAGTCGTTGGGATTCTCCATTGATCCCAATCGCTTATGATGACTCAACCATTCCATTCGATGACATTTGGAACGCGCTTGTGCATTCAAAGCCGCCACAGGCCAATGCTGCGACGATGCTTAAACCTGCAACGGCGACAAACTATCTTCAGGAGTTGGATAAAAAGACCCAAAGTGTCATCTTGAAGATTTTCGAATCTGCCCATTTGAATACGGCCAGGGTAAAAATCGAAGAGGATGTCTTTGTGGACCTACCGCCAGGAAGTGTGAGTAATGCTAAGTTACAGAGATTGAGAAGAACTTTTGTGATGTTGAATAGAGTGAGAAGTTTGGACGTTGACCGAATCATCCCTCTGTTTGTGGAATACTTGAACAACAACCTAAACAGAGACTGAAATGTATGTACATGTGAGTTTAATATTAGAGACTTATAGACGTAGTTCAGAGTAAGCTTCCCCCGTGGTATCATATCTCTTCAGTAATGTAAGTACGTTTTCTTTCATTGCCGGGGTCATGGTAAATTCGTTATCGATGAAGAAGCGTAATTCATTATTGAGAAAATTCCCTACCGCCTTTTCATGGTAATTGTGCGCTAGAACATCACTCAACAATTCCCATGGTCTGTTATCAATAATAACTTCACTCTCGGTAGATGAATATTGGAGCAGATTTGTCCAATATGACCAGAAAGATTTTGGCTGATTTGCCTTGATATATGAAACAAGTACGAATTCAATTATCTCAAGGGATGGCTCTCTCTGTGAAAAGACATCCAAGATAACATCAAACACCCCACTCAATGGTATCATCTCATCAGCCTTAGTGTATAGATGTTGTTGTGTATAAAGTTTCAAAATGCCCAACACCAAATCATCCGGTAATGGGTCACGATTAATAGCACTATATGCTCTAAGTACATTAAATAGAGCGTTTGACTTCTCATTGGCGAAGTAAGTGATCTGGGCTGGCGGCAGAATTTGATTTGGCGGATTATAATAAAGAGATTTTGTGAGAGATTGAACCAGTTGCTTCAGTTGTGATTCTTGGATCTCGATACCTGAGCCCGCTTGTAGCAATAAATTCGTCGAAAGTACTCTCGCGATAAACACATCTGGAAATAAGTTATGAAACATCTCCATGAGTTTATATCTTTGTGACCAATGTTCACGTGTGGGAGCCACAGGAAATGCCTTGTTAAAACACCGAATAAATTTGTTGGATTCTGGATCCAGAGAGAGAGCTTCTTTAATATCAGATTCTCGTAGTTCTTGAACAATGGCCTGTAGGACTTTGAGCGATACATCAGGGTCTTCTCTTATGTATGTGGATAACGACTTAAATGCCTCCTCATCACCAACTTTGAAACTCTGTAATGCCTTGGTCTCCACTGGCAACTCCTCCGCTCTTGTAGAGTAATATCTTCTAAAGATGCCTGCGAAGATAGAGTCATTCTCTTCGTGTGGAATCTCCGGTTTTCTTTCGTACTGGCCCCTTTCTTCAGGTTTACACCATAGGTACTCCAAATTCAGCATTGCTCTTCTCTCCGGGGTCAACAAGTTCAAAAAGACGCCAGTTTGAGAATCAACCATGATCCAGCTATTGACTCCAACACCAAAATCATTTACTGGTTTCTTCATCTTAAGCCTTTTCTTCATTTTCATGGAACTATTTGGTTTGATCAAGCCTTCGACATAAGGCTGCACAGAAAAGTCATGCTTCAACTTCGTAATAATCTCTTGAGTTGCATTCTGGATATGCTTTTCGCTCTTACCTTCGCATACAATACAGAACTCCGCCATAGAGGATATTGGTATGTCCTCACGACATCTTATGTCGAACACTTTGAAGTTGGCAAGACCAAGGTCAATCATGGATTCAATGATGGGCTCAAGGGATCCCGGAGCTTCAGGTGGTATTTCTGGCTTCTCCGCTCTGAATACTGGAGTGGTTAGTTCAGAGGATTCTTCTTGACGCATATACCATGGAGTATCATCAGTGGTCTCCAGGCCGTCCTTGATTTCTTCTTTTTCTATGGTGCGTAACAGTCTTGAAGCGACCAAAGTTCTCGTCAACGGGACGCCAACAACGCGCAACTGCCTAGAGATAGTCTTTATACTCGCTCTAAGCATCACGGTATTCTCTCCCTTCACCAAACGAATAATAGTCAATCTCGAAAGGGTTCCGGAGAGTGAAGTGGGAACAAATTTCACCGATGAGCTTATTGACCCGATAATCTGTCAATTTGTTTAACATTGGCCTTGGTCTTTGGGACGTCTATCAGAGCCAAGCAATCTGTGTCATAGCGTCGGGTTCGAGATACTATGTCACACCTAGAAACAATTCTCTTATCATTCATGTGTCAATCTACCCGGTTTACTTCGGTTTAGCGCTTCTTTAGCTTTCTGTGGACTGCACCCGTTGGATTCAGATCTCGATTTAGATCTCGCGTGCGGTGGTCTTCGGTTACGCGCTCTGAAAATTGAAAGTTGTACGCGCTTCCCTCTCTTCGATGAAGACAGAAATGGCCACAGCGATGGAAAGAAGTGCTCTGAAACTCGAAATTAAGCAATGGGAGAAGGATTTCAAGGCTAAAGAGGGGAGAAACCCTACAAGAGAAGATATAAAGAGGGATCTAGCCATCGGTGAGTGTTATAGAATCGTCTGACTTGTTAGATATGTACTAACAAAGGCGTGTAGCTTCCAAGTACAAGCTGTACCAGAACTCTAAGAAGGAAGATAAGACAGACACAGCGGCACCTCAAAAGCGAAGGGAGCCACTGACACCTGTCAAGCCGGTCAACAGACAGTTGTATACACCCCAGAAGACTTCGCCCACTGGCAATTCGTCTCCACCTGGGATACCGTCGTCAGTACATTCTAAATCTACAGACGCATCTCCACAACTGGATAGATTAGGACCAACTCCTCAGCTGGAAGGGCGTGTGATGAGTCTATTTGATGCGATAAGAAGCCCACATGTTTCACCAACGAAGCAAAAAGTTGATATCGGATTGATCACTCCAACGAGAAAGCTTGATATTAGTAGGACCTTTCGGGACGAACGACAGGACGAAAATGAGTTCAGGACTCCACAGAAAGTTGTCAGAACTTTGACGTTTGACACACCGGCTTATTTGAAGACAAGTACAGGAAGTGTCTCATTTTCACCATCTCCAATGGCTCCGTTGAGACTAAAGAAAAGTATGAGTACGCTATTTGATGAACTTAAAGATATAGAAGCCGAGCTAAAATATGGTGATCATGACCAAGATGAGCTAGTTCCATTACACGAGGCAGAACCCTCTTCTGAAAGTGAGCATGAAGAACCATTCACTTGGAAGAAGAAAGGCGCAAAGAGACAAGTGAGATTGGTGAAGAAGCGCGCCCGTCCAATGCTTGAGGAAGAAGATAAGATGAAAAACAAGAACATTAAAGAACAGCTGAATAAGCTCAATACAGTTCAGGAAGCTATGGATTCTGATGAATCTGAAGAATGGTCAGAAGGCGAAAGGGAATACAACAGACAAGAGATTACGGATCCAGATACAGATTCAAACACAAAGAACAAAAAGAGAAAACAGCCGTTGAACACAAACTTCAAGAAACTCAAATTACGAAACAATAAGGCAAATAGATACTTTGGTAAGAGATCAAGAGGATGGTAAGATGCATTCATAATATAATGAAAAAATTATCTAATGAGCAGTCAATAATTGTAACATACCTTCAATTTTTTGTGCTTCTTTAGCCTTCTCCACTTCTTGTCTCAGTTTCTTTCTCAAAGCCAACAATAGCTCTTCCAACACAGGAGATCTAGCAATTAGACTGCCATATAGCTCAATCGCCACAGCCAACCAATCAGAAACAATATTTACACTACGGACATCTTCAATAGCCTTCAAAGACCACGTCAACAATGGCTCCAGTGTAGTTTCATCACGGCCATGAAGTGCCGCCCTAACTTTACCTCTTTTTTTCAATTCTTCCAACACTGTGACCGTCAATTCACGAGACATACCTGGAATAAAAGCTGCATCCAATGCTTCAGACCATCTGAAGGCATTCAAATGTTTCTCAAATGGACGTAATTTCTTCTGTTGTTTTGGTTTATCGCTTATGATCCTATGTTCTTCTTCTCCATGGTATTCTGAACCTCTCATCATCTTTTTGAAAGCATTGGACTTCACTTGTTTAACACCTTGCTTCACTTTTGGTTCTGTCTTTCTGGTCTTGATACTGAGCAATCCAGACACTAAACCTGCAACGAAGTGCTTTGAGTTTGGAGAAATACCACAACTGAGCACACCACCTCCGAACTTCCAACCAAATTTGACATCCCAGTTGATTGTGTCAAAAACTTTGATATGCCCATCTAAGGATCCTGCAATCAACCCACGATCATCGCCAGCATGTGATAAGCATGTCACAGTCTTTTGGAAATTGAACATTTCGTTAATACACTTTCCAGCTGTGATATCCCATATCTTAACCTTTGGGCCACCTGCAGTGGCCATGCCTGTTGGTGTAAGAGACAGTAAATCTTCGATTGGCTGTTCCTGGTTATATTTAGCCACCGGGTCAGTACCAACTCTTGGATCAAAGAGTCTGACAAAACCATCGTAACAACCTGTGGCGACCAAGTTAGAGCCCTGGATGAAATTGGCAGTTCTGACGTAGTCGTCATGATCATCGAATGATATTATTGGATTATGGGCGTTGGAGATATCGTAAAGTCTAGCGACTCTATCATCAGATGCGGTCAATAGCGTGGTTGATACTGTTGGGTGGAATCTGGTTACGTGTGTTGGATGTGTGGAAGGGTTAATTGTGACCAGCAGAGTTCTTGGTTGATATGCATCGAATATTTGCACCAAACCTGAAGCATCTCCAGCAACGAGCAACTTCCCATCAAATCGATACTCACCACTATACACAGTGTCTTTGAACCTGGAAAAAGTCTTGATCACCTCACGGGTCTTGGAAGAGAACACTTGGATCCTTGTAGAACTTGTCACTGCGAAATCATGTGGGCTAACAGGGTTGAACGCAATATGGCTGACAGCATTGTGTTCCTTCACTAGTTGTGTATTCGTATAACCTCTCCAGTAGCGCTGTTCCGGAGTCGTCTGAGCAGGCAACACAGCGTTTTTGACAACCGAGACTCTCTGTCTATTGGAAGACATGACAGAAACACTTCTAAGGTGACAGATATATCAATTTCAGTACCTTATACGCCCTTATGCTCTTCCTTTTGCATCCCCAAGGCTCATCGCATCAGAAAAATTTCACTTCCATTTGCCCGTGCAAAGATGGCAGAAAATGTTAAGCAGCCCGTGAAAAACGTCACACTCAAAAGGGGCGAAACTGTATACAAAACAAACTTGCTAACGTGTGAAGGACAAGGGGAACAATGGCCATTGAGAAGGAGTCTACGTGGGCAGCACTACCTAACACTGCGAGAGCGCAGACTACTCATCTATCATATGATGCTAACAGCGATAGAATCGCCTATGCAGTGAGTTCTGAAATACCATGCATGTCCATGGTCAATACTAACCTTGACTCAAGTCCGGTAAATCCATCTTTATAAGATCAGTGGAACAGCCAGAGAAGGCTGTGCAATTCACAGGCCACATCAGTAACACCACAGTTGCTTCCTTTTCTCCTAGTGGATTCTACATCGCTTCTGGGGATGAAAGCGGTAATGTAAAGGTGTGGGACACCTTGGGAGAAGATTTGATTGTGAAGGGCGAATACCAGATCATCAATGGCCGTATCAATGCGATTGCTTGGGATGTGGACTCCCAAAGGATCATTGCTGTGGGTGATGGGAAAGAGAGATACGGCCATGCGGTTTCTTGGGACTCTGGCAACACCGTTGGTGAGATCTCTGGTCATTCTGCACAGATCAATGCTGTGGCTATAAGACCAGTGAGACCATATAGGGCTGCTACAGTGGCTGATGACTCTGCTTTGGTGTTTTATCACGGCCCACCTTTCAGATTCGAAGCCAGTGTTAGAGGTAATCACACGAACTATGTCAGAGATGTAAAGTACTCTCCAGATGGTGTTCATCTTGTGAGTGTCGGTGCTGATAGAAATATTATCGTATATGATGGAAAGACTGGTGAATTCGTTAAGAAAGTCGGTGAAGGTGCGCACCATGGTGGTATCTTTGCGGTCAGTTGGGTGGATAACGAGACATTTGTGACATCATCTAGTGATGCTACTGTCAAGTTATGGAATGTTGCGTCTGGTGAATTGATCAAGACATGGACTTTTGAAAAGACTCTTGAGAATCATCAAGTTGGCGTTGTTGTAGCTCAGAACTATGTGATCTCTTTGTCTATGAATGGTGACTTGAACTACTTGACCCGAGACTCTGATGAGCCAGTGAGAATCATCAGAGGACATCAAAAGTCCATTACAGCCTCAATCATAACTCCAGAAGGGTTATACACAGGTTCTTATGATGGTAGGATTAGTAAATGGAACCTCACTTCTGGAGAAGCAACATATGAACAATCTCATTCCAATTTGATTGTGGGGTTGACATCATCAAATGGGAAGATCTATTCCGCTGGTTGGGATGATAAGTTATCCAGCTTAGACGGTTCAATCAAGGTTGAGATTCCACAACAGCCGAAGAGCATCTCATCGAACGATGGTACTGTCACCGTGCTAACTGAAGACTCTTTGATTGTTTACTCAAATGGCGAGATGAAGTTTGCAACTTCTTTATCATCAGCTGCCACTGCAGTAGGTGAATCATCTGAATATATTGCTGTTGGGTTTCAAAACAACAGCTTGACTGTGTTCTCCTCCACAGATGGATCCAAGTCATTTGATCTCCCAGCTGGCCGTGCTGCTCCATCATACCTCTCATTTTCACCGAACGGGAAATATTTGGCTGTGGGTGATGTTAGTGGTAAGATCATCTTGTATAACATTGGGACAAAACAAGTGGAGACTTCAAGATGGGCATTCCATACTGGACGTATCAACATCATCTCATGGAATGAGGATAACAATCGCGTTGTGAGTGGGTCTCTTGATACCAACATCATCATCTATCAAGTCGATAAACCAATGAAGAACTTGAAGTTCCTCAACGCTCACAAGGATGGCGTTAACACCGTGCAATGGGTGTCTGAGTCCGAGATCATTAGTGGTGGTAGTGATGCTACTGTCAAGAGATGGAAAGTTACGTATTAGATCTAGAAAAATGCATTCATAAATTCAAAACCTTTTAACGTTTGCGTTCCTTCTTAAACTTGTACGTTGTTCTTCCAAGGGCATCCACTATCTTCTTTTTGTTACCGTTCTTCATACCTTCTCTCTGGATTTCCATTCTTTCTTCAACTTCTTTCAACTTCTTCTGCCTCTCCAGATGTGCTTGTAATTGGGTAAACTTCTTTATCCTCTTTTTATCCAATGATTCCTTGGACATATAATCTTCTTTCAAGTCAGTTATCAACGCTTGGCTTGATTCCAACTGTTCTAATCTTAATCTGTTCTCTCTGCCGCCTAATAGGTTTTTATGAGTGCCGAAGTGTTTTGCAGCATTGAAATCTTCCTTTTCCTGAACGCTATTCACGAACACCGTATGATTCCCCTGGGATTTGAACTGTAGTGTCTTTTCGAGTTTCGCAATTTTTTGTAATTCCTGTGATCTCAATGTTTTTATGTATGCTGAGTCTTGAGTCTTTAACAACTTAACTTGGTCTGTGCTCAACACCTCGGTATCTCTCTCAGCGATCAAGAACCCTTTGCTATCAGTCTTCTTATTGACCATGCCATGGTAGTATTCATCTGGATTTCTCTGCAAGGCTTTCTGTTTCAAGGCTTTAAGTGTCGCCTGTTTCTTATGATAATCTCTAGCACGCAGTTGGTAGTCCTTCTTCTTCTCCAGCAGACCGTACCTCTGTCTTGAGCTCAGTTGGCCCCTCTCTTTGTGTTGCTTCTTCTGAACGTTATGAACTAGCTTAGCCATCTTGCGTGTCTTCTGAAATGTCTCCCTCTAATTCCTTTTTGAGACAGTTTGAATTCTGAAGTTCCTTGGAGCGATGACCTACTAAACTCCAAAGAAAAAATTTGGCCTGGAACGTCGCCGCGAAACAGATCGAGAGGGCTTCTTAACCATGATTTAGTGCCTCACGTGACCAAAGTTTTCGTCTTGGACTACCTAACATCTGCGGGTATAGTGAGGGCTTGATAACTTCATGTGTATAATGAGAGTTATATTGGTTGATAGGTCTTCATTTCTATCGAAAGAATGGTTGACTCAGTTAATAAGCTTCAGAAGAGCGAGCAAAATCCTCGAATTCCAAGGGAAAGAGGTTACCATTGAAGTTCAAACTAAGGATATCGATCAACTCGAAATTGCCAACGGCAAGACAGTGGTTGTAACGCCAGGAAACTCTGCTGGATTGATGGGTGGTGGTATCGATATGGCCATAAGAGACTGCTTTGTTGGTATAAACTCTACTGATGAGACAATCCAAAAACATGTGTCCCAGGAGTTACAATTCTATAAAGCACCAGGGGTACCAACATGGATTCGATTTCCCAATGAGATGATACGTGGATCGATTGCTGTGGAAAAGTGGAACTGCCATGACTTGATCCATCTTCCAACGATGAGAGTTCCAGAGCATATCAGGGAGACACCAAGAGAGTTCCGTAAATCATTGTTTGATTGGACCTGGAGTGTGCTATCGGTATTGACAAAGGATATCGATACGTTGGTGATACCTGGTCTCGGTACCGGTTACGGTGAAGCTCCATTGGATCTATGTGCAGCATCTATGATTGGCGCCCTGACTATCCATTATGCAAGGGGTTACACTTCGATGGAGAAAACAGTTCTAGTTTATAAGTTCCTCGGTGATGACTACAAGAAATTGGATATCACAACGATGCTAGATCACAACTTAAACTATACATTTGGCGATTCATTAGAAGAGCTATTTGCTCGTAAGACAAAACAATGAAGAACATGGTGATCATTATAATAAGTTCAACTTCTCACGCCACGACTCAACAGTTCCTCCAAAGAAATGTTATCTTCAACTTCTTCCAATATGATCTCATCTAACTGTTTACGACGTCTTGTGAATGTAGTCTTGTCCACTTTAGTGACTTGTAACAACGATGCTAGCTTCTCCAAGATAGGTTCACTCTTATGTACCAAATGCGGATCTGGTTCCATGTCGACCTTCAATGATTCTGGAACAACAGGAATAATATTCTCCTTGGAACAGTACTTCTTCAACCCTCCTTCTGTTATCGAATTGATGGCAATCTGTTTCAACATATCATCAACACGACGATTGCCCACAGACCTCTTTACAAGGACATCATGATGTTTTCTGGAGAAATCTGGAGTCATTTGGTTAAACACTCTCTTATCACCATCAAAATCAGTCTCAACAACACCCAGTTGATCTAAATCCATGGCCTCGACGAATTCATCCATTGCCACCTTAACTTGTTCATCTGGTAACAGCTTATGGTTACCCGTTATCACTCTTCCTGAAGTTGTAGTTAAGTTTGTAAGATCTGGAAAGGCAGCCATTTTTTCATCTTCCATGAACGGTATTCTCGATAGCGCCAGTGCTCTCATATCCCCTCTATCAGTATCATCTGCTCTACGTTTCGTTTCACCCTGCTTATGAAGATACACAGGCAAAAGTGCGACAACTTGAACTTCAGAATTTTTCTTTTGAACATATCTTCCAATTGCAATCGCATTCAAATCCTTGAGAGAGTCAACAACTCCAGCAAATGCTTTGACTTCCTTCACGGAGTTAGATTGGCCCATAATCAATACAGTCTCTGATTGCAAGTAATACCTTGGTAAGTTCTTCTCAGGAATCACTTTGATAATATCCAAACCTGGAACTGTTTGATACACTCTCTGTGATTCAAGTTCTTCCGGAAGAACAACCGTTGAAGAACCATACTTGTATGCCTTAATAAGCCCTGATCTATCAATCAGCTGGATTTCAAATTGACGTTGCGCCAATTCTGCATCATCATTATTATCTACTTCATTCATGTTATCCTCCGGTTTGGCATAATTTCTAACGTGATACTCTGTTAGACTGGAGATTGACACGGGTTGTCCCTGCTCATTCAACCCAAAGTTCTTTCTTGTTGGCGGTCTTGCACTCTTAACACCAGGATATCCTTCCACTGAGATACATAGGCAACTCTGATCAATATCTGGGTCAAACTCTGAATCAACTAGGTCAGCACCTATTCGGAATTCACCTTGAAACACTTTCACAGGACGCACCAACTTTGGATTAGGATTCGCCAAATAATTCAAGACATCACTGCCATGCCACACTTTAGAACTAGGTAGCCCCCTGAAAAGAGAGTACCATGATGCCATATTGGTTAATCGGTTCTGATCATTAATAGATTCGTTAAAGTCCACACCAACCAATGTCATTCTGATCTGTTGCTCCACGGCAACACCTCTAACGCCTTGGAGGAACGCTTCATCCAGCTCTGGTGTGCTTCTCGAGTTAGTGATGAGGACAACATTCTTGATGTACTTCTTCTTACCAACATATAATGCAATCTTCTGGAATGTGTACAGTAAAGCTCGGATTATGCCTGCTGTATCTTGAGAAGATTCAACATTCGTTGGTGTTCTCTGCAGAATTTCCATGTCCTTATACTCCGGCCTGCCAGGCGTTAGTTCAATTTCTTGGTGACAGTATCAAGTACAACGCACATTTGTAGCTCCAGTTTAGTGCTGACACCTTTCAGGTCAGCATCGAGGACTTCTTCAATGTCAGTATTTCGTCAAAATCCGTACGTCCTAAAAACATACCCTGGTCTTCAACGGTTACCAGCGATACTATATCAGTCTTTCTTTCCCTGAAGATCTTTACCGGTGTTAGTAATGCTGGGCTGCTTAACATATTTATTCGTCTTACCTTTGTAATGAACTCATTCCGAACGTACTGAAGCCCAATCTCAAGGTCTGTTTCTCCGTTGGACTTATGGGCCATTGCGGCACCGACATCAACAATGTACACAGTGAGCTATGAGCAGTTAGTACTTCAAAGCCTTCATAGGCGCCAATGGTCTGCTCACCTCCTTATCAGCCATTGCAGTTGCTCGTGTCGACAATAATGTTTTGAAGGCAAAGATCGAGCTTTCCCACAATACGAAAACGCGCAGAGACGTTGCGACTTTTTGGGCTAGAGATAGGTCACACCGGATACATATATTAAACTACAAAGGAGGACTCACCTTCCTGAGAACATCCTCAAGGACCAGCTTCGAGTTCATTCTCCTCATGAGCTCCTTCACGAGATCAGCATCGCTCCCATACTGAAGAGTAGGCTCTAAATCTGAAGCTACCATGCGAATCTTGAATGGGATGAGCTTACGGCACGCCAGCTTCACAACAGTTGGGATCACATACTCACGATCAAAGAGCACACAAAGGCACTGAGATAGAAGTTCGAGATCGCTAATAGACCTAGTAGGGAACCCAGTACTCACACAACGATGACACCGTACGTGAATCACAATGTCGTAGATGTAACGTTTAATCTCAGGTACAATGGTTACTTGGGAGAATCTGGGCTTTAAAGAGATAAAGTATGTCACCTTGGATGTATTAAGTGTTTCTGAAATTGGATACTGCTTGTTGCTGACAGTGGTTAATGGTTCATACAACTGCCTAAACCAAAACTCCTGGTTCAGTAACGGTAGAAGCGTATGCCTCTCCTGAGTTATGCCAATAATTGTGAATAGTTCTCCGCACTGGATTGTCCGTTCCTTGTAGGCCAACTTCTTAGTTCTCATGATCTCTAGCACCACATTTTGAAGCACGTTGGGCAATTGATCAATCCCATCAATCACATAGGCCAATCCAAGTTTCCCACCTATACTTCCTTTGACAAAGAACTCCAGCAAACTATCTCTGGTCATGCCACCGTGCACTTCCAAAGCTGTTGATTGCAAGCCCCATATTGTGTTCAATAAGTATCCCACTCGATAGAGAGCCGTCTTTCTGTCATTGCATGACACGAGAACATGACGATGTGCCATCAATCCAAGCGATAGGGCAATGTAAATGTTATCACTGATCTCTTCGCCATAATTCCGCCGTATCTTCTTAACTTCGTCCCCAATCATGCTCGTTCTGGACGTTGTTTTGCTGATATTGCAGGCTCTCGATTAGATTTTGATCGTTTTTGAAAGTGCTCTAGAACCTCAACAACCAGTTGGAGTCAGAAGAGTAGAACATCACAACAGCAGATCCTAATCATATAAAGACACCATGGATGAATTTGTGCCCTTATTGAAAAACCTCGAGCTGCCCAATATCCAGTGGATATGGTTTGTCGATGATTACACAAAGACACTTCCCGAGTATGAGTTGCAAGTTCGCTTTAGGGACGATGCGAAACAGATTTTAATACACTTAAAAAAATTGATAAGAAACGAGAATCATGATTCCTATGAAATCCTACGAAGTGTTGGGCCATTCTACATCACGAGTCCGTGGTGTGACCAGGAATCCAAGACAATAGCCCGTGAGATCATCTCATCGGTCAAGGGAACAGAAGACCAATGGAACAAATTAAAGGATACAATTACAGATGACTTCAGGCTGCTCAAGAATAATAATGTATCGAATGCTGGTTATAAGAAAATTATTCCATACCGTGGAATCAAGCCATCCCTGGGGTTCCAGCAAGATCTGAGAGATGACTGGAAACAGAACCATATCAAGTCATTGCCACTATTCGCCCAGTGGCTATCGCATTTGGACTCCAAAGGTATCAGAGACAACTGGTGGCTGATATCTCCAACTATTTTGAATATCTTAGATGATCATGAAAGTCCAATAAAGCTTAGAGGTGTTGAGCTTCTCTCCATTTTGTTGGACATTGTGGAGCCATCTTTCCTCCTCCAGACGGGTTTGTTCTCCATGTTCTACGATGCACTGAAACCGCTGTTATCGTGCTTACCCTCATTAGTACCAACTGATCTGTCCACAGAGATCTTAGAGAAGACGTATCCAACCTTGATCAAACTTTTCCAATGTTCTTCGGATAAGAACAAGCATCTTTTGGATCTTGTGAACGTTGGTATATTCTCGTCACTGAACCACGTTAGAGACAATTTCAAGGTATTGAGAGTACTGATAAACCAACTGAAGGTCATCATTGAACTACTTCAGAACGCAACATCGATGATCCTCCCACGATTGATCTATTCTATTGGGATGATCATTTCAAATCCCTTCATTGATGCAGATCAAGAGCTGTTGTCATATATACTCGACTGTGTTATCCAGTTGGAACTGAACTGTTGGATGAGGTTGTCAAACCATAGATATGACATATTGGGGTTTGCCCTAATGGCCTGGCCAAAGGCCAATGATGACTTGAAGATGAAAGTTGGTGTTGTGAAGATATTGTTGGAGAAATGTGTCACAATTACAGATGATGAGTGGAATCAGTTGAATAAGCAGTGTCCATGGGCTCGAGAGCTGAAGATATCAAATTATTGATATTCCTAGTTTGGCAGACACCAATACATTTCTGCTACCGGCCAATTCAACTCAGCTTTAAATCGATGCCAATAGCCAAATATTTCAAGAATACTCTGGTCATTTTGTGATGAGGTCTACATGCTGCCGCTCTTCTGATGTTAAGCGGTCTACCGATATCTTAGAAAAGTCATTCTAGTGATCTTTCTAGCTTTCTCAGGGGCTGTAATGTTATCAAGCCCTTTAAGGGAGCGATATAATGATTACTTACTAGGCAATGAGTTTCAGGGATCAATCGCCATAACCAAACTTGCTCTGAGCAGTACGCTGCATTTCAGCGTGATGAAGTGCCTGTGAGACGCGATTACTTCACTGGCATTGACAAATTCTGACGACTTGATCCATGAACAGTGGACTTGGGAAGAGCATGAGATTCTGATTTTCATAGAGAGAGGACTATCATCCATAGACGCTGATCTGCCATACAACAAGACCATAGGTGTCATCGATGATGATAGAGCAGCGAATCACTTAGCATTGTGTTAGGGTCAGTTCTTGGAGAAAATCCTTGAATACCTCTTTGGCTACATCAGAGTAACAACGGGTGGCGGAAGCACGAAACATGTGGATAACAAAAAGGATCAAGCAATTCTTAAGAGTAAATACTTGAGCATCAAGTTTCAACGAATTGTGCTTTCATGGTGAATTTGCCAAGAATAAATAGCACAAGATTATTTTTTTTTTTACATGTTGAAGTAGTCATCGTCTGTGACTTCTCCTATTTTCGTAACCGAAAACAAGGAAATTCTCAACGTGAGATGAAATCACCCTACTAGGTATTAATGAATGTATGACAGTGTCTGAAATAAAGGGCTTTTAGGTTTATAAGAGACCAAAGCATTGCTTCAAATTTCCAAATACCCCGGAAGCCCGACGTAGACGGGTGGAGAGTCCTGCGCGTCGAAAACCTGGCCAGAGGCGGCTAATCTCTGTGACAATGAATGCTGAGCAAAAATAGTGGCCCGCGACGTACTTCCTGCTATAACGGTTGACGTGTAATATCCTGATTCCTGACTGGGAAAGCCGGAAATACCAGGCAACTATGTAGTAGGGACTTATGATTTCCACAAATAACAATATGCCCCACAAAATCGGAGAAGGTGTAGGTGAGACAGAAACCTTATCGGAAAAAGGGTGCATAGAAATCCCGGAAATTACCAATGCAGCCCCAAATTTTTCCGTAAGGAAAATTTAATGGGGTATTAAAGACGAAGAGATGACGGAGGTTGAAATAACACACATACAGTTGGATCCCACTTCCATCTGCTTGTTAGACTGACAGCATATACGCCATGGAACAAAGTGATGAGTGGCAGGAGGAACCAGGCCAGAATGTCGCCAGACGTAGAAGTTCAGTTACATCGATCAGAGCAGGTCTTACTTTCAAAGATTTACCGTCATCCATCCCAGAACCTCTCCTAGAGTCCTTGCCCTCCACTCCAGGCTTTGAATTGTCGAAGGAAGTATTCGAATCCTCGGTGGGTTCATCCTCGCAGCAAAGACCGCAAAACCCCCGTGCTCCAACTGCAACTACATTAACCAAGCTTGTTGAATATGGCGAGGAAATACCTGATGATTTGATTATGTCTATCAAAAATCCGCCAAAGAATATATTCAGGGTTATTGCTGGATGTCTCTGGGTGTTTTCCTTGGGATTATCAGATGGTGTTCTTGGAGCTATCCTACCTAATATTGAAGGATACTATCACATCTCATACGCTATTGTGTCATTGATCTGGTTAGGTAACGCCATTGGATTCATCATAGTGGCATTCACAGCTCATCTCATTGATAATGCGTTGGGAATGCAAAAATCATTGACTTTAAGCGTCGCTTGTTTTATTGTCATGCATAGCCTGACATCCTCAGGTACCATTTTCCCTGTTATTGTTGTTGCGTTCTTCTTCGGTGGTCTTGGTGGTGCCATTGGCTTGTCGCAGTACAATATTTTTTTGTCGAAATTGAAGAACGGCGCTCATTACTTGGGCATCTTCCATGGCTCCTATGGTGTTGGTGCCTTCCTCGCTCCTCTGATCGGTACTGCTCTTCTAAATGGTAAGGTGAATTGGCATTTCTACTATTTCATTCCATTATCACTCGTTATCATTAACGTGGTGTTCACACCATGGGCTTTCAACAACTGTCATAAAGATTTAGAGAAGTTTGAGCAAATTGAAAGAGGAGAAACAGATATGACTGACAGGGATATCAAATTAGACGATTTACGTAAACAGGATTCTGAAGAAGTTCCACAGAGGATTGAGAAATCAGAAAAGAAAGAAGAAAAGCATGATTTCAAAGCCGCTTTCAAAGATTATAGAACTTGGTTAATATGCTTCTTTATTTTCTTCTATCAGGGTTCTGAAGTTTCTTTTGGTGGGTGGACTGTGACTTTCCTCTTGGAATACCGTGATGGTAATCCAAACTCGACTGGCTATATTGCTTCGGGCTTCTGGGGAGGTGTTATGTTAGGGAGATTTCTGTTGACTACCATCCTGTCACGTACCTGTGGTGTTAGAAGGGGAATCATCATTTTAATGCTCATCATTATGGCTCTGGATTTCTGTGTGTGGTTCATCCCAAATACTATCGCTGCTGGTGTTTGCGTGTCTATAATTGGTCTCCTAATTGGTCCAATTTATCCATTGATGATCTCATTAATAACTAGAATCTTGCCTAGAAAGATCAGATTCTGTTCGATGACTTTGGCAACCGCGTTTGGATCCTCCGGTGGTTCGGCTATCCCCTTTTCTGTGGGTATGGGAAGCGAGTTTGTTGGCACTTATATTCTTCATCCAATTGTGCTAGTGTGTTATGCAGGTATGATGATTACTTGGGTACTGTTACCAAACATTGAGAGAACAGGTGCACAGACTTCTCTGTGGCAAAAAATATGGTGATATCACATACAAGATTCAATATCATGAAAACGTATATTTACAAGTGCTTTATCTGTAGTATGAGTTTACTTTGGTTCCTGCTTAGGAGCAACTTCATAGTACCATATTTTGTTTGGTGGATAGTCCACTGGAATTCTTGAATCCATTGGGAATCTTTTACCTTTCTCTTTCTTATTAGCAACATTGTACAACTCTGGGGCCACAAGTCTCAGTTCATCCAGAGCATTGATGATAGAATCAAATTGCTTATCCAATTGTTGTTCTTGCTGTTGTCTTTTCTCCTTTTGGAAAAGAGTCCAAGCTCTTTGCACAGTATCATGTCTCACAAGGTCTTCGTTGGACAGCTTTAATACACGGGGCATCTTCTTTCTAGCAGACAGCACTGAGAGCTGAGTGATGATTCTCTGTGTACCTGCGCTCACTTGGACAGTTCTCTTTGTCCGCTTACCACGGGCAAACTGGATAGGACCCGGGCGTATCAGCACTTCGGAACCAGCTTCTACAGCACGTGAAACAGTGCTTATCTGCACCTTGACAGCTCTCAACATCGTATGAAGTTCTCAAATTCTTTCGACTCTGCTACGTTCAACTTGGAGAAACTGAAAAAATTCGGAACAGGTCAGAATTCGCGAATCCGGTATGGGACGCAGTAGCATAGCCTTTAGCGATTAGTGGGTGAGGTCTAGTGAAGTATTATACATGCTCTACTACGGTTTGTCGAGGTGTTTGTTGACTTAAGAAGGCCAAAAAGATAGTGTGTATGATAAGAAGCAATAATCCCTTTGCCCTGGACTTAGAGAAGGAGTTCGAGGACGAGTTGGAAGCCTCGAGAACCGATAGCACAGAGGTGCAAGAGGCACCAGAGATTCATGCTGAGAGTGATGGTGACAACAGTATTCAACAATTCCCACCAGACTGGTCCATTAATGACGCGCCACCTTCATACTCAGAAGTGGATCCTAATCCTTCAACTTCATTGCGACCACACGATCTGCTGTCACAGACAAGTTCTCCTATACTGCAAGGACAACAATGGCAGGATGACCTTCCACCGCCTGTGCCTATGGGACCTAGCCGGTATAGCCCGCAAGTTTCACCTAGGCTTCGAGTTGATCAATACTCTAGACCTGCAATTGGTGCTCCTGGTAGGAAATCTGCCCCTGGGCACCAATCGTACAACGAAGGCTACCTTTCTCCAGCGACATCACAACAGCTCCCACCAAGATTGCCACCGAGAACATCCACTTCGCCATCATTACCACCAAGACCATTAGATATATATGCACCGCCTCCTGCGAGACCTAGGAAGACCAATGCCTACCCTGGTAGAACTGGCACCACGTACAACAATACATAAAGACGGTTGTGACGATTGTCTGATATTTCTATAATCTATAATGGTGAATTTTGCGAACCAATTGTTTCATATTAAATCGCAGTAGAAAAACCAGAGAGAGCACGCTATTAATCACTATGGGTTCCCTAGTTAAAACCAGTGACAGATATGTCCTTCATAACAGGCAGGTCACGTGCAAGACGTCGAAAGATTTGTAAACCAGCTGAAGAGGTTAGCAACAGCCTTTTCATGGCAACGAGGATAACCCTAAACAATGTCGAAGAAGCTCCAGATCACATTGCCACAGTTCCCAGGATTCACTATCAATATCCACAAGTTCACAAATGTGTCAAATAGCGCTGTTATAAAGTCTAATATTCTAAAAGGTAATCCATCCTACAATTTCGCATTCATCAGCGCTACCACTATCATATCACTAGAGCAGCTGTTATCAGCTTTGTATAGAGCCCTATTGGACTATACTGGCGGCAGAATCAGAACAAAAAACATCCATTCAGAAGTTATTTTCAGCTTATCGCCAACTCCAAATATAATGGATGCGCTCAGAAGATTTGGTATTCAGGATGATTCTTCAGAGTTGATATTAATCAAGATCCTGAAGCAAGGCGAGACGCAGGACTATGATCTAAGTATAGTGGAAGGTGAGGAGGTGAAACCTACAAATGAGAGCTTTCAGCGGAGTGCGGTGCTGAAGACCATAAAGAAGGTGTGTACTTTCTATGTACTGAGTTTAGCAATACTAACAGCCAGTCAGAACTACAAGATTCAATCCGAAGATACCAATATCATTACTCGTCAAACAGTCTCTGCTATACAATTACGTGGGCTATGATTCCAGAGGGACACTTTGCTGCTTCTCCTTTTCAATAAAACATCCCAGGCCAGTGAATGCTTCTGTTAAGACACGATCGTAGACATGTTCAGCTTTGAACCCAGATGCGATATACTCTCTCTTATTCTTCAACTCATCGATGAATGGATCATAATATGAATCACGGATATGGAATTCTTTTGATAGAACACGATCACCATTGAATGGAGTGAAAGGAATATTGTGTTTTTGCTCTTTCTCGTTGGCCTGACGCTCATTCAACTGTTGCATGACTGCATCCAGTTCTTTACGACGAGCAGATGACTTCTTCAAGAAGGATTTCTTCACTTGTGATATCTTTTGATTGGCATCCCCATCTGACGTGGCCAAGTTGTTTAGTATTTCCTTTTTCTCAATTTCTCTCAATTCCTTTTGCTCTTGAGCTAGCTGTCTCTCCAAAATGGTCTTCTTCATCTTCAAATCATTCTTTCTCTCCTCTTCTTTCTTGAAATCTTCGATCTCTTGTAATCTCTTTGCATTATTCTCCTCAATGTTGGACTTATTGCTCTCTTCGTACTCCTTCAATCTCATCTCTGTTGATTCAACGTCAACACAATTTACCAAGTTGAACACAATATCCTCAACTTCTTCCAGATACCTGTTAAATTGGTCTAGATTATCAAAATCCTTCTGCGTCTTGTTGAAGACCGTAGATACTCTCTTCCTCACATCAACTTCACGTTCAACTCCAATATCGTCAAAGATCTGGGTCTTGAACTTATTCTTTCTTAGGGTCCTGCCACAGCCAGGGTACGGACATGGAGCTGGCCCCATGGCAAAAATACGATCAACGCAGGATTCGCACATCTTATGATAACATTCCGGGTTCACAAGAAACTTCATGTCGGGGGATAAATATCGATCTGTTTTACAGATGGGACACATGTCCTGTTGCCTGTCTTCTTTGGAGCATGTTAGCAGGGTGTCTTTGTGATTATCTGAGGGAAACATGCCTATATCAACCATAATATCTATATTAAACGTTCGGCTTTGAGTATTTGTAATGGATTTTGATGGGTTGATGATTCTTTTAAAGTTAAATGTGTGGGAGGTACGGGCAGCACAAGTCGACTTGGACGAGAAAGAACATTGAATACTTGTGGCGGGAGAGGGCGGGTAGACAACATAAAATACAACCACATCGTAGGTAATTAACCGAAAACTAAACAGTGAAAAGGAAATCCCTGACGATAATGAATATTACATATCACATATCACAACCAGTGTAGTCTGTCAACCAGCGCGTCAAAGAGATTTCTACTGACCATTTTTAAACCCTAGATCGTCCTTGTACCAACGCCTCTATCAGTTTCTCCGCATCTATACATAGCCACAATACCATCCTCTTATCTCTTATCTTTTACTATGACACTAAATTGAATTGTCGTAAAAATTCCAGAGACTCATCCTGCCAGGATAAACACTGCACAGTGAATGGTGATAGAGGTTCAAGACTGTTGTTGAAAAATAAATCTCTGCTATTTTCGCTAGTTCGAAGAGTTTGCAAATTGCTTCACTCGCATTGTTGGAAACCATTGGTTCCTGTCTGAATCAGGAGCCTGGTGATGAGGAGCCTTTAGTATTCTTCAAAATGGAACAGCTCAAAGCTCGATTATGTCATTGCAGCGAAACCGTCACGATTGGGGGTCGACATCGTCATGACTCACTTGATATCTTCTAGGCCATTCAGTTTCATCATCTGACATCTGCTATAACATAGAGGATCACTCTAATTCATGTTGGCATATATTCAGCCTTTCAATTTTCAGCATTGTGTCCCGCCTTCACCTCATCTTTAGAACGACTAAACGTCCCTAATCGCTTGAAAAATAAGAATTTAAAGAAAGTTGCTTCTTTCTGCTGGATGTCATAATTCATAGTTGAAATTCGTAACTTGTACTATAATTTAGATATCCAGTAATCAAAAAAATCTTTTCCTGTCCAGTTTGGAAAATCAGTAAAACAAAGCAAGGAACAGCTTTCGAAATCTGTTCCTCGTGGCCCAATGGTCACGGCGTCTGGCTACGATTTAAGTAGTTACTTCTGAAACCAGAAGATTCCAGGTTCGACTCCTGGCGGGGAAGATTTTTTTTCATTAGAAAACAATAGCGCGCGCGGCTGGTGTTTTGGCGAAGCTTATATAATACCATACAGTATTATATTATATATATATATGTATAAGCATTAGTTATCAAACTGCATGCCCGCGGCGCCTGCAGTGGCTGGGGTGTAGTGATGTCCCAGCACACTCTGCCTGATAGAGATGGAAATTCGACTAAATTTCGCGAAGTAGGAAAGGCCGTGGCGATAACGTGGAGGAGCAATTTGAGTCAATTCATCTCAACTATAAAAAGAGGGAATAAAAGGTCAATACGCAATGAATGACGAGGAGTACACAGTGCCTAAGTACCTGTTGCAAACGTATTTTGGGTCTAAATTACAGTCACAGCTGATTGCCCCATCAAACCCTAAAAATGATGTTTCTAGACTGACGAGGCTATCTACAATGGGTGTCATGGGTAACATGCCATCACGCTATGCAGAAGTCACTGATGAACTGATGTCCCTGTTGAATAGGAGTGATATCGCTATTGGTGCTGCTAGAGAAAGTTCCGATGACGATATGTTGACTAGTGTAAGGTTTAACGATGATCTGATGGATGTGGACATGGATGAAGAAGAGGAGCCGGAAAGGCCCAAAATGAACCCGATCAAAACGAAGAAGTATCCACTGCCCGCTCGTTGGGACCCGAATAACACATCTCTGAATATGAGTGGTGATGGATTGGACTTGAAGTTGGATCACAGATCCGGGGTGACTAAGACCTACGATATCAAATGTATCAAAGCTGATTCATTCATCCCTCTACAATGCGGCATTTTCTACTATGAGATTAAGATAACCCAGGTGACGAATAACAATTTGGACCGTAGTTGTGATGTCTCTGTGGGATTCATGACCGCTACTATGAATGCGGTATCAAAATCCCCTGGTTTAGAGATTGGAACCTTTGGGTTTAACGGATCTGATGGTCACATATATGCAAACCAATCGATGAATGATAAGTATAACAAGAAGTTTGGAAAGGGTGATGTCATTGGATGTGGTGTGAACTTCATTGATAAGACTATTTTCTATACAAAGAATGGTGTGAACTTGGGTGTGGCGTTCAAAGATGTTAAGACGTCGCTATATCCAGTGATTGGCCTCAAAGATGGTAATGGAGTGGTGACCAACTTTGGACAGAGTGAATTCATTTATAATATTGAAGGATATGTTCATAAGCAGAAGAGTCGAGTACTCTCTACGGTATTTAGTGATGAGTCTACAACTGTTGGATCTCAGGACTTAGTTGCTTCATATTTCGACCATTTGGGGTATGTTGATGTATCAAAGACCTTTAGACAAGAGTTGAACAAAGAGTTGAATCATGAAGATATCTTGGTCGATGATCACAGTTTACAAATCCGCCAACAGATCAGGAATTATCTTCTCAATGGTGAGATTGACTCAGCTATCAAGTTGACAAACTTGCAGTTCCCCAAGGTATTTAACTCAAATGAGACCATACTGTTCCAGCTACAGTGTTATAAATTTATCCAATTGATCAAGAGACATGAGGTTGATGATGCTATTAAATTTGGTCAGTCTTTGAAGTCTAACGATACCAAATGCCAGGATTTCCTAAATGATATATTTTCGCTATTAGCATATGAAGACCCGGAGAAGAGTGAATTCGGATATCTCCTGAACGACGCTGAATTGTTGAAGATATCGGATGATCTGAATAGTGAGATTTTGAAGAGTCTGGGGAAGGAAAGAGTGTCTACATTACAGAAAAAGATCGAGTATGGCGATAAGTTGTTAAAACTGTTGAATGACAACGATCAATTGGATTCTTTGTTGCTTACGAATAGTGACTTTGGTATATAAAATGAAATCACAATTTGTTTTTCAACTTCTTCAATAGATGATCACTCAGCTTGATTATGCCATTCTGCGTAACTAGTTGATATTCCGTATTCTGCTCGAATGAGTCAGGTTTCACGTTCCCGTATTCATCACACCATACAAAGCCATATATATCTTCAACTTCTGGAGTCCGTTGATAATGGGGGATGTTTCTTAAGTCATAGATAGGCATGTAATTTCCACTGAACTCCTTTGATTCCATAATATACGTGAAATCATCTTGTATGTTGTCATTGATGACTTTATGTAGTAGTGAAAGAAACTTAGTATTAGGCTGAAAGTTCTTTGGTGTTATACGGTCCTCTAATGAAGAAATCCAAGTTTGACCTAGGGGTTGTGCTTTAGGATCCTCAGAGAACGACACTGAATAGGAGTCTGGGAGTTCGTGGAGATAGAGCTGTGGCTGATAATTGTACATAGATAGCCATCTCAGCGGTCTTGCGAGTCTGAATCTTGTTGTGCGGGTGACGTTTAGCATTGTCCCCTTCTCTCTGTGTTGTTCGCCTTGTCGTTGGGTGTTCTTGAAAGTGCCGAGATCTGACACATTATGGAAATGTCAAGGCTTGCTACGCATAAAGAGATCTCCATGAGTGTTTATGAGGAACACAGTTATATGATCAACTATAAACGCCAACGTAGTTAATTAAGAAGATTGAAGCGAATCTATTTGGTTTGTTAGTATCCCATTCTTCTCAATAATATAGTACTGAGTTGAGGGGGGATAAAACTCACCCAATGGATAACGAAACGAATGAGCAGATTGCGACATATCTGATGGATCCAATTAATCCGGCCTTATCAGCCATAAACAGAGATGATAGAAGAAAAATTGCTGTCTTGTTAGTCTTAGCCTTATTTTAAGGCATAATATAAACGAACTTACAGAGCACAATGGAAACTAAGGACAGGACCCCTGTGCTTTCTGGCTTCACAGGAGGGCTCCATTCAGAACCCTGATTATATTGTTGCTATATGTGCCGTTAGTGGTTGACGTAAAACGTTTATCGCCTCGAGACGCCTACTAGTAAAGGCATTGCTGTTCTTTCTGGGCTGACCTGTCTTGTTCTGAAGATCATCGCTACAGATTTTTGCCTTTAGAAAACATTAAAATACATACATCCTCACAAGAACTGCTAACTAAGCCACAAGGACTGCGAGGGGAAGAATGCTCAGTACAGCAAAACTACTAAGGCCACTCACACTCACACGGTCCTACTCAGCCAATGTCATTCCAGATCTTCAAGGATTGGAACACCGTTGGGGAAAGATGAAACAAGGCGATCAGTTGGATATCTTGGACTACCTGAACGATAAGCAAGCACACAGCTGGAATGAGTTGACCATACCTGAGAAAAGGGCACTCTACTACATTTACTTTGGTAGCTGGGGGCCTAGATCCAAAGAACAGACAAAGTCGATTGCCACAATGGTGATTGGGGGTCTGGGTGGTGGATTGACGCTGATTGCTCTCGGTGTAACGCTGTATAACTATGCCATCGACCTGGAAAAAGAAGAGAGGTTGGACACAATGAGAGAACAGCTGTTGAATCTACAGAAGAGAGGAGAGACTGCGGTTGAACAGCACAGAACTGGTGGTAAATGGTGGTTCTGGAAGTGATGATTGTATGTAGAAGCATCAAGACAGAGATCCACCTAAATGCAAGACTGTAAAGGGTCCTGTTGTAGACGACGAATAATGCTAATGAGTTGCGATTAGGGCACAGAGGACAGGGAAATATCATATATGATAACGCTAATAGATTACTACAAATTGCACTAGGCTGTCAACGTTCCTCTCAGGAAGCCACACCGTGTAGGGTGGTGGATCCGAGAATCGGAGACTTTTAGCCGGAGAGAAAACACAGAGACATGCACACTTGACGGCCAAACTTCAATTTGAATGATGAATTGGAACTGTGGGCTGGTGCAAGTTCGATGTGCTACCAGAGTATTGGGGAGACGCTATAGCTCTCTGTCAAGATCTCTGACGACCAAGATCCAGCCAGTTTTGAGACCAAACACCCACTTTGAGTGCAATAGGTTTGGGAAATCTCTATCTACTCAACTAATACAACCTCTGAGGAGACACGATGGTATCTTGAGAACTCTGAAGAGATACGTACACACCACCCGTCCATTATATAAGTCCTCTGATAATGCGCTGCCACCTTCAGACACAGGTGACAACCTCTCGCAATGGAACATCATAAAGAACCTCATGACTTATTTGTGGCCAAAGAATAACGTCGCGTTCCGTGTTCGTGTGGTCGTTGCTCTCTCGCTTTTGATTTTGGCTAAGGTTCTCAATGTTCAGGTGCCCTTTTTCTTCAAGTCCATCATCGATGGCATGAACATTGATTGGACTTCTCAAGTTGGTACCGCAACAACAATAATTGGTGGTACCATCTTGGCATATGGTGGTGCTAGGTTTGGTGCCGTACTGTTTGGTGAATTGCGTAATGCCGTATTTGCTACAGTTGCGCAGAGCGCTATCAGAAGAGTTGCACATAACACTTTCAGACATCTGTTGAACTTGGACTTGGGATTCCACCTTAGTAGACAAACTGGTGGGCTGACTAGAGCCATTGATCGCGGTACCAAAGGTATCAGTTATGTGCTTACTGCAATGGTATTCCATATCTTACCTATTACATTTGAAATAAGTGTTGTATCCGGAATTTTGACCTATAACTATGGAGCTAGTTTCGCTGCTGTCACGGTCTTGACAATGATGGCTTATAGTATTTTCACTATCAGGACCACTGCGTGGAGAACAGGATTTAGAAGAAAGGCCAATGCAGCTGATAACCAAGCAGCTTCAGTAGCATTGGATTCATTGATAAACTTCGAAAGTGTAAAATACTTCAACAATGAAGGGTATCAAGCTAAGAAGTATGATATGGCACTGAAGAAATATCAGGATTATTCCATCAAGATCGCCACGTCATTGGCGTTTCTCAATTCGGGTCAGAACTTGATCTTTACATCGGCATTAACTGCCATGATGTATATGGCTGCTAATGGAGTGGCTTCGGGATCCTTGACCGTGGGTGATTTAGTGCTAATTAACCAACTGGTGTTTCAACTGTCTGTACCTTTAAATTTTCTTGGTTCGGTCTATAGAGAGTTGAAACAATCGTTGCTGGATATGGAGACTTTGTTCAAGTTGCAGAAGAATCAAGTCATGATCACCTCGAAACCAAATGCTCCCCCGTTGCAACTGACCAAAGGTGAAATCAAATTTGAAAATGTTACATTTGGGTATCACCCGGATAGACCAATCCTACAGAATGCGTCGTTTGTGATACCAGGTGGTGACAAAGTCGCCATTGTTGGTCCTTCTGGTTCTGGTAAGTCCACCATTTTGAGATTGGTTTTTAGATTCTATGATATCCAAAAAGGTAAAATCTTGATTGATGGACAAGATATCCGTGATGTCGATCTGGATTCATTGAGAAAAGCCATTGGTGTCGTTCCACAGGATACTCCATTGTTCAACGATACCATCCTGGAGAATGTGCGTTATGGTGATTTGGATGCTAGTGATAAAGAAGTCAACCAAGTTATACATGAGGCTCAATTAGATAAATTGATCCACGATTTACCAGATGGGTTACAAACCATTGTTGGTGAACGAGGTATGATGATATCTGGTGGAGAGAAGCAGAGATTGGCTATTGCCAGGTTATTGCTGAAGAAAGCTCCAATCACATTCTTTGACGAAGCTACTAGTGCGTTGGATACGCACACTGAGCAGAACTTGTTGAAGACGATGCGTTCCATCTTCAAGGACAAAGGTAACACTAACGTGTCAATTGCACACAGATTGAGAACTGTTGCTGATAGTGACAAGATCATTGTATTGGACAAAGGTACAGTGAAGGAAGAGGGTGATCATCAGGCTTTACTGAAGACAGAGGGAAGCCTATATGCCGAGCTGTGGAACATTCAGGAGAACTTGAATCTTGATGAAGAGTTGTTGAAAGGTGACAAGAAGAAAGAGGAAGAGTTGATGAAGTAGGTGAGGATCATCGTACATAGTCATTCCATCTATATTACACCAATAAGGGGCATATTGTATCATAAGTCACAACCCGTACCACCACACGCTCTGCTGAAGCCATGATCCAACATTATGTGCTGTTATCGCCGTATGATAAGCCATAGTTTTTGAACGCGCCAGATAAGACTTGGCTATTATAAAAAGTTGCGGTTGCAACCATCATCAATACAACGGGACATTCTGTTAATTAGCCCAGGACCGATTAGATTATGGAGTCACACGACTGGCTGCAAATATTTAATATATATGAGACACTATAACTTTTATACATCAATTGGGCACATGGGGGGTCCTCGTGGTTGGTCTAAAGTTGTTGAACCAATGCCCAGAACGTAAGTGCTATGCCGAGAAGAATTCTTTGAAAACGTGGGCAGTGCGCAGTGGAATCGAGTTGACGGTGGAGATGATTTAATTTTGATGTCTATGATTGGGGAAGCATCATGATATCATCACGAAGTTCAACGGAACAATAAGTGATGTACCTCTCTCAATAGCGCACAGCCCGACCAGACCACCCCACGGTCAGCTAGTGCTGTTTCTCGTAAAAAAAAAAAAAGGATCTCCCTGGGCCCTGCCGCCAAGAGCAGCAGAAAAAGCAATTCTGAGATAAGGTGCGGCGTGTACCGAGTCACATGACCCAGAAATAAAATCTTGTCCCGGGGACACAAAGAGGCGGCTTGTCCTGGGCAATTGTTCTGCCCTTTAAAATTTATGAGATATATGACTATAGTGTAATTAAAATATATCGCATGGAGTAGTAGGTAGTGGCAGTGGTAGTGGCAGTACATGGGCCATAAAAGAATGCACATCACCACCGCCACTACCACACAACGCATCAGTCCTGCCATGTGATGTAATCTCTCAGCCTATCCCGCGGCTCAAAAATTGTGTCACTGATCATCTAAAAAAAAGTCCAGATGTGTCTGTCCCCAAGAGGCAGCCAAGCAACACCTTGGGGTCTCAAAACTATAAAAGGAACAAGATATCCGTGATAGCTGTGGTGAGCGGGGATGATCTTACAATGAACAACTAAGAAAGATTTATACAATGTCCTTTGATGATAAGTTGAACACTCATCCAACCATAGTCACCAAGGGCACGGGCTACTCCTCTGAGGAGGGTTCCCAGATCCATGAACTAGAACACTACCGAATGCCCCTGAAGGCTGTTGAGAAGCTCTTCAACACAAATGTCCTGGAGGGATTGACCACAGAGCACGCTGAACAGCTGTTGAAAGAGTACGGTGAGAACACACTAGGGGATGACCAGAAGATCTCCCTGGCAAGCATTATCATTCATCAGACTTTTAACGCCATGATATTAGTGCTTATAATTTCGATGGCTATCTGTCTGGGTATTAAAGACTGGATCTCAGGTGGTGTGATCGCCTTTGTTGTGTTTATCAATGTTGCCATCGGTTCTTATCAAGAGTTCAAGGCCTCCAAGACCATGAACTCGTTGAAATCTCTTTCATCACCAACGGCTAGAGCGTATAGAAATGGTGATTTGACCACCATCCCAACCAAATTTGTTGTCCCTGGTGACGTCGTCCAGGTCAAAGTTGGTGACACCGTCCCTGCTGACTTCAGAATCATAGATTGTTTGAATTTCGAAACGGATGAAGCGTTATTGACTGGCGAGTCCCTGCCGGTAGTTAAGGATCATGCCGTTACATATGATGAAGCCGTTGGTGTTGGTGACAGATTGAACATGGCCTTCTCTTCCTCTGTTGTCACCAAGGGTCGTGCTACTGGTATAGTTGTGAAGACTGGCTTGCACACTGAGATTGGTGAGATTGCTCAATCTTTGAAGAGCTCAAAGAAATCTCTTAAGAGTGATGACGGAACCTCCACCATGAAGAACATCTATGACTTGACCAAAGATGCCATTGGCTCTTTCTTGGGTACTTCTGTCGGTACTCCACTGCACAGAAAGTTGTCTAAATTAGCCATCTTGTTGTTCTTCATCGCTGTAATCTTTGCCATCATTGTCATGGCAACCCAGAAGTTCAACGTCACCAATGAAATCGCAATCTACGCCATCTGTGTCGCTGTGTCTATGATTCCATCCTCATTGGTTGTCGTTTTGACTATTACAATGTCCGTCGGTGCTAAAGTTATGTCCAACAAGCATGTTATCGTGAGAAAATTGGATTCTTTAGAGGCTCTGGGCTCTATCAACGATATTTGTTCAGATAAAACAGGTACTTTGACTCAAGGTAAGATGATTGTCAAATCTTGCTGGATTCCTTCTGTCGGTACTTACCAAGTCATCGACGCTAATGAGCCATTCAATCCAACTGTTGGTGAAGTTAAATACCAATCCAAATCTCCTTCTGAATTATCCCAATCCGAAGATGAGAAAGACTCTGAATTGCATAATGTTGAGATGACCCCGTTGTTTGAGAAGTGGCTACAAACTGCCACAATGGCCAATATTGCAACGGTCTTTATTGATGAACACGGTGACTGGAAAGCTCATGGAGACCCAACTGAAATCGCTATCCAGGTGTTTGCTCATAGAAACAACTATGCCCGTGAACAATTTACTGAAGGTGATGATGCTCCGTACACTCATTTGGCAGAGTTTCCATTCGATTCCTCTGTTAAGAAGATGTCAACTATCTACTCCAAGAAGAATGAACCAGACAACAAATACATCTTCACCAAAGGTGCCGTCGAACGTGTCCTACAAAGTTGTGACAAATGGTACGTTGATGGTGAATTGCGTGAACTGACTGAAGATAATATTAAGGCGATTGAGGAAAACATGACGTTTATGTCATCTGAAGGTTTACGTGTTTTATCATTTGCCCAAAAAGTTGTCCCTGAATCGTTCGACACTTCCAACCGTGATAATGTAGAATCTGAATTAACATTTGTCGGATTGGTTGGTATTTATGACCCGCCTCGTTTGGAATCCCGCAGTGCTGTTAAGAGATGTCATCGGGCTGGTATCAACGTACATATGCTTACTGGTGATCACCCAGGTACTGCGAAGGCTATTGCTCAAGAAGTTGGTATCTTGCCACATAACTTGTATCACTATGCCCAAGATGTTGTTGACGCTATGGTTATGACTGCTCAACAATTTGATGATTTGACAGAGGATCAGATCGATCAATTACCTGTTCTTCCTTTGGTCATTGCTCGCTGTTCCCCAAAAACGAAAGTTAGAATGATTGATGCCTTACATCGCCGTCAGAAGTTTTGTGCTATGACAGGTGATGGTGTGAACGACTCACCATCCTTGAAGAAAGCTGATGTCGGTATCGCTATGGGCATTGCAGGTTCTGATGTCGCTAAGGATGCTTCTGATATTGTGTTGAGTGATGATAACTTTGCCTCTATCATCAATGGTATTGAAGAAGGACGAAGAATGAATGATAATATCCAGAAGTTTGTCTTGCAATTGCTTGCTGAGAATTTCTGTCAGGCTCTGTTCTTGATGATTGGTTTGGTCTTCAAAGATGAGAGTGGGGTCTCTGTTTTCCCATTATCCCCAGTTCAGGTTTTGTGGATTATCGTTGTGACATCTTGTTTCCCAGCTATGGGTTTGGGTGTTGAAGCTGCTCAGCCAGATATCATGGAGAAGGATCCAAAACCTGCTAAGGAATCTGTGTTCTCCTGGGAAATGCTCTTTGATTTGTTTGTCTACGGTGTTATATTAGCCGCTTGCTGTTTGGCTTCTTTTGTAATTGTTGTCTACGCCTTTGGTGACGGTGAATTGGGTATCGACTGTAATAAGGGTCCATCTGATATATGTACTTGGGTGTTCCGTGCCCGTTCTACTGCCTTTGCTACTATGACGTGGGGTGCCTTAATACTCGCTTGGGAAGTGATCGATATGAGGCGTTCTCTATTTGCCATGCATCCGGAAACTGATACCCCGTACACTCAAGTTTTCAAAGATTTATGGAATAATCAATTTTTGTTTTGGTCAGTTATTGGTGGTTTTGTCTCTTGCTTCCCAGTTGTTTACATCCCTGTCATCAACGACAAGGTTTTCCTCCAAGGACCTATTGGCAAGGAATGGGGTATTGCTGTTGCCACTACGTTTGCCTTCTGGATTGGTTGTGAGATTTACAAGTTTTTCAAGAGAGTGTACTACCGTAAGGAACGTGCCCATAACCCAGAGCATGATTTGGAAAGAAAGAACCCATTTGAGAAGTATGTCTCCTTCTCTAGAGCTAACACCGCTAAGGGTCCAGATATCCCGGCTTAGTGTTGAATTTTAAATTTGATAGACTGATATGTTTTCGTTGTGATGTTTACTGTCTTTTACTAGTTCTTTTATGCAAGTTTGCTAAATAATGACATGATATGACATTATTTATAGCGTGATATTTTGTGTAAGAATATATTGTCGTTAGAAGAGTCATATTATCTCGTTAAGTCGTATGTATTTCTTTAAGGAAGTCTATAACTTCATCCTCAAACTCTTTGTGGTTGTCTAAGAAAAGATTGTGCCCAGCATCTTGAATGATCTTAAATCTGGCGGGCGATTGAACCTCTTTGAATGCATCATAACCAGCTTGAGAGTTCATCCAATCATATTGACCATACATGATATGCACTGGGACTTTAAGTTCTTTGATATGATCTAATATTGGATCCAGAGAGAGGATTTGGTTGTTCAAGACGACAAGCAGGTTGCGGAAAGACTGGTTCGGTTGATAGAAAAGATGAATCGTGTATCTCACAAGTAGCTTAATTTGCTCATCATCATCAGACCCACGTGAATAGCGTAAGCTTAAGTACTTTGACAATACTTGAACAGCAAGCGGACCGAAGCTCTTTGCCAGATAGAAACCAAAAGTAGTGATTAGCCAAGGAAGGTATGCATATCTGTAGTAGAAGGGCGAGGCCGGATCTTGAGAAATGACTCCTTTGGTCTCTTTATTGTTCAAAGAGAAGATGGACCGTTCGACACCGGCTGGTGAGCATAGAATCAACTTGTTCACACGATGTGGATATTGAAGAGAGTACTTGAAAGCCATGAACGCACCAAAGGAATGGGCAACAAGATTAATCTTATCAATCTTATTTGAGTCTCTCCACTCTTCAAAGGCATCAATGTAGAATTTTTCTACGATGTTGACATTGGTTCTGTTCTTCTCGACATTCTGCTTGATGGTATAATGCCTCTGTCCGTCTTCTAACTTCTTCAATGTCACTTTAGCGCTTGTCTTACCCACTTTCAACTTACGCACGTCGCTTAGTCCAACATCTGGATGGTCTATAGCATAAAGGTTCTGAATACTTTGTGACAAATTGGCAAAGTTTCTATGAAAAAAGACACCTGACGCACCATGACCGTGAATCAATAGTGTTGGGGTCTTTATAGGAGCATTCCGGTTAACGAAGTGAAGTTGATGCAGCCCTGCTACTTTTGATTTCTCGAGGAAAACCCCCTTAGGGAGCTCCACGTTGCTCAATATCGCATCTTCGTAATGTCGAAGAAGTTTTGTCGTTGGGTTAGTGAGCCATTCCCAAAAGTGTCTGGTTGACTGCTTCAGTGACATGTCATTTCTAGTAGCAGGTTGCTCCCTTACCTTCTCAACGAGGGTCTTCCCGGCGGCAACAGCTGAGTTACTGAAACGAAGAGTCTGGTTAGCTCTCATCGGTGACGATGTTCTGATGCGGTGGTTGTGGGAGAAAAGAAATTTGAAGTTTCTATCAACAAAAAAGTGACCCGCAAACATAGGAAAAGCAAATCCATCAACTATACCAAACTGTATCAGTTGCAATGTCCAATCAGCATTCGAGGACAACTGTTATAGAGAGCGTACCAGAACATCTGGTCCTTCACGGGACTTCTGAGGAACCGCCTCAGCAGCAAGAGAGACCTCGCGTTCAGTGGCGAGAAGGCACAGTGGACAACGAGCATATGAACAAGAAGAAGTCCAAAATATGCTGTATTTTCCATCCACAGGTAAATTTTGACGAAGAGTGTAACTGCGACTCTGATGCGTCATCGTCATCGTCATCGTCATCGTCATCGTCTTCGTCGTCCTCAGAGGATGAAGCTGTCAGCAGCGATAACAACAAGAAGAAGAAGAGATTAAAGAAATTGCCAAGCCCAAACTCTTATGAGATACAGCCAGACTACACAAAGCACAGACATAAACATGATTACACAGAAGAACATAAGACTGAAATAGCAGGTGGTGAGGATAAGCAGAATTCTACGAAATAGCACAAGACTCAAATGTACACATTTAACAAGCCTTACCGTAGCTTATAGAGTGGCTTCCAGGCCGATCAGCAAGCTGAAAGTTTCACGAGGCATTTTGTATTGCACCATACCTGCAAAAACGACACAGTTCTTTGCCACCAATTTTAGTTCTTTGATCTTCTCTTCCTTAATAGCACCGTTGAATGCACTAGAATTGATCTGCTCCTTTCTTTGCGCAACACATGTCATAGCAATGATCAGCAAGTTTGGAACATTTTTCAATAATGAATCATCAAGGTAAGCCAACTCTTCAGCCTTGAGTCTGATGTTGCTCAAGTTGGAGTTCGGACTAACCGGTAAGATATCTAACTCCTCAATCTGTCTCAATGCTTCATCCCACTCCTTCTCTAAGAATAATTGTCTAATCTCTGCTATTTTTAACAACTTCTTACAGATAATTTGTCTCTCCACAGAGACGTTCTGATGGATGTTCAAAAAGTTATCTGCAATCAGCACCGGATTGGTCTCACTGTTGCCGTCTTCGATCAATGGCTGATCAAGCTCAGTATTACTGAGGTATTCACCGAGCAATCTGCTGATAATAGAAATGACAATTTCATACTCTTCAGCCAATTGATATAGTAACAATCCATCGTAGATTCTACCCTCCTTATCGGCAGTAATTGCAGCTTGTTCAGTGACCTTGTTCAAAAAGTCCTTATCCAATGCAATCAATGATCTTCTCTGTTCAATTTTACCTGGAACCCTGACGCCGGCAGAGTTGATCTTACCCAACAAGATTGCAAACTCTCTGGTTTCCAAGATCAATTCCTTCAAAGCCTCATGGCAAGTGTCGGTTTCCCTTGGGAACAAGCATATCAAGATCAAGTATTCTACGGCTATTCTAGGATCAGAGAACTTGAAGCTCTTGATGTATGCGCCCAACAATTTACTGAATCTTTGACCTCTTTGCTTCAACTGCTCATCGTCAGTCGCAGAGCTTTGCAGCAACTGGTAGTATGCGACTCCGATGCTCAAATGGACACCGTCAATCTCATTAATCTCTAGACTGAATTTAGAAGCATCCTCGTACAGGCCACTTAGCAAAAGTATTTGTAAGTAGTTATTGGTGAATTTCGAAGGACCATAAGACAAAATCATCTGCTGGAAGTCAGCCAATGTGTACTTCTCATGTGAAGGATCAAAGTCAGACTGCGGACCATCTTGGACCAACATGAAGTGCATCCATAGCCAATCTTCGACCGTAAGAGCAATGTTAGAGATATTTCTTCTTGACAGTTGACATCTTCCAAGGATCTTGTACACAGCATATCTGTATGGATCTCCATCGACAGATTTCTTAATATGGTTGTTGAATTCATTTTGGATCTTGGTGATTAAGGGATGTGGTAATCTCTTATCTTGCGAGCTGACATATGCCTTGAAGTATGGAACAAAAGACTGTTCAACTTTCTTAAACACGGATTGGTGCTCCAAAACAAGGTTCAAAGCCTCTTCTTCACAACCCGCTCTAAGTAAGTAAAAAATCAAGGCCCAGATTGGAATTCCGTTGACAATGAGTAAATTACCGTTGGAGTTCAGTTTTTGGTAATCAATGAAGCTCTTAACTTTGTTTACAATTGTGGGAAGGCCCTTTTCGACAACTTTAGTCCTGTAGATGTTGTCAACGAATTCAAAGAATTGTAATTGCAAATGGGTCTTGGCCTTGGAAACAATTCTGCCCTTGAAGGTCTGTGGATTGCTCGGTCTTGAAGTGGCATCGCTGAGACTGGCAATGATTTGCCAACTTTCATAAAACTGTCTAGACTTAGAATCAGAACCATTCTTAAAGATCTCAACAAATTCATGAGCGAAGTTGAAATCTTCTTCAAGCTTTGTATTGGACGATTCAGATTGTCTGTGATTATTTAATCTGTTAATGATCTTAGCATATCGTTCAAACTTGCCTCTGGTCAGATAATTCTCATTGACGTTTAACTTAGAAGTGTTATCATCCAAGAGCTTGAATGATTTACCCCAAGTAATCTGCTTTTTATCCTTGGAGGTCTTTTTACACGACTTGTCATCGGTGTGTGCCAATTGCTTATTCAAGACATTGGAAAATACCTCTTCTCTGAGCTGCCTCCAGTCGAGAGAGATATTTTGGTTAACAAAGTTATCAAAATCTCTAGCAGCGGCACTCAGGGATTGCTCAATGGCAGATATGATGTTCTCATCCTTCTTGGACCTCAAGTAGCTATCAAGATCAGCACCCTGAGGTTGAGCTTTAGCTCTACCTTCAAGCAATTTAGAGCGTTCGAGGGCCTTGATATTAGACTCAATCTTTTCAATAGAAATTTTTCCAGCAAGCATATAATGTGCCTTAGTCAAGTTATCCGGCTGGTTCTCCTCGGTGTTCCTACGTAACTTGTGGGCTCTCTTTCTAATCTCGTTGATGCCCAATTGGATGTCGCCAAGTTCTGAATCTCGAGTTGGAAGAGATGTAGCGGCCTCCAAAAGCTCGTTGAGGAGTCTCCTACCAGTGGACATGGGGACAACTTTCTCGGTCTTGATCTCCTCCTGTGTCATATGTGAATCTAACCTTCCGGTCCTTTTTCGTTCTGTTGTTGTTGTTGATCCTGACTAGAGAGATAAACAAAAATTTCCTTTACTAAGGCCGGGTAACGCAAACAGAAGAAGACAGGGCAAGTGGATTGAGAACACAATATTTCAGAGTGCTTAGGGCATTTTGACATTTTTGATAACTAAATCCTTAGTTTATCTTTGATGCTCGGATGCGTCTTATTATCTGCAATTTTTGCGATTTCTTTAGTGGTTAACATTTTTTGGCTGTTGTGAGATTCGTAGTTCCTCTGTAAGTAAACGTCCACGACAGCCAAGAGGATTATTACAGACGAAACATCAACATCGATGGCGGAGAAGCAAGAGACTGAACAGAACTTGCCAGAGTTTACTCTTTCAAACCTCTTCGGTGACGTGAAGTATGCCATTGAACATGCCATCTTTGACCCTGACTTCAATCGATTCGTCCTCCCTGCTATATGGCTCATCGAATCATTGATGGTGAAGATTATCAGAATTAGAGTACCATATACCGAGATAGACTATACCGCATATATGGAGCAGATAGCTATTATTCAGAGCGGTGAACTGGACTACGAGAACATCTATGGTGGAACTGGTCCATTGGTGTATCCAGCTGGTCATGTGATAATCTATAAGCTCATGAATTGGGTCACCAAGGGTACCTCTGATGTTGCTGCTGGTCAGCAGTTGTTCTCATGGCTCTACTTGTTGAATCTCCTATTTGTTCTTGTGATTTACTCGAATCTGAGAGCGAAGCCATGGATTGCTGTTCTTTTGATGCTCTCCAAGAGATTGCATTCGATCTACGTTCTAAGATTGTTCAATGATTGCTTCACCACCTTATTCGTGGTTCTCACTGTCTTAGCTCTGCAGTACTCTACCATTTTCAAAAGATCTCACCGTGACATTTCTAAAGTGCTCAGTAATCTTGTGGCTCCCTCGTTCTTCTCGATTGCCATCTCTATCAAGATGAATGCGCTTCTATATCTCCCTGGTTTCATCCTGACCGTGTACTTCCTAAACAACGAAATATTACTATCTTTGATTATCCCGTTCACTGTGATTCTATCTTGGCAATTCCTGATTGCGTATCAATTTCTCTTGAATGGATCAATAATTCGAGAAAGCTACTTTAAGAACGCTTTCAACTTTGGTCGGAAGTTCCTGTATAAATGGACAGTCAACTTTCGCTTCCTAGATGAAGAGTTATTTAACTCTGACTCTTTTCATAGGCTTCTCCTGGGCACACATGTTCTCCTGATCCTATTCTTTTTGTTTACCAAATGGATCCCTCAAAGTGTCACATCCAAATCAATCACAAAATTAGTCGGAGATGGATTCAGAGTTACAAAGGCCACATTGAGCCCATCACATATCATTCTTGATCCTGTTCAAGGTCCAAAATACATAATGGGTGTCCTTGCTAGCTGTAATTTGATTGGTGTCCTATGTGCTCGATCTTTGCATTATCAGTTCCTTTCTTGGTATGCTTGGTCATACCCATATCTCATTGGGTCTTGTAATACTAATATTATTGTTGGTCTTTTCGTGTGGCTAGTGCATGAGTGGTCTTGGAATGTGTATCCAAGTACTGTTAGCAGTTCATTGGTGTTATTGGGGTGTAACGTGACTGTGTTGGTCTTCTACTGGTTCAGTTCTGATGCAACTCAAGAAGACAAGAAGAAAAAGAAGAAGTAACTATTTTCGTTGTCACAACTAAATATCGTATTCATTTATCCTAAAAGGGGTGGTAAGGTGGCCACTCAGCTGTAGTCATAATTGGAGTTCGCTTCTAGCATCTGCTGAACAGTATCAATAAGTTCTCCAACATGATGAAATCGTATACCTCAACAAACTCCAGGACCTCTGGTAATTGGAAACATTGAACAAGGTCATTTATGAGAAAAGAGAAGACTTTGGAGATTCGTTCAAGCTATCCTTTTCATTATCTCATCCTATTCTTCCGCTGTGTATAGCTGAACCTTAATCCCAATACATCAATGAATATCCATCATCTCCTCCGAAAGAACTCATCAGTTTTTTCAACAATTCCTTTATAGTCGACATCCCTGATAATCCTTTGTCTTATCCAATCGCTAAGCTTACTCTCTATCCTTTCAGTCTTGTACCTTCTATCAAAGAGATATATCGTCGCATAATCGTCTTTGTGACGGATAGATCTACCAACACTCTGATTCACAGCCCTCATGCAGATGTTGTCGTAAAAGTTCCTGGTAGCTTCCATGGCCTCTTGTCTATCATTGGTCTTACTCATCACTTGATCCTCAATAAACTTCCTCTTTGATAGTATCTCACCAGAGAAGGCATTTGGGAATGGAAGGCCTACAAGCATTACGGCCCTCGCCAAGTCACCGGAGAAGTTGATACCCTCTGAGAGCTTCCCTCCAACAACAGAAAATAGTAGAGCACCTTTGCCATCTAAAATCTCATCGGAGTATTTTTCAAGAACATTTGTTGTTGTCGATTCACTAAAGATTTTCTTTACTGATTCAATCTTAGAATAAACTCCACATTTTCTCCAATGGTCCATAATCTGTTCAAGGTATTTATAACTAGGTAAGAATATAACAACACCTCCTGGAATCTTATTAACCAGACCAAATATGGACTCTCCAAGATCAGTGATCATATTCAGATCATTCCTCTTGTCAAATGAAAAGTCAAAGTCTGTTCCATATTTATCAATGACAAACACATCAAGATTCTCCTTTGGAATGACATGTCCACAAGTGAACTTCTTGACTTTGCTCTCTTCCAGATATGGAAAGAGATAGTTATAGTAGTCTTCCGTAGGCTCCATTGTTCCACCCGCCAGGATGACACATTTTGCATCATCAACTATGTCTCTGAATACCTCGGAAGGGTCCAAAAGCATGTAGTTTAAAGAAACCAATGTGGATTTAACATCAAAGAAGAATTTTCCTTCCTTTGAAGGATTAGATATGGATTTCAGGAAGTCAACGACTTTGAACAGGATTGGTGTCTGGTGCCTATCGTTTTTCTCCATATATGATTCAACTTTGTAAGCAATCTTAGAAATAGTCAAGTATTTGTCCAACTTGTGGAGATTTAGCAAATCTCCAGTGGTTCCATGAAGCATCTGGATCAGATCAATCGGTTTTCCTGGAGTGATTTTCTCGAGACCTCCCACGTACTTCAAGATAATATTTATGATCTTAAGCAGTTTCATGAGATTAACACGATTGCCGCTATTCATACGACGTGTAAATTTGGTGAGATATTTCTTCAAGGAATCTCTACATAGTTCAAACTCCTGCACTGTCACTGTAACAGAATGTATCGAAGTGATAGTATCCAATAAGTTATGGGCTTCATCTATGACAACAATGGAGCCTTTTAGTGATATTCCCAAGGAGTCTCTTGATTTCTTGGATAATAGTAGTTGATAAGGAAGAGTTATCACCTCGGAATAGCCAATGCCTCTCCTCACGGAGTAATAAGGACAGACACGAAGGCTCTCTCCAAGCTTCGAGAGGTCTTCAATGTCTCTTATTTCTGCGAATGCAGAATCCCTAAAGTCTATGGTACGTCGCTGCATATTATCATCTTTAATTGCTGGATAAAACTCACATTTGGTCGTGGATTCTGGTTTCTGTAGCTCCAGGCACGCCTCATTCATCAACATCGCATCACCAATCTTGGAAACTTTCTCATGTATACATAATTGCTTTCTCGAACCAAGTGGCAAATACTTAAGATGCTCTTTACTTTCAATGTATGATGAAGGGAAATCTGGAAGCCTCAGCTGCGAAGAGAACTGGTTCAACTGAGAATGAGTTCTGGATGAGAAAAATATTTTGATACTTTGGTCAAGGATATTTGTATCTTCTTTCAAATCGACATCGAGTTTACTCATCAACCTCTTGATCTCTTGTCCAAGGTCAGTGTTTCTATCCTTCATTTTGAGCTGTTCAACTTCATCATCTGTCTGGTAATCGTCAGGTAAGAACTGCTGATCTTCATCAGCGATCTCGACCTCAACCTTCTTGAACCTCTTTACTTTAGGATCTCTTGCATTCTCTAACTTCCTGACCATATGTCTTTTAGCTATATCGTCTAGATGCTTCTCATATTCTATGGCCGCATGAGTTTTCTTCGACTTCACAATTTTTGAGTACGACTCTTTCACCCATGAAGGCTCATCGTCGCTTTCATCTTCTTCAGTTAGACATTTATCACCATTAGCCTTCACCTCTCTTAGCCATGTAATAGTTGAGCATATCAAAGATAGAGTCTTTCCAGTACCCGTAGGGCTCTCAAACAGACCTACTTTATAACCATTGGAAATCAGATCATACACCGACTCCATGAAGTCCATCTGGATCTTGTACGGCGAGTACGGGTGGTAGTACTTTACTCTTTTAATATCCTGGGTCATGCTTTCTCATACGGTTCGCCCTTCCACGCGCGGGTAGTACGTTCTGTTGTTGGGATGATCAATGATACCTCAAGAAGCCCCTCACTCGAACTTTTCGCGTCGCGTCCACCCCTAAAAACGCTGTTCTAAACGACCCGCATTTTTTGTGTCAAAATTTATTAGTTTTTTTTTTTGCCACAAACACATGTTGAATTGGACATTATATATTGGGCACCAGCTGCGAGACAAAAATGGAGCTATCAAAAAGTCTTATTTTTCCCTTTAGTCTGGTTTTGAGACTTAGTAAAAAGAAGAACCCATTACACGTTGAGCAATGGCAGTTCTGTTGGGCAGCATGGCCATACTGTCGGCCATCAGTCTTTGGGCAGGTACACAGATGAGGGAATATAATTTTCGTCGTCAGACCAAAGTGGACCAGACAATACCATTACAGGGTAAAGTCAACGAAATTATCTTCCACGCTGACTCGTTCCATACAATGCACGTCTCAAGTGTTACGGGAAAGAAATTGTATAAGCTTCAAAGATCTGGCGATAAATGGCACATCCAAGGTCCAAATAAGAGATTGTTGGCCACGGTAAAGAATAAATGGTTTGAGAAGTACATCGTCTTGAGTAACAATCAATATGGTGTCATTTCTACTTCGCCGTTGAACACAACTCCTTCTGTTATCAAGTTGCAAAGAGAGCTTTTCGGTTGTGCCGATAGCCGTGATCAAAGGAAGTTCACATTTGGGTCAAATGCAGAGTTGATTTGGTGTGGGTTAAACCATTTTGAGGTGGTGACTGCACCAGTAGGCCAATTACAAGTCGAAGAGGTACACCAACGTGTCGCATGGGTATCATCAAAGTGCAAGGACAAATACACCATTATGTTCCAATATGATTCGATTAACTTGGAGATCTTGGTGTCCACTTTCTTATTGGCCTTATTGGCAAAGGGCAAGACACTTAACAGACCAAAGATTGGAGTTGCTGGTACCATCGACATGGTTTAACCTTACACATCATTAGGAGAGAGCATCTTGTGCAGTAGAATTCAAGTAACTTCTGGATATTGTAGCTGAGATCAGTCTTTTGGCGTTGCTCTACCATGCTATCTTAGCCATACATTCCAATCACTGGTAGAGAGCTGATCTCGAAAAGTACTCATTGTGGTGGAGAGGGATAGAAAAGAAAGTTACAACACCTTTTTGACCGTGTCGTTATTTACACCTCTGGTCATTTATGGTTCCAATATTTAAACCATAGAAGATTTGAATAGATATACGTTCTGTTTCAGGCTAAAAACCCAGAATGGGTGAAAGGGATAAAAGAAACGAACCAAATGAATCATTTTATAGTATAGCGGCAACCACTGTAGATACAAACATCAGAGTTTTCCAAGATATCCTTTGTGATCGGGCCATACTCATTCAAGGAATCTCTAGCGATATCCAAGATTCTTTTCTCTGTAGCTGGATCCACTTTGACAAATGGACTTAGGATAGGTAAGAATGTAATCGCACATCTGGGCCAGATGTGATCAGTAGATGAGACAAGCGTATTAGCGTCCTGATCATTGCCAAAATTGAAAGTCTCTGAAAAGGAATTTCCGTTGATCACAACATCTTTTACTTCACGATTCACGTTTAATCCAGAGAATAATCGCATACTAGTAATCACAGCTTGATCAATCTTATTTGTGATTGAAATGTTGTTCTTGTCGATATAAGATACAATCAAAGAGGCGTATTTCTTGCGGATTTCGTGATTGATATCCCTGAAAATCAAGTTTTTGGAGGCCAACTGCGATAGCTCAGAGTTCCTATACACTGAATTTTGCAGATACGTCTTGAAGTCAACTTCGAAATCTATAGTTTCCTCTTTTTGCTTAACTTGGTTGATATGTCCTGTGAATAAAAACTCATGATAGTTTGCCAATGATGAACCTTTGCCCTCGAAATTGTTGTGCAGTGGGATGAAAATAATTTTATATAGCCTGTCTGAAGCGATAATATATTTGTATGTGGCGTCCTGCTGTAACTCGTATATCGTAGCTAGAACATTTCCATCTTGGTTTAGAGTAGAGCCAAATTTGTGTAGAGAGACACTCTTGGTGTTGAAATCGTTGTATTTCCGTGTCCACGATTGCAATCTCTTGAAGAACACAGGAGAGATGACGTCATCTGGGACAATTGAGAATAAGGAGTCAACTTTAACTGAACCTGTCTCTGATATAAGTAAGAGATCGTCCCCAGATGGGACGATTTGGGTGTATGTTAACAAGCCAGTATTCAAGGTGATAGGATCAATTTTTCTGAAGAACTCCAGTTTTGTAACTTTGGAGCAAGTAGTGTAGTATACCATATCAGCCTGTGGATATAAGTCATATATCATAAATCTATCACCAGTTTTGAGTCTTTGTACTTCTGATTGTTTCACCTTGAGGATCTCATTCGAGGAAGATACGGCAAAGATGAGGCTCCCAAGAGTCTTCAACATCACAACTGGAGAGTCACACACTTTTATAACTTCAATATCCTTTCCGCTGTTCAGGTCGAAGATCCGTAAATCACCTGAATGTGTGCCTTGTATCAAGAATAAGTTGTTATTGTGCTCTATCCACTCAAAACAATGTACCCTATATTGATTGAACTCATTCTGTGTCGTGAATTTCTCAATAGTGTTCAGCTGGGCGAAAATTTCACCGTCCTTGAGAATCACAAGACTCAATTGACTAGTCAATACAGCTAAATAGCTCTCATTGTTGATCAATGGAGACCATTTCAAGGCTACGGCATAGTCTTCCAATGTGGTGAGAAAAGTTGATGAACATTCATCCGCAAGTTGTTGTGCAAAGAAATTATTCGAAGGCAGAGTATTCACAGCTAGTTTCTTGACTTCAAACAGAGGGTCAGCAGTCTTCACTTCTCTTCTTGTATAATTTGGGGTGAGGAATGTCAATTCAGTCATGCTGTTTACCACCAGAGTTCCATCAGGGGACCAATGAATGGAGTTCTGGAGGTCATTGAGCTCTAGGCGGGTGAGCTTGAGTTCAGGTAGCTTCATTTGAAGGCAATCAGGCTAAACGTAACAGTAAATCACCAACAATAACCTCAACTTTGGGATCCCAGCACCAACAGGGGAGTGATCCCACGCGCCAAAAAGATACGCGGTTTCGATTCTGTTGAATGGCAAGATATTTCGGGTGCGGAAAATTACTGTATTCGGACATCGATGGCATACCGCCAACTGGGGGTATTAATCAGTTGAATTGTTTGACTTTCTTTGGCTCAGCAGAGAATTGAGTGCTGAGTTTGATAAACGGATCCATAGACAACCCATCTAACTGACTGAAAAGGCATACAACAGATACGAAGGCCATGCTAACAGAGATCCCTTCTGAAATCTTCCTCCAGATGACGGACCATCTCACACCATCTGATATCAAAACGCTTAGTTCCATGGAGGAGCTTGCACATATATTCCACTATATCCATGATACTGACTTCAACAGGAATGATTCAACTGCATACTTTCATCCACATTCATCAGTCCAGCGTGATTTATTGTTCAAGGAGATCCCTCCAGATACATCGAGGTACTACCTGGTAGAGGTCAAAGGTGCACAATCCTTTGTTATCGCTGAAGATAAGACCAAGTATACGAGACGCACAATATGTATGACGAATAATCTGGATGAGATGTCATTGAATTTCAAGTCTGTGAGGATGAATTCAGATTCAAGGCAGAAATATGTGTTTATCAACTTCCCGACTGTGGCATTGCTCAATGAGCCTATGTTTGATCCTAAGTCTATTGAGATATACAACACTAAGATTTTGAACTTCGCGTTTATCAAATCATCTGATCTCACTGTTGAGCTAAAGGCCACTGGATTGAAGGAACTGTTGTTATCGAGTGCTGGATCCTTCATCAGTAACATTGATTTGAGCTCTACTCCAAGCGACAAGCTGACCATCTTTTTACAAGATGTGGAAGCAAGGGACCTGATTGCAAATGCACCAAGTGAAGTTATACTATTTCAAGTGGATGAAATGCACATCTTGGAGTTTCGGAATGCTGCAAAAGTAACAATAAAAACAGAGAAAGAATGTATGATAGATTCATTAATAACACCAAATTGTGAGACATTATTTGTCTATTTTAGCGACATAAAGCCGCAGATAAAGTCCATCTATGTGCCAAACTTGAAAGTATTAAAGCTCGAGGATATGTGCATGCGTAATGATGCCTCATATGAGGATGAACAGCATGACTTGTTGGCTAATCCAATGCTCTATGAAAATATCGAAAAGTGTAAAGTCTCTACTTGGCTCGATGGTCGAAGGGTTCTACAACATTTAACTCAGGCTCGGAAGCTAAAGCACTTGCAGATTGCTGTTAATCAGGTCTTGGATTCTGAATTCACGAAATCGTTATCATTCCCAAATTTGAAAACATTGGATATCCTGGGCCTCGGTGGTGAGATCATACCAGAGTTTCATATTCCTTCATTAAAAGATCTAGTGGTAACGTGTAATGCAATGGCCGTAATACAACCAGTTGAGTTTCATTTAAATGAACAATATCCAAATGTGGAGAGAATCGCCATGGATAGCTGTGGACTGCCCACTATACAGACCATTTTTGGTAACTCTAGGTTTGAGCAGTTGAAGAGCTTAACCTTGTTGTATTTGACACTCAGCGGGACACGGAACATCCTCGATCTCAATAATGCCATATTTCCCAAATTGAAGAGTTTACGACTGGATTTACATATCGATATTGACCTTTCCGTTAAGTTTGAGAATGTTGATGCACCACACCTGGAGGAATTGGTATGTAAGTTAAATCATGAAGATATCTTTCCGGACGGGACTGAGTTCCAACCTCAGTCTATTGAGATCACTGGGTATCCAAAACTCAATTCTTTTATCATCTCTGGTGTCATGGGCATCTACATCAAAGAATGTCCTAGGTTACAACATGTGTATCATGGTGGCATCCATGATTTGGAAATTTTAGACTGTGATCCTTCAGTCGATAAATTGAAGGCGCTGGTCTATAGGGGCTCTAGTGACATTATTCCTATCCGGAGCGTGCATGATTATTCCAACATCGAGACAAGTGTAATCGATTCAGATATCCACCCGATGGAGAGTGTGTTTACACAACTACATAATATAGTAGAACTCTTGGATGAATAGCTACGTCAGGGCTTTAAATAGTAATTAACTAAATAGGTTCAACGAAGGAAAATGTACCAAATTAAGAACACGATGAATAGTCCCACACCAACAATTGGAGCATATTGTTTTATGAGGAGGTCGATGTTGATCTTTCTTGCAGCCTTTCTGTACTTGTTAGATTCCAGTCTTACAGAACTTGACAAATCGCTCATCTTATCCAAGCTATCGCCTCTGTATAGAAGATCCTCGATGTTTTTATGTAACACAGATTTGACATCCTCAAGTTCGTTGTTTAGTTTGTCCAAGTTAGATTGTGCTCTTTCGTCTTGGTACAATTTCTTGGTCTTTTGCATATAATTATCAAAACTGACGAACGCATAAGGTCTGGTATCCTGTCTTAGTGCATCATTACCATGGGACTGGAAGAATTCTCTTGAAATCTCCAATAAGTATGAGAAGGCCAATTTACGCGGATAAGAATGGTCACAAATCACGAAATAGATAATGCTATCTTGCATCAAGTAGTGGATCTGGTAACCATTTGACTCAATGGAGGCACGGTTCTCAGAGTTCGGTGTAATGCGAGTCATGAGGAACTTGACTTTCTTCTTCTGTTCCAGTAGCTGTGGATCGTTATCTTCATCGACTGAGCCTGATAATGGCACTCCTTGTGTCAGCGTTAGTATCCGAGTTCATACCACTAAATAATATCCGCTCAATACACACCGTCATTCCTGTAGATCAATGTTGATTTAATCATCTTTATCACTATTCCTCTAATTTTTTATTCGGTATTTTATTGAAATGCTGGCACCAAAGATGAACGCAGTGTAACAAATAAGAAAACTTCCGGGAGAAACTGACCGGAAATAAAAAAAAACCTGCCACCGGAATAATCTCTTGTTTACTTTTCGAATAGATGACCAAGATGACTTTTTCGTAGAGAATCGTAGATTCACCCATGTGGGAACTATACTGCCTTGTGTTGCTCACGTATACTTTACTTATTGTGCGGGTGTGCTACGTCCTACCCTGCTTGAACTCGAGCATACGGTCTAGTGGGAAAGCAATAAATGAGAAGAGTCTCATGGTCCTACTAGGATCCGGTGGTCACACTGGTGAGATGATACGTATCTTATCTACCATCCACTCCCTTAACCAGTTCAAACATATTACTTTCGTTTGGTCCATCGGAGATATATCCTCCTATGAACTGTTGAAAAAATTCATTGATTCCTCGGGCTTGACAAATTATTCATTCATGGAACTGCCAAGGGCCAGAACAGTAGGGGAAGGGTTCACATCATCCGTTGTATCCACCCTGAAATCCATCTTACACTCCTTTACGTTGTTGCCACTAATTGAGTATCCACCAGATATTTTGATGTTGAATGGACCCGGGACTTCTGTCCCTCTGGTGCTGTTCTACTCGCTGTCCAACCTCAAACGCACCCATCAAACAAAGATGGTGTATATCGAGTCGCTGGCCCGTGTCAGCAAGTTGAGTATGAGTGGCTTGCTGTGCCGTCCACTTGTGCATAGGTTTGTTGTCCAATGGAAAGGACTGGCGAAAAAGACCAACAGCGAGTACTACGGCATCCTTGTTTGACCTTTTCCATCTATAGTCTGTGTTGGTTGCACTATAACATCTTCCTCGCTGAGAGATCCCCTCTGCGCACCTTTCCCTTCGCCAAATTCGGTATGCGCCGCATTCTCGGTAACAATTTCTGGTGATGCTTCTCAATAGGGAAAGCGACACTTTTTGATGCCAATTGTCATATATAAGGAGCACAACAACGGCACTCTGTTTCTTCTTTTTCTTTCATTCGATACAATAATCCTGCTGACTGTTATATTCCACAACAATGTCCACCACCGTAACTGCAACTACACCAACACTTCACCTGAAAGAAGCTGTCCGCGGTGTTCAGAACATAGTCCAGGGACAGTACGAATACCGTCATAAAAAACCTGTCTTCACTGATAAGTACAAAGAACGTGAATGGGTGTTACAACACCTGGCCGGTGCGTTTAGAGTTTTTGGTCGTAAGGGGTATACGGAGGGTTCAGCTGGTCATATCTCTGTTAGAGACCCTGTTGATCCAGAAACTTTTTGGATTAACCCATTGGGGAGACACTTCAGTTTAATGAGGGTGTCTGATTTGGTGCATGTGGACAAGGAGGGTAATGTGATAGGCGGTAACTTGGCGGCTGTGAACGCAGCTGGTTTCAAGATCCATAGTGAATTGCATAAGGCTAGACCCGATGTTCATGCCGCCTGTCATACTCATTCTACTTGGGGTAAGGCCTATTCCACATTTGGAAAACCACTAGAGATGTTGAACCAAGATGTCTGTATCTTCTACAACGCACATTCTATCTATGAGAACTTTGGCGGTGTTGTGCTTGAAAAGGAAGAAGGTATCAGATTAGCGAAGGCTCTTGGTAAAGGTAAGGCTATTATCCTTCAGAACCATGGTTTACTTACTGTAGGTGAAACCGTGGATGAGGCTGCCTATTTGTTCACCCTTATGGAAAAGTCTTGTGAAGTCCAGATGATTGCTGACTCGATCGATCCAAAGTATCCAAAGGTGTTAGTCGGCGATAAAGAAGCCGCCTATACTTATCATATGACCTCAGACCCAGAGAGTCTTTATGCTGATTTCCAACCGGATTTGGAATATGAAATTGAAATTTCTGATGGTTCTTGGTTAAAGTGATGTTTTAACATTATTCATTATGTGCATTATCTGAATTGACCCTTTTCGCAGTTGGTGATGTAGGTTTTTGTGTCATAGCTCTCCACCGGCAGAAAAACATTGATACATCAACATAACTTACCAAGCACCAAATCATTTACCTGACCCAAAGCTGACCTAATTTGCACCGCTATTGAATGCACTTCCTTGACTTACCGCTCAATATCCATGAGAACATCGCTCACATCCTCTTTTCGAACCATACTGATATGACTCCATACGTCTTGACATGCTCCACTCTATACCACTATTTATCCCCCTTGTTATACCATACCAAGGTTATCTGTCTTAGAGAGTACAAGAGGAAAGGCAATCATGAGCTATTTAAGCTCATTGATGAGAAGTATTGTGGGATGCTTCACGTTTTAAGCGCTGAGTCTATCAGAAGTTATGGGGGGTTCTCGAGCCAAATTCCAGTAATCTTGCCGCGTTGTAAACGATTGCTCAGTTTGCGGTTGAAGTTGGATTCCATTAAGATGTTGGTTGGTTGTATAAATCTGTTGCCCTTACAGCTTCAACACTTGGATGTCTTTTATTTAAACAAGAAGAAGAGTGATGTTTCTGACATTCAGATCGATGTGAAAGCAGGGCATGTCTTAAAAACGCTGAGCTTTTCATGTGATGGACCAATTTTCAAGAGTTTGCATCCTGAATTGAACCCATCATGGCGATGGTCTTCTACTATTCCTTACGATGAATCGAGAAGGTCATTGGAGTCTCATAAAAATCAGGATATTTATCATAGGATGAAGGCTCGCTCACGCAAAGCTCAGATGAACTATGTGATCATCAGGTTGTTACGGGGTATCATACAATCCTCATGTGAAACCATGAAACATTTGAAATTGAAGAGTATTGATATATCATTGTTATTGGTGCCATCAATCCAGTTCGCAAACCTAGAAATTTTGGAATTTGATTCATTCTCCATGTCTAACTTGCACAAGTTATCTATCCCATCGAAAAAGAAATTGAATGGGACAAAGATCCCAATTTTCATCATGGTGGATTCCATGGGGCATAGTGTCTATTGCACAGATGTCATGGAAAGGGTTGGATTCATTTGGAACAGATTGGATGTTGAAGAGTTTTTACAGATTTATCCTAAAGTGTAGTATTTCGGTTAATTGTCATCGTCAATTTTCTTCTTCTTCGACCTCTGTAGCAGTCTTAACTCATCCATGTTGTAACCTTGAATTTTGACACTTGTAGTTATACCATCATCAAAATGTCTTTTCCTCTTATTCTGGATCGTATTCAAGATACCGTCATGAGATTTGGACGGATCAAACAGGATATTGATTCCATTCGAATCACCGTATGCGATCTGATTCGTTTTATCATTCCAATCTACAGAGGTGATTGGACTTGACGATGAGATGGCTTCAATGGTCATGAGGTCAGATTTATCTAAGATTTGAAGAACTGAACCCTTGCCTGTTGGCGTAGTGACCAGTATGCTATGGTCATTGAATAGCATAGGGGACTTCTGGTAGTGAGGTATCCCTAATCTCTGTATCATTGGCCGTGATAAATTCCTCTTATCGTACAATCTCAATGCATCTCTTGATCTTATGAGTATTGTGCCACCATGGTGAGTAATGTCCACTATACCTTCATGTATTGCATCAATAGGTCTTTTCAGTTTCTTGTAATCCCATATCTTCAATCCGGTATCGTCAACTGTTAGGACGGTGTCATCCATTTTGGTAACCTTAGAGACCTTCACCTTCTTACCCATTTGCTTTATAGATAGAACAGAGTCTTGTTTGCCTTTGTTTATATCCCAAAGACGAATCGTCGAGTCCAAACTTGACGTTATAACCTTTTCGTGGATCTCGCCATCTGTAATCGAGTCGGTATGTCCCTTAGTGTTCATAACATCGTATAGATACCTGTCACCTGAAGGAAACTCCTTTGTGACGGTACCATTAAGCTCCAGCAGTTCAAATTTGGAGTCAGTTGTCAAAGGAAGGATCAAGGCGTTGACATCCAAGGTATGTATTGTATGATGGTAATGGTTTGACATCGGTTCAAGGGAATTTAGGGCAATTTTTGGGAAGTCATAGATGTCCAGTCTGCTCTCTATGGTTCCAGATAAAAGGGAATCACCAGAGGCAGTATACTTCAAACAGCTTATGCCCTTCGACGGGAGGCAGAACTGGTGGGTTGTTGGCAATTCAGTGTCATTTTCCGAAGCGCTGTCGCTATCAATATCATGATCCACCGAGTCGACTGATCTCTTGTACTTGTCGTAGTCCATTTGATGTTCTGCTGCTTCGGTTTCGTTTCAAGTTCTCAAGGTTGTCAGAAATGAGACAATCAATCTTCAATTTTAACCCAGGCTCTCACCAATATCATTGAAAAATACTAAGACAACAATGGAATACTCTGATAAAGCCCGCACGGGCCGAGCCACACAAGTTTACTCCACTACCGGTGCTCGTATGGTTGCTGGCTGCCTGTGCTTCTCCCCAAGCAAGGACCAACTGCTCCTAATCTCATCGTCAGGAACGCCGAATAAATGGGTCATCCCGAAGGGAGGAGTGGAAAATGATGAGTCAATTGAGTTGAGTGCCCTGAGAGAGACGTGGGAGGAAGCTGGTGTAAAGGGGCGTATTATCAACACACTCCCTGTGATTGAAGACATGAGACCACCAAGGCATTGGAATAAAAAGCTCGAACAGGATTGCCATGGTATTATCAAACATCCGCCAAGGACCGAGTATCATCTCTTTGAACTTGTTGTAAGTGATATATGCGATGAGTACCCTGAAAAGAATAGACAGAGGAAATGGTGTGAGTATGATGAAGCCATCAGGGAATTAGCTCATAGGAAAGAGTTACAGAGGGCCGTAGAGGCGTCCAGCATGAAGAGATAGTTCTGTATACGTTACATTATGATGACTATTTAAATAAACCACTCACCAGGTCCATCATGTTGACCGGTTTCTGTACTTTTAACCCGAAGTATAATTCACCCAAGTAATCCAATGCATCTTTATATTCCTTTAGATCATTGTCATAATGACCAATTAATGATCGATAGAGCTTTGAATCACCCTTTGTGATGGTCTTGATCAGAAGCTGGGTGAAGTTCAGCAATGGGATATCGAACAGTTTGATCTGATATTCCGACTCATTCAATTGCTCATAGGGATATTGTTTGACGTCGACGAATTTGGACAGTAATTCATTCAATGAATGGTTGGCAGATTTGATGTTCTGTACAAACAGGTAGTTTAGTACAATTCTCAAGATATATTTGTCAATGTTATTTGCATCATCGTGGAGATACCATTCCCAGATATGACTGATATACTGCTCCATCGATGAGCTGTTACCCAATATGAAATGTCTCTCGCTGTCGTACGGATGAGCGTCCATGAGTTTCACGCCAATGACATGGTGTAGATCCGCGTCACCCCAAGGCAGATTACCATGCTTTACAGACCAATTAATGGCTTCTGTGGCCACCTGCTTCAGTGAAGGCTCTTGAGAATCAAAAAGGCTTAACAGAGTGATCAACTTGTCCTTGGAGTCGTTAGTCACCGGTGTGTCGGACTCTTCAAACACCTGGATCAGATAACTTGTCAAGTCAGAACCCATGGACTGTTCTCCTTGATGGAACAACAGTTCAGCGCCTTTGTACAACAATTCAATGGCATCCCTATATGTCTTTGCTCGGACGTGTCTGTTCACGATGGTTCTTAGGGTCTGGTGAGCCTCGTAGTACTCATTCTGGGCAAGTTTCTGTTGGAAGCGCTGGAGTGTCTTATCCAACTTGGACATTATGGGTGTCGAAAGTCTTATTGGTTCTCTGAGAAGTTGTGGAAGTTCTTTGTTCTTCATGCCTTGCTTGAAATGTCCAATGTTCTCATTCGCGGAGTGGGGGCATAGGAGCGAACAATGCGAACTTCTCCAACAAGGAACTTGAACAACCGGCAGACAAAAAGCTGATCAACACACAATAATGACTGTACAGATCATCGACGCGGATAAGCAATTCCAGTGAGTATGACATTTCAGCCTTTAGCTCACCGATTAACACTCTCCTCAGGACAGCCAATGTCAACGGGTTCATCCAGGGAATACCAGCAGCTGGGCTCAACTACCACGTCATTTCAGTGTTTGGGTCGCAGTCCACTGGGAAGTCCACTCTCCTCAATGCCTTGTTCCATACAAAATTTGACACTATGGACGAGGTGAAGAGACAGCAGACTACACGAGGGATATGGCTTGGGTATACCAAAGATGTTTGTCATTCCGGTGTTTCGGAAGATACTGAAACTAATGCTTCCATCCTCATCATGGACGTCGAAGGCTCTGATGGCCGTGAGCGTGGTGAAGATCAGGACTTTGAGCGGAAAGCTGCTCTCTTTGCTCTCGCAACGAGTGAAGTCCTGATCATCAACATATGGGAACACCAAGTCGGCCTATACCAAGGTGCGAATATGGCTCTGTTGAAAACCGTCTTTGAAGTAAACCTCACACTTTTTGGCAATAAGAGCCATAAAACCCTCTTGCTCTTTGTTATCAGAGACCATGTTGGTACACCTTTGGAGAATCTATCCAATACATTGACAGAAGATTTGAGCAAAATGTGGAATGAAATCTCCAAGCCTGCGTCTGTTTCATTAGATGTTAAATTGTCCGATTACTTTGACTTGGAATTCGTGGGGCTAAGTCATAAGCTACTCCAACCCGATAAATTCGTCCAAGATGTCAAATCTTTAGGGGATCGTTTCTTGTCCCCAAATGACATATTCCAGTGCGATTACAAGCAACAGTTACCAATGGATGGATGGGCTATATATGCTCAGAACTGCTGGGATCAGATTACTTCTAACAAGGACCTTGACTTACCAACTCAGCAGATCCTGGTGGCAAGGTTCAGGTGTGATGAGATTGTTAAAGAAGCCATGGATTCATTTGATGAGTTGTATGATAAACTGGATTGTTCTAATGGCATGGCTTTGAGTAAGGGGTTTCAGACAATTCTTGAAGGTGCGCTAGGTTTATATGACTCCCAAGCAAGTCATTATAACAAAACAGTATATGAATCCAAGAGAACAGCGTTAACAGACTCCATCAATCAGAAGTTTATATACAAATTCAAAGATTATGTGAAGCAGTTGAAGAGGAATGTGATCAATACGTTTAAGGGGGAGATTCAAGGTGAAAGCCCATTCTTGGAGAGAAGCACTCAGGCAAAGGAGAATGCGTTGGATAAATTCAACCAAGAATTAAGCTTTTTCGTTGACCCAGTTTTTGGATATGAGGAAGATGCAAAGGAATTGGAAACTTCTTTGGATGAAGAGATTGATAAGTCAAGAACTATTGAGATACAGTCATTGACCACCAGAATCACAAAGAAGATGATGCCATCATTGAAAAGCAGTATTATTCATTCATTTCAAGCACCAGATCAAGAGATGTGGGATAGGATCCTGGACCACTTCAATCAATCTTTGGAATTGAGCTTAGAACCATACGTTGTCACAGATGGATATGATTTTAAACTTGGTTGCTCAAATGAGCAGAACCAAGAAGTTACCCGAGATATTAAGAAGGAAGCATGGATATCCTTAGATCAATTCATCCATGAATACCTCAGGGAAGATAGCGTGGTATCTATCCTAAGAAGGCAGTTTGAGGACCTGTTCACTTATGATCTGAATAGTGTCCCGCGTATATGGAAGACCGAAGTAGAAATCTCCACCATATACAAAGATACCATTGAGCAGGTACTAAAATCTATCCCATTGCTATCCCTGGCAAAATTATCCAACGATTCAGAGATCATACCAGACGTTGAGATCGATGATGATGGACATAGATTCGCACATATTTTTGATTCAACACAACAGCTCAAAATTAAGAAGGATTTCCTAAGACATGCTGAAACTGCATACCGTGATGCAAATAGATCAATTGTCACCAATGTGGCAAAGATACCTCCGTTCATCTATGTCTTGCTGTTGGTTTTGGGATGGAACGAATTCATGGCCATTTTGAAAAACCCACTATACTTGATTTTGACCATCCTTATAGGTACTGGTCTGTTCTTTGTGCATACGTTGAATTTATGGGGGCCATTGGATTTGGCTTTCCAGGCTGTCTTGAAGCAAGCTAAGGACCATTTGGCGTCAGTGTTGTTGGATGACAGACAAGGTGCGCCACCTATGGGGATTGAAATGGAGGATCTCTCTAAGAAGAAGGAAAAATGATGTACTTTTATGATATGGCCTTCTTGTGTTGGCCTTCTCACTTTACTGGCAATGGTCACCATGTAGACATTAGAATTTTCTTTGCCTTCCAACTGTGGAATATTTTTACCACAGAAGTAAATGATCAATACCATGAATTGCATGAAATGGTACAAAGAGCAATCGTTCAGTTCATAGCTATTGGGAAGCCTGGGGTGCATTCAAAGTGCAGTATATTGTGATTTACCCTAAATCAGTAACTACCTTTTCCCGGTGGGACAGCACCGAAGACGAACAGCTAAGGATATTCAAGAGAGAACGTTATCAAAGTTTGTGGAAACAGAGAGGTGATGCGGGCGTTAGACGACAGAGGTGAAAACAGAATCAAAGGTTAATGTTACGAAAAATAAACCGGTACTCCCACGAAACCTCCCTTCTGGTCCTGCAATGGTATTCGAGATGAAAGTTGTGTCAAACCTTCAATCCCGATTGAATCGGGAAAACTTCCAAATTGTTTCAACGACCAGCCAGCCATTCAACACATATGGAAATCAAAACAGACCAGCGTCTTTTCTGATTTTTGATTTCCCCAGTTCGAGATCAGCCAGCCATAATATTGCCAGCACCCACCACTTTTTTTGTTCGATATCTCTTCGTCCCAGCCATTCAAACCAGCTCAGTAGACAGAAATCAAGAAACGCAAAGCATAATGATGACATTACCACGCAAATGGAGTGTGCTCCAACTAGACCACGAGCAGTATTTCTTTGGCGTCAATTACTCTACAGATACGTACCATTACAGCATATATCTCAGCGATTTCCAATATGTCTGGCTGGGTGATGTTGATAAGGACATGATGAGCTCTAAGGCTAGTCAATATGGATATGATTTGGATTCATTGGATTCGGTGTATAACAGATTAGTCGTATCATTTGAGAATAACTTCAATGGTGAGGATGCAGATACGAAAATTTCGTTGGAACAGTTGAAATTGGATAGAGGGTGCCCTCTAGAACTGAAGATCCGCTTGACGAAAAGTTACGAAGATTTACAATTCGAATGGTGTTTTGACCTTAACGTCCTACGTGATTCAAGTGCAATCGCCATTTTGAAGAACATCATGCTTTATCAGTCGACTATCATCATGGCGCTAAATGAGTATCGGACAGATCTTATAAGGCTAATCCAACAAAAGGATTCTGGCATACGCTATTTGACTGAGATCATTAACAGTATGCATGGACAGGAATTGATACACAAATGGGCCCCAGATAATTCTATGAATAAAAGGACTATCATGATGTTTGATCCTGTGGAATTTGATTCGTTATGGAAGGAGAAAAGATTGGTCAAGTTTCAAGATGAATGTATTTGGGATGTCTTGGACGCGAATTACAACAATGATACTTGGTCATATGGTTATACTTTCAAAGCTTTTAGAGATGGCCAGAAAAAGAGATTAATCGAAGATCAGAAGGACGTGGATTCGAAGAGAAGAAGAATCACAAATGTTGAGAATTTATCACAAGGTTTGAAAGATTATGATCTGAAGAAAGATGATACGAATACAGAGAATACTACAAGAAATCGGAAGGAAGCACCAAAAATATATACTTCCCCGATGAGACAGCGATCTCCCAATGGAAAAAGATCTCCGATCCGGCAACATTCTCCAGTTAGGCAAAAGCTATCACCGACCAAACAAGACCCTCCAGTCTTGAATCCAGATACGCCAAAAGTGAAATGCGAGACTCTAGAACTCAATCCAGAGATAAAAAAGTCATCTACAAAACCACGTCAAACGTTTGGTGGTTCTCGCAAGAGAACAATTTCGCAGAAGAGCTATTCTCCTATAAAAGCTGCAAAGCATTTCCATTCTCCAAACCAATGAAAAACAGAGCATTACCATGTTGATTGACTGATTGTTTCCCATCTTTTGATGATCTGTTCCAGTGCTGAGTTTTGCCTATCGTTTCTCTTCAGGTACAAGCTTCGTAACACTTCACTCCAATACTTTACGAATTCTATTAGGTCCAGACGATTCGTCGGTACTCCAACATGCTGTGGCTGTCTCTTACCATGAGTCTTGAACGGTTTGAACACACCTCGTTGAAAATATTCTGTGAATACAGAAACCCAGTACTTTATTAGGACATTCGATGCGTCACTGAGAGTGAGGACTTTGGATTTGTGGTATCCAAGGAGTTCCAAATCGTCTTCGTATTCGGCATACATGCAAGAATCAAGGGCTTCTAAGACAACTTTTAGTACTTCTGAATAGATTATTTGGGAAGCTTCCTGGTATGGAATACTTCCATGTAATTCAGGTTGCTCCGTTGGCCTCAATGGGTCTTCTTCCATAATATCGTCATGATTTAGATTGTGTTGTCCGCCATTCTCCTCGAATGACTTCCTTGCAATCAGGTCAGCAGTCATTCCCTTCCTATATGACACCGTCAACATATCATGTGCCAATGCTTTCATACATAGATTCTTATCATTGGATAACAGTACCACCAGCGCTCCAGTCCTGTCTCTGAAGTAGATGCAACAATCCAAGATGGAATCATCCTTTATAGCGTCTCTGTCTGTGACTTCTCTCAATTTCTGCACAGCAACTGCACTATTTCTTTCCGCGAGCATTCTGTATATCCAATCGTTTGCCCATCTTGCAAGATGCCCAACTGTCTTACCACTGATCAAGTCATCTGTTGTCCTTCTGGAACCTTTTAGACCATCAAGTTCTTTTACCACTGTTAGCGGTATTACAATCCTATGGTGGTATTTTGAACTGAGTTTTACCAATTCATCAACGATATCCAGATGCGAGATCATAAAATTAGTATCCACTATCATAAGAATGTCTCTTGATTGACGTGGTTCTGCAACAAGACCGTCCTCGATAGGAATATGTTCGGTGAATGATGTGATGAAATCAGGTTCTTCTCTCTTCCCTGTAACAAAATTTGAAATGATCTGGACCTCTTCTTCATCGTCCATACCAATCATTGGGATATCACCTTCGATATCCCCTTCTTCTTGTTGGTCTTGATGGGCCTGATGCTCCAAGACATTATTGACCCTTTCCTCAATCTTTATTGCACCAATCGGTCTGTTATTTCTTGGTGCACCCACCGTAATCACACGTCGCTGGTCTGCATCGCTCAGCCCCGTGGATGAGTACTTCGAAGGGAGTTCTGACATTCTGGACTATTTAAGGATGGATTTTGAAGGAAAGGAAGGTCAGCTTTTGTGTATCTCCGGATAAGGGAAACTGCCTCTTTCGTGCAAATGGGAAAACATATGGTATGGACAATTTATATTATGAGTAGTACAACAACCGACTACAAGCACTTCAAAAGCATGATCATTACGTGAAATTAACCCCCCAATTGAACCCAGATATGAACATAGATGGCTGTCCCATAGGCCAACCGGCCCTAGAAATCCAACCGTGAAAACAAAACCTAAAAAATAACTGTGAAACATGACCCCCCCTTCAGCAGCAATAACTTAAACAATATCATTACGTAGCTTACTTCTTAGCATTGGTAGCCTTCTTCTCAGCCTTCTTCTCCTTCTCAGCTTGCTCCCTCAACACTCTCTTGACAATCTTCTGCTCCTCGATCAAGAAAGCTCTGACAATTCTCTCCTTGACACATTTGGCACATCTGGAACCACCGTATGCACGAGAAACAGTCTTATGGGTCTTGGAGACATGAGCGTACTCTCTTGGTCTCAGAGAGGAGATACCTGGCAAAGCGACACCACAGTCACCACATTTCGGTCTGGTACCTGTTTTCTTGACGTGCTGAGCGCGCAAAACACCACCCGGGGTCTTGACAACTTTAATCTTGTTTGAGCGGGAGTTGTAAGGGTTTCTTCTTCTGTATGTAACTCTTTGGGTCATTGTGTCTGGATATTCTGTTTTCCTGTTTTTTCTATCGGTTAAGCATCGCAGATGTGACAACTGAAAAAGCCCACCCTGATCGCGAAAGTCCAAAAGTTCGCGGAAAACTTTTCGGTCTGCACAACATCTTAGAGGAGATTAGATCTAAATGTTCGGGTGTTTCAAGATGTCGGTTAGAGACACATATTTGTGACTGCGAAAAGTATATAGACGAATACTACGCGCTATACGGATAACAAAATGGTGGGAATAAGTGTTCCAAGACCGTCCGTAGTAACCAAATCAAACAATTAAACAAATGTACATTCAATCACATCCTTATGATCCAGCAATTATAGTAGAAAATAATGTTGTGCAAACACCTGTTGAACCTCTTAACGCAATCTTCTAGCCTCACGCTCAGACTCCATCAAAGACAAGATGTCGTTCTCTCTAACTGGGCCCTGATGTTATTGTTAGTACTATAGTCGTAGTTATTGGTTTCATCTGGGCATACCTTAACGTTTCTGACAATGGTTCTAGAGGAGTCATCCAAGAACTCAACTCTGACTTGGGTGACACCACCACGGGAACCGGTTCTACCGAGAACCTTCTTAACTCTTGCAAGGGTAACTGGGGTCTTAGCGTCCTATTAGAGATTGTTAGTGTTGTTCAATAGCAGCTGAGAGAGGGACATTCCCATTGTGTATGAGAACTCGCTGCCATCTTGGGAGAGAACTGAAGCTCAATAGCAGCAAAGAATAGACAGAAATATGTAACCTTTTCAGTGAATTGCAGGCGCGTCTTTATCTTTCTGTTGATAATATTAAATAGCATCACAGTTTTCCTTTCTTTACATTAATCTCCTCAACTTCATAAATCTAGGCATATTCTCTGAAGAAGATAACACTCAGCAAACACTCAGCAAACACTCAGCAAACATAACACCCGGAAAAACTCTCCCTGCTCTCTTAATCTCACTCACCATCTTGATATAACTATGATTTGATGTTAAAAGTCTCTCAAAGTTTGGAATCCTCGAAGAAGAAAAAGCTGAAAATTCAAAGCGCCCGCGCGGCCGCTGCGGTCTGAATCAAAAATAATAATCACATCCGTGCACCACACTAAAATCTATGTGGTCCAAACCTATAAATCTGTCACATCGACATGGGTGAATAACTAGCAACAGGATGGAGGTCGTGCATATGGACGTGTTTCATTAAACTCTATCTACTTAGTATTGGATTCCTTCAGCGAGACAATTCTGTTCAGGACAACCTTTCCATCAGAGGTGTCCTTATCCAGCGCAAAGTATCCAACTCTAAGAGCTTGAAATCTAACAATCTCTGGGCCACTGGTCTCTTTGTCCTCCAAAACATTAAACTCTTTATCAGTACCATCAACATTCCATGGCGACTTCTTAATGATTTCATTCAATGATGCTTCAACAATGGAATTCTCGAAAACCTCTTCAGAATTCTCGTTGATATCAGCAAGGAACCCATCTGGATGAGCTAAAGGATTCTCAGAATTAAACAACTGATTGTATACTCTAGTCTCTGCAACCTTGATTGGAGAGCCCCACTTCTCAGACTTTGGAATCCATTGGATATAGGTCTTTGGCTTTTTGACAACATCCTTGTCATAGTGGGCATAGATCTTCGTGATCCTGCCATCAGCATCCTTTTCCAGGGATTTGAAACTGATGTTAAACGGAACTTTCAAGAGACCAACAGCTTGGTTTGGTTTCAATCTGAAGAAGGAAGAGTCAGAGTCGTCCTCGCTGAAGTCAGATCTCTCGATGAAGATTCTCTTGACGAATGGAACCTTTCTGCAACCGAATTTATCATTACCAGGCTTATATGGAACTTCCAGTAACTCTTCGTAGTCCTCATCTATGTTATCGATCTCGACTTCCACTGGATCCAAGATCAACATCAACCTTGGGACAGTGTCCTCTAGGAACTTTCTAACGGAGCTCTCATATCTAGCAACTTGAATATTAGTGGTAGAAGTTGTAACACCTAGAGTGTTAACAAAGTTCAAAATGGCACCCGGTGGAACACCTCTTCTCTTAATACCTTCCAAAGTGAAAAGTCTTGGGTCATCCCAGCCACGGACGTACTTATCATTGACAAGTTTTGCGATCTTTCTCTTGGACATGATGGTACCAGTAATGTTCAAACGACCGTACTCTCTCTGAGCCGGTCTGTAGACGTGCAAAGCATCACACAACCATTCATAAGACTCTCTAGATAAATAAAATTCAGTGGTACATAAACTATGCGTGATATTTTCGAAAGAATCAACCAAACAGTGGGTGAAGTCATAAGTTGGATAAATCTTCCATTTGTCACCAGTTCTTGGATGTGGGGCATCCAAAACACGATATGCAATCAAATCCCACATTTGTGGATTTGGAGAAGTCAAATCTTGTTTCATTCTCAAAATGGCTTGACCAGGTCTATAAACACCATCACGCATCTTTCTGAACTCATCCAAGTTCTCCTCAACGGATTGAACACGGTGCTCACATGCTATTCTCTCACCACCTGGAGTACCGTCCTCTCTGATGCCTCTACCTCTCTTGATCTCCTCTGAAGTACACTTACATACATAACCACGTCCACGTTGGATCAAGTCCTCGGCAAGAGCGTAAAGTTGATCAAAGTAATCAGACGAATAAGTTATCTTCCAAGGAGAGAAACCCAACCATTTTACCATCTTCAGGATGCTCTTGAAATAAACATCCTCCTCCGCTTCAGGGTTAGTGTCGTCGTATCGCAAATAACAAACACCATTGTTGAATTTAGCAAAACCGAAGTTCACCATGATGGCCTTAGAGTGACCAATGTGTAAGTACCCATTTGGCTCTGGCGGAAAACGAGTATGGACTTGACCATTAACGGCCTTCAAGTGTTCCACCATTAATTCTGGGTAAGCTTGCGGGTTCTCGCCCACCTTGTGCAACTCACCAAGGAAACCTTCACTAAACATGGAACGAACCTTAGTAGGTTCTTCAACTTTCTTATTGTCCTGACCTTGAACGGTTGGCTTCTTAGCCTTTTTCTCCTTCTTCAAGACATCACGTTCATCCTTTGGACCCAAGAGAGCAAGAAGTTCAGCATCGATGATTGGCTTGAAGAAGGTGGCATTAGCCCACTTGAGAGCCGGGATGATACGGACTTCAGCCATTACCTTTGAGAAGGTCTGGTATCTCTTTGAAATGATCTCATCCCTGTTCTGCTCTATGTATCTCAATACTTCTTCCCTGACCTGCTCCCCGGTTACAGTAATACCAACACCAGAGACTTCGTTCATCTCATCGATCTTTGAGTCATCGCCGCTGGTCTTGACATACTTAAAAGCTTCGTCAACTTGAGCAGGAGTTTTCAAGTTACCTTTCAAGATACCATCGGAAATCAAAGCACGCTTCGGAATCTCTTCACCTTTACTCAATATAGCAAGTTGGTGAAGTAACAATCTCTTGGACTTGTCCAATGGATACTCGATAGGTTCAGTTGCCTCTGATAAGATTGCCTCGAAAGCAGATGAGACTTTCTTGTTCTTCAAGATTTCTTTCACTTTGACCTCCTCTAGGCCCAGTTTATTGAAAAGAGTAGTGAGCTCTTCAACAGAAGACATTTTATGTATTATAGTTCTACTCCTCCTGGTTCCTCTACTTTTTGATGAGGTGAAAGTGATGAGGACTTTTTCGCTCAACCATTGATGACACGTCCAATTGGCAGATCTTGAACAAATGTTTGGTCTGCGCTCCCCTTCAGACAACGCGTAACTAACTAGAAGAAGAATAAAGTCAACGACATCAAATGAACAGGTCATTGGAATTCCACAAGGAATCCTTAGAGCGTATTGTTGCGTGTGCACAGGGAGGGAAGCTTGCTACTGGATTTACAAGATCGTATAATGATACCTTTATTTGATTTGACTTCAGCACTACGGCGGCTAACCAGAACACCCAAAGATTACCTGCTGAGAGAAGAAACCTACTTCTTGAGTTCGTGAATCATTCTGAGGCTGAGGTTGATGAAGAATTTATGCAGATGTTTGATGTCGTTGTATCACGTGTTGGTGCCAAGATGCACCTAAAGTTGTTTGAACTCATTCTCAAGATTGGAATCAATTTCGCCCCAGATGAGGATGATGCATTCTGGTTCGCTCTTATCGACTGTACAGACTATGGAATGACTTTTGACACTCCACACTTAATTGGGTTGATATTGGAACAAGTTCTCCTACAGAATAGTAATAGTTGGAAAGCTGTGTGTTTGTTGTGCATATTGATTCAAGACTATTCCAGTGTGAAGAAGATAGTTTTGAATTATATCATGGATAAGACTACGGCGATCAAGTACCTCTTTTCTCCCATCAGAGACTATACCCTTTGCTGCTACGTCTTTGAATTGTTGTCTCAATTGGGTTCTGCTTCTCTTACTAAGGAACTCTTCTCAGGTGTTAAGTTTCCCCTGGATGCTTATGCCAACGATGGGCAATGCTGTGAATTTCTCAAGCAGTTCTCAATGGACTCATCTATTTCACACTTTAAAAGTTTTGAAATAGAGTCCATCATCAGATGTGGCGATAGTACCTGTCAGCTTACCAATAACTGGTTTCTAGTGATCGTTAATCAGAATGATTTTGCTGCTCCTATCCAGTTCGAACTCTCTGATATAAGAAACGTTAAATATAATGGGGCATCTGTTCAATTCATCGTGGAAAAGGCTGTCAAGAAATCTTTGGTTAATGTCGAAATTCCAGACAACTCTCCTGTGAAGTTTGAATTCAGTACTAGAAAGGAGTGCAAAGATATCTATGATAGATTGAGAAACATTTCTACTTCCGTTGCTACATCCACACCAAGAAAGATTAGTGTGGTTAAAAACTTTATCACTGCTACTACATACGAAGATCAAGCTGAACACTCTGACTCCTTGACTATAATTGAGGATCCGACTCCAAGCAAGGTAGAAAAGTCCATCTCTATCAGTGATCCGGTACCACCTGCTACCGAATCTTTTTCTGGAAGCTCTGACTCTGAAGAACGCAGCTTTGGATCTCCCAACATGAATAACACAAAGGATAAGAATGTGCCGAAATATGGGCGTTTTGTGTCCGCCACTTTTGCAGATCCAAGTACGGTGAGCAAAGAAGAGCTCAATATTCAAGGAAGTGCCTCTATCCAAGTTCCTGATAGTATGGATAGTGATATGAAAGATGTCTATGAGAAACCAATTCCTATTCCAAAGGTTATTAAGAAAGTGGTAAAGAAGACTCAAGCGAAACCAAGTTCCTTGAGGGACATTTGGGACTTCGATGATGATCCTCACGATGGCAATGAAGAAGCTAAGCAATGTAAATCTCGTACCATGAAATGTCTCCCAGCTGACAACTCTAAGAGATCTGGAAAGAAGTCTCGGCTTCAGCAGAGGTTGGAACAATCGCATGCTATAGATGAAGATAAAAGTTCGAAGGAAATTGTTATCCCTGAGTCTCAAGGCCTTGATATGTCCTTCTCTGGATTGACGTCACCAATCATCTCTCTGCATCGGCGCGCCACTTCTAGAGCTATAACCCAGACGAATAAGGAATTGGAACTATTGGAAGCTCTTGAGTCTAAACCGGAGGCTAAGAAGAGAACTAAGCAACAAGAAGATGATAGTTATAAACCAACTCAGAGTCCACAGAAGAAGCGGAAAGTTATCGAGATAAAAAAGCGTGGTCAGAAACCAAAAAAAGGTCGCAGGAAGAGTGCCAAGAATGCAGAAAATGTTCCGGATAAGCGACCACCTGAATCAATCACAAGACCACCAAAAAAGAACGCCGAGATTGAAATTGATCCTGTTGCAGAGAGTACTACTATGGAGAAGACCATGAGTGTGAAGGCTTCAACGTTGCCCCAGATATTTGAACCTGACAGAATTCAAAAGGCCAGTGGAAAAGGTGTCTTAGAGATGACAGCTTCGGACAGAAACCAAGAAAATGCTAATAGCAAGGATCAACAAGATAAATCTAAAGAAGCAGATGAGGAGACTGCTGTCACGAAAGGTACCACTGTCATTCCGGAACAGACCTCTCAGACTACTGTATTTGCACAGTCGCAAGATTTTTTGCAGGCTAACGCTCTTTTGTCGGAGGCCTATACAACAACTTTACAACGTCAAATTTATGAGTCTATTACGGCGTTCTCCACACAATTGGTTTCCAAGATCCGGATCATCAACGACGAGATCAATAAGAAAGTTATGAACGATCTCACCAATAAATATGAAACTTTGTTTGGCGAGTTGAAGGACTCATTCCAAAACGATGTTGACGAGATGTGTGGCTTCATCCAAGATGTCAAGGGGTTGCTTAACCTCCCTGAACAGCAATTGGTTGATTATATCAAGAGAAAGAAGTTTGGCCAGATGGGAAAAGAGTAACTCTCTGCTAAGTTATATTATGTAATAGCTAACCATTTTTTTTTGTCCCTTTGAATGTTCTTTTTTTCATTCTCCACTAAAATCAAGATTGACACATAGACTAGCGCGAAAAATCATCGGACCCCGCCGTGACTTCTATCGTGTCCTGTTGTCCCACATGTTTCGCGAATTTTCGGATTATGAGGTTCGAAGTTCAAACTGCTTGACCTAGATAGTCCAAAAATCTCAAAGACCTCCGATTTCTGTATGAAGAGCCATCACCATGTGAGGTGATGGCGTCAGGCGAATGCGGAAACCTGGAGAAGGCCTGTAGAGTTTAGGCGGATATACGGTAGTCATACCTCTGAGCTCATTGATCTACCTCACAAGCTAATGATTATCGATCTTCATGGATTGACATCTTCTAAGATCATTCAATATAGAATGACTTAAACCAGTCAGTCAGTGAAGTGGGGCTGTCTGATGGGATCTAAATGAGAGGTTCCAGAGTATTTTTTGTTGAGCAGATGTCACAAAAATTTAAGTTCTTTGCCCAGACCAGGTCGTTCCAAAAGAAGGAAGCGCAAGCACGTAAATAGATCGAATGGCTGTTTCTTCCCCTCGAACTTTAAACTATGTGTTCCATCTAGGATATCATGTTTTTTGAGATTGTGGTGCGCCAGACATGATAAAACTAGCACACTGCAAACAATAGCACTACATCTGGAGGCTGGGGAGCATGCATATCCGCATGCTTTGTTTGACGGCATTTTTTCGGTTTGTGGACTGATGCGTCTGTCAATCTTCGTGATGTGATGGCGCGAATGGTATGTCCGTTGTAGTCAGAAAACCAGAAAATCGTAGGGCTTTTTCTTGGTTTTCTGTATACGTAGGCTAACGTCTTTCTCCTCTTGTCATATAACGATCTCAAATCAGACAGTGGTTCTGATTAGTATTTCCGAATATCTTTAAGTCTCAGCACACAAATGTACTGAAGCGTAAAGGGTGCCCTTCCAGGGTGATTTTCTGACTCCTTCGTGTTTCATTGCTCCCAATGCTAGTTTGGTTGAGGACATCCCAGTTCAATTCTCCGCCGACCTTGGCCAGGAGGAAAACTGCTGGCTGGAATCGGGATTCGGGATTTGTCATGTTGACGCTCTTTCAGAAGCGTGTAGTAATATTGTTTTTGTTACGTACAGTTTGGCAAACTAACTGATACGTATATTCAACTATAGGGCTTTCGTGCTTTTACATACACACCATTGAGCTGTACAGCCCTCCATCTTGGGAAGAATGGGGCCTTGTCCTTTGTCCGCATCTCAGCCTGGAAACTTTAAAGCGCCCCACATGCATAATTCTGCAAGTTCTCTGTCCACTTTGGGGACGCGTCAGATCAGAAATTTCTGAGAGGGGCCAAGTAAGAAAAAAATGATTTTGAGTTTCATATAAAGAAAGAGGATCCTGTTCCTTCCACCTCCTTTACAGCCAGCCCCAGATTGGACAAGAGGTTAGACATTTTGGACTGGGCGCTGCCGCTAACTCATCATCCTATACATCTGAACAGAGAGTTATTCATAGAACCACACACTCACCACAAAAAGAACCCTGGTGCCTCTCTTCTCCCCCCCTTAGCCGCCCTATCCCCCCCCTGTTTTATCAACTTACAAAACACAACAAGAACTCAGAGCGCTTGGGAAGACCGAGGACATTGCATCAACTATTTGTTTGGTCACAGTATACATACAGCCTGTTGAGACGAGTGTTGACTTTTTACCATCTGGCCCTTCCCTTGCTTTTTTTGCTTCTCATACACTAGTGCACGCATATATCCTTACGGGCTGGTGATATCCAACCGTCATGGAACACACAGAGGTACAGGAACAACAAATGCTATCTAAGGCTATACCACAACCAAACCCACGCATATGTGATACGGCCCTGCTTTCTATGGCCTTCGACTCCTTACATGCTTCATCAGATGCTGATAAGAAAACGCGCGAGAAACATGATAACACTACTACAGCTTTGACAAAAGAATCTCTATTCTTCCTCAACTTGTCTAATGAAAAGCAACAGCCCCTGGGCTCAAACTTTACAACTACGCCTGAGTTGACATCCTCTTCATCATCTAGTCTAGCTTCATTCGATGAAGGAAGTAAAGATCATCAAAAATTACAAAGAATCTACAACAACTCAAACTCTTCCATTGCTACAATTGTTCAGAGATTTGCATCTTCCAGCTCTACGTTGGACCTTCAGGGAGCCAAGGATCTTCCGCAACACAACAACATCCAACATATCAAGGACTTCTCCACTACATCACTTTCAAGTCTAAACTCGAACAATGACACGGCTAGTGTGACAACGGATACAACTACAGACAAGCCAAGACGTTTGAAGTCATCTCTCAAATTGCCAGGTTTGCACCGTTGCAAGTCACTTCCATCTACTGTCAAAACTGTGAGATTTTCTTCTGATTTGACCAAAGTTAAGACATTCAACGAACATGCCAGACCGTCTTCTATATCATTGGATAATTCCCCTGAATCTTCACCAGGAAGAGATGATGATGATACCTATGACTATGGCTCTACTCCAAAGGCATTCTTTGATTTGAAATCTTCATCATTCCTCAGTACTTCATCCTCAGATTCTGATTCTGAAGATGATTATTTCACATATAGATCCAAGCTACGTCATTCTTCATGGAAGTTGCAAGCTACCAATTATGACTTCTTCTCTGGTCAACATAGGCCCCAGTTGGTCAAGCTCACTTCCCTTGCTATCCGTGGAACTCAATTGGTTGGTTCGGTTGAAGTTCGCAATATTAGTTTTGAAAAATATATTGAGATCAAATTCACTACTGATGACTGGAACTCCATTTATTTGATTACAGCTGCTTATGCTCGCTCTGTTGACTCAGCAAATGATCAGTTCAACTTCCACATCGATTTAAACAGTGCAATTATGATGAACTCTTCTAGAGTTCAGCGCAGGAACTCCTCTCAACCTATCTCTGTGGAACTATGTGTCAAGTACGTCTCTGATGGCTCAGATATATTCTATGATAACAATGGTGGTCAGAACTACAAGTTCCAATTGATTTCTACGTTGAAAAAGAAACATAGAAATGTTAAGCCTGTGAAGTCTTCATCATCTATTGATCATAACTTTGTACAGGCTAAGATATCGGCACCACCAAAGGTTATGACATCTGGCAGATATTTCTCTGATGATACTGATTACTTCAATTCTTCACCTAGCAAGTTCAAATGGTTTGAACCTTCCACTACTGGGACTACTACTGCATCATCATCTTCCCTCAAGTCTAGTGCCAATACTTCGCAAGAGACTTTGACCCGTCTTGATGAATCAAGAACTGAGAAATCTGGATTGTCGAAGAACGATTCATACTCCGATTTTCTGCAAAAGTACTGCTTCTTCAAGTCTGATGAAAAGAAGAACCTGGATGTCAGCGACAGTCTGTTTATCCGTTGAAGCTGGTCCTTCAACTCTATTCAGCACATTCCCATTTTACACTCGCCACCACTACACATGCAGATGTCTCTCGTTTTTTACTTCCCTCTATCCTCGTGGTTATGAATATAGCCACGTTGTGCTAATTTTCTGCTCACTTTTTTTAAGTCCGTTTTCTTGTTTACTGTCTTTGGTTATTACCTATTCGTTTTCTTCTGCTATTTGTCGCTTTATAATTTGCTCGGTTTTATATACATACAGAGGTGTTTGCTGGTTATGCCCTGTCTTTACTCGATGCTATGGATTCCTATACACAATACAATGGTCTTGCTTATAAAACTTACGTTGTGGTTATAGAAATTGTCGCATAATCCTGATTTATCGTATTCTAATAACGTTTCTAATTCTGCAATGTTCATCTACGCCTTCAGTTATGCTACATCTTGAAGCTCCAGGCTCCATTTTTAGACATTACCTGGTGCGTCCTTCGGCTCTCGGTTGGCGTTACATACATGGTGGACCTTGAGGGATGAAGCCCCCATAGTTATGTGGTACTCATGCACAAAAGCTGCCCATATCGTGCCTCAAAGCTCAAGCCTTACCCTTTAAGATACCGGGCATAGATGTGCTGATTGCTAGAGCAATGCATCAATGTGGCACAATCAATAATAGGTCCTCGAGCACTCGCGCCCTCGGGGGCTATAGCAACGCAGACGATCCGTTCCAGCCATTAGTGTGGGCTCATAGTTCCGCAAAGTTTGCTTAATTATGTAGCTTCATCACTGTGGACTCACAGACGTAGTATCTTGCATCAGCACCATCATGAAAAGTAATAACAGAAATTGTTCACATCCAGACTGGCTCGGTTAAATGTCTGGACATGCCTCTTGCCGACCGCCCAGGTCATCAGAGGTTATGCAAGTTACTATGCACCCCAATGCGAACCCTTCCTTCGCTGAGAGGGATCTCAAATCCCGTTGGTATGAGCTTAAACAAATGAACTACAACAGCTATTGACCAACATAGTATTAATGTAGTATAATCTAAGAGGTGAGATGGCCCTTGAAATTTCCTACGGTGTAATCAATGTGAACAAAGGCACGTTCGACATTGACGATTGGCAGCGCCTCAATCGTATACTGTAAGGCTTCAGCAATATCATGACTATCACGAATTGATAAATCCGCATCAAGGATAAGGTCCACTTCGACGTTGATGGAGTCACCAACGTGATAACAGCTAATGTCCTTGATCATATCAATCTTTTCTGCAAATCTCATGCACAGGTAGAGAATAACTTTGAAGTCTTCTGGGTCAGCATTTCTTCCTGTCAAATTACTGACATGCTCCACACAAGTTATGGACCAAAGAATGATGATATATATGGACAACAATAGAGCTCCTAATGGATCGAACCAGTATATTTGGAAGTAGTAGCCTAGGACTGGCATGATAAGCGAGAACACGTTAAAGACAACGTCAACGAGGGCATCTTGTGTCAATGCCTCGACGGAACTTGACTTAATAGATTTACACCATATGTAACATGCCAGCTTAGAGACAATCGTAAAAAGCATGATGATGATAGAAGTCGTTCCAATTTCAACAATCTCTTCGTCGTCATAATAGATTAACCTCTGCAAGGATTCCAACCCAACTTGGACGAAACAGATAATAATGATGATGGAGAACACAAGGACTCCAATCGGCTCCAATCTGTTCTTTCCAACTGGAAATTTCTTGGAGTGCTTTGATTGAGATAGTTTATTTGAGTAGTAGATTATCAATGTGGAGAGGAAATCCAACGCAGAGTCCAAGAGGGAAGCAAGGATAGAGATCGAGGAAGTCAAGAGTGCCACGACCATTTTGCCCAACAATAACACAATATTTGCAAAGAAGTTGATCAATATGGCAAGATTGACAAGGGCAATTTCATTAGCTTTATTGTACCCCAACACATTACCAGTCTCTAAGTCGATATTACCAGGGACTGCACTCGATCTTCTATGCAGTGGTAGATTTTTCTGTGCTTGTGGGTTTGGCTCTAGTTCTTCAATTGAACCATATTCCTCATGGCCATTGCGCTCACTGTAATTTCTGATCATCGTGTGTTGAATTCCTGAATCCAAGAGCTTATCCACTTCTTGATACTTCTCAATTAACTCATTCTGTTCTGTATAGAAAGCCCTCAATGACTTGGACATCTTCTCCAATTCAGAATCCTCTTTATAGCACAACTCCCAGTCAAACATCTTACCGATATTACCAATCAAGGTATGTGGTCTTAGTTCTCTCACGGTGGCAATCCTTGCAGACTTATTGTAATAGTGAATCAACTTATCGGTCTCCTTGGTCTGTTTCAGATGGGAACCAGTCAGGTTAAACCCAGCGAATGAAGGCCTTCTCTCATCCCACTCGTCTTCACTGCTTGAAATGATAACATCTGTAGGTCTTCTTGGTAAAGCTTGCAAAATCGGTGTATTCTCACCGTCTGATGGATCCACAGGCTCAAGGCTTGACATATTGGTCTGAGTACAAATTATCAATAGCGATGGGAACAGTTCACTAAAAGTTTCAATATGACAATGGAAACAGGGTCATCAATAGCACTGGTAGAGACAAAGTCAGCACACGTTGGATAATGATTTTCTAGCTTTCCTCTTAGTTATAGCTTTTCTGTGTTTTCAATCCAATCTGAAGTCCGCAAAACCAATTTTTTCCAGTGCATGAAGAGGAGCACGTGCAATGAATGGCTAGAGCTCTCAGAAATACGTTATAGGCCTCTAATCTGAAAACAGAGAAGCAACTCCATGATTTCTCAGATTGACTGGACATGCTTACGTTTATTGTATTTTTGAAGATTTAACAAATCCTAATGTCCAAGAATTGAGATTTTCCTTCTGATTGAAGTCATTCTACAAAAAGGAATTTCATTTTCCCAGCTAAATATCTGCTTAAATTTTATAAAATTCTTCAACGTTAATCGAATCTGAGAGACCTTGCACGAATATATAACAATAGAATCCATCCAAGTATAAACCCCACAATGTAACACATTTCCCAAGCAAAGTTACCTCCAAACAATCCACCATCCAATCCAAACTTTGTGTCAAAACTCATCGCCCGGTTCGCGCAGAACAAGGCGAAAAATTTCCCCTTCGGAAAAGTTTTGAAATCGTTTTGAAATCGTGCTGGGAGGCATTACCAGAGAGTATAAAAGGCTGTTGAATATCCCAAGAAAGGCAAGGCACTGACAACTGCAATGTCCCAAATCGCAGTTGCTGACGTCTACATCGACGACTCCATTTCATTTGAGTCTTTCAATCTGGACCCAAGACTCATCCAAGCCATCAAGCAGCTAGGATTCAGGAATCCAACTCTGGTTCAGTCAAAAGCCATCCCATTAGCTCTCCAGGAGAAAAGAGACATCATTGCGAAGGCCAGCACTGGATCTGGTAAGACTGTGGCTTATTCTGTGCCTGTGATACAAAGCATCTTGAGCCAGAAGGGAAACTCTTCGGAACATGAGATCAAATCTATCATTTTGGTTCCAACGAGAGAATTAGCAACCCAGGTTACTTCGTTCTTGGAAAAATTAATCGCTTATTGTGGTAAGCAGATTAGGCTACTCAACTTGTCCGGTGCAATCAGCGAAACCGTCCAGTCATCCTTACTTTTGGAGAACCCAGAGGTGATAATCTCCACTCCGTCTAAACTGATGGCCACAATTGAGAAGCATAAAGATGATATCGATCTGAAGAAGCTGACATACCTGGTTATTGATGAAGTTGATTTGATTCTTTCATATGGCTACTCTGAAGATTTGGATAAATTGACCGATTATTTTCCACTGAAGACATTGCAAACTTTCCTTATGTCTGCCACGATGAATGAAGATATCAACGAATTAAAGAAGAAGTTCTGCCGTTTGCCAGCTGTTTTGAAATTGAATGACGATGAATTCACTAATAAGTCGAAGTTGCTGCAATACTACGTGAAGACGACGGAATTTGACAAATTTTTACTCACCTATGTCATCTTCAAGCTGAATTTGATCAAAGGTAAGACGTTGATATTTGTAAATAATATCGATAGAGGATATAGATTGAAACTCTTCTTGGAGCAGTTTGGAGTCAAATCATGTATCCTCAATGGCGAGTTGCCAATCAACTCAAGACTGCACATCGTGGATGAGTTTAATAAGAATGTCTATAACTTGTTGATCGCTACTGATGATTCCGATAACATCAGAGAAGTTGATGAGGATGAAGAAGAAGAAGAAAAAACTGAAACTGCGCAGAAGAACACAAAGAAGCAGGATAGAGAATTTGGCGTCTCTCGTGGTGTCGATTTCAGGAATGTCGCGTGTGTGCTCAACTTTGACTTACCAACAACTGCTAAATCATATGTCCACAGAATTGGAAGAACTGCCCGTGCAGGAAAGAACGGTATCTCTCTATCTCTTGTGATAACTGACAAGGAGTTTGGGAAGCACAAAATTGCCAGCTTAAAGACAGCAAAAAAGGATGAGAAGATCCTTCGCCGTATTATTAAGCAACAGACAAAACTAGGATTTGAAGTGAAACCTTATCAATTTGATATGAAACAAGTTGAAGGGTTCCGTTATAGATCTGAAGATGCATTCAGAGCGGTGACCCAAGTTGCAATTAGAGAAGCAAGAGTGAAAGAGCTGAAGAATGAATTGTTGACAAATGAGAAATTAAAGAGGCATTTCGAAGAGAATCCTCAGGATTTGGCATCGTTGAGACATGATAAAGAGCTACATGCCGCTAGAGTGCAGACTCACCTTAAAAGAGTCCCTGATTATCTTTTACCTGAAGGTGCAAGAAACGCCAAGGCCAAAGTTGGATTTGTGCCATTCCATAAGAATAGAGTGAATAAGAAACGCAGTGGTAAGAAGCGCGGTGCAAAGAGTGATCCTTTGAAGACTTTTAAGGCTAAGAAATGATGCTCTATTTGAGATTGGTTCATAAATGCATAGTATTTTTTTTCAATAGTTATGTAGCATATCATCCAATGCAAGGACACCATGGAACATTGGATCGTTGAGCTTGGATATGATGGCCTTGGCCACTGTTTGAGTCGAGACGGTGGGTCTAATCAAGTCATTCAAGACACTGATGCGACCACCCAAAAGAGCTTTATTGCTCCAATCCATGGTATCGACAAACTTATGGATATAGTCACGCATGGTGTTATCGTTTATCTCTTCATCAAACATGAACCCAGGTCTCGCAAATATCGTTCTTAGTTGTTTCATCATGGATAATTCCATTTCTGCCTCACGCTTGCTTCGAATATAACCGGATGGCAACCCAGGGAACCCTTTGTCAGCTGATATGTATACAAACGAAGGAGTTTCTGCATTCGTTACCTCGATAAATGTCTCTGCTAGTAGGATTGCAGAATCTCTATTCACAGTGTCATAGGAGTTATAAGGAGTCTTGGTCATTGGGTTTGAAGGCTTGATGAAATTGACAAATTCAGACAGAACGTTGGAGTTTGAGTTAATGGCAGTCTTGTAATTCTGGTTCTCTAGGAGGATACCGACGGAATGAACCACTGTTTGGGCATCCTTCAATTCGTGCTTGTATGTCTTTGGATCGAGCATATCACCAGATCTCCACTGGACTTTACTCAACCACTGAGCATCATGATATGTACAGTTTGATGGCGGTTTGCCTGAACGACTTAGAGGATGTGTTAGTCTCTTGGGTTCAAGTTCATGTGTGATGGTCGTACTCACGTTAATGAAGTGACTTGGTAGCCAGCATTGATACCTGCTTGACATATTCTTTTCCCTGAGCAATTATTAGCGTCATGCACTTACATATTATAGTCATGATTACTCACCGAGGAACCCAGCGCCTCCGAAGACCACTAGCTTGGACATTGTGTTGATTGCTCTTATGCTCCTTAATGTTCCCTTGGTGGTGTTCTTTAGACAGTTCGCGAAATCTTACGTCCCTTGGCGAGGACTTTAGCCTGTGTCGTTCTAGACAGAAAAACCAGATGGAGGACCCTCGCTTGAGAAATCACTGATAGGAAGACCTCTTATGAGTCTTTATGTTCATTTCTGCCATCCATCACTGTCAGAAAGCCCCCGCCTGTACGTATCACCCTCAGAGTTAATATCTTCGCAGGAAAAGCACAGTCAGCAAGAGGAAGGCAAGGTGCTCGAGAAGACAATTGAAGAGGCACTTCAGCAATGGAGGACTATTAGTACGGGAGAGGATAGGAGATTGAGAGCTGCCAGATCTTGAAGGGCAGTTGTAGTAATATTTGACTAGTTGACCTGCCAATAGAGGTACAGATCTATTTAGCGAATTACTTGGTAATGAGAGTCTAAGCGATTTAAACCATTACGGACTCTTTGCAGGCAGGGCGAATCAGATTTCTGTGGCAAAAATTCCCCAAGGCTATAAGTTTGTTTGAAGACAGCCATTTTGATAAATCACATTGGATATATCGTTAGAATATCGGATCGTGATTTGTCAAAGATTTCTACTGAAGTGTTGAATTGTTGCCGTTCAACATCATAACAAAAAAAGAATGATAGAAAAATTTCGAGAACTAAATGAGTTCTTTTATGTCACACACTAAAAATTTTGAGTGAAATTATTTATGGTAACTTAGATTGCGTTGATGATCAGCTCATGTTGGAATCTGGATAAAGTTCCAAGAGCTGATAATTACTTTCCATGTAGCGCATAGTTGACGGAATGGAATCTGAGTTCGATAACTCTCTCCGAGAAGCTAGATGGAAAGCAAAGTCTGCTTTTATTATCCCATGGTAAGTCAAGACACCACTCAAGACAGTGAGATCTAGCTTTCGGGATCTGTGGTCTAAAGTACTCATAGTCTAGGCTCAAAATCAAATAATTGATAGATTATGTTCTATGAGAGTTCCATGAAGGTTGCAGGATTCTCTTCATTGTCTGATTTCAACCAGCCTCAAAGGATGTATTAAGCTCAGAGGAGAGTGGAAACTTCGCTCTATACTGAACCTCCCGTTATGGCAGATTGATCTTCTGTTCGTTGTTCAGAGCGTCGTTCGAGTTTAAAAAGTCAGCTACACTAGTGACCAGTGACAAGAATAGCGCATGCGCAATTGAGTAGTTCAGGGAATTGTCGCTATGGTGACACATTTCTGGTGGATTTCTATATTTAGCTGGCTTTCAAACAATAAGTGAAGCCAATATTCAACTAACTAAGGCTGGATCAAGGTCATTTCAGAGTTGAGAGTTGGGAGTCCCAACGACAATCACTCCACAGCCTTTGAGAGGAATATATTATGCATACAATTCTGAGTCCTATCACAAACACACCACCTACCAGAGAGATTTCTCATTTTTGCTTTAGGCAGATTATCTCAAATTGAGACCGTTTCAGGTGCAGCGGAGTGCATTACCGACGCACAAAAGTTCTTCCCTCAAACCGTTATTGTGAATTGGTAACAGAATATTAAGCAGCATCTATTGTACCTTGAATTTTGACCTGCATTCATCGATATTTGAGAATTTTGGTGAATATTTGTAACAATTGGTATAAAGAGCTGATCTGACCTCACGAAAATATAAATAGTAGTGAGACACTCATCAAAGCACCCAGAGCACCCAGAGCACTTCGTGTTTTTATAAGGGCTCAGGGAAGGGTCATCTAAGTTGTACTGTATTGCGCGTCATATCCGTTTGGGACTGCGCATATCGAATTCGATTTCTATAAACGGACATACTCTGATACATCATAAGACCGCTATTCGAAGTTTCATTGAAATAAATGCACCCTTCCTCAATCCCTTCTCTTATAATTCATCATTTACACAAAAATTGCTCGCTGGTACGCCAATTCTAATATGAGTTTCAAATTTCTCGTATTCTTCACCCTTATTTGTACACTCTTCACACATACAGTTGCGCAAGGACCTCAGATTATTACAACCACATTACTCACAACAAGGTCTACCACAACGCTCGAATACACTACAACTACATTAGTTACGCCAAGTCCAACTTTGGTGTGGGCAACTGGTACAAATGCTGTGGGTATTTTAGCTACTACACTTTCAACATACACACAAGTCTTCTCGAAACGGTGGAGTACAGTCGCTGAGGTGCCAGCTGGAACCATTGGGTTGGGCACCATCACAGGTACAGTCGGAACACTGAGAGAGTATCCGACTATTACTTTAAGGCGAAGCCAGTGATTTTGCCACTCTTTGTTTGTTCCGAACGAAGGTTGATACACAATACCTTGGAAAGCTCTAGCAGCTAATTTGGAGTTATTATCTATTAGAGAATACCCTCACAAGTCACCTTCACAAGTGACAATAATACAACATATGTCGTATAGTATAATAATATGCATTCTTACAAGTTACAGCATTTTCAGTATTCACTAGCTCTTGGTCCCCGGATCTCTATGCTGTTTGATGATGATGATTTGGTTTCATATAGTGGTGCATGGATGAAATTTAGATTCAGAACATCATATCATGATGCCCTTCCTACAACAACGAAGTGCGTGAAGGATGACAGCTATGGCTGGCCCATTACAAGGGACATATTCGGATATTGATCGGGCAGAGCATTTGCATGAGGTAGAATTATCGGAGACCATCTCCAAACCACAATCCATAAGACAGAGATCAAGTACTATTTTAAGGAATGGTGATACAGATATGTCAACCCAGCCGAGTGGTCCACTGAGACGTTTACAGAGTTTTGAGGTCCAAGAGCTGAAGCAGCATGGGTGGTGGACGCTATGGGGTATGGAGGATTTTGGTAGTGAGTTATTGGAGAATACCGGTGCCGTTGCTAGAGACCATGTGGGTATCATTCATCCTTGTCTACATAGAAATAACACTAACGTAAAAAATAACTACAGATGGCTAATGAAAGAACTTTCCTATCATGGATAAGGACATCAATGGCAATGGCTACAGCTGGTGTTGGTGTCACCCAACTGTTTAAATTGGTGAAAGATTCTAAACAAGATACCTTTATCGCACGAATCGGTAAGCCAATCGGTGCGTTCTTTGTATTGATCGGTGTTTCATGCGTCCTTATGGGCATGTTTAGATTCTTTAGGACCCAGCATTTGCTGAAGGAGGATAAATATCCTCCAGCAAAGTTAACGGTCTCGATATTGGTGTTCTTTGTGTTTGCTGTGAGTATGAGGATGATTCAGTTTGAATGACTTACTAATATATATGATAGGCTTGCGTGGTTACTCTAGGAGCGGTATTATACACATCCAGTAACTCCTGAGATTCGTTTTAATATACTTTCTAGATGGTTTTGTTTCAAATAGTGTAGCAAGTGATTATCATAATGTTATGCAAAGGCAGGAATTATTACTTTAAATGCCCTAGAAGTGCACGTGATACCTCACAGGGCTAGAGTTTTTCATGAACATCGATAAACATGTAACACCCACACACCAAGAAGATTGCGTGGGAGGGACTGCGCCTTTTCGCGAAGTTCGATCCTCCGCTCGCTCGCTCGCTGAGTGAAAACGAAAAAAAGCGCTGAAATCCTAACAACAAGACGTAGGTCAACTACTACACAAACCAAAAGACACATCAAAATGGTACGTTAATAGTGAACGAATGAACACTGGATAATATTGATGAGTGGGATGAGTGTGTACAGCAGCGGAAGAGCATATCGATTTTGACAAAGTGCAACCATTTTTAAGCTGATACAGCATTTACGACTTGAGGGCAAGTAGGGAATGAACAGGATAGCAGTAAAATATGAGACTACGATGGATTCTTCCACCAGGACCGTACGTGTATGGCAGAGGAACAGCGATACTCATGAGATTTTGAAGCACGAACTGAAGGTACTCGTGATTGGAGATCATCACGATGCCAGAACCGCATGGATGATCCCCTTAAGACAATCCCATAAGACCCACATACATTACAAATTCCCAGATAAAACTCTTGAACCAAGTACTAACATATCATACAGGGTAAAGTCCACGGTTCCTTGGCTCGTGCCGGTAAGGTTAAATCTCAAACTCCAAAGGTTGACAAACAAGAGAAGCCAAAGAAGCCAAAAGGTAGAGCTTACAAGCGTCTTCTGTACACTAAGAGATTCATCAACGTTACTTTGGTGAACGGTAAGAGAAGAGCCAACCCAGGTCCATCTTCTACTCAATAAGTCCACAAACTCTAGTATGAAAATACAAACTTTCATTGTACAATTTTGTTCTTATGAGCTGGTGATTTACTAAGTTTGATCATTAATCATGGTTTAATGTTATATCTCTTTCGAAGTTAAATTGTAGTGCGTGTTCATTTTGGTGAAAATATAGTAATATTCTACCACTAACATCACCATTTCTTTCTTTTGTATATCTTATGGCAAGTACTCTCTCAACACCTCTCGTTATCGAGATGCTGATCTCTAAATGATTGTTCTGCTGCTTTTGACATTTTTCAACTGCAAATATTTCAAACCCATCACACCAAAGCAACAGAGTCAGCCACCGACTGACGACACAAAGATGTCAGATACAGAATCACTGGGAGGAGGCCTCTTTGAAGAACCGGAAGATTACTTCAAACCAGAACCAGCACCGCACTTCGCTTCATATACTCGTAAGACAAGTAAAGAGCCAAACGATATCAAATTACGCCTCATTGGATCATCACCACTTTGGGGACATTTACTATGGAATGCTGGAATCTATACAGCTGATTACTTGGACTTCCATTCAGAAGAACTTGTAAAAGATAAATGTATCTTGGAACTCGGGGCTGCAGCTGGATTACCGTCATTGATCTGTGCCCTAAATGATGCCAAACAAGTTGTGGTGACTGATTATCCAGATGTTGAACTCATTTCCAACATCCAATATAATGTGGACAGTTCTGGCGCAGATAAGTCTAAGATTGTTGTGGAGGGTTATATTTGGGGTAATGACTACAAGCCACTTGTGGAGAGGATTCAACCATTCAATCGAGAGAAGTTTGATCTCATCATATTGAGTGATTTGGTCTTCAACCATACAGAGCACCATAAGCTCCTAAAGACATGTAAGGACTTACTTGAAGGGAATGGTAAGTGTTTCGTGGTTTTTAGTCCACACAGACCGTGGTTGTTGGAAGACGATTTGCAATTCTTTGAGACTGCCAAGGAGTATGGTTTTAAAGTCAAGACGAATGATCTGGTTGTTTGGAAGCCAATGTTCCCAGATGAAGACCCTTCAACTGCTGATATCAGAGCAAGGGTTTATTCATTCTTCTTATCGTTTTAGAGCTTCGCTACAATATTGAAGAGACCGTAATTGGAAAAGTCAAAATTTTAGTTGTACAGGCAAATGTAAAAAAGCAGAGTAAAAAACAGCAGTTCATTAAGCAATATTCATCACAGAATCATATTATTCCCAACAGAAATAGTAGCTGCATCATGATTTTGGCCAGTTACAACCAATATAGATGTAGTCACCATACGCACTTGCGTAACACGTTGTTCCAGAAGCACAGCCTTGAACAACCCATGCACCCCAGTTACACATGGCAAAACGGCCATCAGAGGAGCAGGCAAGGGCACCATTTGTGCATCCAGAAGTGGATCCCGTGAATAAACCAGCCTCAAAGTTATTATTGAGACATTCTGCTTTGGCATCAGATGAAAGAGAAGAACAATCCGAGCCAGCAGATAAAGCAGACGTTGAAGTGGCCTGAGTTTGAGTGGACGTACTGCTGGTGGCAGTGGAATCTGTCTTCTGAGTAGTGTTCTCCACCGGTTGGACAGCAGTTGTCTGCGTAGTAGAAGTGGTGGATGGGGTATCAGGGGTCACAAGACTAGAAGTGGATTGAACGGTGACTTTGGATGAAGTGCTTTCAGCAGGTGGGCTATTAGTAGAGGTTGTGCAAATTTCTGTAGTTTTTTCAACAATAATTGTAGAATGAATCTCGGTGGTAGTTCCGACGACAATCGTAGTGATAGAATCAACAGATGTCCCAGTTGTTTCAGTGGAGGATATTTCCACCGTAGTGGAAATAGTGGACCCGGTAGTGGTACCAGAAGAAGCTTCACTAGCGATAGGAGACAAGCCAGTAGTCTTGATAGAAGTAGTTTGCAGAGAAGTCAAAGTCGATTCAGAAGCAGTCGTAGTCAAGACGTAATCAGAAGGGTTAGCATTTGTAACATCCTTCCCAACTGGAATACTAGTGATAGCTGAAGACAGTATTTGAGGAGAAGAAGATAAAGTGACCGTGGTAGATGGGGTAGTTGAAGAAGATAAAGTGACCGTGGTGGATGGGGTAGTTGAAGAAGATAAAGTGACCGTGGTAGATGGGGTAGTTGAAGAAGATAAAGTGACCGTGGTAGATGGGGCAGTTGAAGAAGATAAAGTGACCGTGGTAGATGGGGCAGTGGAGGAAGCCAAAAAAGTTGTTGAAGATGTTACACTTGGAGTAGCTGCAACACCAGAACCAACAAGTTCCACTAAAATATTCTTGATACCCTCTGCATAAGTTTCACCGGATGACACAATGTTTGTGAAACCCTGTGAGGCATCCCAAAGCATAACACCGCCAAATTGGGAATCAGAGCCAATAGAAGAGACTGTAGAAGAGACTGTGTCGATACCCACATAACCGGAACCAGCAGCAGATGTAGAACCTGGCAAACCCAAGAACAATTTGATATCCTTGTTTGGAGAAATGGTTTCAGCAAAGTTGGTCCAAGTATCCCAATTAAATTGGCCATTAATAGAGCAATAATTGTTGTAGAACTGGACAAAAGCAAAGTCAATATAGGCGTTAGACAACAAATTGCCAACTGACGCATCAGGGTAGAAGCATTGTGGAGCAGCAGACAAGTAATAGGTCTTAGTACCTTGCGAGAAGTAGTCAGATCTCAATTTGGTGGCAAGTGCAGCATAACCAGCAGGATTATTGTTTTCAATATCAAAATCAAAACCATCAATGACAGCATCACCGAATGGACGCTCATCAGCAGAACCTTCACCAAACAAGTTCCAGAGGGTCGCGGCAAAGTCCTCTGCTTCCGAATCGGAAGAAAAGCCATATGAGCCTGCAGCACCTCCAAGAGACAGCAAGACTTTCTTACCAAGGGATTGACACGTTTTTATGTCTTGAGCGATGGTGTCGCACTTCAGTAGACCAGACGAGAACGTGTCAGAGCAAGCGCTAGCGAAGTTAAGAGTTGGAACACCGTTGGACCCAGGGAAAGAGGACATGAATGAAAGAACCATGATATCAGAAGCATCAGAATTACAATAGTAGGACAAACGTTCTTGCGAACCAGCAGATGCTTGACCCCAATACAAGACCATGTTATCTTTAGCCGTGGCATCGAAAGCTAAGGAACTAGTGGCCATTGATAGAGCGGCAAGGCCGATCTGGTTGAGCTTTGAAAATTGCATAGTTCAATTATTTGATAGCAACAGTAGGCTCAGCGTATAATAGTACTGACCGATTGTGTGGGAATTTGGTAATGATCAATGAAGCGAAGTGTTAAGATCGAAGAGCTTGATATAAGTTAAAGAGCTGGCAAAGGAATGACGACAGTTGGAGAGGGTTTAGCTATCTCGCTCTTTTCTCAGTTAGGGATCTCTGGGGCTGGTCACTGGGTGGCCTTCAAACCGGAAGGTACCTGGGAGGGCCCTCCCTCTTATACCTGGCTTCTTTCAATTATGGGGCTCCAACACACCAAAATGTGACACGTTTCGAATCTGCACAGGTCGGGACGTCGAACGTGCAGGAAAAAGCGCGTTCTCTTCAACCCTCAAAATGGCTGGCGCGCGCTGAAACAAGGGAAGCAAGGAGATGATGATTAACGGGTCATGCGGGAAGGGGGAGGGTGAGAAGATAGGCCGCCGTTCCGTACGATGGTAACAAAAAGAGCTCCACATGTTTGATTAAAGAGCATCGTAAAAGTGTCAGAAAAATTGCTGTTAAGACTCACAAGAACCCATGGCCTTCCCTTCTTTTTAGTTCTTTTCGCAGGCGCCTGGTCAGGCGCCCCGAACCGGCCCCTGTTCCAGAACGTTTCACGGGATGTACCCAAAAAACGGAATTCCGCTTATTGTTTCATGCAAAAGGAACGAAGGCTGGTTGTTAGCATTCACACTGGCCTGGAGGGTTAGGTGCTACTGGTGGAAGTCGAGTGATGCTGTGGTTGAGATGTTAAGCAAGCGCCTCGAGGTTGATAGTGATGATTAGGCAGTCTACAAGCCATTGAGCTATGGTAATTGATGGCGTATTATAAGAGGGATCTACGGTTATGAATACGCGAATGAACCAATGTGAAATTTCAAAATGTTCAGAACTCTTTCTTCGCTCTGTAAAGAGCCTTAAAATTATTTAAGACCATCCAAAATTGTCTCACCATATCGGCTTAATTAAGATCTTGGTTATAACCCGCCTCATAAGGTGTGCTGTTTACATGCGCGAATGTCATCGTGTTCTGTACGAAAGGGCATCGCATGCATCGAATTAGCCTAATATTGAACCTCAAATGCGACATCGCCTGGCCTGGAGCTATCATGGGATCTGACAATCATCGATGGCACATAACCCCCCCTCCACTCGATAACCAGCCACAAACGAGGAGCACGACCCGAAGTCTCCAATGCTCATTACAACATATGTCTATTCAAACACATAAGAAAAACTCTACAGAGGTTTCATTGTACGCGTCATAATTCATTAAAATATTATATACATAACTCTATCAGGAGATGATTTTCCTCTCATGGAGTTCATCTTTCAATGCAGCATATGGATCCTTGGCGTATGATAATCTCTTCTCCATAGATTTCTTAATGGATACTTTACTAATCCCATCTCGGTAATCTTTAACTTTTTGCTTCTTTGCTTCAAGTGTTGGTGATTCCTCCTTCGATACAGCCCCACGCGAGGCATAGTAACCCATCTTGATTGCGGCTTTTTTCATCTCTGGCGATACGGCAGAATTGACCCAGCGAGGAATCTTGTTGTCAAAGTGGTAGTCGTCCATTATGCGTTTGAGCTTCAGCTGCTTCACTGTCAATTCTGAGCTCAGCTTCACCGAAATATCATGTATGGATTTCAAACGGGATCTTAATCTCTTCAACCAGTAATCACCGCTGATGACACCAATATCGTTCAGCATGCGATGATACAACACCCTCAGAACGTCATATTTGTCGTTCCAAAACCCCGACCTCGCCATAGCTTCAAAGAGAATATCATAAGTGTCATAGTCTGGCTTGACTTGGAACTTCTTTTGGAAAGTATTCATCATTCCAACACATAGATCAACTCTTCTCAACTGTGCAAAAACATTCATAAACATATTTAACGCTTCTCTGTTAGCATTATATGACGACCCTTTATAATGTGCATACTCAATGATCTTCAGTGCACTGGTGAATTGCCTCTCCTGGATCAACATTCCACTAACAACATTCACAACACGTCCTTCGAGTGGAATGCCGAGTTCCTTCATAAAGATCAACATCTTCTTCGCAGTCATTCCACTCTTTTTACTCATATATTTCACAAGTGTGTACATAAATCGATCATCAATTGGGACTTTCAACTCTGCACGTTTCAATAGTATTATTTCTTTGCTTAAGTCATCCTTGAGTAACGCAAACATGATGTTCCAAGTAACCAAGTCAGCCTTCAAGGAGTATCTCTTCATCTGTGTCAAATGCTTCAGTGCTACATTGTATGGATCACTTATATGTTGAATCTTCTGCAACTTAGTCAATGCCCTCAACATGATGTTGTACGTTGTAGTGGTTGGGAGCTTCCCTTCAGACTTCATCTGGACCAGCAACTCACGACAAGTAGCAATATCCCACTTATTCACAAAGTAAAAAATGACATGGTTGAAAGACTGCGGTGATCGTATTGGTAAAGTATTCGAATTTAAAGGATGGAATAGGTTTCTGAGGATCTTGGGGATAATGCCATTGAACTTAGATGACTGCTTGTAGTGAAATGTAGAATGCGTAAGTTGATAAATGTACTCGTCAAATTTCTCAGGATGCTTCTTGAAGTCAGGTAAGACTGGTACTTCAGTATATATATGCTTTGGAGCCCTATAGTTCAATCTTGCATCACTCTGTTGGATCGGCGACATCTCACTCAGTGAATCTGCTTTTGGTGTAATCTCAACAAGGATCTCGATGATCTGCGATATCGTCTGACGATTCAGTTCGTGCATGATAGTAGACTGGAACCTCGTATTCTCTAAGGATTTCTCTAGGAGGTACCGTTTCCTGGCTTCATTAGTTGGATAGTCCTTCTGTCTCGGTTCTTGTCCTCTTCGCAGTGGCGTATACGCCAACGGTTTCAGCGTCTCTTTCACATAGTTCTTATGAAAAGCTGATCCGAAACCGATTTGTTTCCAGAGGTCGATCCTAGTAGGCTTGTCCATTGGAGCCTTTGATGTTATTTCTGTCGTTGGTGTTACTGATGCTGGTATGTGGTATTTAAGGGCTACTCGTGAACTTCGCCTGAGTACCATATTATGCTCCCTGCACAGGCTCATGTACTCCTTGAGCGTATTGAGCAAGGACATTTCAGCAGATCAATGAAATATTCTGGGAGTGTCGTCTTGGGGTTCTACAGAATGTTCCGTGTGAATTTTTCGCTCTTCTCTTCGGTCAAGTTTTCCAAAGGCTCTTGATGCAAATCACACCAAAAACCGCGGATTCGAGGAGGTTCGAATCTCACCAGAGCATTCAACTACAACGAGATAATAAACGAATCATATCACATTTCAGTCATCAGCGTACAAGTTCACTAAGCCTATTGGTCAGATTATCGGCAATCCCAGTGCTATTCTCCGAGAATACATAATGTTTACCATCAGCGAGGGCCAACAGAACTGGTAAGAGGACCAAGGCATGAGTAGAGGCAATCACAACAAGGGATAACCACATTCTAAAATAATAGACTTCAAAGATCTTAGACTGAGTAAATGCAAGAACAGTGACACCGATGAGCTTGGTCATGCAGATTCCTCCAAATACGGCTCCACCAACACCTGTGATCGCATTGAAAGCCCTGAAGTTCGCATTGCTTAACCTAGAGTCTCGATCAGAGACAACAAAGGCCCTTGTAATATGAACACAGAACTCCACAGCAAGACCAATACATATGACCAAGTTAACTAAGCTCACAGCATTCAATGAAATGGACCAAAGTGACATCATACCGCCAATATTGACCATAATCAAGACGACAGTGACAACAAGAACGATCGAAGATCTTACAGAACCCAAGAGAACCATAGAGTTGACAAAGATGATGGTAAGGGCTAACGCGATCAATGTGAAAGTCAACTTGATGATAGTAGTGTACTGCACAAAAAAGATATAGAATGGGGAATATGCAAAGATATTCTCATACCCAGTTGCATCCTTCAATTCCTTTGTGATTCTCAAAGATTCCTCGTATGCATGAATAAAATCATCCTGTGATCTCAACGGAGCATGTCCACTTCTGAAGGTGGTCGCAAATATTGTGCTGTTATCATAGACAACAGAGCTGGAGTATGGTGCCTTCCCGCCTAATGGGCAAGGGTCACTAGGCGCTTTGATCCAAATCTTAAAGTACTTCATGAAATCATCACCCTCGGGGAACCCTTCCATCGAATACTCCCACGGCTTATCTGCAAAGCAAGCTTCACATTGACGAGATGGCGCGTATGGTGGACACACATCTTCGGTTCCCTTTCTGAAGCGGCAACATTCATCCAATTCTGGGTTAAGATAAGTCAAGAAGTCATCTAACCAGGAAGCAACAGGCTCTCCAATTGTAGATAGCTTTGTTCTCTTCCGCTCTTGTTCCAAGATATTTGCCAATGAGAATTCATCACATGTTGTGAACTTACCACAGAGTTTCTGTTGATTCTCTCTTTCAGTGACATTCAATCCGTCGACGACAAAGTAAATTGGAGGGCCAACGTTGAAGTACTTATAAATGTCACTGAAATAGTCGACTAAATATGAGTCTGAGGGAATTGCAATTCTTTGGTCTAATCCAAACTTGATGTTCGGCAAAAGAGTTAAAGAGACACCAGCCCACGCAATAAAAAGCGCAATGACAGTTGCCTTGGAACTGAGAACACCTGGTATATATGCGCTGAGTACCTTATCAAAAAAATTACTTTCATTTTCGTTCTCGAAAAGCTCAGTAACTTCATCTAAAGTGATAGACCTCTGGACTTTGAGACATGGGAAACAATCTAGTCTTCCACTATCGATTCTCTGTTGATCTAAAGCAAGCAATGAAATGAAAGCAGTCATCTGTAGCAGAATATTGAACATGACTGCTCCGGCAGAGTATAATGCAAAATTTCTAACAGCTGGCATAGAGACTGAGGCAGCAAGCGAGAAAGTCAGGAACTGTGAGGTTGCAGATAACAATATTGATGGCCCCATTCTGCCTACCGCTTTCGAGATTCTGAAAGCGACAGACTCATTTGGATAGGAATAATTGATCACCTTAAGCTCATGCGTGATCAAGAATATGTTATCCACCCCAACAGCGAGAATCAAAAATGGGATAACCTCTGCGATGATCAGTGTTGATTTGACACCAAAGAGGGAGAACAAGCCCGCAGATGAAGTCACTGATAGTAGCACGATGATGATACCTGAGAGGCCTAAAGAGAATCTCGTCTTGAGTATGTTTAAACTCCCACCAAGGGAGATAGAGGCATATAGAAACATGACCAAATATGAGAGAATGATGATTTTGGAATCTGTATTGGTAGATTTGTTCAATTCAGATTCCAAAGAAGGGTCAGTGCTGAAACTGATTCTAACTCCATCCGGAGGCGTCACGTTAAGCAAGTATTTTTCAAGTGCATTCTCCCATTTAATGGCATTCTCATTATCGATAAGATGATTGTTCAAGAGGAATGTTACGGAGATGGATTTAGCAGTGAGAATATCACTTTCGTTATAACCTCCAAAGAGTAATTCCTTTTTCAACGGTTGCTGAAAAGTCGGTAAACAAGTCACAGGAGAATCAGTACATCCCGGCAACTTCTTTTTCCAATCTTTTGGAACCTGGCCTTGGAAGTATTGAGTGAAAGATTCAATCACGCAAGACGACTCTTCAAATGGTTTCAAACACAAATCATCAAAAGAGACATCATCGACGATCAGACTGGTGATTTCCTGTTCTGTTTTGGCCCACCACTTCACTGTCGAATCTTTGAGGACTCCAGTTTCATCCACAATGAACACTTGTTCAGTTCTATAAAATGGGCCAAAGTTCTCATCAAAGAACTGCTTCTGCTTATAAGCTTCAGCATTTTGACTTACCCATAAGTTCACGGGATTTCTCTCCAACTGACCGAACAGGAAGATACAAGACGATAATGTACCTGTGATAATCACAGCGAACGTCAAGACAGTGGCCGGATAAGTGGCACAATAGAAAGCAAGGCGTCCGAACCACTTTTCCAAGATATTGTTCAACGAGTATATCTCATTTTTAGCGGTAAGATCAGGCAATTCCAAGTTTGTGGTTCTCAAATATGGTGACTCTTGTAACAGTCGTCCCTTCTTCTGCGTAGATCTGTACCCAAAGATAGCCACATATATTACCAGTAGAGCAGAATATATAATGACCACCGAAAAAGAGAAACAAGGCAGAACACCAACTTTGCACGAACCATAACGTATATCTTGTAGTGTGGGACAGCTTGACGGACAATCTGAACATGAGCACCTATACTTCTCATCATCACAACCGTACTGTTTCCTGTTAAGATAATCTGGATTGGAAGTGTCATTGGTATACCTGAAGTTCATCTGGAAAGGCGATCCCCCTAACATCGGCTTCTCATCACCCAAGAACTTTAGGAATTGTGCATAGTTCTTAGCACCTCCACCAATCAAATCCATGGCATATCCATTTGTGGCAGAAAATTTGATGTTTTTGCAACTGTCGTAAAAGTCACTAGCCATGCTATCTTGGATCCTAAATTCGAGCTCTGTGGCGATGGTTTTTCCCTCCAGACTCGTTGCCGTCTTTGTAACAGTTATGAAATCAGCCTGGTATGGAGAACAAGTAAACTGACAAAACAAATTCTTGAAGTTCTTATGACATGCCGGACATGAAGAGATCAAACTGTCGACCTTCTTCAAATTCTCCTTCAAACGCTCTATTTGGTAGCTGTTACAACAAAGCCCCGTGCTGTTCCCCCATTCATAACCACAAACAGATGTCAACTCATCGATCTCTTCACGAGAAGGCGCATGTACTGGAATGTCCACTGCACACGGTAGTTCCGCACCAAACAGCGATCTCTTACCGCAATGGTCATATATGACACACCTTTCTGTGTCTCTTGTTGATGCTGCGACTGCCACTGTCAGACCTATTGGTAGCAGCAACCAGGGTCTCATCTTTCTTCGAGGCCGTTCGAATTAAGTGAGTGCGTGGCGATGAATCTCTTTATATGAAGCGCCTTAATTGTCTTTTATGTAGAGTCTCTACTACCTTCTAGCCTTATCTGTTGTTATCGGTGATCTTTGTTTTCTGGCCCCCCTGTTCAGCCATTTTTCTTGAGGTACGTTCAAATCACTAGGCGCGCGTCACGTCACAGATAGATTAGAAGAAGCTCTCTATTGCTGACTTGACCACTACAGGTTTTCTTTTCAATATCGAAGCAACATAAATATGTATTCAAACGAGCAGAAATCAAAGCATCATGTCAATAAATAACTCTTAAAGCTTTTGGTAAGGGCATTTCCCAGCATCACCAGTACGTGGGGAACGTTCCAAAACTTCCTTCTTAATAGCATTGCTCAAGCCTTGGTCAACTTTAGCGAAGGCATCAAAGACCCTGTCTTGGATGATTGGAACAGCATTGGCGACGTGGACGGCAATATTATGGGCCAAGTTTCTTTGCTGACCCGGCTGTCTGCCCAAAACTTTGTAAAGTTCCCTAGCCTGGACATAGTCAATGTCACCTTCCACTTTCCAGTGGAATGGTTGAGCTGGACCAGACCACTGTTCTTGGTTGACCTGGTAGTTGAAGTTCTCCTGAGTCTTGTACTCCACTGGGTTCTCCAAAGTGGAGATATAGTTTGGAGCAGCACCATAGTTACCATTGACACACATGGCACCATCGCGGATGACCGGGTTGAAAGTCTTTGCATATGGACAATTGACGGGGATCTGAGCATAGTTAACACCCAGTCTGTGTCTGTGAGTATCTGGGTAAGAGAACAAACGAGACTGCAAGACTGGATCCGCAGAAGCCTCTTGGTATGGGACAGTGTGAGAAGGAGAGAAAGCAGCTTGCTCAATTTCAGCAAAGTAGTTCTGTGGGTTCTCGTTCAAAGTCAACTTTCCGAAACGACGTAGCGGGAAGTCCTTGTGTGGCCAGACCTTTGTCAAGTCAAAAACAGAAAATGGGAGCTGTTCAGCTTGTTCCTGGGTCATGACCTGGAGATACGCGGTCCAGGATGGGAACTCACCCTTACCGATAGAGTTGAACAAATCCTCCTGGGCATGGTCTGGGTTTTCACCAGACATCTTTCCAGCCTCTTCGTTGTTCAAAGTCTTGATACCTTGGTCAGAGATCAAATGAACTTGCACGTAGAACCACTCACCCTTCTTGTTAGACCACTTGTAAGTATGACCAGAGTAGCCGTTCATGTGTCTGTAAGTGGCCGGGGTACCACGATCAGAGAACAAAATCATGAATTGATGGATGGCCTCTTGGTTCTGGGTGAGATAGTCCCAGAACATGTTTGCATCCTTCAAGTGTGTCTGTGGGTTTCTCTTCTGGGTATGGATGAAATGTGGGAACTTGATTGGGTCTCTCAAGAAGAAGATCGGAGTGTTGTTGTACACCCAGTCCAAGTTACCCTCTTCGGTATAGAACTTGATGGCAAACCCTCTTGGGTCTCTAGCAGCGTCGGCGGAACCCATTTCACCACCAACAGTAGAGAATCTGACAAGTGTCTTGGTCTTTTTACCCACAGTGTCCAAGAATGCAGAGCCACAGATATCGGTTATATCATCTGTAACTTCAAAATTACCATAAGCACCGGAACCCTTGGCGTGCACCACTCTCTCTGGGATTCTCTCTCTGTCGAAATGCGCCAGCGAATCAATCAAGTTGAAGTCCTGGAGAAGCAAAGGACCATGTTTCCCGACTCTCTGTGTCTCAAAGGCGTTAGGGATTGGGTAACCCTGCGAAGTTGTAACGGTTGGTTTCTTGTTGGACATTGTTGCCTAGCCTAGCCTAGCCTAGCCTGTGTACAATAATGCAGAGTAGCGTATAACAACACACACATGGCAAACGCAATGGCAAAAATCAAGAGGATCCCAACCTGCTTTAATACCAGCAGTGTGGGGCTCGGCCTATCATCCAGTGCTTGTTTGTAAGCTCGTTTTATGCGCGGGTGTGTCCCCTACGCTACTTCCTGAAGCGGCAGGTGGGTCCGTCCCCTCAGTTTTTGTGCCAGCGGTTCAAACTTTTGAGTTGTGCGGGACGTCATTCATTTGATGGGGGATATCGGCAAGGTTGTGTGTTACCTTGTGGCTTGCTCCATAATAGCCTGGGAGGTATGTTAGTTAGTTAGGCACTACGTAGGACGAAGTGGTTGGGATTGGGATACGTAAAGCTCTCTCTATACGCTCAATTTACCGCCAGGAAGTCCCAATGGCACTTATCTCTACCAATCACACACAGTTTTTCCACATCGGAAACTTCCACGCGGAACACCGACTTTGGTCAAACAATGCGGATTTTCATGGAGCAAAAAACTACAAACAGAAGGCTTCAGGTACGTAGGGCTGGAGCCTGGAACGCGCAGTGCTGACAATCTTTTTTTTATTAGCAGTTCTCCACAATCCCGGACACATCTCTCAAGGTTAGCAGGCTACAGAACAGCCCATCTTCGCAGAACAAAACATACCGAGGCTTCATATTGAAGAAGACGTCAACCAGTGAGGGTAGTGGCAGTTCCGGGCTGAGAGTTATATAGCCATTTTCCACAATATCCGATAAATTGTGCGCATTATCATTATCATTACCCTCATCGCGATCACTATTGGTGAACACAACTCTCCTCTGTGAATCAGCAGGCTCTGAAGCAGCGTGTATTTGTAACAACTTGTCTTCCAAGTCGGCTAGCGATAGCCATCCAAATAGTCTTGGTTCAATACGACTCTTTAATATCGGCACCCCTTGGTATTTCAACTGCGTCAGCGACTCCAATGATTCTAGAGTAGCCATATCTTCCAGATATATCGCCTTAATTTCGTCCAGTGGTTTTAAGAAATCTCGACTCTTTGTCAAAGGCAGAGGTCTCTTGACTTCTGTCAGGTAAGGATATCCGAAGAATTTAATCCACTGATCATAACAATTCTCACCGTCGAGCTGATCGCTTGTCCATCTCGCGATCAATACCGTGATCATAATAGGCAATACATAAGTCAAGGCGCCTGTTAGTTCAAAAACGGTGACCACAACCCATACAGTCATCTTGGTAACACCAGCTAAAAAGGCGGCAGATCCAACAACGGCATAAGCAGCAGGTGAAACACAGAGATTCGAAGAGTTGGAACATACCGACGATAGCAATGGCGAAGAAGTTTGAACGTTTTCAACAATTATACCTAGGATACGTCCAAATATTGCGCCAATGGCCAGTGCCGGAGTGAGAACACCCGCTGGTACGATAGTACCGAATGTATAAGCTGTAATCACCGACACTGTGACACCGGTACAGAGGAGTAACAGTAAGGTATATCCAGAATGCTCAGAGCATAGCCCACCCATGATGTTCTCATCAATGTTTTCACAATCTTTATATAATCGTGAAATCAATGCGTTCAGCGATAACCTTGGGAAGACCAACGGAAATGTCACAACAGATGTGACAAGGGATAATGCCACAACTTCCAATACTTCGTATCTTGCTCCTCTGGAACTTATGAATGCACGGCGTAAATTGGCAAACTTCATATTGAGCCTATTGAAAAATGCACCAAATACACCACCGGCAACTCCAAGCATCATGAAACCAAACAGTTCAAATCCTAGCCATTGATTATTCATAGTGACATAGACGTCAATACCTTCCTTGAATGAGTTCAACACCACAGTGGCAGCCATTGCACAGACAAAAGAAGGCCACATCTTACTGGATGCGTAGAAGTAAGAGGTCAATTGTTCCAGTGTGAAGATGACACCACTGATGGGGGCATTAAATGCAACAGATATACCAGCAGCGCTAGCAGCTAGTAACAATTCACGACGTTTAGATTCACTGCCATCAAATATTCTGAATGATTCCATCAAGATGTTTGCACAGCAACACGAGATATGAACTAATGGACCTTCTTTACCAGCCCACATATTGGAACTGACAGCCAGCGTCAATCCCACGAGTTTCACAACCATGGTTTTGAAGCTGAGAAAGTTTTTTATCAGAACACCACTGATGATGACTTTCACTTCCGCGATACCGCTAGTCTTGACGAAATCGGTATCTTTCACCAAGATCGCTGCAGAAGACGCCAGTATCAGACTCGTCACCAAGAAAAGGAAGTATTTATAGATGAATGAGCCTGCTGTACTCCCACTGATACCTATCACTTGATCCCACTGTCTCCAGTTATCACATACATCTCCTTCGTTTACACCTTTGCAACAGTTACCATAAGTCATGTAAAACCCATCCGAGCAGACACCGCCTTTCAAATCGGTGAGCCACTTGTATAGATAGTCCACACTGGCAGTCACCACACCAATCAGCAATCCTGTGCCCAGCAGAATGATCCACCTCGCACTGTACCGCATGTTATGCTTGAGCACTGAGCTATGTGAGATATAAGCCTCCAATTTGTGTTCACGGGCGTATTCATGTGTCCAGTCAATGGATGATAGGTCCCTGTAGTGCCTCTTGCGTGCGGTCATCCCGACCGAACTGTTCAGCATTTCAGGCTTAAAATTCACAATGGGTATACCTTCCCAGTCCTGAGGATCACTCATCACTTAATTCAATACCCTCAACCGATTCCCAAGACTCTGTGATGGTATAACTTATGGTGCGTACTGTTCTTCGCGAATTTAGAAAACCGCATGAATTCGCAGTGAGATCCAAATTTTCAGAAGTGTAAACAAAAGTCCGAACAAGAAGAAGTCGACTAACAAAAAACAAACAAAAAAAACCAAAGACTTGGATTCATTTTGGTCACAGCAAGCAACATGTCATTCTTCGGAGCAAAACCTGCCTCCAGTGCGACGAGCACAATCGCCACCGAGGCTGATCTTGCCGGGGATATCATAGTGCAGAACCCGCCGGAGGACTCCATCTCTGATCTTGCCTTCTCACCACAGGCTGACTTCTTCTCCGTCTCCTCATGGGACAAGAAAGTACGCATCTACGAGGTCAGTGCTAATGGAACCACGGAGGGGCGTGCTCTCTATGAACATGATGCTCCTGTGTTAACTACAAGGTGGACCAGTGACGGTACCAAGGTGATATCCGGTGGTTGTGACAAACAGGTGAAGCTATATGATTTACAAAGTGGACAAGCTCAGCAGATAGGTGCTCACGATGCGCCTGTGAAATCTGTGAGATTTGTTGAGTGTGGGCCTGCTAATACACCAGTAGTCGTGAGTGGTTCATGGGACAAGACATTGAGATATTGGGATACAAGAACTCCAAACCCAATTGCAACAATACAGTTACCGGAAAGGGTATATGCTATGGATTCATCCCAGAAATTGCTTGTCGTTGGTACTGCTGAAAGACATGTTTGTATCATTGACTTAAACAACCCTCAACAAATCACAAAAACAGTCACGTCCCCATTGAAATGGCAGACTAGATCCATTGCATGTTATCCACAAGGGAATGGTTATGCATTGGGCTCCATAGAAGGAAGATGTGCATTCCAATACATCGACGATGGTGAACAGGCGCAACTTGGATTCACCTTCAAATGTCATCGTCGTTCTGAGACTAAGCAAGGCCGTACAGAAAATCATATCTATGCTCTAAATTCCATTTGTGCTCACCCTGTGTATGGTACTTTCGCTACTGCTGGATCCGACGGATGCTTCAATTTCTGGGATAAGGATGCTAAACATAGATTGAAGGGATTCCCTGCCCTTGGAGGTCCAATCAGTGCTGCAGCGTTCAACAGAAATGGTAATATTTATGCTGTTGCTGTTTCATACGATTGGAGTAAAGGCCATACCATGAACAACCCACAACATCCAAACGTGATAAGATTGCATCCAACTAAAGATGATGAAGTGAAGCAAAAAGCGAAGAGACGTTAAGTATTATCCCTATTTAGCCAATCAACGACTGGTTCCATAAAACTGTAAGCGGACTACGATGTCCAAAATCCAAATACTTTTGTTAAAAGTATGTACAATATACCGATAAATCAATGAATAAACGTCAACAACCTTTCTCCTTCTCTTTTCACATATCATAAAACACATGTATCACCGTATAAAGTGGTCAAAAATCACATCCCATGACTGAAACCTATAAAAATCAGAATACAACCATACCTGAATAAAACTCACACCTAACCAAAAAACAATTGATAAATAAAAAGAACCATAACGTTCATGAAACTGCAAGGTACGTTCTAACCCCAGACAGACATGTCATTACCCCAGATGTTTAACCAACCAAAATTCTTTTCTGCTCTATTAGCAGCAAACCCATTATTCTCATTAAAAGCATTAAACTCATTACCGTGAGTTGTCATCTTGTTCTTGTCCAAGCTGTTATCCCATGGGGATTTGAAGGAAGAATCGTGTTCAGAAGATAAGGACGACATAGAACCCGAACCGGATGAAATAGAAGATGACAAATTCAAAGAGAACCCGTCATAGACAGTTGAGGTAACCATACCCTCAAAGAGGGAGTCAGGAGACTGTGCCAAAGCATTCGAAGTGGAAGGATGGAAAGAATATGGAACCTGTGGGTTGTTCACGTGGAACTGAGCACCATACCCTTGACCTTGGCAAATTTGTTGTTGAGCTTGTTGATGAACAAGTTGCTGAGCCTGTGGGTACATAGACTGTTGAGATTGTTGAATATGACAGGGAGCCTTTTGCACACGTTGACCTTGAGACTTATGATTCATATAGCCTCCACCAATCAAACCATTCTGAGCTTTGCGATGACCATGAACATGGCGACCTTGGGACATCTTGTGAAGGTTTGATTGGTTCTGCATCTTGTAATGATATTCGAACAATGCTTTATCAATCTCTGCGGTGTCTTTGTTAGTATTCTTGTATAGGATCAAAGGTGAAACCCGCAAGGTGGGGGGGAGGTCACCAAAACAAATGACTCACCTTCAAACTGAGAGCCAAAGGGAGTAGCAACCATCTTGTTTTGATCCATGGTTGTCTCCATCTGTATAGGTAAAAAGGCAATATATGTGAATCCTTTGACCTGTGCTCTTTCCTCCACGTTGTTCCTTTTTTGGTTGTGTCGAGAGGTTCAAAATTTCGCTCTCGGGGGGCGCACAGTGATGACGGTTGTCCCAAAAAGAAAAGTGGAAAACGGCTGAGAAAGGAAGCCTACCTTAAAGGGAAAACGATCAGCACCCCATGTCTAATGAGGCATGTGTAGAACATGGCTGTATAACAACAATTAAATGAGTACCAGAAAGCCAGAAACATACCGATCGTCCTAAAGCACAAGTCTCTTGGTCCAAAGAAGACACTAAATTAAGTCGCAGCGCCAAAAGCAACTTTCAAAATGTTATATCCATTAACTAGCTCTCGCTCCGATTTATGCTGAAGGGTTCTATTGTAGTTTGTAGATTGTAATGCCCCCTCTAAAGAATAGGCGTTCTGTTTGAAAATCGAAGGATTTTGGTAACCTTCATCCCCTTGCTGTAGTGAATTGGAGTCTCACTGATTTCCCAGTGACACTCATACAAACTAAATTCTAAGTAGAAGTATAATGGAAGGATAATGAAACAACAAAAGTACTATGTCAAAGATATCGATAATTCCAAACGTTCCCGATATTCAGATTTTTAGGATTGCCGAGAATTACTTCCATATAACATTTTTGCGTGAGCTGAAGCTCAGAGCTAGCATATTCCCTAATAGTCGAGGAGAACCTGCGTCTCTTGAATACAAAACTCCATCTTCGAAATTAATAACTTACTATAAAATTACTCAGAGGCACCTGGTGGACAAGAATTGAAATTAGAAGCAGTGGCATGATGCATCTAGATCTACTTTTAAGTGTCAAAGTTTGGAAATCTCAAATCATACTTCGACTTTGAACCATTGATAGGTGGAATGTTGAAACTCTTTGGCTTTGGGATCCTCGACTTCGATCTGAAAGATTTCCTATTCAACAAACAACTTACACTGCCATGTTCCTTTTGGATGGCCATTCTCCGAGGAGTAGAAAATTCAGTGATTGTAATCTCATTCTTTGCAAGTGATCTGTTGCATGGTTCAAGTAATAGTGACTTGTTCTGAGAGTCAAAGATACTAGATAACCCATGATTATCTCTCTGTGTGGTGGTGAAATCATTAAGAATCGTTCGGTTCAGTTTGTCATCCCCAAATGTACAGTGCCCTGTTTGTTGTGAATCCTGTTCCAAAGAGTCATCATCATCCATTCTGAGAAAATCATGTGCGATAACACACTCCCCTTTGTCAAACTCAAAGGAGTCTTTAGTCCCTTGCAGCCCATCTTCTTGGTCTTCAACCAAATGACTTACATCCATAAAAAGCTTGGAAACTCTAAAATCACTAAGAGTATTCACGACATCATCCAAATGCTTCCTCTTGTACAGTTTCTGCAACAAATGAAGATTCCCTTTGGTAAGCCTATTATCCAGACCTAAAGGTACAGCGGTTATCAGCATCTTCTAACGTTAAAAGGCACAAAAAGTAACCAATGATATCAACCTGACACGACCACGATCAAGATTGGAATTGTGGTATGGAACAGCTGAAACTTCAAAATAGTTCAACTTTTGAGGCTTTGCCACAAAGACAAATGTCAAACCTGAAAAATGTGTCAAACGTATCTTTGTTGTCCCTCGGATATCATCAAACTAAGGGGAAGCATATCCGAGGCGTTACCCGTCCGCGTATCAGGAAAAATTCGACCTCACCGGGTCTTCACGAAAGGTAAACAAAATAGATCTCTGAAAGGCAAAGATTTACAAGGATATTACGCCTACAACAGAGTAGCTAGCCTCGCTGGGTAGACAGTGAGTAAAATTTTGGGACGTCATGACTTGGAAGGTTGACCTCTAATGGTCCGATGTATGAGCCGCTCTGCCATGGTTCATTTTTTTTTACCGTCAAAGATCTATGCTAACAATACTACAGTGTCCAAGCTATCCACTCCATACAGGAGCAAAATCTTCGATGCCGGTAATGCCACCGCAGTTGTTGCGCAGACCGCTACTGTCAATCCGCTGGTGGGCAATGACAATGACTTTTTAGCCATTACTAATGTCAATATTGAAGAACCGTTGAAGTTGGCTAGTAAATTTGTCGATTCTTCTCTGCTTCGTGATAAGATTACACCAGTGCTAGATGATTCTTCATTCCACGGTACCGCTGTCAATTATAACTACAGCTCAGATACTAACGGGCTTGGCCCATTTTCACCTTTTGAGAGAACTGAGATCATCAACCTGCCAGATGAGATTTTGAGTCAATACGGTAAAGTTGAAACATCCGGGAAAATGGGTATATTTGCTGAAATATGCAGAGCCTGGGTTACAATAGATAACAAATTGATCCTCTGGAACTTGTCGAAGTCTTCAGAGTTCCAGAGCTTCGAGGATATTAAACATACGATCCTGAAGGTCGAACTGGTCAAACCGAAGCCAAATACATTCACAGATGCCATCACACATCTCCTGCTAATAGCCACCCCTTTTGATGTCCATATACTGGCTGTTTCTTATTCCAAAAACTCTATTGAGTTATACAACACTGGTATGACAGTCCCGACACATGGCTTGAGTGTTGATCAATTCATTGCATACGAGAAAACGGGACAGATCTTTTTCACAGGTCAAGGGGATGGATTACACATTTGGGAGCTGCAGTACTCAAATTCGGAAGACTGGCTCAACAAAAAATGCACCAAGCGTTGTGTCACGAGATCTGCTGTTTCTAGTTTGATCCCAGGTGCTTCGTTGATCAATTCTATTGCTAACAACTACTTCACTGCCGAAAGTTCCGCGGAGAGTGTTATTCAATTAGATGTGGACAACACAAGAGGCATTCTGTACACATTATCCAACCAATCTGTTATAAGGGCATACAAGATCCAGGCGTCTGGCTCTGTCGATGAGGCACTTGTTGTTAGACCATCTCATATTTCAACGTATGCGAGAACCTCATCTGCTAAGGCTTCCCCATTGCTATCAGACAAATATCTCAAGATCGTCAATATCAATGTTGTAACAAGATACGAGAATGACGATCTCTTCTTGGTTGCCCTCACTGTTGGTGGTTGCCGTCTTTACTTAAACGGTTCCTCATCACAGAGCAGTGTTTCTGCATTGAGATTGGAGAGTGTCAAATTCCCACCTACGAAAATGACGGAAGATGAGATTACTGCTGAGCAGAGAACCTTCAAAGAACAGGAAGCCCTTAAGGAACCTTCTTTGTTTGGAGCGCGTAAAACAAGGGAACTTCCGACTATATTGTCATATCAGAAGAAGTCAAGTGTCCTTCATCAAACCAAAGCTTCAAGTAAGATCATCTCTCCTGGTATTTTCTTTGATGTTGTTGAGAAGGAGAACACTAAAGAACAAAAGCTGTTCGTCTCTGTCCCAGATTATGGGATTCTGAAGTATCATAACAAGTACGTTGAAAATGCCACCTTCTTGGAATGTTCTGGCACAGTACACCAAATCCTCCCACTGACATCAACTTTTAATGCTACTGAACGTCCTCGTGGCTATGCAAACGAGTTTGCTACCCAGTACACTAAGGGTGTCTTTGAAGTTGCAGTTCTCACAAACACCTCTTTACAAATCTATAAGTTCAGGACCCCTGACTTGGTATTTGAGGCTTTATCTGAAGACTTGACTCCCTTTGTCTCCAAGTATGGCTTACTGGAGTCCGCATCGACAGCGTTGTACGTTACATGTAAGTTCAGCTTACCAAAGACAATCAGATCCAATGCTTTCACTTTTTTCACATTGGGTATTCCAAACGTTGTTGATTTTGCTCCAAAGTATAGGGTTTCTTCTTCTTCTATGGTCACTAGTGTCTTGAGCAACAAAAATGAAATGTTTTCTTTCAACAATGTCGTTCTCAGTCCAAGATTTTATGGTATTGTCACCTTGATTGGGAGGTTATTTCGTGATATTTGGGATGATGTTGTATTCTCTGTCGGAAAGGATATCAAATATAATAAGGATGGCTCTCCTTTGAAGTCGTCTGTTTTTGAGAATGAGTATTTGCATTCTGTGAATATCAATCAGGGAAATTTGGAATTCTTTCTTAGTTCCATATCTGTGCTCAACGAGTTCTTCCAGGCGTATGGTAACAGCATCGCCTGCTTCATTCCACCAAGTTTCAACAACCGTAACTTTGACAAAGCGGAGGAGTTTGCCAACCAGGCTGAGAACATTGCTATCAACTCTGCTGTGCGTCTTGTTACCTCTATCAAAGAAGCACTTTCGTTCCTTATGGTTCTCATTAAGGAAGGATCTGATGATACCGATGGTGACAGAATCAGGGATATATTCAAGTATCTCTCCTTGGATGTTCAAGTCGCTTTGTCCAAGCTCAGGTTCAGGGACATCTTCGCCCCAACTGACGAATCCAAAAACTTGATCAAAGAGATCTTGTCATCCATAATCAACCGGAGTATGTCCCGTGGAGAATCCATCGAATATATTGCCAAGGGGTTGCAGGAACGTTGTGGAACTTTCTGTTCTGCGAATGATGTTGTTGGCTTCCGTGCTATTGAGCATTTGCGTAAGGCAAAGGAGATAGGCTTTAAGGATTATGATGGCTTGAATTACCATTTGTCCAGAGCAATTGAGCTCTTTGAGGCGATCAATAATGAGATCAGTCTGGAGAAATTGAAGGAGTCTATCGATATCATGGTGGGTCTAAATGACTATCCGCGTGCCATAAAGTTTGCCTTGAACATTTCGTCGGGCATTGACCAGGGTAACTTGGCGCAACAGTACGCTGCTGATGGGATGTTGCCCAACGATGAGAGAAAGAAGTACTATGAGAAGCGTAAGGATATATTTGAGATTGTGTTCGATTTGCTTGTTCAAGTTGATAAGTTGGCGTTGGAATCCAATGTTAAAAATATCGACGACAGCTCCAGATTTGACACTCTTTTGAATCCAGTCACAGACTTTACCAAGTTGAGAGATCTAAGCTACGAGACTGCCTTGAAAGTTGAGGATAAGCTGTTCCATTATGAGTTGTACGATTGGTTCATTGCCCACGATGTTAGTGAAAGATTGTTGGAAGTTGACACTCCATACGTTTTGGGTTATCTGGAAGAAAAGGCGTCTGTCTCATTGGAAGTTTCAGATTTACTTTGGATCTATCAATCCAAGAAGGGCCATCATTACCAAGCAGCTGTCATATCGTACACTTTGGCGCTGAGTGATTTTGACATTTCCCTCGCACAAAGAAATGAATACCTATCGAGGGCTGTTGGATTCTGTAACTGTACCACATTGCCAAACGAGAGGCAGCAAGTGATCCAATTGAGCACTATGATAGAGGAGGTGTTCGAGGCTTCGAATATCCAATATGATTTGTTGGTTACCATTTCCCAAGATAAAAGTCTCTCTGAAGTTAAAAAGGATGAGTTGATTGCTCAGCTGAACGGTAAGATACTCACAGTTTCTGAATTATTCAACGATTTTGCCAATGTGTTGTCATACCATGAGATCTGCTTGAACATTTACAAAGTTTCAGATTTCAGAAACTCTGAAGAGATCATATCTAGGTGGTTTATGTTGTTTGAAACTGTGAAGAAGACAATCTATTCCAATGAGCTGTATTTGACCAAGCAATCTGTGATTATCTCTGGTAACAATGCTGAGAAGTTCATTACGCTGCTAGGCGCCACTATCGTGAGGGTTGGAAAGAAGTTGAGTGCATCTGAGTTTGTGTTTCCGGTTGGTGAGCTGTTACCGATCGTGACCAGCATGATCTATGAGGTTGAGGAAGCTGAGCAGTTGGTTTCTGAAGGTGACATCATACGTATTTTCTTGGAGTGTGGTATTGCATATGATAAGCTGTATTACATTCTCAAAGACTTGATCGATACGAATGGAGCGGATGTTCATCGGGAGCACTATAAATCTGAGCTGGTATATCTGATCAAGAAGTGGTACGACGAGGACATTAGATTAAGGGAGATCATTTCAAATGATGAAGTTAGAAAATTGGAGGCCTATAGTACTGTGAATGATCCAATCCATAACTACATGGCAAAGACCGGTAACACTATCTGAGGTTTTGTTAGACATGTATAGTATTAAGCACTAAGCACTGTAATAATATATCAAATCCTAATGATGTGTATGTGTGACCTGATATATACCTTCCATAGTTCTTTGATCGGCATTGGGGGGGGGGGCTTTAAAATCAGGATGTTTTTCCTCATCGCGTTTTTCGTCGGCATATTGTCGCTTTCAAGGTACGCGCCCATCTGGCTGGCGATCAATAGTAAATTTTTCGTATTTGAGAAACTATAAAAGGCTGCCCCCGCCACGTCTGCGCTTTGCGCTTTGCGCTTTATATGGGAGACTATGCCGAGCGCGGCGGGCCAATTCTGGGAAGGATACATACACACAGGTATGCCCACTTGTTGTCAGGGTATATATAGTTCATCAGATAACTGGACCTGTTGAGGTCAGAACTTATGATTTATATATATATATATGAACAATCTATTTGAGCTACTTCAGATTCCGGCATATGGTCCGCCACGAACCCTTTTCTCATTAGGTCCTTTCCACGCAGTGTCGAATGTCGCATCACTCATGTGGCAAGCGCGTCTTCTACATTTTTTACGCCAGGGCCCCACCTCCCGCCTCCCTTCGCTCTCAACAACAAGTGGCATGTTGATCGAACCGAACCATATAGAACATAGAACATAGAACATAGAACATAGAACATAGAACATAGAACATACAGCGGTTGCCGGTTGTGCTTTCGAGTTGCTCATACTCATACTCATACTTATATCCATATATGATATGATATGATATGATATGATATGACGTCTGTCGCTCCTAACTCAAAACTTTCAACCCCCGAATATTGTACTGACCACTGATCTGAGTCGCAAAGAAGCTCTATATCCAACCAATAACAATTCCATATTTTTTTTTCTTTGCGAAAACCTGACCTGACATGACATGACGGATGGCCAGATGAGACGATTTTTTAACTTCGGGAGAGAAGAAGAGATAAAGAAAAGTGCCCAGGGAGAACCACACAGGTTTGCCATTTTGCCAGTGCCTCTTTCTGTGGCCGCTCACCTCCCCCGCCCTCTCTTCCTCTTCCTCCTCCTTCTCCCTTGCGCGCCATGACGGCCAACGCCAACGCCAACGCCATCGTCATCGTCATCGTCATGGCGCGCTTAACTGTAGTTACCCTGCCTGCCTTTTGAATATGATTGATGCCTGTGTAGACATGGCATGCCGCTCATGTGTATATTGCAACCATGTGAGCGTGAGGTGTAACGTTTTGTTGTCCACTGGAGAAGTGTACTTGGCTCCAGTTAGATTCGTGCCAATACCGCACCGCACTCCACTTTGTCTTGTCTCTCTAGTTGATCAGACACAGCGGCGGTCTGACAAGTTTCCTCCTTTAATGTTCTTGCTGGTCCCGAAAGGGAAATCACCCACAGTTAAAAGAAATTAGGAGCCTTCGGCGCGCGGTCGCGCACGGGCAAAAAAAAACCCATCATCAGTGGGAGAGTGAAACAATCGAAAGAAAGTACAGCGCGAGTTGAAGAGAGAAAAAGAACTTGCACAATCTCGTCGGAAAAGACTCTCTCAAGGAGCACTGGAAAGGACACATAACTAAGAACTGCAGAGACGTTTTCTCTTGCCCTTTCCACTTGACCTAGCGTCTCTCCATCCATATCTGCTGTGCTTTTTTTTTGTTTTCTGTCAAGTTCAACCCACCCCTTTTGAAACAATAAAGCGGGCGTGGGAGCCAGAATTACACAGCATAGACCATATACACAGACAGATTCGCTATATCAGCTCGGCATCACTAAAACCACCGTTTACTTGAATAAAATCCGACACTACCACTACACCTTATACGCTCTCTTTGGCGAATGAACAAGCAACAGAGTGCTCAGGCCCAGGGCCAGGGCGCGCCTGGCCCTGGACAGAAGCATGAAGGAGGCTACGTGAACGATCTCAAGTCCACAAACTCAAAGCAGTTGTTGAATGCATATGTCTACGACTTCTTGATCAAATCATCGCTGCCGCAGACCGCTCAGAGCTTCATGAAGGAGGCTGACGTTCCCAAAGGTCCACCCACTAGCAAGATTGTGAAGCGCCCTCCTCAGAAGGAGCTACTACCACTGGCCATCTCGCTGGACGCCCCGCAGGGGTTCCTCTACGAATGGTGGCAGATATTCTGGGACGTTTTTAATGCAAGGACTCATCGTGGTGGATCCGACAATGCTCAGCAGTACTACCAGCTTCAGCTCTTGAGACAGCATAAGGAGCATGCTCTCCACAACTCAACGACACATGCCGTACAGTCCCACCAGTTTGGGCTCAACCAGATGGCATACCAGCAACAGCAAATGTTCCAGCAACAGACGGGCCGTCAAGTGGGCTCATCACAACAGCAGGGGACACAACTACCGCCAACACAGGCACCTACACCGCAGCCTGTACATCAGGCTTCACAGCCCACTCCACAACCTCAGAATCAGCACACTCCGCAACAGGTAGCTGCCCAACCTCAACAGCAAATGATGCCACAGCAGTTTGGCCCATTCCAGCAGTTCCAGCAACTTGGAATGGATGCGATGGCAATGTCCCATCAGATGCCACAACAACAACAACAGCAGCAGCAGCAGCAACAACAGCAACTGGATGGATCGTTTATGGTGGCACAGCAGTCAATGCATGCATCCCAGCAACAGCAGGAGGTCCAACACCATTTCCAACAACAGCAGAATCAGCTCTTTGCAGGTCAAAAGAGAGGTAACAATGGGGCTCCGATGGGGGTACCACCACCAACGTTTGCCAGAAACCAACAGACACAGGCCCAGATGCAGATGAACCACTTGAGACAACAACAACAGCAGCAGCAACAGTTTGCTATCCAACAGCAGGGGTTTAAGGCACCAATGGTGCGTGCTTATGGGCCGCCAACGACTCTTCCCAATGGCGCCCAACAGCAACAACAACAACAACAACATCATCATCATCAGCAGCAGCAGCAACAACAGCAGCAACAGCAGCAGCAACAGCGCGGTGTGTCAAGTCCGACAAAGAGACAGAAGTTGGATGATTCGTCGAGTAAGAGCTCGCCAGTGGATGGCGTGAAGGACGAGTCGAAGAGTTCCGAGAAGGATTCCAATGGCTCAGCTGCGCTCCATGACTACCAGATGCAGCTCTTACTGCTCGAGAGAGAGAACAAGAAAATGCTCAACGAGCCAAAGAAAGATGAGAGAAAGGACGAGAAGAAGACTACAAAGAAAATGCCCCCTCCGAAATCGACGAAGGGATCCACTCCGAAGGGTTCTTCTCCTTCCACAACATCTTCGAGTATCCCTGCAACAAATGGCCGAAAGAAATCGGTCTCTTCAAAGAGGAAAACTAAGAAGAACAGTGCTGCTACTGTTAAGTCTGAGCCGCCAACTCCAACAACTCCACGCACTCCAAACCCACCAGCAGGTGCCGCAGCCACCATCACTGTAAAGAAGGAAGTTCATCAGTTGTCTAAGAATGACTCTAAAGAGGAGAGCACACCATCGAATGGATCTCAACTGACCCCTCCAAATTCTGAGAATGCCGTCAATTCGAGTGGCGATGTCATGTTGAGTAACCCTGAAGATGCACAAGGCGATTTTCCTAATGACATTTCTGGTGCCAACGTCCTTAATGGTCATGGCCCAAGTCTCTCGGGTGAGCTGTATCCAGATTTCACACTATCCGATTTCTCAAATGATATCTCAGCTGATGGTAACTTCAATTTGGAAACCTTTTTGAATACCGACGGTGATATAGGCAATAGCTTTGATAGTTACTGGCGTGACAGTGTGGAGGCAACCGAGTAAGTTGTGTCTCATTCTTTGATGACTTTTATGACTCGTAATTTTTGATGATTCGTTTGTACTATTCCCATTTGGTTCCAAGGGCTGGTGTTTTGTCTTCTTTTCGTACTGCTATCTCATGGTCAAATTTCCAAAGCATCATGAATGATATCTAGCGCTCTCGGCGGACGGCTTTGTCTGACCTGTTTTCTCAATTAATACTTCTTTATTCTTTTCGTTTGGAGGTTGTATACAATATACACTACTTGTTTTTTTAGCATTTACTGTATCTCAGATACCCATAGGCGGACCAATGCAAACGAGCAAGTTGTTCTTATAACTGACCTACAGCATCTCCCGCTTCTAGCCGCTTCACAAAAAAAAAGTATAAGTTCTATATATATTCATGAGATTGATCATCTATAGGTATTTGGACAAAACAGCGTTTTGTGAAACAGAGCCAGCAAATTTTGACTCCAAGAATTTGAGAAGTTCGATAACCTGTTGCTTAGACTCTGCGGATTTGAACTGTCTGAATAAATCAATGTTCTCTTCTCTGCCCAAGGTAGACTCTCTTTCAAGCTTATCCGTACCCTCTTCCTTCGAAAAGATGTGAGCAAATATCTCGATGACCTTTGGCGTGTAAGAGACGATGTCTTCGTTTCCAGTTTGGTACAGCTTGATGAGGAGCTCGTAGATCGGAGCGTATTCCTCATAAGCGAGTTCAAGTGGCAGGTGTTCAAAGAGGATTGGAAGAACGACGCTCAATGGAGTGGCATCCTGTTGCTTCAAAGCCAATCTGGATACACAACCACAAGCATTGGCATAAGCTCTGTGAACAACATCACGGGTCTCTTCATCATCAGCGGCGGCACTAGTCTGCTGCTTTTGTACCTTATTCAACAACTTGGACAAAGAGTTGAAAATGTTAGAGTAAATAGAGCTGTAGTTGTTGGAGCCATGGTACACAAGCAGACCAACACCGTAAGCAGAGTTACCTCTGACTTCGACAGACTTATCGTGCTCCAAACGGTCCATTAGCAATTGTAAGAGTTCGTCAGAATATTGGTTAGACTCCTTCAAGTTGGAAGCGATATCAGCAAGTGCACCAACAGAGTACACTCTCTTATTTTTGTCCTTAGAGTTCACGTCAGACACAATGGTATTCTTGAAAGAGGCAAAGATCTGACCGAAGTCTGGGCCAAGAGCTTCAGATAATGCAACAAGCACCTCAAGGGCACTCTCAGTTAAGAGAGCCTCCATCTCAGACCCATCCACTTCCTCATCTTCTGGGATCTCATCGTCATCCAAAGTTTGACACATGTGTTCACCCTTCAAGAGAGTCATCAACTCACCACAAAGTGCCTCCAAAGATGAACTATCACCGTGATCCATGATAATGATCGCACCATACTTGGACAAGAGGCTTGAAAGAGAGTCCAGGACGGAGCTCACCATAACAGACTCATACTCTTCATTCAAAAGAGTAATCGAAAGCTCTCTAGCGTGCTTGATCAAAGATAAAATGTTATCATTGACATAAGATCCTGTTGGAACACCCTTTGGATATTTCTTCTTCTCCACCACAGTGCTGGTCATGGCCTCAACAACGTTCCATAAACTGGAGAGAGCAGTTTCTCTCATACCATAAGACTCCTGAGCTTGTTCAGCCAAAACACGGACACTCTGTTCAACGTATGGGGCAAAGAGCTCTTTCGTACCAATAGCCAACTCTGCCAACGCAATCGCAGCAATCTCCTTTTCGATCGTGATACCAGTGTGGACTTGGAACTTCTCGCCCAAGTCTTCCTCATCGCCCTGCAATTCATCGTCATTGTCCGGATTGAAGTTCAGGTTGAACTCCTCCTGTTCCAAAGTCTTGTAGATTTCTGGCATAATATTTGGCAAGAAAGCGGCGAATTCCTGACCGTAAACCTTAGCCATGTTAGAGATGAAAGCATAACCAGCCTCTCTCAATCTGGAAGACTCGGATTGGATAGCAATATAGGCAGAATCGATCAAGGGTTTTGCAACTTGAGAGAAGGACTCAGACTTGACGGCCCTAGCCATCGTGGAGATGTTTTCGAAAGTCAACGCTCTCAATTCAATGTCATCTTCGGACATACCTTCAACGTTACCAGCATCTTGGATGAATGGCTCCAAAGTTTCAACGGACTTTGTAAAGTATGGAATAAAAGCGATACCAGCAGCATATGCAGTGGAGCCAATAGCAGAAACAATGATGGATCTAAGCTTGGAACTGTCCGTAGACTGCAGCATTTGGAACAGTTTGTTCATCAATGGCTCCAAATACTTGGTGATACCTTCGATAGACATAAACTCGATAAGAGCATCCAAGGAGGTGCAGGCGTACTTGTAAACAGTAACGTTGGTTGCAGAATCAATGATCTCAATGATTAAAGGCAACAAAGACTCGTAGTGTTCAGACATGAGATCCTTCATGTCTGAGATCAAAGTGGACAAAGAACGCAAAGCAGCAACTCTTACAACAATTTCAGAATCCTTCAAACCAGCAATTAGGGCAGAAATGATCTTCTCCATTTGGGTGGTGTAAAAATCTGGAGCGCCAGCGACAGCGACTCCAATGGCCAACAGACCTGCTCTTCTTTCAAACTGGTTGGCGGAAGAAAGCATGTGTGGCAATTGCTCGAAGATGGTCGTGACAATTTGAGATGGAGGAAGCTCAATGGAGGAAATGGCAATCAATCTCAAAGCCAAAGATGGTGGGTCTGACTCCTCGTTCTCATTATCGTCATCCTCATCCTCGAGTTCAGCCTCGACATCGATTGGCTCAGAAGAAATCTTCAAAGCAGCCAAAGTGATATCTCTACCTAACTTCTTAGAGGCGATCTTGCCTTTTCTAAAAGTAACAGCAGAGGACAAAAATTGTAAAGCAAAGCCTCTAATCTCTGCTTCAACCTGGATGTTAGAAGCAATCTCAATCATGATCTGGACAAGGGAGATCAAATTATCACCAATCATCTTAGCCTCGAACAACAGCATGTCGTTAAAAGCGTTGAAGACCTGCTTAGCGGTGTCATCATCGTTAGCAGCCATGACATCCTTCAAGACTTGAACCATCGAAGGGATGACATTCTTGAAAGCAACAGCCAACTCTGGTTGAGTGTTGATGTAAGATTCCGCGATACCGGCCGCAGCAGTCAAGGACAGGACAGAGTAAACTCTGACCTCACGACTACTTTGATCTTGAACGGTCTTGCTGAACAACTCTAGGAAGGAACCGATACTTTGACCTAACTCTGGAATACCACCTTCGAGTAATGTCCAAAGAATGAAAATGGCAGTTTCCTTGTTTTGCAAATTGGAGTCATCCGTAGCAGCGTGGGCAAGTAATTGAACAAGAGAGTCCCATGAGCCTTCTTCGAACTCAGACTGAGCAATAGCAGTAATAACACTGGCGGTTTGGTGACGAATCTTCTTCGAAGACTCGGTAAATGCGTACTGCAGGATGCTCTCTTTGATTTGCTGCTTAGTTGCAGCATCAATGGAAGACCAGTGCTTCATCACAAGCTTTCTGGACTCAACTGCTGCCAACAGTCTAATCTGTTCATTCTGGTTGCTTTGCAGAATGTACAAGAGGGCTGGGAGAGATTGTGAGTTGGTGTAGAACTCAGCGGCAAGTTTAGCGGTTGCGTCCTTGATCGCCTGAGAGTCTGGTTGGGTGGCCTGGACAAGAGTCTGCTCGAGACTGGCAACGAATTGCTGATCCATGGTCTGTTGCCTTTTTCTTTTGACCTGTTTTATGTTTGATCTCAGGTAGTTCAAATTTTTTTTTTTTTGACTTGGCGATGAGCAGCAAAAACTTTACGTTCTGGGCACACCAGACATCCAAGCACCAGAATAGATTCAAGCAATCATCTCATGTACCTGTACATTGGATGCTGAATGGAGAATGCTACTGCAGAGATAAGGTAAATATCAGTTTCGTATTTTTTGCGACATTATAATTGCTGTTTCTTTAGTATTTAGACCGCAGTTGTTAGAAGATCAGCTTCAATCTCATCAATCAAGTCATCAACATTCTCAGTCCTAAGGGTACATGCCATCGCTATCAGTCTTCTGTACCTGTTCATCTTCTCATTGATATTCTGCACAGTCAGAGAGTCCAGAATCTGACCCACCGTCTTTGCGCGATTCATCTGTAATCTGGTCAGTTCCATCGCTAACCGGACACGATCATCCTGAAGCCCATTTGGAACGATCGAAGATTCTTCTTTCAACACTTTTTGTGCTAATGTTAGGGCCTGCGATCTCTCAATTATCTTACCCAAATTCTGGACCTTGCTGGCGCACTTCTCGTCCAGTGTATTAATTGTATTCAGCAATTGCTGGAGGGAAAGGCCGCTTTCGATCTGTGCTAAAACGGCCGTATTCTTAGTCTCTGTACTTTCCAAATCCTGCTTCAATTTATCCAGAACACTCTTAGTATGATGACTCTCTTCTTCCTTGTTCTTCAACTCGGTGTCATAGGCATCTGCCAGGGAACTGAGCATTGATGTCAACATCGGAGCAACTTCAGTCATGGGCATTTTTGGCAAAGAGGGTAATCTCGCCGGTTCTTGAGTCGGTGTAGCTTCTTGCTCTTCGAACGGATCCGTTCTATTCTCGTCAGCATCTTCTGCGTGTTCATCTCCCTGAGTATATGGCTTTAATATCTCACACATTGATGAGTTGCCTGCCTTACTGGCCAACTGGATTGCAGTATCACCATGGACATCTGGATGATTCACCACAATCTTCAAAAGATCCTTATTTCCTTGTGATAATTGCTCTAAGATAGTTTCTAAGTAATACAGTGCAGTTTCAGCTTTGGAACGCGTGCTCTCAAATAAGTAATGCAATGGTGTTCTCCCAGATTTGTCTGGGGTATAAAGACAGTTCTTCATCATTCCAGTGATCAGATGAAAATTACGCTTCTGGAAGGAGTTGTTGAAAAAGATGGCTCTGGATACGCAGTTCAATCCTGTAGCATTTGGAGTTAATGGATCGGCACCATGACTCAACAAAAGTTCCACCAATGGGGCACTAGCCATCGATGCAGCCCAATGAAGTGGAGTATGACCTTCTTCATCAATTGGTTCGTTGAAATCGAAATCAGAAGGTGGATGTAGAAGATTCTGCGGGATCGATTGAGTGTCATTAGCAAAGAATTGTATCAAAGCATCTGTATAGTAGGCCTTTCCATGTTTAGAATCACCGTGTTCATCCTCAGAAGAAATTGAAGTGTCTGAATCACGCATCACTTCATCCATCTGTGTATTGGAGCCATCATCCTGTGACCAATTCTCATTGGAATTTTTTGCCTTATGCTGCTGATATATTTGGTGTTGCTGTGGATGTTGCTGCTGAACTGGTTGTGTAAAGGTTGGAGGATGTTGTAACATTTGCTGCTGCTGGATTGGAGCGTGATGCTGATAGTTCACCTGTTGAGCATGTTGTTGTTGTTGCTGTGTAGTGTATTGCTGCCCAATCATAGGCTGCTGGTGATGATTGGTGAACTGGGCCATAGTTGGAGTTTGTTGGTATCCATTCATCTGTTGGAATCTTGGAGGTCCACCATTCTGTTGCCAAAATTTCACATCAGGTGCTACCGATACAGGCGGCAACATACCATTCGGCAGAGAATGATGATCATATTGATTCTGCTGTGGTGGTTGTGAATGTGGGATATAATCATTTGCGCCCGCAGCAGCGGCAGCTGCTGCTGCCCGCCTCTTCTTCGTGTTATAAACCTTTTTTGGTTTCTTCAAAGGGCTCCCCTCTTCTGCACTGATAACTGCCGTCTTCCCCTTAGACTTTCTCTCTACTGGATTGTTTGGGTCGGGAACATAACTCAATATTGGAGCCATTGCATCTGTGATGTTATACTTGTGGGCCAAAGGTCTTGCAATCTCTAAAGGGATCCAAGTCCCTTGGAAACGACCGTACCCACCTTGAATGATCTTATGGATTCCTGTTTGCACCTCACGTTCCAATATCCTTGTTCTATGAGCCTTGGGGAATTTTGCAGCCTTGAGGATTTGTGTAGCATTGACCCAATCATCAGACAATCGTCTCATTAGCGGTACGTCACCGATAAAACACTCATACACATCAACCTGTGTTATTGTTAGTCAATGGGGTTTCAATCAGGCGTCTCATTAACATACATTGGAATAGGTAGCAATATGAAGGTTCTTCATGACGGGTTAAGTGTTTCGGTTATACGACCAATGGATTCAGGGTAATAAAAGGGAGCAAAATAGCTGGCTTTGATGGTACTATGGACTGATGCGATAGTGACTCCAACAAGTGAATCTAGAAATATATGGATAGCAAAAATGATAAATAGCACAGCCCTACTGGTCTTCCTCTAGATCTCCTGCTTGCCCCCTGCTGTTTCCTCCCGTGGAGTTTTCTGTGTGTTTTGACGCGTTGGGATTTTTTCCCAGAGAGCCCTCACGCGCATTTGCTGAAAACGGAAAGGTAATTGAGATGGGGCAATTGGTTGGTGTTAAAAGGGTCTTTGCGGTCATCTCTGTACCTCATAGAACGAATATATCATGAAGTAGGCAATTCAGTGAAAATAACTCTACTTCTTACATCATCTGAATGTTCTCATTGTGGAACGCCTATTTGAATCATATATTGTGGCTCTACCACTTGTTCCCGGATATAAATTTCAATCACGTGCGCTAAATCGGATCTCATGTCCAGAACCCAAAACGGATTCGCGACTCCTCAGTCATTTTCGCGAAAGTCTGGACCGCCTATATCTATTTTTAACCGCCCCCTGTTGTTTTTTTTTTTTTTTTGACCCGCCCCGAGCTCCTGTTTGACCTGAAACTGAAACCAAAACATCAGATCGAAAACAACCAAAGCTTCCTTTCCTTCTACAACAATCAAACATCAAACACTCGTTTTATTTCACGCAATGTACGCTGCTACCATCTCCATCACTGCCCTTGCTCTCCTTGCCAACACCGTGGTTGCCACCCCACCAGCTTGTTTGCTTGCCTGTGGTGCCCAAGTGTCGAAGTCTTCTAGTACTTGTTCCGAGTTGGCTCAGATTTCTTGTATCTGTGAGAAGGAAGGGTCTGCTGTTAAGAGCTGTTTGGATGCTATCTGCCCAAATGGAAATGCTGATGTCGCTTACGAAGCCTTCCAAAGTAACTGTAAGAATGTTGGCGCTACTTTGAACGTTGAATCTTCATCTTCTGCCAGCTCTTCAAGCTCCAATTCCGTCAGCTCTTCAAGCTCCTCTTCTTCCAGTGCAAGCTCCAGTTCTTCTTCTTCAAGCACCTCTAAGGCTTCCTCTTCCTCTGTTGAGACCACATCTTCCTCGTCTGCTAAACCATCTTCCTCTTCCACTGTGATTTCTTCGTCTTCTTCCACCGTCTCAACCACTTCTTTTTCATCATCATCATTGTCTTCCTCTGCAGCACCATCCACTAACTCCACCTCTTCCACTCACTCGTCTACCCACTCCACCACTGTCCTTCCATCTTCAACTCTTGCAACCTCTTCCTCCTCTTCTTCTTCATCATTTATTCCATCCACTCAGACCGGTGCTGCACATGCATTAAATGCTCCGGCTGCCTTTGTCGGGGTTGCTGCTGCCGTTGGTTTGCTTTTCTAAGCTTCTTTGACATGACATCCCGCACTTATAACGCGACGTCTTATCTCTTCCTCGGTGCTATCTTCTTCTTCTTCTACATCTTCGTCCTCTTTACAGGCGTTGATAAGACCCCCTTGGTCCTTTATTTGATACCCTCAGTTTATAAAAATCGTTCATAAATTCTTTGTTAGAACTCTTTTCACATTGTAGACTGATGAAGAAAACGTTCTCCGGACATTCAAAACCAACGACTTTGAGCAAATATCAAAAAAGAAGCGGACCAACACACAGAAAATGCAAAGAGTTGCCAGACAGTTCTCGACTACGAGGCCTGTACAGATCCTTGGAAAATTCAACAAGCAGTTGGCTGCAACAAAACCGAAAGAACATGTGGTGACACAGCTAATCAGACCAATTGGTTTCGAAAAACCACCAAGCGACTCCGATAATAGAGGTGACCTTCGTACAGTGCATGAGAAATTTAGTGATTTTATGGATCGTGAAAAGAATCGACAACGTCAAACAGAGTTGGAAAGAGAGATCTCGAAATCTGGTATGTATGACGTCTACACTTTCAGAAAGACTGGCGGAAAATTCTTTACAAGTCCACCAGCTTACTGGAAGGCTGAAAAGGCATTGTACTTCCCAAACTTTGTGGGCGAAACGTTGACATCCGGTGTGCCTAATAGCACTACTTCGGTGATACTTGGACATGTAACGATTGTTAGAGTGTTCACTTCGTTGATTGGAGATAAAGCCTCTAGAGGATTCTTTCAAACAAGCGAAGGTGATTACATGACACCAGCTGGTTATTCCAGATTCAAAGAGTTGTATCCACACGCGCAAATCGTCGATATCAACGTGACAGAAAATGCTACAAAGGCCTTCTTCATCAAGATGTCTAAGCCAGGTTTGCGTAAACAATTGCACCAAGATCGTCATGACAAGTACTTCATCGTGCCACGAAAGACCTTGTCGCTGGACTTGAGAGAGACAATCCACATGGATAACACCTATGGTGGGTTCATCTATGTGCTAGATCACAATGGCAAAATCAGATGGGCTGTCTGTGGTGAAGCTGATGAGAAGGACAGAGCTGTGATGTGGAGAACTGTTAAAAGTCTACAGAGGGAGTATCGTGCCTTGAACCAAGAAGAGATCAAAACTGAAAAATGATGGAAATACTAAAATAATAGACATATTTATGTATATACAATATTTGCTTTGGTAATGTACTTCATTGGAACGGGTGGTAGCGAATTCTGGTTTGTTCTGTCCCACAAGGACGCCGAACAAGTATCGCGCTTTTTTAACGAAGTACACTATTGATGTTTTGATTTTGCACTCAGAGAGGACCATTGCCGAAAACAAACCATGATCAGAGTACAGCTCAGCAAGAGGCTATTGAAGGTGCATCCCCTCAGACCACTCCACTCATCAAGAGTGCTTTTGAACAAGCCAGAACTGGTTAACCCCCATGTATGCCATGCCAACAACATTGTATTATGTTTTCTGCCCACTAACTGTGCCATATAGAGAGCCTTCTACCGGGACTTTGGTGGTCCTCTTGTGAAAGTTCTTGTTGTGACATTTGCTACCTACTACGGTCTCAGTTATCTCTGGGAGTACTTGGTATCACAAGAGCCAGAAGCACGTCCTAATGAGCAGCCAATCATCACCATTGAGAAATGAAATCTAATTTGACGACATTAGTACTACAAAAACTTTATTGTATGTCCAGCACTTCCTATTTCTGCTATAAACCCTATTATATATATTTCATTACTCACGATGGCCCTGCAATTCATGATGCAATCTGGGTTACCGTACGACGTAGCACTGTCATGGCGGTGAGATCTAGTTCAGGCCAGACTTGTCCATTTCGGTCTTCAGTCTCTTCTCGACAGCGTCCAAAAACTCAGTGGTAGTGACATAAGAGTCTCTATCAGTTCTACCAGTGGCAAGAGCAAGATCCTTGGTCATAATACCATCTTCTTGAACGGTATCCAAAGTAGCCTTCTCCAGCAAGTTGGCAAACTTGACAACATCTTCAGTGTTATCGAGCTTACCTCTTTGAGCCAAACCTCTAGTCCAGGCAAAGATAGAAGCAATGGAGTTAGTAGAAGTTTCCTTACCTTGTTGATGCTGTCTGTAATGTCTGGTGACAGTACCATGGGCAGCCTCGGATTCGAAAGCCTTACCATCTGGGGTAACAAGGACAGAAGTCATCAAACCAAGAGAGCCGAAACCTTGAGCAACGATATCTGATTGGACATCACCATCATAGTTCTTCAAAGCCATGATGAAACCACCCTTGGACTTGATCATTTGAGCAACCATATCGTCGATCAAACGGTGCTCGTAGTAAATGCCAAGTTCTTCAAACTTGGCCTTATATTGCTCATCGTAGATCTTTTGGAAGATATCTTTGAAACGACCATCGTACTTCTTCAAGATGGTGTTCTTAGTGGACAAGAACAAGTTCAGCTCCTTTTGGATAGCAAGCTTGAAAGAGGAATGAGCAAAACCTTCGATCGATTCATCGGTGTTGTACATGGCAAGACCAACACCAGCACCCTTGTAGTCATAAACTTCCAAAGTTTGAGCATCTGAACCATCAGCTGGCTTATAGACCAATTCCAGCTTACCTGCACCTGGAACAACAAGGTCAGTAGCCTTATATTGATCACCATGAGCGTGTCTACCAATGATGATCGGCTTTTCCCAACCTGGAACCAATCTTGGGACTCTTGGAATAACAATTGGTTCTCTGAACACGGTACCACCCAAGATGTTTCTAATCGTACCGTTTGGAGACTTCCACATTTTCTTTAAGCCGAATTCTTCCACACGGGCCTCGTCTGGTGTGATCGTGGCACACTTGATACCGACGCCGTACTCCTTGATGGCGTTAGCAGAATCAATGGTGATTTGGTCATCAGTAGCATCTCTGGATTGGATACCCAAGTCGTAGTACTTGAGATCAACATCAACGTATGGCAAGATCAACTTGTCCTTAATTCTTTGCCAGATGATTCTGGTCATCTCGTCACCATCGAGTTCGACAACTGGGGTCTTGACTTTAATCTTGTCGAGCTGGGCAGCAGAGACGGAGAATGCACGGGCAACGAAAGGCTTGTAGGAGATCTGAGCTCTCACGGATTGGAGACGCAACATAGTGGACATTGTGTATTGTTGTTCTTGTTGATCGTGTTTCAATGAGGGAAAGAAAGATGACTCGTTCTCGAGGACTTTTTACCCAGAGGGAAAGGGCCGGCAAAGGACCGACACAGCGATCAATCCCGTTCCAGGCGCTGGTTGGGGAACTCAAAGTGGGGGGTTGCACGGTGACCAGACTAGATCTCTTAGTGAGTTGAGTCCTGTGGGTAAGTCACATGGACATGGATATCCTCGCGTCATTTGAATAGGGGCATTGTATCACTTCCGTACATCAGAGTGAGTTATGACCGAACTCATTGGTCATCAGCAAGAGATCGTTGCGGTCACAGGCGTTGGAGACATAAGTACCAGAAAACAAGAATCTCATTGGCATGGAACCTATCTTTTGTAAGATAATGAATGGGATGGTGTGAAAGAAGCTCATTCTTGATACTTATAAATTGTTACTTATTAGTTATTATTTACCCCGTTCGATGTTCTAAAGTTTGCAGAAGATTGTACCCGTTAAGAGCGACCTAGATGGTACTTGGTGTCTGGAAGTAACTTGACGGAAACTCAGAGACACCCTCGTCTCTTCTATCCATGATTCTTCTGAGAGGGATATATGAATGTTTTCTCACAATACCTGTATAAGACATTTTGAGATCTTATTTCCCTTACGCCCTACCTTGTCATGGATCGGATTCTATCATTTCTTCTTTCCGTCCGAAGAGAGAATGATCTCTTATGTCGGAAACGGTCCACTCTTCGAGGGCTTCACATTTTGATCTCTGCAGTGAAAATTCAAACTCAGCGGCTAATTCCCTTTCAAGGTACAGAAGAACAGCAAGAGGAAGAGAAACAGAAGATGGACTTTACCCTGCCATTTGTGAGCTGCGCCATATGTCACGAGAAGGAAAACCTCCTCTTAACTTCATGTGCCCATTTACTCTGTCAGCAACATGCCGCGAGAGGTATGTTACTTTATCTACATTTTTTGTAGCCATATTCTAACGCCACCCAAAAAGATGCTGTCTGCAAACACGACTTAGAACACTCGAAAACTAGGTGTCCCTTCTGTAGCCACGATCAAGTATCCCTTGTCAAAATCAATCATAGGGTCTGCGTGATACCGCCGTGTCCGAAACCATACATCACTTCAAGTATATTTACTAACCGTAAGGACATAGCTTCCAGATGAGATAAGACCCTTCTTTACCCCGTTTCCTGGCCAAGTCGAGCAGTTATTTGCTGCCGCACAGTTCCAATACTGTGGAATGGTAGAAAAGATCCAATATCAGAACCAGATGATCGACAGACTCATGGAGAAGGTGAACAAGCAGAAAGAGTTGCTATTGATTGCGAAGGAGAAAGTGTCTCAGATCAATCAGCTAGAGAGCACCATTAAAAGATTAGAGGACACAAACAAGAGGTTGATGTCAAACTCAATGAATCACAACGTAACAAGATCGAACGTCCCTGTACCTCCTCCCACAGTGGATTTGACAACCGATTCTGTGGAAGAACCGCGTCTCTCCAGCAGGAAGACTGTGACGAAATCTTTCATTGACCAGGTCAAGCAGAGTTCTTCACAAAAGTCGATATCGTTGAGCAAGTATAACTACTCCCATAATGAAAACCGAACGATGGATTTGGAAAACGGGAAATTAGCAGAATCTACGAACATTCTCATCGATTCACCAGTGAGATCAAATGTGCCTGCAGGTTCAAAGCTCAAGCCATTATTACGTGTCTCTTCAACATCATCGAGCCATAGAACTCGTTCAATGTCATCAAATGAATCAGGAAACAACTCCTTCGCATCGAGATCCGACTATGTACCGTCTGTAAATCTCAAACCGACAGGCACAAGAATCTCAAAAAATAGGGCGGCCACCTCACAATTGGCTCAGAAGCTAACGGCACACATGAAAGTCGGGGCTTTGACTAATAGATCTCAGTCAAGTACAAATATGGGACCAGGATCATCATTTGCAAATCCAAATCCATTGCTTCGAAAGAGTTAATCTAATGTTAAACATAAATAATCAAAATATTCAGTCTTATCTCCCCAACAGAGTATCCTTAGTTCTCACAGTAGTAGTCCACCAATCTACGTTGTGGTTGGCTCAATTTTTCAAAGACAGAGCAATATGTGTGTTCAGCATCATCATAAACATCAAGTTTGATCTTGTCATTGTCGTTATTGGAGTTAATATGTTGTAGTTTCAGCTTGCACTTAGAATATGCAATAACTGTCAGTCTTCTGATTTCTACTTCATCGTGTGATAAGAGTTGATAGATCGCACCATCTATCTCTTTGATCTGCTTCAGTGTGACAGCATCATGCTCAATACACTTGGCCAACGATGAAAGTAAAAACGATGATGTTATCAGTGTATTGGACTCCTTCAAGTTTGAACAGCAACACTTCAGGATCTCTCCCTTGTGATCCGGTATAGTTAAAGAGATTAGTTCTTCAGCAAGTTCGTCAACAGATATATATATTGCATTCTTGAAGTCATTCAAGTTTTCCACGATCAATAATAGAATATTCCATATTCGCATAACCTCCGACATAGCGATCACACCATCTAAGAATTCATTAATAATTAAGAGCTCCTTCATCACAATAAGTCCCTTAAAGCACAATTCTTTCGTGATATCAACACTGGAATTGAAATAATTGATGACACCAGACAGTATGGCCATAAACCCCGAATCTCTCATCCAAGAAACGATCTCATCGTCGCTGATAGCGTACTGAAGGGATTTTATGAGAGAGTTCATCACATCATGGCCAACACAATCATTATTAAGGTGTTCCAAGAGCTCCAAGAATTTTAACAGACTGGTGCCCTCATCCTCCACGTTCTTTATTCGAGAGAGCTCCAAATCAAACAACCTTCTCTCTATAGGCTGCAACGGTTCAGAATCCTCAAAAATCTGAATTTGACTCTTAGTCTTTCTGAAAATTGGGTCTGATCTCTTAATGATCTCTGATAATGAGTTCCGATCTGGAGCATTGAAACTTTCTGATGGTGTAGAATCAACCTTCTGTGGTGAAATGTGAACCTCATTCATATGGACTGTCAGAGAATCGGTAACTTCGTCTTGTTCAGTGTTAGAAAGAATGGAATCGTTCTCTTCTGGATCTTCCAAGAACGGCGACGCAGTACGAGATGGCTCTTGTGCAGACCGTACAACGTCCTGTTTAGACGGTAGTGGTATCTCTACATCCTTCTCATTGACATCCCCGTTTGCTATCCTCTCGACTATTCTACCAGAACCAACAAATGTGAAATCTTTCATTGGTTCGATGTAGCCGTTTCCGAGGAAAATATCACTCATGTAATCAAGTTTCTCATTCTTGTTGAGACACATTTCTTTGTTGTCATCTGACATGGAAGAAGCAGAAATTTGCTGGATATTTTTAGAGTTAAAAGGGTTGATCATCGTAAGCTCCATTGGAATTGTTTGTTCCATTTGTCTTTCATCAAAGTCATCTTTGAAGTCATCCAAGATTATGTTAACTTGTGACCTCACATGAGCACTTGAAGCAGCCAATACCTCCAGAAAAGATACACTATCCAATTGATAAAGTTGGACGACTAGTTCATCGTATCTCGGATAGTCACTGATCGATAATGGAAAAACAGCACAACAAATCATCTTTATCAGCTCTTTATCAAACGTAAGCTTTCCGGAAGAGGTAATTTTGTATAGGTTCTGGACAGAGTAATCCAAAAACAATGACTTATACTTAATATGGAACATTGTCGATGGTGCATTGTCGAATTGAAGAGTGTCCAATGACTTCACCAATGATGCCAGTCCCTGAGCGGTATCCAGATTACCAAACTTCTCGATCAATATACAAATATCCAACTTGTTTACCGCAAGAACCTTGATGGATAGAGAGAGGTCAATCAAGTCAAAGAAATCAACGATGCTCAATAGTGGTTTCAACAGCAAAGCGTCTGAGATTGCCAAGTTGTTCAATACTGTAGTCAATGAAGGGATATCTTTATTCGCTAAGAGGTCATTCTTGAGAAGCTCGATACCCTCTACTCTCTCACGAGTCAACGGAGATCTCAATTTTACCAACATCAAATCAACATCCTGACTAACCTCTTCTTCGTCCTTAGGTGGAATTGGGAGCTCTTCGATATCCTCTTTCAGTAAAAGTGAAACTCTTCTTGGTTTATCTTCCGGTCTTCCCTTTGAAAGCTGCAGTTCCAATGGCCTGTTGTCACTAGCATTCGATACCCTCACGCGCTGGGGCATTCCGATTCTCAACGGCTTACCCAGCTCTGAAGCATTCGTGGAAGTGTCTTCTGGGGCATCGGGCACAAGTGTTGTCAGCTGGGGACCTGATATAGATCTTTTATCATTCTTCTTAGCGACGATAAACTCTCTCACAGACGGCCTTTTCTTCTCAAATGAAGAAACACAGTTTGAATTGCTCTGCAAAAAAGCGAAATTTGATGGTGTAATGTCTGAAGGTTTAGATCTCTCAAGGGCCTTTCTTACATTTGCATCTTGTTTTGAGATGATCGCCTCCGTCGTATCAGGGAATTTTCTGCAGAGTACCCACAGCGTCGTTCTCATTGACTCTCGCACTATGGTATTCGGATCAGCAACGCCCCTGGAAACCCATTTGATCACTGTTTCAAGATGAATATTGTCAAATCTTGAACTGTGCTTTTGAAGGAAGATTCTTAAGAATGTTGATGAGTATAGTCTAGGTTGAACATTCTTGTCAAGAAATAAATTGTAACACTGGTTGAATAACCTATTGTTGAAGCTAATACTCATCAAAAGAACACAGATGGATCCAAACGCATTCATCGAGGATATCTTCTTAGTCGCGGAAGTCAATGTTGCCAACGGATTGAAAAGGTTTTCAGCAATTGGATCAATATGTTTGTTCAAGTAAAATGCAAGCTCCTTCACAAGCTGACACCCATTTGTGGACAAAGTGGTTCTAAGAGACAATACAGATTTGTTAATACCATCTAACATAGATCTCGTACTAGCCACTAACTCATCTGGATAGCTATCAGCATTACCAAGAACTAATCCACGGAATTTAATGATGTTCTTTTCTCTGTTATTCCAGTTGAACTCAGTCTCTTTTCCATCAAATGGTGTCAATAATTGTTCGACTTCTCTATGGAGATCAGATGCTGAAGAGACATGTATAGAACGAATTGACTTATCAAGCTTTGCAGATGGGATCTCTTCCAAGATATCAGAAAGATCTGTTTCAGATATCTTTGTTTTGGGGACTGAACTGGATAAGCTAGATATTGATCTCTTATGCTGCCTTGATAGGTTGTTGAATGTGTCAATTGTTGGCTTTGACGAAGCTGACTTCATCTCTGAAGCAAAGCTGTTAGCCACAGTGGCGTCAATTTCTCTCAAAAGCTTGACAGAGTTCTTGCATTCTATCTTTTGTGACTTAAGTTCTCTTACCAACTCATTTACTTTAGATCTGTGTGAAATGTAATACTTCAGCAGCAAAACTTCGGCATTCTTTGCAACATCAACGACATCGTCGTGTAGCAAATTCACGACATTCAGAAGTAGAGACTGGAAATTGAAATTCTTGTTAAGCTCAATCAAATCTGAGATGAACATAATAGATTCTGCTCTGACACGAGGGTTTGAATGAATGAGGGCATTGTCCCTGATATAGTTCTCCACAATTGATGGCGTCGCCAACCAATAAGTCTCCAAAGCAGATTTAGCCTGATTTTTAAAAATCGGTTTAGGGTCCAAGAGTCTGTTTATCAACATTGGTAATATGTTACTTGATGGACCCCTAAGTGAGTTCGGATCTTGCATACCAACTCTCTTAATCAAATGACATGTGGAGCTAAATGACACTGATGAAAGTTTGAAGTCAGAAGACTTATTTCCCATCTTGAGAGTCTCAAAATACCGCGATACCTGCGCCAAATCAACAAACTCTCTCTTGATATGGGCTTTCAACTCTGTTATCACATGACACTTGTAAGTATTGCCTGTATCTTAAAGTCAGTAAGACTGTCTATAAACTAAAAGCTCCAACAGCAAGCACATACTGCATGTGTAATCGGATATTATCGTATACAGCTCATCCGCTGTGTGCTGAAACATCTTAGATTGCTATCTTTTCTCCCTCCTGCGAATCTTTGTTGTCTAATTGAAGGGCGATCTTTTGATTTGTTTTGTTTTGTTTTGTTTACTTTTCGCGCCTTGCAAAAACCCGCGAACTCGTTGTAGAATTTTTAGTGTGTCCTGGATCAACAAGGATTCGCGATAGTTGAAAAATCTCCAACGACAAACGCAGTCCATATAGCATCAAATTAATTGAGTAGTCAAAGGTTACAGGTACGCAGAAATAAGCAGAATATGGCTGTCACTATCATGGGTAAGGCCTTCCGTGCCAAGGAGCTGGTTACTATTGGTCTGCAGTCAAAGTTCTATGGTCTCGCAATGGCTGACGTGCACAGAATCTGTGCAAAGCTCGGCTTGTATCCAATGATGCGTATGCACCAACTCTCAGAGCAGCAGATCTTGGGTATCACAAAAGAGCTCTCTGAACTCACGATAGAGGGTGATGCTAAAGCCGTGCTTCGCCAGAATATTGCCCTCAAGAGAGCTATTGGGTCCTACGCTGGTCTTAGACATGCTATGGGTCTTCCTGTACGTGGTCAGAAAACTAGAACTAATGCAAAGACTGCAAGAAAGCTTAATAGAATTGAGAGAAGAGGTTATGCTACATTTTCTCAAGTCCGTAGTGAGACTGGACTGTTGGGTGCTTTCAAAAACTTTTTGAAGCCATTCTTCTAAAATCATGTAAATAAGGAAATTGTTATGAAACGTCAGGATGTAAATATAATCTATACAGTGTAGTCCTCGTTAAAGGGTTCCCATTTCAGCTCCATTAAGTGTCGCATTGTTGGTCTTCCATGTGGGCAGTTCCATGGCTTGTCTAGACCACCCAAATTTGACACCACCTTGGACATCTGTCTATGCGATAAATGCTTCCCGATCATGATAGATTTACGACAGGCTCTCATGGCAAGCATGGATCTGACTTTGGAGCAGCATATTGAACTGAGATTCATCTGCTGCTCTTTAATTAAGTAGATGAGTTCATAAAAGTCGGTAGTATCGAATGTTGTTCTCTTGGATATTGGCAGAGATATCAGCTCGACACGCTCACCCGGTTTCGCTTCCATATTGATCTTGATCAGGAATCCATTCTTAGTGAAGATATCTTGATGATCAATAACAATGAGTTCATCAATAACATTCAGCTCTAATGGTTGTGGCATCACTAATCTCTGGTTCTCCATGACAGTGTCCCTTTGTAGTTCTTCAAAGTTAAACTTCTCATCAGAAGCGTGTTGATCGATGATGAACATATCTCTCTTGCTATCCTTGGCGCGAATCACCAAGATGAAGCCAAGGTTGAACTGTCCGATAATTTTCATCTCTTTGAAGTCCTTCTTCGAAACAGTCAATGTGAGGTATTTCTCTGATTCTTCCTGGTTATTAATGTCGTCAACAGAGATACCGTTTGTTGGTTTGGAACAGTTACCCAAAATATGTATGAATTGCTCGGGAATAGTAGCACTGGTTTCAAACAGTTTAGCAGTTCCGATCTCTGTGTACCTAAGCAGCTCAACTTCACCTTTATCGTTTTTCAGTGAACCTAGATCATTATCATTGTCCTCACTTTTATTTTCATCATTGAGGTCATTCTCATTAACCCTGAGACCGCGTTCATTATAACCATCCTCACGTTTTTTTTCAAATTTCTCTGGCGTCGTATTTGAATCGTGGCCATAGACATCATGCTGATTATCGCAGCTTCCCGCTTCAGCACTTTTTTGATCCAGTCTTGTCTTGATGACGGGCTTCTCTTGTGATCCATTTCGGAAGGCAGAAAGACATTTCAGCGACGTCAATTTCGTTGATGGTAATATAGGTTGTTTTTTTCTCTTTGCAGGTCTTGGAGATGCTTCATTAATATGAAGATCTGGCTCGTAGACTGCTTTGCTACCTTCGACGACATCCTCGAGATCCGACCGGTAGTCATCATCAGAGACCTCTATGCTATCGACCTCTTGTTGGACATTAGTAATTTCTTCTTGCTCTGAATTCACCTTCGCACACCTAACAGACATATTTGCCTCGTCAGATTTTCTCTTTTCTCGTGATACCATTGCTTTATGGTCGGACGAGAATAGGAACTGGCCTTCAATGTCGTATGTTTCCTCATTGACAGCATCATTTATAAACAGTTTGTGCGAGGAATTTTTTGGTACGCTCAAGTCCTGGAGATCATAAAATTCAATTAGATGAGTTCTCAACTCATTCAAGATCCAAGATTCATTATGGATCAGCACCATCCTCTTATCTGGGGTCACATTCAAATCGACGAAGTGCCCGTCGATTTTCAAGTCAAGGATCACGACCGGATATCGAACGTTGCCGAAAGTCTTATATACCTCATTTATAATCTTGGACCAATGTTTTAAAGAAACTGGTCTTCTGTTGATGTAAAAGTACTGACGATCATTTGCAGCTCGACCAAAGCCAACTTTAGAGATGAACCCATTGAGATGGACTGAATAGTTATCGTTGACGTTTGAGAGCTTCAATTTGGGCTTCATTCTGTTCAAATCAAGCTCAAAATCAAGAGGAACAAGACCTTGAAACCCAGATGAACCGAATATACTAATGATGTTACTCTTCAATGAGTTCTGACCTTGTGATTGTATAATTGAAGTCTTCTTGCCTTTTTTATTGACATTATGCACTCTGAACTTAACACCTGTATGAATCAGAGCATATGATTGCAGCAGACCTATGCATTTGTTGAACTCTCTCTTGTAGTTCTTATTCAAGTCTTTCGATCTCACGGGAAGGTTATGGAAGAGATTAGTTACTGTTACTGTAGTGCCCTTCGATCTTTTACAAACAGCTTCTCCATCAAGTTCACCAGATTCGTTGAATGTCAATGAATGTGCCATTGGTGGTGATTGGGTCGTCACTATAGATATGGTGCCAATTGAGCAAAGAGAAGAAAGTGCTTCCCCTCTGAATCCCATAGTATCAACTTCTTCGAGTTCACTAAATGATGATAGTTTCGATGTATGATGTTTCAGTGCTATTGACTGAAAATCATTAGGGTCAATACCGTCTCCATTATCAGATACTTCAATAGCTTCCATCCCATAGTTCTTCAATTGTACCTCAATCACCGTAGCGTGGGCATCAATACTATTTTCAACTAATTCTTTTACTATGGACGACATGTCGATGATGACTTGTCCCGAAGTGATCCTGTGGATGTCAGAAGCATCGATTGTTCTTATCATTTGTGAGTTCTGGTGAGCATTCGTCTATTTGGTTATTCTAACGCGTTTCCGTTTTCAAAGTGCATTAGCGCGTTCACCAAAATCACCGCAAGCAAGACGAAAAAAGCACTTCTAGAGATTAAAGAACAGCTAATTATAGTGATCTTGAAGCTACGCTTATACTCTACTGAAGATAAATGTCCAAGCCAACTACAGCCCAACTCGTCCAGACTTTCAAGCAATATTTCATCAGCTGGCTCAACATCATTATGAGTGAACGTGGGATCTATCCTTCCACTTCCTTCGAAATTCGTAACTCATTTAATCTAAGAATTCCCTACATTCGACATCCTGGTGTACAGAAATGGCTAAATGTACTGATAAATGATCTCCTTAATGACTTGACATTTAAACATTTGATGGCGATAAGAGTCGTTGTGTACTCGGGTAACAACATCGAATGCTACACAATTGACGTAAAAGATTTCTTAACAATACAGAGCGACTACCATGAGAAGCCCATAGATATCCCATTAGTCAAAGTTGTTGATCAATACAGGGCTAACTTGAACTCCTTCATCTCGCAGATTCGCACATTACAGCCATCAAGCGAGCAACCCAAATGGGACGTTACGATAGAGACTAAGGGACTTACCATGAACGAGGACTGGATTCTAGATGATAATTCAGATAATGAATTTATTGATATGGACAGTGTGACCGCGCTACCTATAGTGGATGCCGGTCCCATAGTGTTCTATTCCTCTATTGAGGTCAAATAAAACCACATGCAAATTCTTCTTTTGTATTCCCAACCTGACACAATTGCTTTCATTCAGGTGTTCTCATTATTACTCTGTGTGCATTATTATCTGCATCTGGGAAATCATTCCAGTCCCATCACTCTCTTCAAGTTCTCGTACATGAGATAACTAATTGAAACTGCAGGACACACCTTTGCCAAGTTTGGAACTAGCCCTTTAAACAGACCAGGATAGCCTTCTCTTTCAATTGTCTTGAGCAGCACATCTCTAAACCCATGGTATCTATAGGGATGTGCGTACGTTCCTTGAGCCTGAAGTCTCGTTCTCAGCAAATTTATGGGGTACACCACCGTAGCACCAACCGTACCTGAGAAAGCACCCATCGGTAGCACAACTAAGTTACTCAGTGTGATATCATCAGCAGAGCAGTTCTTTATCTTGGCCTCTCTGTGTATGTACCATTTCTTCAATGCACTGAAAGTACCCAGATCAAGGGCGGCATATGGGAAAATGCCTGTGACGCCGACAAAGACACCTCTGTAGAATAGTTTGAGACCGCCTTCCATGTACATCTCTTTGGCTGTTTGCATTAGAAGTTGATTCCCCTTAAGTTTTGTGTCTAATGGAGCACACTGGACACGATATTTAAGAGTATCTATTGGATAAACGGTGAATTGTGAAACGACCCCACCTAATCCACCAGCTATATATGTTGACAATTTTGATAGTTTGGAGACATCATCAACGTTTTCCAAATTCGCCATGACCCTCTTAGCCAGTTCGAACGAACCAAATTTCATGGCAGATTCTGGGAATACTTTTATAACGTTTAGGCCATTACCAACATAAAACGCCTTGAGACCCCCTTGTCTATATAATGTTGTTGCTGCTTTGATCAAAGGTGACTTGATTTTGTTCAGGGGTATTTGACCATGCTGTTTAGCCAATTCTGACTTTTTGTGTAAAAGCGTCGATGATAAGTCTGTTCTGGCAATGAGGAACACTTTAATACGATCAAACGGAGCAGTGCACGTTCTTGACACTACACCTGAGAGGCCTCCTGCGAGGAAAAATCCAACACCTTTGAGAATTTCATTCACCACAGTTACATCACCTTCCGAGTTCAAATCGGCTTCATTGTTGTTTAGAAACTCATAGGCCGTACGTAAACGCGACCCATTCATACGTGGCACAAAAAGTAAGAATTCACGCCATTGCTCATATGTGATGTACTCAGAATTCTTAAACTCGAGGTGACGGGCAAATTCGGAGAAATCTTCAACATCTTTGTCCTTCATTTGTGTCAAGTAACGTTTCACATCTGCTCGGACAATTTTACCATCATGATCCTTATCAATCTTCTGGAATCCTTCCTGGATCTGTAAATCTGCCTTACGCATGTACTCCTTGAACTCGTTGAAATCAATGACATTATCCTTATTTGAATCCAATGAACGGAATAGGGTCTCTATGGCATCGTTTGAGTTCTTGAGAGGATGGTTTGTTGTATGGAAGGCTCGCTGGAGAGTTTGTAAGTCAACTTTCCCGGTGCGATCCAGGTCTATACGGTCAAAGAGCCTCTGGAGCTCCTGTTCATCTGGCATTGCTTGTTTTGAAGTTGGGCGTGCCTTAGCGTGTATCTCTATGTTCTCCGTTGGTGCCAGCATCGCAGTGTTTACGCTTTGGAATTTTTTTTTGCTTTCTTTTCTTGCCTGTGCACCCCGGAAAGAGAAGGAAATTCTGCAACGAAAGGTGGTTCTGTCCGGGATTGTCCTTCTCTGGCTTGAACGAGCTCCTTTCCCTGGGAAGGGATGGGGATTTCCCTGTTAGGTATTCTCACCATCCGCCCCAGAAGAGCATTGTCTTCTACCTGTAGTCCCAAAACACATGCCAAACAGTAATCACCGGGGACCTCATTGGCTATCTTAAAGTCCGAGGGGCAGATGGGGCAGTTGCTGGAAGTTTTAATGAAACCTCTCTTTTCTATCTTGATTGGATCTCTCGGTCTCTTAATGACCCCCTGTACATTTTCATATAATCATATCCTATGTTGTAGGGCCCCAAACTCCAATGGCTTGCATTCTGTTTCCACCGGCGGATGATCTAGGCTCTTATCAGCTCGCAGGGGTTCGGTTCCCGCTCACCCTCAAGCAGGTATAAAAACATGTGTCCATCACCATCACTCAATTCTTTGACAATACCAATAATCCACCGCAATAACAATATCATGTCATACGGCTCTGCTTCTCAGAGACTACAAGGAAAGGTCATTCTCATTACTGGGGCTTCTGCTGGTATCGGTGAGCAAACTGCCCTCGACTTTGCTGAGGCTTCAAACGGGGATATCAAATTGATCCTCACGGCAAGAAGGCAAGAGAAGCTCGATGCTCTGAAGTCCACTCTTAAAAATCAGTACCCAAAAATTAAAGTGTTCATCTCTAAATTGGACGTCTCTAACTTAGAGGACATTGATACTTTCTTTGAACAATTACCAAAGGAATACTCAGAGATTGATATCTTGGTGAACAACGCTGGCAAAGCTCAAGGTTTGGACCAGATTGGTGACATTAGACAGGTTGATATCAACACAATGTTTGACACCAATGTCATTGGTATGATTGCTATTACTCAAAAGGTCTTGAAAGGCATGAAGGAGAGAAACCGTGGTGATATCATTCAGCTGGGTTCCATCGCCGGTCGAGACCCATACCCAGGCGGTGGTATCTACTGCGCCACTAAAGCCGCTCTTAGATCGTTCTCGCACTCTTTGAGAAAGGAGCTGATCTCTACAAAGATCAGAGTCATCGAGATTGACCCTGGTAACGTTGAGACAGAATTCTCAAACGTCAGATTTTTTGGTGATAAAGAGAGGGCAAAGAAGGTTTATGAAGGTACTGAGCCACTGGTGGCTAAGGATATCTCAGAATTGATTGTATTCACAGCAACTAGACGCGAGAATACGGTTATCGCTGAGACTTTAATCTTCTCCACAAACCAAGCTTCTGCTTCCCATTTGTACAGAAAGACTTGAAGAGAATTTTTAGAAGTGATAGAATAGACCATCCAGAGACATAAATTATAGAATAGATGTGTGCTCTTTGAACTTCAGAAGTAGTTTTTTGCTCTCAAGTTTGAACATTGTAGGTTCCAAAATCATATTTGCTCAAGCGTCTTTTCTTTTTCACGGATTCTCGAGAGTTTACTCTTCCTGAAGAACTAAAATGAGTCAAGGCCTTTCTATTCCTATGTCAAACGTCATATTTATTTTTCTCTTTTTCACAACGGCTTCTATCAACAAATTTTCAGAATATAATTAAGATACGAAATTTGCTCTAAACAATAGGCCAAAAAGAACTACAGAGGCCCAATCATTGTTGCTTTCACTCTGTAATTGTTCATCTTAATTCTTTAATTTTAGAGAAATATCATGACCTTAGACATGGCCAATGAATCGTCTTTCTTTATGTTGTATAATGCTTTTAGAGCCACAACACGGCGTTGACTCAACATTAGTCAAAAAAAAGGCTTCTTCAAAACCCAGAAAAATAACAAGCCAGCTTAGTTGGTAGGTAGGTACTAGGCAGTGAGTGTGGCAGTGACCCATTATATGATACAGTAAACTTTAAAGTGTGAGCTGCTGCGTACATGGCACATGCCGCTTTTCATCTCGTTGATGAGTTTGGGGCAGAGAGTCTTGGGGACTGTAATTTCGCACACAATTGGTACCGCTCCTTAGAGGCAGGGCTTATTCAAGGTGCCGAGCGAGAAACCAATGACGAAAAGATCTTCTTTGGATGGCTTACTAAGCCCCTCAATTTTTCAAAATCACATATGGTCCTCGGTACATATATTCATATAAATATATATATATATTTTACACCACAGTGCATTACGTCAAAATAGCACAGACACAATGTTATCATTGGGGAGATACATCCTTGCAAATTGAAAAGAGCGTAAAATGTATTACAAGTTACAAGAATGCAACCTGATCAAACTTATTAACCTAAAAGTATACATCATTAGAACCATATCAAAAAGAATGACTACCTTTGGAGAGAATACGATATATATTCATTGGAAAAACGTGTGGTAAATGGACATCGAAATTTTGAAACTTCACCTGATCTCGGACCTTGGCAAATTCTTTTTAAGTTTTAAGGTCATCGTTGGTTTTGGTTTGGACCTGGCAGCGGGATCCTTTCCACGTTGAAAATTACGGGTGATACTTGGACCTAAATGGAAAAGCACACCGTGGGGGAATGGGTATAGAAAGCAGTAGAATACTATTAATCTTAGCTCGCCACTGTAATTTGTAGGCACCATATAAGATCATGATGATATCCTTTCGGGAATTAGAGCACCACTAAACTACAGGCGTCGAAAGTTGACACCATTTTTGGTGCATATACCCTAATAATCCTGTCTTGAATGAATACTGAAGCTGTACCATCTTATTGAGCTGAAGATGCTTAATATTCTACCTGTCTCGATCTCAGCGTAACAGACCTGCGCATGAACATCCATTCCGGAGTTAAAGAGACATCTATGTATTTTGAACGTCTTTGAGTTTGGGAGAAGATCTTGGGGTGGGGGGGGGGTAGCCTAAAGAATTGAAGATCCATGACTCTTGATTTTGGGAAATTTTCTGCATCGGATGCAGCCATCTTTCTGGCGTTGAAAGTCTTTGCCATGAAATCAATGATGCTATATTCTGACTTAATACCCATGGCCACCTTAACACAGTCAAAGAACATGACAAGGGACAAAGCTGGACCAACTGGATATCTAGTGCAAACAATGATTTTGGACCATGAGGGCGAGAATAGTAGAATATCGTTCATGTACAATTATGCAGTGTCAACGGTCATAGGAACTAACCCTTGTATGAAGTACGCACCTACTAGAAACTAGAGCGCATATCCCATAAAATGATACAACTAGTACTAATGGTGTGTGTTAAATGTTTCAAGAAATTTCGAACCAATAATTGAGCTAAAGCCTAATTGCAAGTGTGTGGAGATGTCTGTGTTTGCTAAGAATTGAAACTGAATCCTGCAACCGAAAACTATGTACCGGTTATGTGATTGATGGTGCATACCCAAAACTCTGACAAGGAATTAGCGCATATCAAGTAAAGAGTCGAGACAAAAACACTTTGTGGGACTTTTAGTGGTTGGGGTGGTGATGCATATATCTCTCTGATAAAGCAAACCGGGCTCATGGCTATTCTGCTGTTTCTTCAAAGCCTCTCGAATAGCACAGAACATCTTATAGGAAGTAGAGCGCACTTTAGAGCAAAAACTTTGGATTTTTAAGTTTTATCAACCTGTAAAGAATCAATCATTTAAAGCACATGAACAGCATGAGATACAGTATATGAAGGTGTCATCGTTCCCTTCACTGTGATCGCATCAAAACCTTGAAAACTCCGAGCATTTCAACAAAGTTCGCAAAGGGCAATAAGCCAAAATTACTATTGATCATGATGCACAAGAGCAGGACACAGTTTGTACGAGGCCGCCAGTTCCTTCCGTTGTCTATGATATCCTATGGCCAGAGCTCATATGCTAGACGATGTTACTTTTTCGTACGTTGTTTCCGGCACTTAGGTCCAGAGCACCACATTCAACGGTCCAAACGAATAAGAATAGAACCATGAATCCAATAATGAGACTGGCAAACGAAGAGACGGAATCAATAAAAATTTACAAGCACGCTATTGGATCCTTGACAATTGCAGTTTATTCCAACACCTTCAGCAACCGAGAATCGTTCTTGTCATTCGCTGATACTTCTTACTTCATGTCATCACCAAGTGTTGATTTGGTTGCATACGCGGCGTTAGTGCATCGCTGCTCTAAGCGAGAGTTGCAGTGCATATGCAGTCAAGTGAGAAACTTATCTTGAAACGGTGTCAAATCTTTTTCGTCATCGGTGGATGGTAGTACTTGGCCCTCCAAGTTCGGGCCTTTCTGGCAGGCACAACCTATTTCATCGAAGATATGCACAGATACACCACATATCTATACATACAGAAAGGGCGCAGACCTATGAGATGAACGCGTCTAAACTGCAACTCTTTCGAACTTTGGACTTCTGCAATATATAAGAACTGGGTCAGCTCTCTTTTCCTTTAAGTGCAGGTCAAGTTCAGCTACCACTCCCACAAGTCAATCGTTTCTTAAAAGGTAATATAGGCTACAGAAATGAAACTCTGGAGCTTTGTCCTTCCGCTCTTTCTGTGGGTCATGACGGTGGTTGCCGATCCAACGGCTGCTTCTGGATTCACCACGGTCACCACTGAGATCCAACGTCCTACTTGTTCTGTTGCTGCAGTTGCCACCACGGTAAATGGTGCCAGCTATCAAGCATCCTACAATATTGTCAAATCTTCAGCATACGGTTCATGGGGTCTCTTCTCAGGTACAATCAACACATATACGGTGACATGGTATTTGAAATTTGATGATGCACTTAATGCTCAGGCATTTTCTGCTTACCAGGCTGGTGCCAACATTGCTAACCTCGATGGTGTTGTAAACTTGGAGGAGGGTTCTATGTTGATTTCTTATGACGCGAAATGGGCAGCTTCTGATGAAGTTGGATCTTTGATCAATTTCTGTAATCTAGAATATGTTTCTTTTGTTTTCTCTAAGGACGATGGTATTACCAACTATTTGTTCTTCACAAACAATTTATTGTCATCTGTTGTGAGACTCCTTGAGTCCACGATCTGTGAGGTTGGAACCTTGTTCAACTGTCAGGTGTACGACGCATCGTTGGATTTCAGCTGTTCGAAGATGAGTACCCTAACTGGAACTTGTGATTCTGTTTCGTCCACATCATCCGCGTTCAGTATAACCTCATCTTCTGCTGGTAATGGTGCCTCATCTACTGGTGCCTCATCTACTGGTGCTTCATCTACTGGTAACGGTGCCTCCTCTGCTGGTGCTTCATCTGCTGGCTCCTCATCTACTGGCAACGGTGCTTCTTCCACTGGTAACGGTGCTTCATCTACTGGTAACGGTGCCTCCTCTACTGGCTCCTCATCTACTGGTAACGGTGCTTCTTCCACTGGTAACGGTGCCTCCTCTACTGGTAACGGTGCCTCCTCTACTGGTGCTTCATCTGCTGGCTCCTCATCTACTGGTAACGGTGCTTCTTCCACTGGTAACGGTACCTCATCTACTGGTGCTTCATCTAATGGTGGTGCCTCATCTACTACCGCCTCATCAGCAGCATTTTCTTCAGAGGTTCCTTCATCTGTCTCTGGCATTGTAACAGTGACTACGGAGATCCAACGTCCTGCTTGTTCTGTTGCTGCAGTTGTCACCACGGTAAATGGTGCCAGCTATCAAGCATCCTACAATATTGTCAAATCTTCAGCATACGGTTCATGGGGTCTCTTCTCAGGTACAATCAACACATATACGGTGACATGGTATTTGAAATTTGATGATGCACTTAATGCTCAGGCATTTTCTGCTTACCAGGCTGGTGCCAACATTGCTAACCTCGATGGTGTTGTAAACTTGGAGGAGGGTTCTATGTTGATTTCTTATGACGCGAAATGGGCAGCTTCTGATGAAGTTGGATCTTTGATCAATTTCTGTAATCTAGAATATGTTTCTTTTGTTTTCTCTAAGGACGATGGTATTACCAACTATTTGTTCTTCACAAACAATTTATTGTCATCTGTTGTGAGACTCCTTGAGTCCACGATCTGTGAGGTTGGAACCTTGTTCAACTGTCAGGTGTACGACGCATCGTTGGATTTCAGCTGTTCGAAGATGAGTACCCTAACTGGAACTTGTGATTCTGTTTCGTCCACATCATCCGCGTTCAGTATAACCTCATCTTCTGCTGGTAATGGTGCCTCATCTACTGGTGCCTCATCTACTGGTGCTTCATCTACTGGTAACGGTGCCTCCTCTGCTGGTGCTTCATCTGCTGGCTCCTCATCTACTGGCAACGGTGCTTCTTCCACTGGTAACGGTGCTTCATCTACTGGTAACGGTGCCTCCTCTACTGGCTCCTCATCTACTGGTAACGGTGCTTCTTCCACTGGTAACGGTGCCTCCTCTACTGGTAACGGTGCCTCCTCTACTGGTGCTTCATCTGCTGGCTCCTCATCTACTGGTAACGGTGCTTCTTCCACTGGTAACGGTGCTTCATCTACTGGTAACGGTGCCTCCTCTACTGGTAACGGTGCTTCTTCCACTGGTAATGGTGCCTCATCTACTGGTAACGGTGCTTCTTCCACTGGTAATGGTGCCTCATCTACTGGTAACGGTGCTTCTTCCACTGGTAATGGTGCCTCATCTAATGGTAACGGTGCTTCATCTACAACATATAGCTATTCATCTGTTCAATCGATCTCATCTCAGTCTTTGGTCTCGACGCCTACAGAGGTGACTACTGGTATTGTTACGGTTACAACACCAATCGAATCTCCAGATTGTTGGGTTTCGACTCAGGTTGGTTCTGTTAACGGACAAAACTATGTTGCCTCTTACAACATTGAGGCATCTACAGCTAATGGTCAGTTCCTTCTCTTCAATGGACCAATTAATTCTTATAAGATCACCTGGTTCTTGAAATTTGACAGTAATCTCAATGCAGAGAGCTTCAACGCGCTGGAGGCAGGTATCAATATCAAGGATGTCCAAGGTAAAGTGAACCTGGAAGAGGGATCCTTGCTGATTTCTTATGTTGCTAAATGGCCAGCACAGGATGAAGTGGGATCCTTAATCAATTTTTGTAACTTGGAATATGTTTCATTCTTGTTCACAAAGTCTGATGGTGAAATGTTCTTGTTTTTCACCAACAACTTATTGTCATCTGTCGTCAGACTTCTGGAGACAACAGTTTGTGAGCTTTTGACTTTGTTATCTTGCCCTGTTTACTCTGCGTCTTTGGAATTTGACTGCCAGAATCTGAACTCAGCAACATCAGAATGTAACTCCTCGTTATCCTCAATTTCTTCTTCCACCGCAACACTTGCCAGCTCTTCGAGTGTTGTGTCTTCTAGCAGCTTATCGTTCACATCATCTGCTCAGACACTATATTCCAGCTCGTCAAGTTCCGCAAGTTCTTCCACAACAGCTAGCGTATCAGACGCTCCTACTATCACAGGGTACTTTTTGAATGGTCAGCCACATTGGGAGATTCATGTGCCTGGGACATTGGGACCATGGACAGAAGTTGACTTCGCAGGTCAGAATGATGGCACTAATGTGAAGTTTACCGGTGGTCTATTTTCCATTGACGGCTCTACTGCCCTTGGTGTAGTTTCTGCCAGCACCAGTACATATACCGCTTCGTATTCTAAGTCAATTTCCACAGACAAGGTATTGGTTTTGAACGTCTACGCTAAATCTACTGGTGCTTCTCCATTTACGAACCATGTTATTGTTACTGTTACTACCGCTAGTGGTGCAAAACTTGTCAGAAGGGCTTCCGTTGACTTTGACTTGTCTAATACCCTTTACGAGGATGTATCAAGTTCATCTCTTTCCTCGAGTACAAATCAACCTTCTTCCAGTGCAAGCGTATTATCTTCTTCGAACACTGGGTCTGCTACTGGCACTGACTCAGCATCTAACACTGGATCAGTATCCAACACTGGCTCAGCTTCTAACACTGGATCAGCATCCAACACTGGATCCGCTACTGGTACTGGCTCAACATCTAACACCGGATCTGCTACTGGTACTGGTTCAGCATCTAACACTGGTTCAGCATCCAACACTGGATCAGCTTCTAACACTGGATCTGCATCTAACACTGGATCAGCTTCTAACACTGGCTCAGCATCTAACACTGGGTCAGCTTCTAACACTGGCTCAGCATCTAACACTGGATCCGCTTCTAACACTGGCTCAGCATCTAACACTGGCTCAGCATCCAACACTGGATCAGCTTCTAACACTGGATCAGCATCCAACACTGGATCCGCTACTGGTACTGGCTCAACATCTAACACCGGATCTGCTACTGGTACTGGCTCAGCATCTAACACTGGCTCAGCATCCAACACTGGATCAGCTTCTAACACTGGATCAGCATCTAAAACTGGCTCAGCATCCAACACTGGGTCAGCTTCTAACACTGGATCAGCATCTAAAACTGGATCTGCTACTGGTACTGGCTCAGCATCTAACACTGGCTCAGCATCCAACACTGCCTCTGCTACTGGTACCGCTAACAACTCAGGTTCTAATACTGGTTCTGGTTCTTCTACTGCTACCAACAGAGTCTCATCTACAATTGCAACATCAGCTGGAAGTGTCATCAGCGGTGTTTCTGGTAGCGGATCTGGAAACGGTGGCAGTACTGCAACACATATATTTACCGCGACCCAAACTACATCGTTTGTCACATCTTCAGCAACTGCTGCAACCACTCCAACCGCTTCTGAATTCCAAGGCGGTGCATCTTCCATCTCCCGTCCATGGATATACACTCTCTTGTTTATGGCACTGGTGATGTTCTTCTGAATGATTCATGACTTAATTTTCTCTTTTTTCAATTTCTTTCCATCTGGTATGAAAAGCCAGCACATGATTTATGATTTTATACCATGCTACACTCATGTCTTCGTGGGTATCCTTATCTTTGTTGTTTATATCCCCATTATTTCGTTTTTTGGCTTTACAAGGCTTCTGCAAATCTTTTCGTTCAATCCATGCCTTGAGGATCATATACAGACTGCTGCTTATAATTGGCTCTCTGTATTCTAATTTCTTTCCATACTCCATCGATAGCAATTCATAGTCTTCTCATCTGTTAGTGTTCTTTGTAGTTGTTTGACTCGGCCGTGACTTCTGTCATTGAGAGATAACGGTTGTGCGGTTGGAGAATCCCGAACGGAAAAATTTATACTATATATATCAGGAGGATGACGTGAATCACAGGTATCCTCCGAAGACTTCTCGAAGAGGACAATGACCGAGGAGACACCATTCATTGGGCTTGATGAGCTTCCTCAGAGCGACCACTACAGAGTTGCCAAGGATCTCTTTGCAGGGACCGTCGGTGGAATCACACAGGTGCTTGTGGGTCAGCCATTTGATACTACCAAAGTGCGACTCCAGTCAGACTCCGCGGGGAGATACAACAGCTCTCTGGATGTTGTGAAGAAGCTGGTGAAAGAGGAAGGCCCTCGTGCGTTTTATAAAGGTACTCTGACTCCCCTCGTCGGCGTTGGTGCGTGTGTCTCTATCCAGTTCGCTGTGAATGAGTACATGAAGAGGTCAGTGTTCAAAGGTGAGAAGGTGTTATCCAGTAAACAATACTATGCTTCTGGTTCAGTCGCCGGAATTGCTAACTCTATCCTGGCGAGTCCAATTGAACATATCAGATCCAGATTACAGACACAGATCTCAGGGTCATTGGGACCTGCTGACATGATCAAGAAGATTTATCAAAAAACTGGGTTTGTTGGTATAATGAAGGGGTTTGTTCCAACTGCTATCCGTGAAGGTCATGGTATGGGCATGTACTTCTTGACATTTGAATACTTGGTTCAAAGAGATACAATTAAGAACAAAATTCAGAGAAAAGAGGTACCAGGGTTGAGATTATGCCTGTATGGCGCTGCATCTGGTTATGCTATGTGGCTATCAGTTTACCCAGTTGACTTCATCAAATCTAGAATCCAAACAGACAACCTTGAATCTCCTAGATATAGAGCTATGAAGGATGTTGTGAAGAGCGTTTTCAAAGAACAGGGTGTGAAAGGTTTCTTTAAGGGCTTCACGCCGACGATCTTGAGAGCTGCACCAGCTAACGCTGCAACTTTCTATGCATTTGAGCTGACTATGAGAACGTTGAGCTGATACAATGCATTGCTAAAATTTATTGGTTAGTGCATATATAAAAACATTCAAAAGGATCCATCCAATAATTCCTTCCCACTGAGATCCAATCTTACAATGAGTAGCAGTCGCAATAGTACAACCATACTTACGAAACTTGCCAACCCGACGGGAACCACAGCGAATACGGCTATGTTATAGTAGTCAATTGTTCTTCTTCTATTCCCAGCCTTAAGGTCCAAATTGCTCGTGACAAAGTTCTGAATAATGTAAGCTCCAGTAAGAACACACGATATAAGGATCCAAGTATGCAATGAATAACTTCCCGAAGGACTGAATATTGAAAGGGCGCCAGTCTCAATAGTTATGAGGAACATGGATATGGACAAGACGCGAAGGATAGCAGCTGACGTTTGATAAGTGACGATCCATCTCACAGTGAGACCATCAATCACTTGGTACGAGAAGTAAGCAGCGACAAGACACCACATGCCCGCTAATAAGTATTCGGTGGGGCTAGCAGTAGTGAGTCTTGATATATAGTTGGAATCAGTCTGAAGGAATTCACTCTGATGGAGCGTCTCCAATCCATATGCAATAGCCCTAAACGCATGATAGAGAGGAGGAATCAACACAAAATCACGGCACAGCGCTAGAGCCATGTGCTGCTTTGCATTCAAGAAGTTCAGTCCCATCTGTTTCAAGTTCTTTTTGGTATCACGGCCTTTAGTCTCTCTTGGTCGTTGTTCAGGTTCATGAGCAGTGGAAACAGACGATCTTGAGCGGATCATCTGGGGAACACTTTCATCAGTGCCTGGAGCGAGAACCGACTCGTACGATGGCACCTGAGGAATGTACTGCTGTGGATATAAATGCCCTTGGAGGTGTGGGTTTGATGATGATGCAGATGCCTGTTGTTGCTGAAAGTCCTCATACTCAGAGTCATCGGGCAATGGAGTAGGTGGAGGAATATCTGCATAGCTGCCGCCATGCAAATCCATATAGCTTACAGAGTCGACTCTTGTGTGTCTGTGATCCCTTCTTGGGGTTCTTCTTGACATGATGAGGACTCGGATACAGTTCAACTGATGAGCCTTTTCTACGCGCTGACGGCGTTTGAAATGGGAAATTATTTGATAGAGTGATATCTCTGTCACTCTGAAACCAGTGTTCAACCTATGATCCGTCTTGAAACTCAGAATTGTTCAGTTGTTGCAACTGGCTAACCGCAAACATTTCACGTACCAAAACAAAGCCACAGGAAAATTGACGGTCTGCTACAATCAAGAGGAAAAGAAAAGGATTGAGAAAGACCTAAATAAAACAAAGTTCTACTATTATCCATTGCAGAAAAGTAGAAAACGAAGCCGAAAAAGGAAGGAGTGAATAGCGATCAGTCTATACCAACGCACAGTCCTAGGGGGGGGAGGTCTATAAATGCAATAATAAATGAACTGGGGAGGCGATCACCAGAATTTGTACCAGGGTCTTTGGAGCATATTTCTTAGTCCTTTATAATACTCCATTTCTGTCCAGCAGTCTCTGTCCCAGTCACAACCTGCCATGTTGACAACAAAGTCTCTCTCACGGTCATTGTAGAAGTATCTCGGATCATTGGACTCCTGGGAACAAGCACCTGGTGGGAAAGAGTTGATTGATCTTAGCGGTAAAAATGCCGTACGCTCTCTGATCCACGGCTGTGTTGCATATAGAGTCTCAAGGGCATCCTGCTCCTTATGTTCCCAAGTCATATGCATCTGTTCATAGAACACTGGATCCCACCAGGCATCCAACAACGTCTCTGCCCATTCACCTTTCTTGATCAAAAAGGAACCCAAGTTGAAACCACCACAGTCCTGTGTGACCAAGAGCTCGACTGGTTGAGTATAATCGACGAAGGGTGAATCCACTTCGATCTTCAATGGGTTAAAATCAGTCAATTGTCTATGTGTTGCATTATCCAATTTGTTAAAGATATGATCCTCAAGGGAAACAGAGGGTTCCATGATCAACGTGTGCAAATCGAGCCACCAGAACCATTCTGCGCTTGGGTATTGTCTGAAAGTCTGTTTAAGAATATCAACTTTCTCCCAGCTTTCTCTCCATTCATGAGAATAACGTCTCTTCATAGTCATGTCTTTGATTACCAATCCATAGCCATGTCTCTTGGCATACTCTCTCTTATTGGCGATGCTCGATCTTTCGATGGACCATTCCTGTGCGCCCTTCCATTTTAGGACACCACCACCTTCATTTGCGGCCAATATAAGCACAACCTTTGGCCCGGCTAGTCTAAAATGTGGTATCAATGGGACACTTGTAAAAAGCGATAGGAAGACGAGCACTAGTATCAACAAAAGGACCTTCTTATTGCGATTCAAGTGGTTCAGTATGTTATGTGATCGGGAGGACCACGTCACCGCTGGCCTGAGTTTCAAGTTGGACTCTACGTCCTTATCCACGTACACCATGTGTGTATAAATAGAAGAATATTATCACTCGTTACTTGTCCCGAGTATCGCAGACCAGCAACCAGCTGAAAAAGAGTCGCAAGTAAATGCTGCACAGATATATTACAGTGGACAAGACGGCTTACCTTTTGAAGCGGTCCAAGGCGACGGAAATGAATATCGAACCTCTCTTGCTGCTGTTGTTGTTGTTTATGGTATAGTCGCCATTTTTTTCCGCTCAGAAGATCCGGTTCGAGGAGCAGAGGAGTGGAATATTTCCCTTTTGAGACAACACAGGGTACCAAAGCTTGGAGAGGACTTTCGCACAGTTGACTAGTTCGATTCACTTAGGAGATTTTTTAATACCGACGCTTTGGAGGCCACATCGAGTGAGCATTTTTAACGTGTCATACGACCATCACATGTTGCTAATTGCTATTTGCAATACTACAATAATCACCAGTGAATAGAGATACCACTAGACACTAAGAGTATTTCTTTGCGCTGTATGATAGGTAAGGTAGATGAACTTATCTGTATTGTTCTCTGATGAGATCGCTGTTCTCTGTTTGTTGTTTTTAGATAATGCCCTCTGAACTGGTGCTCTTTTCATTTGTGTCGAGTATCTCATAAAGGACTCGTGTGAGTTACAAGGCACATGTACATTGTGCGCAGAAATAAGTCACTAAAACTTGAGTAAAAACTCCGCCAGCTTGAAGTCAAGAGGGCCAGACTCCAAAGTTCTTTTTTTTTTCAGGTGGCAGTGATAAAGAGAAGGGGGGGGGGACACGGCTCTTATGGAGGTGTCGCCTTCCTCTAGCAGAAGTCTTTGGCCCCAGGCGTACAGATTAAAGATTGTGGATCGTTGCATATAACCTGTATATCTCCACTATTTAGATTAGCACACAGTGCTGATGGCGTGGAAGGCCATGTGCTCACTCTTTATTTATCGTGCTCACAGGCCTATCCACTACCTATTAGGTATACTCAGTGCCACCAGTCGTCTTTTCGATAGGAAAGCGATAGCCGAGCCGTTTTTCTTTAACTCCGTAAACATAACCGATCAGCTCGTTGATCGATGCTTCTTGCGGATGTGTTGACGTTTCTCTCGAAAATCTTTTAATGTTGTATAAAAAAGATGTGGCTGGGTGTCTCTCCTCGTCGTCTAGTTGTGAAGAGCTTTGTGACTCATATACACATACAGAAAGAACATATACAACACTTATAAATACCATCTATGGATAAAGAACTTGTGCTAGACGAGATTGCATTCATCAACCTCAAGAATGAAGACCTACACCATGATAAGAAAGACCCTCTACGTATAGCAAAAGATGTGTTTGCTGGTACTATGGGTGGTGTGGCACAAGTTTTAGTTGGTCAGCCCTTTGATACCGCAAAAGTTAGACTTCAATCGGATGCCCTTGGTAAGTACTCAGGTATGCTCGATGTTTCCAAAACTTTGGTACAACACGAAGGCTTAACCGCGTTCTATAAAGGTACAATGGCTCCATTGATGGGTGTCGGTGTCTGCGTATCCATCCAGTTCGCTGTTAACGAATACATGAAACGAGTGGTATTCAAAAATAAAGAAGACTTGTCATCATTACAGTATTGGACCGCTGGCACTGCTGCTGGTTTTGCCAATTCGATCGTTGCGAGTCCAATAGAACACATCAGGTCAAGGTTACAGATGCAGGTGTCTGGTAACATGGGGTCAGTACAGCTCATAAAGGAAATCTATCAAAAAGCTGGTCTACGAGGAATCATGCGTGGTTACATTCCTACATTGATGCGTGGTCTGGGCACAGGTATCTATTTCATGACATTTGAGAAGTTAGTGGCACACGATATGAGAACACACTCCCTTCAACGTAAGGAGATCCCAGGTTGGAGAATGTGCCTCTATGGTGGCCTTGCAGGTAATTGTATGTGGGCTGCCTCTTATCCGATTGATTTCGTCAAGACGAAATTACAAACTGATAGTCTGGATACACCAAAATACCGCGGTGTGAAAGACGTTGTGGTCGCAGTTTACAAGGCAAGAGGTATTGTAGGGTTTTTCAAAGGGTTTGTCCCAACTATGTTAAGAGCAGCTCCTGCAAATGCTGCCACCTTCTATGCATTCGAGTTAACGATCAGAGCATTAGGTTGATTCATGTTTGAGATTTTTTAGCAGCCGTATAGAAAGGAGAGAGTTTTACTTGTTGGTCGAGGAGTTATATCGAGAGTAGATTCTATTTGAATGTATGAAGTCTTTCTATGAACTATTAGGAAAAATCAATCACCATCCTCCAATCTTCTCAACAAGTAATCAACTTCGACTTTCTTAGTTAGTGGAATCACCCAATCTTTGTAGATCTTGGCCAAGTACTCAACATTGACCTTACTTTGTGGGTTTTGAGACCATTTCAATGTTGGATCAGTACCGTAGGCTTTACCTTTCTCGACCATTCTCTCCAAAATTCTCTCCTCCACTGCGGAATTAGTAATAGCAGCTTCGATACCCGCCACATCTTTCTCCAATATCATCTTTGTGTATTTTTCTCTTTCGTTCTGGAATTTGGCTTCGGCAACGAACTTACCAAAATGAATTCTTCTGGACAAGGCTTGAAGGTTATCAATGTCACAAGTAGCGCACGAGCCCAAATTCTCAGGTTGCTCACCATCACCAGCACTGATCAGAGGAACAATATGTTCGATGTAATTTTCTTTGATCATGTCGTTGATGTTGATCTCATCAGCAAAAAAGGCAAGGATCTTTGGATAATTGATGGAAGGCAAAAGTGGTTCCAAGATCTCCTTTGGGAAGAAGGGAACTTCATCTGGTGATTCATAACGACGCAGTTGGGAATGGATCTTCTCCATGTTCAATAGAGCCCAATCAAGGAAAGAACCTTCGAAGTTCGGGATCTGGAACTTATTCACCTGGTAGATGGATGGAGAAGTAAAGAACTGGGAACGCTCAATGAAGTTAAAAATGATGGTGTCCTCCATGCGCACGAGCGCATCACGAATATTCTGCAAGTCAAGCACACTCTCAGGCTTCAGAAAATCCATTGCCTTTTTCCTCTTTTGTTTGATGGCCCTTTTGTTTGTTGAAGTTTGGGGGTTTGTTGTTTCATCCCGCCGTGTACTTCGCGATAGTTGAGACATTCCCAACCTTAACTACATTCGAGAATGTTACCGAAGAAATAAATCCCATCAAATGTCATAAAAATTATCATAAATCAGAATATTTCAAATCACTGCTTCGCAGCCATAATCTCGTTCAATATCTTCTCATCCCTTTTGGCACTCGCGTCCAATGCCTCTCTTGTTCTGTACATGCCGAACGTTCGGAACCATAAAAATCTCCTTATACGGCTCAAACGACTATCATCGAGTCCATAGTTCAAATATGCTTGCATTAAATCTGCCTCACAAGCATCATGAACATCTTGGCGCGCGATTAGAACACCTTCCATGCGGTTGAGAAAGTACCAGCCTTGGATAGAAGCACCGAAGAACATGATTAGGAAAATACCAGCAAGGGCACGCATTTTATCCTTTTTCAATGCAGGGTCATTCATGTCTCTCAAGTTCTGATAGTCTTCCCATGTACTAGCGTTCCAATATCGGTGGTCCCTATAGTCATATTGATACACTTGTGTATCTGTTCTGTACGATGTTGTTGAGGTACTCATCCCATTGCTCCACCCGCTTTTGAATTGGTCATACATGGCTCTTTTTTTGGAGTCTTTCAAGAGTGTGTAGGCATCTGTGAGCATCTTGAACCGCTCACTCTTATGAATATCACTAAGCTCTGAACCCTCATGGCTCAACACGGTCTTGGTTGAAGACGTATCTGGATGATAAAGCTTCGCAATCTCATAATACTTCTTCTTCAACTTGGAAGGATCAAAATCTGTAGGATTCATTCCAAAGACATCATAAGGGGACGGATTTTTGTGTTGTGGCCATTCTCTATGGAAGAAAGGTTTATCTGACCGAATGGTTGCATAGTATCGTCTCCAGGGGTTGGATCTTGATAAGCACCGACTGAGAAGGGGTGCAGGCGTGTGTTCGATCATTGTTTTTAATGTCTTCGAGCCACAGAAAAAGCCACAGTGCTCCCGACTTGGTCAATCTTGAATACAGCGACGGCAACTAATTCTGTGAACAATAACTTCACCAGCAGAAAAAACCTTTTATTTCAAACCCCTTTTGGTAGAGGGTTGTTGTGAAAAGATATTTTGGCGGTGTTTGAATCTCTTTTGCAAAGCCCCACCGGTTAATCCGAGGTGCCGTTATTTGCTCGTGTCGGTGCACGCCTTATCTGTTATAAAGGACCCAGGTAGTAACTAGATAATCGATGCACCAGGTAAAGTTTAATCATCTACCACTGTCCACCATAAACATCCATAGCAACATGAGAGTCTGTCAATCTGTTGAGTACACCGATTGGCAACGGAAGCGGTACGAGCCGCAATCTCTTTCTGTTATGGGACGCACATACATATTGTCTTTCTGTTTGTGGTTGAGAGCCACAAAACTCGATTTTAGAGTACTTTGATGAGACGAAAAAGCGTTGGAAAATGAAGCTCCTGGAAGATGATAATATTAGCAATTAGAAACTTGTGAGCTCAGGTCCAAAAATGACGCATGTGTTACACCAGAACCAGTCCTTGAATAATAATTTTGGTGGTGCCTCGCTTACCAACAATCGATCGCTTTACCAGACCAGAAACATGAAGCCAGGATACACGGTGTACGAGAAGGCCAACTTCTACATTGATCAGAGGTATCATGTCCAAAAGATGTTGGGTAAAGGCTCCTATGGTGTTGTTTGCTCTGCTGTTGATATGATGAACGAAGACAATCCGGTGCCGCTTGCGATCAAGAAAGTCTCCAATATTTTTACCAAAGAAGTATTGTTGAAAAGAGCAGTGAGAGAGTTGAAATTGATGAAATTCTTCAAAGGCCATAAGAACATTGTGAATCTCTTGGATTTGGACATTATCTACACTATACCGTATGACGGACTCTATTGTTTTCAAGAGTTGGCTGATTATGATTTAGCAAGAGTGATCCATTCATCTGTGCAATTCACAGAGTTCCATATCCAGAGTTTCATTTACCAAATTTTATGTGGGTTGAAGTACATACACTCTGCAGATGTCATCCACAGGGATTTGAAACCTGGAAATATCTTGGTGACTATCCAGGGGACACTTAAGATTTGTGATTTTGGCTTGGCTCGGGGCGTCTCTCCGAAGTATATGAAGTCAAGGCCACATTCGATTACGAACTATGTGGCAACTCGTTGGTATAGAGCCCCTGAACTTCTTTTGAGCAGAAGAAACTACTCCAAAGCTGTTGATCTTTGGGCGGTTGGATGTATCCTTGGTGAGTTGTACGGAAGAAGACCATTGTTCATGGGCAATGACCAAATTCATCAGTCTACTGAGATTTTGAAAATTTTGGGCACCCCTCCAAGGGAGATTATTTTGAAGTATGGAACGAGTGCCGCATGGGATCTATTCAGCCCACCAAATCCACAGTATAGACGAATGCCATGGCAAGATGTTTATCCCTTTGCATCGGAGGCTGCACAGGATCTCTTATCCCGGTTACTTTGCTGGGACACTTCCAGAAGACTGACTGTTAACGATGCCATTTCACATAGATATTTGAAATCAGTGAGAGATTCAGACGAAGAACCTGTCACGAGTGACGTGTTTGACTTTCATTTCGAAAGCACTGCGCACAGCTTGAACGATTACAAGATTTTGGTTCACGAAGAAGTTGAGCTGTTTAAGATTGATAGATTGCGAAGCTTAAAGCAACATTGATCTTTTGTATATTAAGAGGAGAATCATGACTGTTTAAGATTGATAGATTGCGAAGCTTAAAGCAACATTGACCTTTGTATATTAAGAAGAAAATCATGGCAATTCACGATGATCGACTGTAGACTTGACTGCAGAAATGGTTGTGGCCCACAACAAGAGCTTATGATAGAACAAACCCGACAAGGGGACAACAAACATAATTGGAAACTACAGAAGAGGAGAAACGCAAATCACAAACTGAACATGGGCGCTCAGTTGTCGTTGATGGCACCGACAGCGCCATCAATCGCTGTATCAGCCTACGTGGATGTGTTGGATGAGGTACAGTATAAGAGACCCATAGGAACATCACGATTCCTCAAGACGGTGAAGGCGCAGGATCCAGATGGGGCAATAGTTGTCAAGATATTCATCAAGCCAAGTGAAGACATGGGGCTGAATAGATGGCATAAGGTAATCCAGGGCTATAAACGAAGATTGAGTGATGTTCCCTCTGCATTATCATATGCGAAGATCATTGAAACAGACAGAGCCGGTTATCTCATACGACAGTTCATCAAGACGAATGTATATGATAGGATCAGCACGAGGCCCTTCCTAGAGGATATTGAGAAGAAATGGATTGTTTTCCAGTTGTTAAATACACTGAGTGAATGTCATGAACGAGGAGTTGTACATGGCGATATTAAGACGGAGAATGTGCTTGTGACCTCTTGGAATTGGGCGTTACTTAGTGACTTTGCACCTTTTAAGCCAATTTACCTTCCAGAGGATAACCCGGGAAGTTTTTCTTTCTATTTTGATACATCACAGAGACGAACCTGTTACCTGGCACCAGAGAGATTTATAGGAACAAATGAGGTCGTACCACAAAACGATACTGTGACACCTGAGATGGATATTTTCAGTTTAGGTTGCGTTATAGCAGAGATATTTCTCGAGGGTGCTCCAATATTGACCCTATCCGAGCTTTACAAATACAGAAAGGGTGATTTTCAACCCGATATTTCAGGCATCCAAGATGAAGAGCTTCGGACACTTGTCACCAGCATGATATCATTGGATCCTTCAGAAAGACTTTCTGCAAAGGACTACCTGGAGAAATACAAGGGGAAGATATTCCCGGTAAATTTCTATAACTTCGTATATGAGTACTTCAAAAGCTTTAACGAGGAGATACCATATAATTCTGTGGGAAACGTTTATGAATGCGATTCAAGAATCAACAGGCTCTATAACGATTATGATAAAATTGCATACTTCTTGGGATACAAGTACGAAATTCCCGAGTATAATGAAGAGGATGAACTTAAACTACAGAGAGGTGAACTAATTCCAATTCGTCTTTCGCTACCAGGAATTCCTAAAAATTATAACATGTTGTCAACTTCAAAGGTGAAAGAGAAAGATAAAATTGCGTTAGTAATTCTCAGTTTCATATTTACAGCCTTGAGAAATGTGCGACAGGAAGCGTCAAAGATACAGGCACTAGAGCTCATATTGGCTCTCGCAGAGCGCATCAGTGACGAAAGTAAGTTGGACAGATGTCTCCCTTACATTGTATCACTTCTAGATGATACATCTTTGAACGTCCAGGCAAAAGCATTGAAGTCCATGACGCAGCTTCTCCTGCTCGTGGATGCTATGGGACCAGTCAATGTCTCGCTTTTCCCAGAATATATCATTCCAAGGCTATCAAAGTTGGTGTCAAGTCCAAATTCATATGTGAGAATGACCTCAGCGACATGCCTTCCGTATCTCGCCCAAACTTCACTGAGATTCTACTACATGGGCTCCATCTTGAAAGATAACGTTCTGGAAACTTTTGTCGATCCAGAAACCGAAAATGATGGGATGACTCCTTCTGGTATGTTTGAAGTATCCAAAGAAACACTCTCTGCGGACTTCGAAGCACTTGCAATCTCCATGCTTACTGATGTGGATTCCTGTGTCAAGATCTCGCTTCTAAGAAACATTCTTCCTCTTTGTGCATTCTTCGGGAAAGAAAAAACCAACGATCTCATCTTGAGTCATTTGATCACATACTTGAACGACAAGAGTCCCCAGCTGAGGGTTGCATTTGTAGAAGCTGTGATTGGTCTCTCAATCTACGTGGGTACAATCAGTTTGGAACATTATATTCTGCCTTTGCTTGTCCAGACTTTGTCCGATCCAGAAGAGCTTGTTGTGATTAAGGTTTTACACATATTTGAAGATCTCGCGGACTTAGGATTGATCAGAAAGGACTTCGTATGGGATCTTCTGATAACTGTTTCAAAGCTACTTCTTCATCCAAATGAATGGATTAGACAGTCCGCTTTATCATTGATTACGGCTTTTGCAGAAACATTATCGCTGGCTGAATTGTATTGCATGCTTTATCCTATTATTAGGCCATACATTGAGTACGACGTCACAGACTTTTCATGGGATACTCTGTATTCCGTGTGTAAGAGACCATTGTCCAGACCGGTATACAATCTTGCTTCTACCTGGTCTTTGAGAGCTGAAAAGACCTTATTCTGGAAGAAAGTAAAGAGCTCTCTGGTGGATGTTTTCGGTAACAGAGGTCTGGATTTCATGAGTAATCCAGTATCAACATTGAATGGGTCAAGACTTCAATCAGCGGATTCTGTTATGTTCGGAAATCTTGAGATACCTCTTTCTCCTGAGGATAAGTCATGGTTAGATCGTCTGAAATCATCTGGTTTGACTGATCAGGAGTTGTGGAAGATTGCAGACTTACGAGAGTATATCTATCGTGTATCCAGACTGAATTCAAGAACAGCTTCAAAGGATTTTGATGAACAAGGCCTCTCTATTCAGCAGCTAGGCGTCCTTCCACGTAATATCTTTTTCGATGCCAAAGTTCATGCTGAGCCATTCCCACAAGCCATTACAAGTGAGAATTTCGGATCTATCGATGATCGTCTTCATGTCGATAGCTTTGTCGCAAATTCTAGCTCAGGTGAAATTGCCGAAGATGAGCGAATATTGATGATGAATATGACTCCTTTCCCAGATGATATGTCTCATTCTTTGATCCTTGGTAAACCTAAAGCTGCACCATCGATCTTGGCACAAGAGCAAAACGTATATGGCGAACTTGAATCCTCATTCCAAAGAGAAAGAAGACCGTCCACTCAGGCTCAGAGGTTGAAAACAACAAAAATTCTGACATCAGTCGTTACAAACAGTTACACAGGAAAGGATCCCTACGTGATCAGGTACTTGAACACAGTGAAGCTTGAACCATCTCTCCAGGAGTTTTCTGAGTTCACTCAAGTTGAAGCAATGCCACTGTTGAACTTCTCCAAATCATGGACTCCCACTGGTGAACTAGTTGCACATTTGAAAGAGCACAAGGCCAGTATTAACTCTTTGGATGTCTGCCCTGATCACTCATACTTCATCACTGCTGATGACTCTGGAGTCTTGAAGATCTGGGATACGTCACGGTTGGAGAGGAACACAATAAACTCTTCAGCGTTAACAGTAGAGTTGGACAAATCAATCACAAAGATCAAGTTCCTGGCCAACTATCATTGCTTCGCTGTTTCCACAAGAGATGGTTATATTAGACTGATGTCAGTAAATTTCAACAACTCCAAGAAGGCCATGCTAATCGAGAGCGTTACCATTATTCGGGAGTTGATGCTTTCTGATGAGTTTATTGTTGACTTGACTTTTGGCAACAAAGGGCAAAATAACTTGCTTTTTTCTGTGACCTCATTATCACAGATTGTGGTCATTGATATCAGAAACATGGATATTATTTTCAAGCTTCAGAACAACCCATCATACGGGGTAACAACAGCACTAACTTTGGCTGAGGATAATAGCTGGGCTCTTGTTGGTACATCAAAGGGCATTTTGAGTCTTTGGGATATTCGTTTCAGGACGCATTTGAAATCATGGCGCTTCAAGAGTGGTTTTTCGATCAATCGAATTGTCACCTGTTCGAATGATTATCATCTGAACAGAAAGAAGGGACGATTTGTCATTGTCACAGGTGGTTCCGGGGACTGTGACGCTGGTATATTTGACGTCAGCGCAGGACTATTCAGAGAGATTTTTACTCGCTCTTCCGGTGGTAACACAATGGACAAGTTCTCATTGATTGAAGTTGATGAAACATTTGGCGACTTATCTACCAAGGTGGATGACTTGACGGTGTCGGAAGAAGAGAATAAGTCCATGACTGCTTTAAAAGCTGTGGATGTTCAATTTGAGACGACCAAACGGAAGTTTTGGGCGTTTGGTGCGACTCCAACATACGATTTGGTATTATGGAATGTGCATGCGCCAGAGGAGTCAAAAGTTGTCTTGGGGCACATAGATTCGAAAGCTTCAACTGCATTCACTGTCTCCCAAATGAGTTCCTACACCAGAATTGTTACTGAAAAATATGCTACCGAGTCAGAAACAGAGTCTATTAAGAAAAGGAGACGACACAGGGGATTGATGAATGAAGACCAGGAGAGCTTAATCAAGAGACACCATGATGTTATTACTGACATTGGGGTGATCCTCAAACCATATGAAATGATAATCTCTGTTGATAGATCTGGTTCCATCAACTTGTATAGGTAAGTGCATCAGCAAATAAGTTTCAATTACTATGTTCTCATCGATCTGACTTGCTCTTGTCACTGCGTCTCCTAACATTTCATTCTCGGAAATTTCTGCGATCCCGGAATTCGGCGCTGCTTTGTCAGAATCTGCAAAATCAACAAAATTGCTGACAAACAACAACAACAAACACAGGATCAATATTATACGCGCTTTCACGATATCAAACGGGTTATACCTGTAAGTATATGAGATATTTGTGCTGTAATCCGTACAATGATCACTGTTAATTGCATTTTTTTCTTTTCGAAGGGCTGATGGAGAGGCCGTACCCTTGTTGCGGTGTGATAGCACCAATGAAACATTAAGTAATCGAAATTATCGATATGCACAGCTAGAACCACAGGACATATCTCAAGTGCCAATAGCACACTTAGGAGGCATGACCTTGTTGTCTCGGCATGGGCTCTCCCCGGAAGTGCTTGGGCGGTATCATTGTGATGGCCATTGGTCCTTATTTTTATTCCAGTACTTATGAACTAACAATGGATATGAAGACAAGATGAGTAGCAACAACAACTACAACCAATGGGAAGATAAGAAGGAAGGTGAGTTGAAATGTTTTATGAGTTGAATGCACATCGACTAACTTTCCAGCAGTCGCCCTGGAGGCCCAAATTGATCCAAGCTTCAGTAAACAGACGGAGGCTCTTCTCCAGCAACATGCCGTTCAACAACAAGGCGGTGAAGGTTTTGATGTTGCTGCCGCTGCTGTTGCCGTCTCTAATGATAACGCTGTGTCTTCTGATCAGGCTCAGCAACAAGGCGAGCTGAAGAGTCCTGCTGATAATGGTCCACCTCTCAGTCGTCATGGCAGGCCATTGACTGATACCAAGAGAGCTCACCAAAATAGAGTTGCTCAAAGGGCCTTCAGACAACGTAAGGAGGCCTACATCAAAGGCTTGGAAGAGAAGGCTCAAGAAATTGATGGTTTGAAGGCTACCATTGAAAGCTTGAAGCAGGACAATATGGAATTGAGAGATTATCTTTTGGCTGTTCAAGCTAAGCTAATTGAGCAGCCAGATGTCCCAGCTCCAGCTGCTCTCTACAATCCTAGAATCACTTCAAAGAAGGACTAGGCCATGTCAACGTGTTGTATAATAGTGTGAAATATGTTTTGCTTTCTATGATCATAGTCCATTTGCTATGTTGTTAAGCCGAAAAGAGTCAAAATAACTGCACCAGATAGATTGCATTCAGTTAAAAGAGACTTTATTTATATTAATATCCCTGGACATTATCTCCTATATCTCTATTTATCTTGAACTGTGGAAACCTTGTTAGGGCCTTAGAGTTTATCTTCACAATGATTGCTACCCACTCATGCATGGCAACCTACATTATGCATCTCATTATAAAGAGAAGAGAATCCTCGAGTCGCATTCGACGATATTCCTGTAGTATGTGTATGAAGCAAAGAGTATCGTAGATGTTTCTTCTCAACTGGTTAGTGAAGAACATCACGCAAAAGGTGCGACCCGCTTTTACCTTCACTTATCAGCAAGCTAACGATTACCTAGGTGTTTAGAGAAAACAAATGGAATAATTTCGGTGTGGAAGATCCTTACTATAAAGAAGTGAGTATATCCGTGTCTAAGACGACGCGTTGATGATACTAACGTGCTGAAAGTACGAGATTGAACAGCACTATTTCTTTAAGGGCACAAAAGTGAAGAAGGTTAAGAAACCCAAGGACATCCCACAGGGATTATCATCCAATGATTCTGCGGTTCTGAAACAGGTGATGAGAAGAGCTTATCATTTGGATATGCTATTCCATGTTTTTGGTTACCGTGTTGGATGGAACGGATTGATTGGTTTCATCCCTGTTATTGGTGACTTTATGAGCGTTTTATTCTCGCTTTTGCTCTTCAAAACTGCTTGTACTGTTGATGGTGGTCTGCCTTGGAAAGTTCAGACTCTCATGCTTGTCAATATCCTAGTGGATTTCTTGATTGGTTTGGTTCCATTCATCGGTGGTGTTGTAGAAGTTATCTATAAGGCCAACTCAAGAAACGCCCTTTTACTAGAGAAGCATTTAGCTGAAAAGGGACAGAGAAATATTATAAGGCTCTCAGGTCACATAACCAACGACAGGAGTGCGTCCAGTGCGGTTCACAGTGCGGCTTCTACAATAGATACTAAAGTCTCGACAGTGAAGAAGGGGAAATTTGGCAAGCAAGAAGAGGAGCCCGTGCTCAAACAGTACTCTGCATCCCAGATCCCTATGAGCATGACGAATTCCATGAAGAGAAACTTGGACCTTTAATCAGTGGTTTATGTTATCGCTTGAGTTATTATTGTAGAAGCCATATCCGACGAATTTCCCTTTATGGTATTTTTCAACAATTTCTATTTTTCTATTGCCACTGGCCTCTAAACTTCAACAACAACAAGTAAACAGCCATGAGAACGTGCAAGTGAGAGGCGTTCAGAAATAAAATGGACACAGCTGCTACACTTGATCAGTACACCCAAGATCTTTCGAATCTTCCAGCAGAGCTGCAGTACCTTTTGGCGGAGTTGGGTACATCTGACAACAACTTGTACGAAATAAGAAAGAAGATATCGCAGAAGGACAGCACAATTCATAGGTTCATCAAGCAGCATGGGTCCCTTACGAAGAACCCGAAGGAGATACAGCTATATCCAAAGATAAGAGACGATTTCAAAAGTGCTGAACAATTACAAAAGGAGAAAGTCATTACTGCCAATACTGCGTTGTTTCTAACTGCCAAACACCTGGTGAAATTAGAAGCTGATATGGAGAAGTTGAAATCTGAAGGTCTGCTAGTGGTGGAAGATATAGATGTTGATTTAGATGAGATGCTGTTATCAAGCAGGACTCCTTCCAGAGCTGGTACGGATGCACTGCTTACTGGCGACTTGTTGACCAGCGTCTCCAGTGCAACAGTTGCCTCTGTGACGAACACACAGAAGAAGGCAGTGAGGAAGAGCTCATCTGTTAAATCTTCAACTCCAGCTGCAGTTGTGGCTATGAGACCGCTGAAGAGGCAGCGTACTGAAGGCTCTAAAACACCTGAGCCTGTTGACACATCAGCCGTTGTGTCTTCCAGCTTGAAAGCCTCTAAGACACAATCACCTCGCGTGACAGATAACTCCAAGGATGATGAGAATGAACTGTACTGCTTCTGTCAGAGGGTATCGTTTGGTGAAATGGTTGGTTGTGATAATGACGATTGCAAATTTGAATGGTTCCACTATGAATGTGTCGGTCTGAAAGAGCCACCAAAAGGTAAATGGTACTGTCCAGATTGTACAGAGAGGCTTAAGAAAGATAAGAAGAAAAGAAAGAATTGAGAGATCTACAGCTTCATTGATGTATTTATTCCCTTGCTTTTTATGATTAATGACTATTTGTTCGTATGCATCTTAACAGTAGCGGCCAAGAGCCCAGATAAGGATACTTTGGAAAGCAAAGGCATAAACAAAGAGAAAATAATTTGAGTTCTTCACAGTTTTGCTGCTTAAGGACTGTACAGAGTTGTTAATACCACCAAACAAGTTGAATCTGATGGCTCTCAATTCAAAAAAACCATATGCCATGATCAAATAGACATAAGCGATCCAATTCAAGACTCTAATCTCTGAAATGTTCTTGATGAGCACAATAAGCAATAATGGAACGAATTTGTAACCCATATAGGCTATGAGATCATAGATTGTAGAGTTGATGTTCAACATGTAGAGGCCACCTTTCAAAATGGCCAAATCCAACAAGAGATAAGCGATGGACATTGTCCATTGATAACTGAACAAGGCTGGAGAGAATTCACCATTAATACCTGCAAGAATGGCTGTGAGTATGATATATGTCACAATACCCATTAATGGGATATAGAAATCCGGCGCATTGGTATCATCGAGTGGGAAAGCGTAAGCTTCAACACCAGAGTCATTTTCACTCTTTCTGTAAGATCTTGTCCAATTCTTGTTCCTGAAAGGGAATAAGATGAGTAGTAGCTTACTCAACACATACGAATTAGAAACTTTGAAATAGTACTTGAACGCACCGGTTGGAACGTACTTTTGAAACTCTTGCTCCACGTATTGAGTTCCAGCCATCATTGCATTTTGTCCCACTTGGAAGGTCATAGCCGCCTTCGGATCGTTAAAGAATTGAGTGTAGGAATTAGGATCTGCAGGATTGAAGAATTGACCCTGCTGTGGTAGTTGCGGTTGTGAATATTGGTTAAAGCTCTGTTGTTGTTGTCGCTGTTGATGCTGCTGTTGATGGAACTGCTGAGGAGCTTGCTGTGGTTGTGGGTGGTGCATTCTTTGTGACTGTACTCCGTCTGCATCCGCCATGTTGGCATATGGGTTGTAGGACATTGTGCTAGCCTTTAATCGCTGACCTTTGCACTGATTCTCTTCAGTTCTTCTTGTGTGTTGGTTCTTCCTCAACTTGATGAAGTCCGCGTTGCCCTCCCGGCAAGTTCGCGAAAGCCCATGAAATTTTGGCAGACTGTCACGTTACTTCCCATGTGCATATAATTTTCCTTTTTTGGGATGACAAGACGGCTCTCGCGTTTTCGCGTCGCTAATGTTGAGCTTTTTGGCGTGTTCTGGAGATGAGGCTAACTTGATACTTGCGCTATAACAACAAAGAAGGCCTTGCTAAGCAGGCATCAGCATAAAATATAATACACAAGAAATAACCCCTCAGAATGGTTCCACCTGCTAAGCCGTTTAGGGGTTCCTCCATGGGTCATTTTATTAAGAATGACAGACGTACAAGAGATGACTATACTCCAAACACTGGCTTCCAATCCACTAGAGAAGATGCTGCTACGAGGATGGACAAAGTGAAGAAGATAGACCAGCTTGACTCTATTATGGGTTTTGATAGATTCGATTCGGGTCCAACGAGGACTGGTTGGCTGGTCAATATGCATGCTACTACTATTCCAAGTAAGGATTTTGTTTCAGGTATCGCTGGTGCTGACTATTACTTCTTGGATGAAGAAGGTGGGACTTTTAAGGCAACTGTCCAACTTGATCCATACTTCTTTGTCGTTTGTGCTCCTGGTTATGAAGCTGAGGTTGAAGAATACTTGAAGAAGACACTTGAACAGTACGTGAAGTCTGTTGTTAGAGTAGAGAAGGATGATCTAAGTGTGCCAAACCACTTGATCGGTATCAAGAGATCGCTGTTGAAGCTTAGTTTCCCTAACCAGACAGATCTTACGGATGCTAAAAGATTCCTGCAACCTATCGTCAAGGAGAATGAATCTAAGAGGGAGACCAAAGAGATCTATTCAGCAGTGAATACCAACTATAGGGATGAATTTTCTATCAAGGAAGCAGACCAAACTATTGGTGATATCTCTGAGTTCATTGAGGATATGCGTGAACATGACGTACCCTACTGTACCAGAGTTTCTATTGATAAGGGTCTCAGAGTCGGCAAGTGGTACAAGGTCTCTGCTGAACATGGTGAGATTTCATGTGAAGAAATCCCACATAAGATCGACTTTGGTGACACAACTATCCTTGCATTTGATATAGAAACAACAAAGAGACCTCTTAAGTTTCCAGATAGTGCCACTGATCAAGTGATGATGATTTCCTACATGATTGACGGTGATGGGTTCTTGATCACAAATAGAGAGATCATCTCCGAAGATATTGAGGATTTCGAATACACTCCAAAACCAGAATACCCAGGGCTCTTCACAGTTTTCAATGAATCGGATGAGAAGGCCACCCTGCAAAGATTTTTTGGTCATATTAGGGATGTGAGACCACAGATTATTGCCACTTTCAATGGTGATTTCTTCGATTGGCCATTCGTCGAAGCCAGGGCTTCAGTTCATGGAATTGATATGTACGATGAAATTGGGTTTGCGCCAGACAGTGAAGGCGAATACAAGTCTACCTATTGTGCTCATATGGATTGTTTTAGGTGGGTCAAGAGAGATTCTTATCTACCCCAAGGTTCTCAAGGTTTGAAGGCAGTCACAACATCGAAGTTAGGGTATAACCCTATCGAATTGGATCCAGAGTTGATGACCCCATATGCCTACTCTAAACCACAGATTTTGTCTGAATACTCGGTGTCTGATGCCGTTGCAACTTATTATCTCTTCAAGAAAATTATCAATAACTTTATCATTGCTTTGGGTGTGATTGTCCCTTTGAATCCTGATGAATTGTTAAGAAAGGGTACTGGTACTTTGTGTGAGATGTTGCTTATGGTGCAGGCCTATAGCAATAATATTCTTCTCCCGAATAAACATGTTGATCCTCCAGAAAGATTCTATGATGGACATCTGATGGAGTCTGAGACTTATGTCGGTGGACATGTTGAATCTTTGGAAGCTGGTGTTTTCAGAGCGGACCTTGAAAATGATTTCAAGATTGATCCTTCGGTCATTGATGAACTTCTAGGGGATCTTGAAAATTCCTTGAAGTTTTGTATCACCGTTGAAGGTAAACAAAAGGTTGAAGATGTCACAAACTTTGAGGAAATCTTCAATTCTATTAGGGATAAGCTTCTAAATTTGAAGAACAATCCAAACCGTAATGAGAAACCACTTATTTATCACGTTGATGTTGCATCTATGTATCCAAACATCATGTGCTCCAATCGTCTTCAGCCAGATTCCATGAAGACCGAGAAGGACTGCGCTGCATGTGACTTCAACAGACCTGGTAAGAACTGTGATAGAAGAATGACTTGGGCTTGGAGAGGTGAATTTTATCCTGCCAAGATGGATGAGTACAACTTGGTCAAGAGATCATTGCAGAATGAGACCTTCCCCCCGAAGAGACCTAATCAACCAAGACGCACATTTGAAGATCTAGCTTACACTGAACAGGTGGCTTTAATCAAAAAGAGATTACAAGACTATTCCCGCAAGGTTTATCACAAAATCAAGCAAACTGAGACGATCAAGAGAGAATCTGTTGTTTGCCAAAGAGAGAATCCGTTCTATGTGAACACCGTTAGAGACTTCAGAGATAAACGTTATGAGTTTAAAGGTCTAGCCAAGGTCTGGAAGAAGAAATCCGTTGGTCAAGCAAAGCATGAGAGGGAAGAATGTCTCAAGAGAGCTGTATACTATGATTCTCTTCAGCTTGCTTTCAAGGTCATTCTGAATTCTTTTTATGGTTATGTCATGAGAAAGGGTTCAAGATGGTACTCCATAGAGATGGCTGGTATTACTTGTTTGACTGGCGCGACAATTATTCAGATGGCGAGGTCCTTGATTGAAAGACTTGGTAGACCATTAGAGCTTGATACCGATGGTATTTGGTGTATCATTCCGAGATCTTTTCCAGATAACTACACGTTCAACTTGAAGAGCGGTAAAAGCGTGTTTCTCTCCTATCCATGCTCTATGTTGAATTACCTAGTTCATGAGAGATTCACAAATCACCAATATCAAACACTAGTAGACCCAGTGATGAAGAGATATGAGACGCATAGTGACAACTCTATCTTCTTCGAAGTTGATGGTCCTTATAAGGCCATGGTTTTGCCAACTTCTAAGGAGGAAGGCAAGGGTTTGAAGAAGCGTTATGCGGTCTTCAATGATGATGGCACCATTGCGGAACTGAAAGGTTTTGAATTGAAGAGACGTGGTGAGCTACAACTAATCAAGAACTTTCAGTCCGATATATTTAAACTGTTCTTGGAGGGTGATACTCTGGAATCTTGCTACGGTGCTGTTGCAAATGTTGCTAATCGTTGGCTGGATGTTCTCGAGTCTAAGGGCAGTAACTTGGAAGATGATGATCTATTTGAACTTATTTGTGAGAATAAGTCAATGAGCAAGAGTTTACAGGAGTACCAGGGCCAGAAATCTACCTCGATTACCACTGCAAGGAGACTTGGTGAGTTCCTCGGTGCTGAAATGGTAAAGGATAAGGGTTTGGCCGTCAAGTACATCATCTCTGAGAGACCCTTGAATTCTCCCGTTACTGAGAGAGCCATTCCCGTCTCTATCTTTTCGTCTGAATTGTCAGTGAAAAGAAACTTTTTACGAAGATGGTTATTGGACCCTCAGCTTGACGATTTCGATCCAAGAAATATCATTGACTGGAAATACTACACTGAGCGTCTTGAATCGGTAATTCAAAAGATCATCACCATCCCAGCTGCTTTGCAAGATGTTGATAATCCTGTGCCAAGAGTTTCTCATCCAGAATGGTTACAGAAAAGGATTCTTGCTAAGAATGACAAGAAGAAGCAATCATCCTTGTCTGCATTCTTCTCCAAAACCAATACAAATCCTGTTGATATTGTCCGAGATATCGAAGATCTTGGTAAAGCCGAAAATGGAGTGAGAAAACCAGTTATTGGCAAGGTCACATCCAAAAAGAGAAAACAGCGACATCAAAACTCTGATGATCCAACCGAAGAAGAGATAAACCTGTTGAATGGTCCTTGTCCCTCCATCGATAGAGACTACGTTGGCTTCTTGCGGTACCAAAAGATTAAATGGAGAGTCAATCAGAAAGAGAGAAGCAGGCGAAAGAAACTTTTCGGTGATACAGTTGAGTCCAGCCATCGAACGACTGTGGGGGGCATGGTTCGTAATCAAGCGGAAAATCTCGTTGGGTCGACCTGGGAAGTTCTTCAGTACAAGGTTGATTCTAGCCCTGGTAATATCAGAGCGTTTGTCCTTGTCGATGGAAAGATTCAATCTTTTATTTTCCATGTCCCAAGGAAGATATATTTGAACTTCAAACATGAAACTCTCCCAGATGGCTCCATTCCAAGTTGTCAAGTTGAAAAAGTCGCAAGTGTCCTTCCAAATGGATCCAAGATTCAGCATCTATTCAAGCTCGTAATGCCAGAGATTGTTTACCAAGAAGAATTGAACAAGGCTGGTAGCTTATTTTACGACCTCAGTGTTGAAGGGCTATACGAGTCTCAAGTTGAACCTACAGAAAGAGTAATCATGGAACTTGGTAATTCTGTTGTGTTTAATAGTACAAAGGTTGGCGCACTTGGGAAGTCTCTTAAGAATGGCTTTGAGCTGAATTCACTTGGAATGGCTGACCCTGGTCATTATTTGAGTCGTCTGTCTTTAGAAATTGCATACTTGTTCCATATGGCCACCAACGACTACCAAATTTTTGGTTTGTTCAACAGTTGGAATAACAAGGTTCGCTTGTTTGTCTTGAAGCCAACAAGAAACGCTCAAGAGTTATCCAGTAATATTGAGAAAGTCTACAAAGATCTCTTACAGAAAAAGTGCGAAAAGCTCAAGGAGTTCGAAGGCATCATCAAATACAAGGCTGATATGGAGTTTGATACAGTACACTTTGATGAGTTGTCAAAGCTCTACAGAAAAGTCAACAGCTTCATCAATAAGATTAATGAGGACACACCAACTCGTCCATTATTTGTGATCCAATCTCCACAATCTGCCAAGCTCTTAAAGATCTTCAAAGCGATCTCTGACTTCCCAACTCTCAGCATGAACTCTTCTGATATTCAGCTTCCTGCAATCGGCTGGCAGCCCTTTGTCATTAAGAGACTCTGTAATCACTTTTTGTCCCTCGCACCTTGGATACATCATCTGAGAAGCTTGGCTCAGTACGGAAACATTCCGTTGTGTAATTTGAGGACAAACGATATGGGTTATTTAATTGACATCGAATACGCGAGACGCCTGAAAAAGTATGACATTGTGCTTTGGTGGTCTCCGAAGCAAATTCCTGACTATGGGGGTATGGAGAAAGATGTCTTGATGGTCGAAAATGAGAACTTTGACTTCCCTATTATCAATAATCCTGAGATTTATGAGACAGCTGCGATTGAAATTGAGATTGATAACTTGACAATCAATACAATCTTGACGTCCTCTGTACTGAATGAGGCCGAGGGCACTGACATGGCAGATGTCGAAACGATTGAAGGACAACACAAAGGGGGTTCTGTTTTGGCTGAAGATTCCTTTTCTGGTCCAAGTTTGAATGTTTTGAGACTAATGCTGAAGGATTTGTGGGACGATGCTATGAATAACAACACCAATGCTGATGCGATGGTTCACGCATTTGTCTCGTGGGTCCAGAAGAGGGAATCGCACCTATTTGACTCCTACTTGAAATATCATGTTCATAATCTCACCAAAAAAGCTCTGTTACAGCTCGCTGGTGAATTCTCAAAACTCGGCTCCTCGGTTATCTTTGCCAACAGATCAAAGATCATCTTGAAGACAACAAAAGTATCTGTTGAGAACTCATATGCATATGCCCAATACATTGTCAAGGCGGTGAGATCTAGATCTCTATTCAACTTCTTGGATTTAAAGATCGACAAGTATTGGGACCTGCTGATCTGGTTGGACCAGTATAACTTTGCTGGAAGAGCATGTCTTGATATCTCTGACAATGATGAGCAAGAGCTTGTTAGCATTTCTAAATGGCAGATCAAAGACTACCTTCCTCCTATCTTTCAACCAGAATTTGATGATTGGCTGGTGATCTTCTTGGATTCTATGGTGAAGTCTAAGAACAAAATGTCGGAAGTTCTGTCGGGTACCCCTAGGATCACTCAAGTTGCTCCTATCTTGAAAAATCTGCGGACTTCAGATTATGCTGTTGAATCTGAACAGGACAACCATATTACGGAGATGTTCAGAAAACCACTTATCAAAAGATTAAAACAGTTGGCCCGTAATCAAACAGGTGCAATACTAGACTCCAAGGCCAATACTGATTATGAGTTCCCTCAACCCCCAGGATATCACCTGAATCCTAAAAATCCTCTGCTTGAACTTGTGAAGTGTCTTTCAGCTGTGCTGACTTTATCAAAGACTAGAAACTTGGAAATGAGACTTCTGAGAAAGGAAATGCTAGAGGTTCTGGAAGTCAAGGAATTCTCCAAGGAGTCTGTATTCCAAAATCCAGCCACGTCGTTAGTGGTTCCTGCGGTGATGTGTAACTATTGTCATCATATTCGGGATTTAGACTTCTGTCGTGATGACCAGAAGGTTCTGTGGTCGTGTGAGGTCTGTGATCAGCCATATGACAAGGCTCATCTTGAACAGGGTTTGATTGAATGGTTGGAGAAAGTCGTTCTAAAGTACTATATTCAAGATTTACGTTGCGAAAAGTGTCATAAAATCAAAGATGATGAGATGTCGAGCTACTGCTCTTGTTCGGGTGCTTGGATTGAAACGTTGACAAAAGAAGATATAAATAAAAGAGTTGCGATCTTTGACCATGTTGCTGGTTATTATGGTCTGAAATTACTAAATGATCATATTGAGGATGTCTTTTAGTCGAAGTACCGTTTTGTGTACCTATGTTAGGTACATACTGTCAACAGTCATGTTATTGTTTTTTTCTTCCTTAAACGAGTTTCAGATTTGACTTTTAGAGACATGATCATGTGAACTGGATTCCTAATCAGCATCGGTTCAAAAGCGCGTAGTCTTCATCCAATTAGTCATTCATGCATGGCTGACGTGCTCGTTCGATGAGCTTGAGTTTCTTGCTAAGAACTTGGGAAAGCAACTCCACATATGTGAAATTACTCGGCAAGTCTCTTGGAACTTCTGAGTCAGAGCAAAGATTTGAGAGATCCGAAATCTCTTCAGCCTTGAATGGTGATGTTAACATTCAAGTGAAGGATGATGACGGGCCTCTATTTTGTTGATTTTCAATTTCCTAAGGTTTGGAAATGGCGCCATTGGCTGAAGATTTCTTGGATGTTAAATAGGTTTAATTCTTTAACTCAAGAGGTCCTATATTTGGGCTTTCTGTATGTCATATGAGCAGCGTTCTAATATTATTTCTGAAATTTTAGTCTCATTACTGCTTGAAAGAGGGACTAGCGAGAATAGAAGACAGAGGACTGTTCCGGGGTGAATGAATTTGTCAAATATCGAGCAATTGAAGGCAAAGAGGAAGTGTTTGTCTATAGTGGAGAGTCGAGACGTCAAAACCCATAAACTTTCAACTGGAACTGAAAAATTGTTCATGGAGAAACAACCTGACTAATAACACTTGAGCGGTTTGGTGTTAGAATCGGAGAATCCTTTGCTCTTAGGGAAGTATTTGCCTTAAAGTTCTCCGGAACTTTACGTCTTTGGAGCCCAAGAATTTCACCTTATCGAACCAGATCTCAGGTTAGATGTCAAATCCCTCGAACTGTATAGGAACACGTGAGCCTCAAAAATATTTTTATGTCTGGGCTCATGAGACTTTCCATCTGGAGCTCGGCCAATGCCCTGGAAAGCTGAAGATCTAGCCACCGATTGAGCAGTCTCTAGAGTCCTTGATGGAAAGGTTGTTACAGATTGCAAAGTTTATCATTTGCTTCACCTTCGGATGAGAACTGGCTTGGTGTTCATATGTAGAGATAGCTTACAAGAACTCAGTTAAAACCATACCATGTACGCTCCAGTGCCGAATTGATCTCGCTGAGATGTATGCTATCCTTCATGAGGTTCGAGAACTGCCTTCATAAAGATCTAGCGGAATGGAATAATATTCAGTATCGGCACTCGACGAGATGCACATTGAGCTTCCATTTGAGTAAGAACACCAAAGATTCCACTAAGCATCACCTTCATTAGAGCCAGAACAGGTCTACCATCTGAAATGTAAATCACGGCATAGAACAACATTTGAGAAACAGATTTTGTACGTGATCATATGTTTGTAGTATTGAAGGATTTTTGGGCCCCTCTTCTTGGGCGAAGGAACTCATCTGTGAGAGGACGCTGCGGTAGTAAGCCCGATCCGCCATCACTTTGTTATGGACGGAAGATCAACTCACAACTGCTGTTTCTGAACACATGGTCAAGAAATGCCATTCAATCACTACTTCAAATAAGTGACATAATATCCAACTCAGACATCAGCTCTTAAAAATCGGTTGAGTATGCAAGCGTGAAGTTTGTTTTCCAAATTTGGAGGCTTAATACCAAGTAGAAGTGCGAAGTGTAAACTGCATAACACAATGGTCCTTAAAAGGAAGGTGCTTTCTGGTCGGTGAGAATCTTGAGATCAATCATATAGAGGAGTTACTATTTCTGAAAGACCCAGACTTAAAAACACAAGTACTGAATCATGACAAAGGAGGCGCAAACTTGAGAGTTGAAAGGGAACCGCTCATTCTCAACTTTCTTAATGCCCGGGCAGTTGCCTTGCTACAATCACCAGGCCAATGGAGGAACACACGGGGTCAATCAAAAAACTAATTCAAACCTGAGCACTGGATGAAGGGCGTCCCGGCGTAGCTCGCTGAATGCGGCAAGGGCCATGGACCATGTCTTTTTCTTCGGTGATTCTCTGTCGGCGTTAAATGCTCAACTTTGAATTTTGACAGAGAACCCATACCATCTCGCTGGAAGGATGATCACTTTGGGTCACATACCCTGTGGTGCATTGGTTGGAACGTCGTTACATGTGCTCGTAAGAATTCTAATAAATATTTTCCGATCTAACTGACCATTAAAAAAGTGATGATTACAGTTGTTCAGGTTGCTCAGAACAACAGGTCAAGAAGTTGATAATTTATAGTCAGTATCTACAACAAATAAATATTGAATCATAGAAGGGAAAAGCTAACAATGATCAATCAAATACAAAAAAATTGAATTTATTACAAATTATTATTGGTGGATATTACCATCAAACGGAACGAAGAGCCACTTGGAATACCACCGAGTTATTCTTAGAGAAACTTGGCATCTTGGATTTAAGGCTTGGATTGAAAGGTTCCAACTGCTCTGAAGGTCTTCCTCAAGGGCTATAGGTGTTATAGTCAGCTTCGATTTCACAGGTCGGCGCTTCTCCCAAGGGTCTTCATTTTGATGCAAAGCATACTTAACGCATTTACATGGAAGACTCAGATCCTTCATCAACCAGAGCCCAAATTGAGAATATCGGCAAGCTGGCAAAAGAATCAAATGGTAGAGACCCGATGCACACGAAAATTCAAATCTGTAACCCGCCTCAGAGTTATTCGTATTAAGGCACAAGAGGAGGATGTCAAGAAAGCGGAGCGGCTTGCTAAGTATAATCACTCGCGTGGTTCTCTTGTCCCATTGGGAGGTTTTTTGGATTAGTGCTGTCTCTCCATGCGACTGAGATGAAGGTCTGATGACCATTTTGTCAAGATATTTACCGAGAAGTTCAAGAACAAGAACTTTTCCAAAAAAGCAATATTTCCACAAAAGGCTATCCCGACATTCATATATTCCACACAAACTTGTTTGTTGGAACTCATGAAGAGGTTACCCATAAAATCAAATAATCTGTTAAAAATTTGAGAATTGGCGCTTTCAATATGCCCAACATTGTCATCCGAGAGATTTGCAAAGCTCTTGTGAATCTTTTAATTAGTAAACTTCAGAAACAAGGACTTTCCCGGAAGAACTACGCCGTTGAAGGTTGTTCATACAGGGAGCAAGTTTATCGTATCAAAGGTCAAAAGTTCGTCCTAGGAGCCCACTATTTTTAGGGTCTGAGATAGAGAAAAAGAGAAAAGAGTAGCGTTAGAGGCTGGACGGACTGACCTCATATAAAAGCAACAACACCTGAAGATCCAGGTTGACCCCTAAACCCTCAACTGCGCCTTATTGTTACCACTAAAAGCGCCTAACATGCCTTCTAGACAGCATCGAATGTGGGTCTCTTTGGAGGTAGTTTATATAGTGTGTAATAATCCACTGGGACCCCGTTCAAGTTTGCTTCACCTTTAACGGGCGTCTTGAACAGATTTCTGAACTTCAAAGAGTCTTCACCAGGTGCGAACCAAAAATCAAGACAGTTTTGCTTGATGCCATAATCAGTCAGAATTTCAATTCCTGCTGAGCTGTCCTTGATACCCAGCGTCTGCCTGAAAGCAATAGCAAACTGATCGAGACCGAGAAGCAAGCAGATAGTAGTCCAACACCTCTTTTGAGGACGGCTACCTGCACTATCAAGATCGAGAGCATCAGCACCAAGGAGTTCAGCTGGAGCACTTGAGAATTCTTGGTTACGACTAGATGCATCGTTCAATTTTGTTAGGTTAGAGAGCTCCAAAGTTGTTACACCTTTCCCTATCTGAAAGCATTGAGAGAACAAAAGAAATGTCAACCATAGACCTTGGAATGCAGTCCAGCATCCAAGAGCAAAAGTAAATGGAGCATAATTCAGACCGGCGCATAGATCACTGTCCAAAATAATACATTGCAAGTCATCATCTTCCAGTACCTCAAAAAGCTCTAGCATTAACACCAATGTTGATATTATGCTGATCTCTACTGAGAACACAAAGAACATAAACATCTTGTGGTTTCTCAATCCGACATCATTGTATACCCATGGGCATGTGTGGTCAAATCTAGCAATCAACTTCTTGGAGAACTGAGAATACTTACTTCTAAGTGGCTTTCGGTTGAGTGTATTGATGCAGAAGTGTTTGGCATCATATTTACCAGTTCTTAAAAGCTCTTGGATTGCATTTTCAATCTCTTTTGGGGAATCAGGGGCCTCAATGACACCAGGATCTTTAAACATAGATCTCTGGAATGAATAAATGGTGGAATTCGTAAATACGATGAAGATTAAATTTGTCAGTGGGGCCTCAGTGAATGTCATCGGAAGCAATGTGGTGATCCAGACAATGATGATCCAGAAAGCAGAGCCAGAAAATACACCAGCCAATAGAGGTGAGTTAAGAAAGGGATGGCTTGAACGTATATAACATGGGAGAAGATAGCTCTTCAGAAGCTTCAAAGATATGAATAACGTAGCTAGTACCGCGACCAAAGAAACTAAAACATGAGATTCTGAAATGATCTTCATGAGAACTCCAAGAACGACGTATGGATAGAAGAATGTTATGACCTTAGCCCATCTCTCGTCAAAGTACTTCTTCAATGGTTCTCCATTTGGTTGAAATCCTGCTTCAAACAAAGCTTGTCTGAAAGCTCCAATGTTATTCATATCAGTGGCAACGTCGAAGCATGTTTTACCCTCCGATGTCTTAGCTTCAGGGTCCGAACCTTCTTCTATCAATCTTCTGAGGCAATCCTTCTGGCCACGAATCAAAGCCCAATGCAAGGGTATAAATCCCTGGGAATCGACGGCCTTAACACTAGCCCTGAATTTCAGAAGGACATCCACACTCAAAGCGTCTCCTTGGTAAGCTGCCCAGTGCAGCGCAGTTCGTCCATTTGGATCTGTGACATCGATATCGATTTCACATGTAACGAGGACATAAATAATCAGCATGATGTTCGATGAATGAACGGCAAGATGTAATGCATTATATCCCTGTGAATCAGTCTTCAATGGATATGCACCTTTTTTCAGAAGATAATCCACAATATATACAAGACCATATCGACATGCCCAGTGAAGCGGAGTAGCCACAATCTCGCCACCTTCCTTATCGACTTCTGCACCTTTCTCCACAAGATATTTGACGATGCTCAATCTGTTGTTGATAGCAGCCCAATGGAGCCCTGACACGCCTTTTGAATCAACATCATAACCTAATTCAATTGCGCCGGTTTCAGTCAGTTCTTTCACAGTGACGATGTCTCCCTTCTGACAAGCCTCAATATACTTTTCGACTAGAAAGTCATTTTCAGCATTGATGGTCTCCTGTGCTGGCTTCAAAGAGGAAGTTGGGCTCGGTGGCTCGATCAGAGGCTCTTCCTGTATATCAAGGGACTCTTTTGATCCTGTTGATATGCTCATAAAGTTCGGTGCGCTCTTCCAAATAGAATTGTCGTCCACGGGTGTCTGAAAGTTCAAGCGATTTTGTCTTGACGTTTTTTTTGGTGTCACTCAGGTCAGAGGAGGAGGAGGCTGTGTGAGAAAAAAATACTACGGGTTCGATTTCAGCATAAGAAAATAATGCAGTTGCTTAAACATTCAAAATACTCTGGATCTCGTTCAACATCTCCAAAACGCCGTCATGTTTGGTACTAACAATTGCCCTCTTCAGGGCGGTGCAGAGTGCTTGGTTCTTCTGGAAGGGTTTTAACTGTCCAGCGGCCTCAGCGTAAAAAACTAAGTAGTACAGTACAAATGCAGTTCTTTCCATGAGTTCCATCTCGGTGGACTGCTCATCCACTATCTTCACCAGATTGTCAATTAGTGTTTTATCTTGTAAGAGAATATCGCCGATAAAGTCGAAAGTGATTCCAAATGACAATGAGCTGACTGCAGAACATTGTGATTTGATATCAGGTAGCCTTGTTAAATGAACAATAAGATCATATCTTTTTTTGTTCTTTGAGGATTCCCAGTTGAATAACATAGGAAGATTCGACTTGTGCTGCATCAAGTTGGAGATCAGCTCCAATGTTGCTCTTTCGACCAGCGGGTGATCTTGCTGCATTATCAGATCGTCCAGCTGAGCCCATTGTTCTTGTGTCAATGGTCCGTTATCTAAAACGCCCAAGTTAGTGAGTGAGAGAAGACACTGGAATTGATCTTTGGATGTGATGTCATCAAGGGCCAGGAATTGAAATAAGTAATTCACTGCTGTCTTTGGTGAACTTTGTGACCCAAAAACCAAATGTGGATCCGCCGACGCCAACAACGAAGCCAGAGACTTGTATGACATGACCTTATACTCTGTGTATTCTGCTTCTCTTCCTATGAAATCCATTATTCTTAAGAGAGCACCCTGTTTAATCATCTCTTCGTGAATCTCACTTCTCTTTGTAAAATTGTACATTATTCTCATAACTTGGTCCATCGATTGCTTAGACATCTTAGAGATGGAAGTGATTTTGGCGATCACTTGAAGTTCAATCAATTCTTCAATAAACTCATAGATCTCATCCTTGGATTCTTCGATTCCTTCCTCAGTACCCTTTTGTGCGTGCTTCTTCAATTTGCTCACATCATCATCTTCCTCAAGAATGGTCAAGTTAGCAATAATTATCAGCAGTCCATACAGTTTTTCCTCCGGGTTCTCAAGTTTCTTGATCAGTTCGATGAGAAATTCACTATCCTTACGGAGTGTTCTTTTCACAGATTTCTTCATGGAAAGATATGCCAAACCTTCAATCGAGTGATCATTCAAGTTTTCCACAAATATACTCAATAGATCATCTATTGTTATTGCGTTGTTATCCAATGATTGAAAATTCCATGTCTTTACAATGACCAAGGCCGCCAAGGTTTTAACTTCTGATTCGTTCTGTTTTGTTCCTTTTATCAGAAGATTAAGATATTTGGTAGAAATCTTTTTCCTGGTGGTTTCGTCAACACACGCGGTAGATAGAAGTACCAGTCCATTTTCGATGATTTCAGATGACTTGTTTGAACCAACATTGCATAACAGCAGCTCAACGCTATCAAGGTTGAACAAGTCAACGGCACTAGCAGAATCCAACTGGAACATAAGAGTCAAGACCCTGCAAGTCGGGATAAACTTGTCCTCTATCGATAGAACTTCCAGTTGATGTTTCAATACCGGGATTATCTCCTGCTTAAATAGCGCATATAACTTTACCAGCGTCATCGTGATAATGTCATATTCGTTAATTCTTGGAATAATCAAGCTGATAGAAGGCTCCAGATCAACCAATTTATACTCAAAGTTGTTAATGAAAGAGTCAAGTAGCTCTAGGCAGTACTTTACTGAGGCAGTGTCTGTCGCTTTCTTGATGATTTGTGTCATAAGCTTAAGGTATTCCTTTGAAACATCTGCGTTGATTGATTTCACCAGGATCTTCGAATCTAGTTGATTTTCAATAAGCAATTGAAGTGTGGCATTGGGGTCGCTATTGAACATAGAATTCAATTCATGGCTTGGTGGTGAGAAAATGGTTTTATTATTCTTCCCATCGAATGATTCACATTCACTAAGATCAGAAATTCGGGTCGTCGACTTCATATGTGAAAATTTTGGCACTTCCGGGTGTTGTACTTTAAGATCTTCAAGATCCTTCGTTATCTGTTCACCCATTTTCTTTGATCTCCGCTTGCGATGGCCTTTGTTGGAAATGTTGTCTGGCATCCAAAGAATGAAAATTAAAACCAAAACTAAAGTTAAAACTACGCCATTTAGAGCAGAAACCACTAGAAAGCCCCACAACGCAATAGCCTACGCTGCTTGTCATGTTCAAGGAAACTGATCGTCTGAAGTCTGATAATATTGACATCTACGAGCTCCTTCAAATACCAAGAAAGTCAGATCACTCAACAGTAAAAAGGGCATATAGAAAACAAGCCCTATTGTATCACCCTGACAAAAACAAATCTCCAGAGGCACAAACAAAGTTCCACCAGCTGTCATTAGCGCTGGCTGTTTTATGTGATGTTGAACAAAGGAAATTATATGATCAATGGCTGCAAGCCAAGGACATCGAACGTGAGCGTGTGGAGAACCTTGGATCGGAGAGGCGAAAAATGAAAGAAGAGCTAGAGACTGCTGAAAGGAAACGCAAATGGGGCCAAAGAGATGTACAGTCATCAGATGACAGATATGGTCTTGAGGTTGAGAGGTTGAGGAAGGAAGGTGCTCAGAAGATAAAAGAGTTTGAAGTCAGATATCTGGAGAAGTTGAACCACAAGACCACGCACGAATCTTCAAGAACCGTCAAGGTACGATGGAGGATCAAACCTGGGATCTCCTCACTATTTACGCTTGACGTTCTATCAGGGTGCCTCTCGGTGTTCGGTGAAGTAGAAGATGCAAAGATTTTGGATAGAACGTCCTCAAGGTACGATACGGGTATGGTTGTGTTCAAAGATCAATCCTCTGCAGTGAAAGCGGTGAGTCATAACTTGAACAAAAAGTCTACACTTTGGGATGATACAATGTATAGGAGGATCAGTGGACTCCTAAGAGAGATCTCATGGGACAAAGAACCGGAACGGTCTGAATTTCCAGATAGAGAGAGAATGACTTTCGAGGAGTATATGGCTCAGACGTTAATGAAGTTGAGATCTTTGGATGGATGGCCAAATAAACGATCTATGTAATGCTTTATGATAATGATTGAGCTTTCCCACGACGTACGCATCTCTGTGTGGTCTTCCTCGTTGGTTGTGCTGTAAGCTCCGCTCGATCAGCTTTTTCGGTTAGAAAGACACTTGAATTGCAATCAGGTGAACGTGATCACGAATTATTTCCCATAATATGTATGATGTATGAGAGGTGCTCATCGTGTACCAGCTAGCGTTGTATTGATAATATTTTGCCAGGGGCCATGCATGTCGACATGCAGCTGGTGCTAAGACGTTTAAAAAATTAATGCGAGTTCTGTGGATTGAACACAGGCCCTCATGATCTTCAGTCATGCGCTCTCCCGACTGAGCTAAACCCGCGAGGTGTTTGTTTGTGAGGAGAACTTAATTAAGTATCAGATGAGCTCTGGCTCTGCTTGGTTTTCCGTTTTCATTAGCAAACTGTAGGTTATATAAGATCCCACTCAGATTCGATAAGAGGATTTGCCATGTGGTACATATTGCGACAGTCATAAGGTCATGGTGAGATCATAATTGAGATGCCTATTACTGGTGAAAAAAGTTTTCTGCTTAATAGGAATGCAAACCACGTCGCCCTTCATAACCTGATCATCCTGTGATCTAAAACTACATTTTCAACATTCATTAGAACAAATTTTGTGATTCCATTATATAGATCAAAAAGAAACTTAGCAATACTCAATAGAGTACTTTCTTTTTCATCTCAATGGCAGACGTAACTTAAGCATTCCAACCACCTCTGTATTGCTGAGAGTAGTCATAGTTGTTGTAAGCACCGTATTGGCCTTGGTAGTAATTTTGTGGTTGACCTTGCTGCTGCTGCTGTTGAGCAGAAGGAGCGGACCCATCATCAGTTTGAGAAGCACCCGCTGAAGGAGCGTTACCAGTACCATTGGCAGTACCATTGGCAGTAGAGCCTTGTTGAGACTGTGGAGCGGATTGAGTTTGCTGTGGGTAGCCACCATAGGCTTTCTGATTGAATGGCATAGCACCGTAGTAACCATACATGGCCGGGTTATACATGTACTGAGCAGCGTAATATGGATTGTACTGTTGGCCCTGAGCAACATTTGGCTGGACGTTGGCGTTAGCTGGGGAAGCGTTTGGCAGATCAGCAGTGTTAGTTGGATAAGCTGGAGCACCTTGAGCGACACCAGCGAATGGAGATTGTTGGAATTGGTTTGGTTGTTGTGGCATCTGCTGTTGCGGAGCCTGGAACTGACGCTCATAGAAAGCGGCATCTTGGTAGCCGTAGCCTGGTTGGAAACCATAAGACTGTTCATAGGACTTTGGAATACCTTGTGCTTGCTGTTGAACTGGGTAACCTTGGCCTTGGTAATAAGCATATTGATTGTTTTGGCGAGCTTGTTGTGATGGTTGTTGTTGATTCTGGTAGCCGTTGTATTGGCGTTGCTGCTGTGGAATCTGCTGTTGTTGCAATTGCTGTGCCTGGGCTTGTTGTTGCGGAGCTTGCTGCTGTGGGGTTTGTTGTTGAGCCGGCTTCTCTTCCTCCAGCAAGGAAGAACCGAAAGAGACACCGTCAACGTTACCTACGTTTGATGGTAAGACAACTGGAGCCTCTTGTTGCAATCTTCTCTTTGGCTTCTCTTCCACAAGAACTGGTTGTGCCTCAACTGGAACTTGCACTGGAACTTCAGCAACTGGGACTGGAGCCTCAGCCACAGGTGTCTCATCAATGGTGATCTGCTGAACAGCTTCCACAACAGTTTCTTCAATCTTCACTTCGGCAGTTGGTAGGATCTCCACTGGGGCAGAAACAGGCTTTGGCTTTGGTTGGGCCTTCTTCTTTGGCTGCGGCTTTGGAGCTGGCGGAGTGGCAATAGCTGCCCATGACTTGTTGGAGGTTGCAGGCGTGACGACTGGCTTTGGTGCTGGTTTCAGTACCTCTTCGGTCTTTTGTTCTGGTTGTGTGGTCTCTTGGATGTTCTGCACCTCAGTCTCTTCAATAGCGGCTGGAGCAGCTGGAGCAGATAAAGATGGCTTTGGTTTATCTGAAACAGCAGAGGCCCAGGATGAGCCCCCTGTTGAAGCAGAAGCTTGGGAAGATGGCGCGACTGGCTTCGAAGAAGTTGGTTTGCCGTGTGGAGCTGCACTCTTCTTTGGAGGTCTAGTCTTGTTCTGTCTTCTAGAAGATGCAGAGGTCTCTCTTTGTATTAGGAGTTCCTGTTCTTTTTGTTCCTTATTTTGTTGTTGCTTCTCCTTTTTGTTTGGCTTCTTCACTTCGTCCCATTTCTGGACAGCACCGGTGGCAATCTTCTCAGCAATCACCTCGAGCATACCATGCTCATTGATCAAGTCCAATAAGTCTTCCTCGGACCAATCTGGGAAAAGTTCTTGCAATGTGGCGAGTTTGGTCTTTACATCTTCATTCAAGCCATTAGCCTTCTTGGACTGGCTCTTGAAGTTGCCCTTCGGTCTTCTGCTCTGGCTCTTTGTAGATTCTGACATTGTGTTGTGTGTAATGTGGTGTGTATATGACAAAGCTCGTCAATACTTGCAGATGCTTGGATATTCTTTCTCCCTTGTATAGATCTGAAGCTGTTGGCAAAGCCGTTCGATAGATGGTGTTATGCTGAAACTTCGATAAAAGAAAACGCCTTATAAACACTCGTTGAAAATAAGAGTCTTATGGAAAGTAGGTCGAACGTTTGGGTCTCTTGCCGTCTCTCCTTGTGTTTTGGAACGCTCCTTTGAAGGTTTTTCTGATGACTTCTTAGCCAACTGTTTTGATTTCAGTTGCCCTTTGGTGGAAAATTTGTCGACGAACAAGCTGCGCCGGGCGGGTAACATCGGGTGCGCAAGGGGAGGGCGTCGACTTCCTGATCAGGAAATTAAAGGGAGCAGCAACGTATATCTCTCAGTGAAACAACGCTCTTCGAAACGACCCTCAGCGATTTGCAATATCCATCCCCAAGAGCCGCTACTACAATACAGCTACACAAAGACGATATCCTAAAACCTCATACATAAATCATTACTTACAATTGGTTCTTTGTGTGGAAGATGTCCAAGGCTTCAGAGATTCTAGCCGACATAGTCTTCTCACCTTCTCTAACCCAGACTCTTGGATCAAAGAACTTCTTGTTTGGCTTGTCCTCGCCGTCTGGGTTACCAACTTGAGACATAATATAGTCCTTCTTGTTCAAAACATAGTCTCTGATACCGGTCAAGTAGGCGTATTGACAGTCGGTATCCAAGTTCACCTTGACAACACCGTTCTTGATAGCGGTGTCGAACTCCTCCTGGGTGGAACCGGAACCACCATGGAACACCAAATACAATGGCTTCTCTTCAGTAGAACCAATCTGCTTCTTAGCATACGCCTGGTGGTCACCCAAGATGGATGGCTTCAATTGAACGTTACCTGGCTTGTACACACCGTGGACGTTACCGAAAGCAGCAGCAATCGAGAACTTTGAATCAATTGGAGCAAGGGCCTCGTGCACCTTGAAAACAGTCTCTGGTGCAGTATAGAGAGCATCCTTAGAGACATGCTCGTTGTTGACGCCATCCTCCTCACCACCGGTGATACCAATTTCCATCTCCAACCATTGACCCAACTTGGACATTCTGGTGAAGTACTTCACACAGGTTGCGATGTTCTCGTCATCGGTCTCCTCAGATAAATCAAGCATGTGAGAAGAGAACAATGGCTCGCCATGCTCAGCAAAGTAAGCCTCATCGGCCTCAAGCATACCGTCAAACCATGGAAGGAGCTTCTTAGCACAGTGATCGGTGTGGAGCACGACTGGGATACCGTAGGTTGGCGCAATGGCTCTAATGTAGTGTGCAGCAGCAACGGCACCAGCGACAGAGGCCTCTTGATTACCGTTCTTCACCCCCTTACCAGCGAAGTAAGCAGCACCACCTTGGGAAGTTTGCAAGATGATTGGAGAGTTGTTGTCTCTGGCAGCCTCGAGAGCGGCAACGACAGTGGAAGAAGAAGTAACGTTGATTGCTGGAATGGCAAAGCCCTTAGCTTGGGCATAATCAAAGAGGGCCTTGACATCATCACCGACGATGACACCACTCTTTCTCTTCAAAACGTCTTGGACACCCATTGTTGTTGTGATTGAATTGGATTGATTTGTTGATAGAACAACCTTTGTGGAAACCTGGAAAGGAGAGAAAGCAGACAAGAGCAGACAAAAGGGGGCAGATCGTCCGCTTTTTATACGCCGGGCAGGGAAAGCGCGTGGTGGAGCAACGCTGTGTGGCCCGATACCGAGTACCTGGGTTGGGTCAGCTGGTGGTATTTGGAACTGACGGCCTGGTGATGGGCTTGCCGTGTTAAACGGAGCTCAGTGTGCCTACAGCAGGACGTATTTTTTAAGTCTTTTGTCTATGATTGCCCTGTGTTTCGTTTTCTGTTGTATATTTTCAACTCGTTCGCCCAGTGATCTGTAGCAGCTATAACAAGAGACGAGACAACAAAGGGCCACTGGACGTCTTACAATGAACTATATAACAATTGAAATTCCACAGATAGTACATAAAAGGTCAATTGATTACTGTCACCAAGGCAGAATCGAGAGATATCCAGTTGGTGGCACCTCATATGATTCCCATACCACCACCATCACCCTCAGCAACCTGTCTTGATAGAGGACAGGGTCATCATCTGAGGGTCTAGTTGAAGTGCCGTGACGTGCACCACAGGATTGGTGGAAATACATCGGAGTCAGAAATGTTATTGTGCATCCGTCAGCTTACACAGAGAATCTGTGTAAAAATCATTCAAAGATCTTTTAGGCTTGTTTTCGTTCTAATTCGTGGAGAAGATCCCACTTTTTGATGTACAGGAAACGTTTTGGTGCTGGTAGGGTGCGCCCACCCCCGGTGGTTCAAGGGAAAAATCACACCGAAGATCCGCTCTCCGAACATTCCCGGGTCCAGGGGCCCGGATAAAAATTGACACAACCGGAGAAACCATCCATCTCTGATAATTTTTTGCCCAACCTTTGGCCAAGTGAACTACAACACATCATAAGAATCATTGCTCTTTAATCCATTAACCCATTCTTTACTGGTCCATCCTTCACGCGAATCTCATCCCTCTAAATAATCCCTGGTATCATCCAGTATTTGAACCGAATGCTCTGGCGCAGTGCTCTCGGGAGTTGGAAGAGTAGCATAGTCGTCGTCTTCACCTTTCATAGATTTCTCCTCTTCTCCATCATCGACCTCATCCTCTATTATTGTTTTCTCCAACTGCTCTTCTTGTTCCTTGTTCAACTTCAATGCGCTCCGTTGCTGTCTCAATGAACTTGGCTTACTCACACGTCCACTACTGGAACCAGAGGTGAACTTCAGACTTGTAGCACCCTTAGAAAACTTTGCCGACTTGGCTGAAGAAGGTGGTGCAGTAGCTTGGAAACTTGGGAAAGCTCTCGCAAATGGTGATAATGTCTGTGGTCTCTCAAAGGCATCATACAGTTCATCATCACCATCGTCACGTTCGTGCATGAACTCAGGATACATCTCTTCGTAGCCTTGGTCATAGTAATGTGGGTATGGAACATGATGTGTTGCGTAATAACTAGGCATATAGTACTCCTGCTGATGATATGGTATTGGTTCCCCATTAATGTGTGCATCATAGAATTGACCATTTGTGATCTGTGGCTGATGGTATAAAGCTGGTTGGAAACACCTTGGAGCATAAATACCCATGGGTACCTGTGGGGGTAAATAGTGCTGTGGAACTGGATATACAACAAAAGATTCTTCATCGTCATATTCTTCATGTTTCACTCTCGTCTCAAATCTCTTATCAGCTGGGGTTTTTGCATTAGTCTGATCGATCAAGAATTGCTCATCATATGTATCTGGGGGATTCATAAAAACTGAGGGATCTAGCATCGAGGAGATATTTTCCGTAATCTGTGGGAAATAGTCCAATGGGAAATCCTCCTCCAATTTCCCTGGTGTGATAACAGGTGTGCCATTCTCCTCTTTGATGAAATAGCTCTGTTGTATAACGTCAATTTTATCACTAGAGAGTAGAGCATCTGTGAGTAGATCATTTCCAGGTGTAGAACTGAGCTGTGTAGACTCCGCTTCATCCTTTGGTGCATTCATTTGGGCCTCCACATATGACGCTAATTGGTCCTCCAGGGACGTGGTAGGGTCATAGTCAAAGGATAATGCAGGTTCTCTCACTGCTCTAGTAGTACCTTGTTGGTTCATCTGTTCTCTTTTCAGGTCACGCTCAAGTGCATCTGTAAACAGTCTATCATGAGGAACACTGAACCAGAAGAATACCTTCTGTTTCTTTTGGGTTCTCAAGCACGAATTCCTGTAGAGAAACTCCAAAAATGGCGATTTTGAGGGTTCCAGTATAGCATCAGGTCCACATTTCAAGGATCTCAAGTCTGAAAACACACCTTCTTCAAATTTCTTCCGGTCGATAATTTCTCTTCCGAACTGTTCAAACCTATAAACGACACATCTAACTATATCTGTGCCCGTGATGAAATACAGGTTATTCCAATAAACACAGCTGACAAACCCTTCATCTGTGTTCAGGTAGTACCGTCTTATGATCTGATTATTCTGCCAATTAGCAGGGGCTGTTGCAAGGAAGAACTTGAGATCGTCCATCAGACGTATATTCTCCTCCACCTGCTCCCTTGTCAATGGGGTTTGCTGCTCAATGCCCGAAACAATGGGATCTTTCGTGGACATTGTTGTATTTAAACCAGTAATACAACCATACAATCTGTCTATATGGATCCTCTGTAACGTTGTAGTAAAGAAGAGAAACTTCACAGTCTTCAAAAGTTGTTTTTGAGTGTTTCATATCCACAGGATGAAACATTCCGGGGGTACTTAAACTTCCTAAAGAGGTAATTTTCGAGGACATTTCCTGTTTTGAGGCTCCACTCCTGCTACAACGCCTTAACTACAAATCGGATATATCACGTACGCTTCCATTATGTCATTAGTCATTGTATATCTTTGAATATATGTGCGTATATTTTTAAATAATAAATTATTATTTTCAACTGCATTGTTTCAGCACCTGCCTTGCATGTGCCTGGAGTAGTTCATGCTGTGAGAGAACTCGATACATCGAAGTATCTTTCATAAACTTCTCGCATAGGGTAACATAACTAGCAAGTTTGATATCCAATAACCCCAGAGAGTCAGAGAAAAACTGCGATTTCTTTTTTGCAAGAATGGTCTCTAAGTTGTCCAAGGCATGTTCGAGTTCTCTTTCGTTTCTCTCTTTTTCGAAAGTGACACCTCTTTGATTCTTTGCGAAAAATGATGCCAGAAATGATACTGTATCATGCTCGTAGAGCTTTGTGATGTGTGGGTTTCTCAAGTGGAACCCATTTCTATGGATCAAACAGTATACCAACGAATGCACACCAAGTGAATTGACTAGCTCGTAGTTCTCTGTGGGTTTATGAATATAGATCTGTGATTTCAGTGCGGTATTGCACTCAAATAAAAGAGTGGTTATCCATGAATCGTAGATGACAGAGTCGACCAATGAGATCAGCATAATTTCAGAACTGGATTTCACAGAATTCATCAGGGAATCTTGGATATTGATATAATCCTTGGTTATACGTCTCTTGTTCTCCTCTTCAACATATAAAGGTAAATGTCCATCTGGATGTGCATGATGCGACACTATGAACACCGAGTCTCTTGATTTGTCCAGATGATCGTTATTCACTTTCGGTATTGTAATCCCATTCTTGTGACCCAGCGCAAGCTCAACGGCAAGACACAGGGGATCTGTTGCCAGAAATGTGTTCTCATCGGCCTGGTAGACGTTATAGACGCACAATGTGAACTTGACGGATGATGACTTGACAGAATAGCGATGGTGTCTTTGTTCGACAGCCTCTTTCTCCTGTGCCGTCAACTGGCGCACTGGTGGGAACTCGCAGAGAGGTACCGAATCGAACACCTGTCTCAATGGCTCCGGGACCTTCATATTTGTTTTCTCCCTGTTCTTTTGTCAATGTTTTTTTTCTGTTGGTGATCGCCCATTTTTCTTTTCCCCGGACAAAGCAGTGAGGGTCAATGTCCTATAAAACAAGAACAAATAGAAACGAGCCATAAAAGATGACCGAACAACCGAAGTTCCATCAACCAGACTATGACGCTCAGTACAAAACGCCTGGATCTCCCCTTTTGCCTGCGCCTGACACTGAGATGGCCCTCCCGGAGCGCAGTCTCAGGGACGAGGAGGTTGCGTTTCTCGACTTGAATCCACAGCTGGAGGAGGAACAGCCAATGAGTCCACGGCACCGCCTCTCAGTAACACAGCAGTCCAAGTTCATCAACTATGTCGATGAGAGGTTGCTAGAGACACACCGCAAGTTCGTTAAGACCGTCGGAATGGGCCAGTACTCCACTGCTGAAATCCTGGGTGATTTGCAACAGCTCGTGGAGTTTATATGGTTATCGATTCACATTGAGGATAATAAATCGTTGTTTGGACAGGTGGACTACCTATTAACCATTGCTGGGGATCTCTTGGAGTTTGTTGATAAGTTGACTGTCCACGGTGTTTCTTCAGATGTACTGGAACTGCTGGATTCCTTGGATAACAAGTTTGTGGTGCTGCTCCCCATCATGAAGCAGACAGAAGTGGTGAGGCTGGTGAGCATTGCAGAAAGAACGAGACCGCTCGTATTTACTTCATTCGAGAAGGCAAATGTCACTGGATATCACGATGAACTGGGTAAGGTGTATGAGAGGGTTCTTGAGAGGGTTTAACTCTATATATATATCATCAAAATCGATATTAAGATGATGTCAGCTTTCCCCGTAGCCTCTGTGTCTGCATCAACAAAACTCAGAAATAAACATTCGACGGAGAAACAAATACAATAGCAAAAGACACATACGACTATGACTAGAAAGTATAGTACTGTACCCAGTGAACCACTAGATGACTTCTCGGACTTGGACTCTCTCGATAATGAGATTGAACTGCTCGACTATCAAGAGGAGGAACCGTTCCAGCTTGGCCAACTCAATAAGTCCACCTTGAAAATGGCGTTCATGAACATGGCCAACTCCATCCTCGGAGCTGGTGCTATAGGGACCCCCTTTGCTATAAGGAACTGTGGTGTCCTTGGAGGTGCTATTGCTTTGGTGCTTTTAACAATACTGGTGGACTTTACATTAAGGCTCATCGTGATCAACTTAAAGCTGAGTGGTAAATCCACATATCAGGATACTGTGGAACACTGCTTCGGTAAAATGGGTAAATTGATCATCATCTTGACACAGGCTTTGTTTGCCTTTGGTGGAAGTATTGGCTTCTGTATCATTATTGGTGATACTATACCTCATATTCTAAGATCTTTTTTCCCCTCATACCAAGAGTCTACTTTCCTTCGCTTCATATTTGGAAGAAACTTCATCATCATCCTTGTCACCATGACAATATCATATCCTCTATCTCTGAGTAGAGATATATCCAAATTGGCGAAGGCTAGTGCCCTGGCATTATTAAGCATGGCTATCATCATCGTGATTGTTCTCTTCAGAGGCCCGCAATTAGCACCCGAATGGAAAGGAGCTCTTTCTACAAGCTCTTTCTTTCTCACATCAAGGATCTTCCAAGGAATAAGTGTCATCTCATTTGCCCTTGTTTGTCATCACAACACAAGCTTTATATTCCATTCTTTGAGAACTCCATCTTTAAATCGATTCGCTCAAGTGACACATGCAAGCTGTTTCGTATCCATGATCGCGTTGGCACTCATCGGATTCGGTGGATTTCTCATCTTCAAAGATAAAACAAGAGGAAACATCTTGAACAACTTCCCAAGTGATGACCCAGTAGTGAACATTGCAAGATTCTGCTTTGGTTTCAATATGTTAACCACGTATCCATTAGAGATCTTTGTCCTGCGTGATGTATTGCGGGACCTATATTTTATCAATCGTGATTCTAGTCCTGAACTCTCCACGAAAAAGCATGTCATCTTCACAACGGTATTGGTGATCATCACCATGGGAATATCTTTGACTACATGCAACTTGGGTGCACTCTTTGAGCTCATCGGTGCTACGACTGCATCAATCATGGCATACATTCTACCACCAATGTGTAACTTGGCCATGACGAGCCAATCAAAAACACTCTTGAAGAAGATCCCATACTATGCAACAATAGCATTTGGATTCGCTACAATGATCATTTCATCAACACAGACAATTCTCAATGCCATAAAAGGCGATGATGCATCACATTGTGTTATATAATCTAAGGGAAAAAATATCAATATGTATAAGTTTCTGTTGTATTTCATCGGTATTCCTTATTGTTCTGAGACCTCGTTTATCGTCTGGAAGTTGAATGGTTCGTAAGCATATCCGTCACCTTCAAAGAATTTGGACATAGCTTCAACCCAGTGAAGACGTAAAGAATGCAACATCGCAGATGTACCCTCCATCATAACCAAAATGGCAACGGTTAAACAGAACCACATAGCAAATAATATAACAACTTTGACCACTTGTCCCACTGAGCCTGGATTTTGCACAGAAAAGGCGTTTGCAATCGTCATCGACCAAAGTACAGATGATAATTGAGCATGTGCCAAAGACAAGGCCCAAAGTCTCAAGTATGATGCAGTATGAGAGACACAGTTTAAACAGAACTCAATGGTATGAATGACTTGATGGATCATGATATCACCAAAGTTGAATTCTTCATGTCCATCGAAATGGGAAGTAACCATTTCATCACCAGCGTCTTCTTCATGGTCTTGGACTGTCTCTGAAGCCTGTTGGTCATTCAGATTGGCATAACCCGCCTCAATTGCATTGTTATTCAACCTACGTAACTTCATTGGTTTATAGAGTAATAACCATGGGACGCAAACTGCAGCGATAAGGAGTAGGACAATCTGGACGACGCTTTGGAACGGATATAATTGATCTTCGATGGTGCCTGGTGATAAAAACATATTGATAAGCATGTTCAATAGACCTGGCGCCGGTTTCTCCAGAGCGATCCAATCACGACACCATTTGTAAACTATCATCAACGATAGGTAGCCAAAGATGGACTGCATGAATAGCAACCCGGGAATGAAATTACCAATAATGTCCACACTAGAATGCTTATAACGGTAGTTCACCAAAGAAAACATGAAAGAATATGACATGTGGATGAATCCCATCAAAACCGAGAGTTTCATCTTATAAGAATTGGTGAAGATAAGGTTATTCTCTGTTCCATGCCATGCCCAGTCCAAACCAATAGGATAAATACCAATTTTTGAGGCTGTGATAGTTTCACCAATTTGGAAATCCTTGGGCCATTCCCAACCGGATTTGAATAGAGTCATAGATTTGGAAAATATGTCATTATACAGCAATCCTGTATACATCGAGAACAGACCCATAAGTAAAAGAATATAACGACCCGAAAAAGCCATCTCGAAGATCTCATCTTTCTTCTGAAGAGTCAACTTTTTCTCTCTAAGGACAAGGGTCAATGCTAGAAGGGTCAAGATCAAGCCATGACCCAAATCACCAAACATGATTGCAAACATGAATGGGAACGTCACAATAGTAGCCAAACCTGGGTTAACTTCTTGGTATGAAGCAACGCCGTATGCATCCACAATAGCTTGGAACCCTTTTGTAAATTTATTTGTTTTGTGATAAGTGGGTGGTGATCTGTTCGTTTCGACAAGGCTAAGGACTGCATTCCCTGAGCCTTCAACATCCCGAAGGACATTTTTTATACTAGTGATTTCAGACGTTGGTGCCCAACCTTCACCAACAATACCATGTGTGCCCTGAGAACATAAATTCATCGTGGAATAAATCAATTTCTCACGTCTAATCATGGCTTGCCATGTCTCTAATTGATCGGCGATAACAAAGAGCTCGGTATGGAGTTGCTGTTCTGTGCTAGACAGAACTGAAGACAAATCGTTAATCTGTTGTTCCACTCTCTCTAGTTCCTGATGGTAAACTTCTGAATCAGAGCTCATATCGTTGAAAACTCGACCATCAAGCGAATCAATGATCTTTCTCACTCTGGAAAGAAGTAACTGACCATGCGTGAATACAATGAAAACGCTTTTCTCCGTTTCTTTCCCTGAGTGCGGATCAACAATAGCCTCTTTAATTGGCGTATGGTTCATATAAAGGTTGCCTCTAAGGGATCTCCAGAGAATCTTATTCAAGATCTCCAATTTTGATGATGCAATTGATCCAATCACGTAGTTCAAAGTCAGCTCTTGTAAATTTGATAGCTGATACCCAGCTTCTAAACTCTCCTGTTCTAAAAGCAAGGGAGCATCATCCACCTGATCTATACTGATTCTCGCCTGTGCTTGCACACCACTGTCAAAGAACTTTCTTGATTCTTTCAACACATACTTTTGTTCTACCAATCTTCCATGACGTGTCAGCAAATCTTCATATGAAGTCTCCATCTGTGCCACTCTGTTCTCCAGTACATCAAGGTCATAGGACAACTGCTCAATGTTCTCTGCAGAGAGTGGCTCCAAAAACAGCATAGGGTTATGTGCAACCATGATCTTGTTCTGATTTGCGATGACCGACTGCAAATACCGTAGCTGACGCTCGGAATTATCGAGTTTCCTGATCTCCTTAACGAATGCCCTTTGGAATGAGCTTACTTCTGCGTTTCTATCAATAAAATGGACAAGTCCCTGGTCACCCAAAGCCAGTATAACCTCCCTGGAATTCTCAATGGGGATATACAATTGTATCAAAGACATATCCGCGGAGCCTTATATGCTTAGTTAGTACCAGTTCTGAGTATATGACACAGCGTATAGAAAAAGAACACCTGGTAGGGCGTTAGACTCACGGAAAATGGCTTCCTCCATCATTCTACCTATATTTCCCCTTATTCTTTTCGGCAGCTAACTGGCCTATATACAATTCCGAGGCTTTTTAGTAAGCTCCAATCCTCAGCTTTGAGGTGTTGGAACTGCGTTGTTGATTTTAATGGGGGGGGAGTCCACCCGTTGTTTGTGCAAGCCGCGAAATGAAGCCGATGCGCATGATAACGTAATGGTCGGAAGTATTGGGAGTCAACTGTTCCGGGGGGTGTCAAGCAGACGAAACTCTCTGTTACCGTCTCCCCCTCCCCCCTACGATACAGGTAAGAAGTCTATTGGGTAGAAGAAGACTTGTAGAATATCGAAGACGATAGAGAAGAAAAACTCTCAAGTAAAGATGATGACAAGTAATGCTTACTTTCCTCCGCGGACATCTCATTTGAGGACGCAGTCACAGCTCACACTGGATGAAATGAGCAGAATTGAAGAGACCAAATCAGAAGAGACTGTTACATATCTGTTTCCTGATTTTCAACTATTACACACGATATTCTCCAAAGATGAGTGCCGAGTTGTGGAAATCACATGTGTGGAGATCTACATTGTCGAGCAGTGGGCTTGTGATAGAAGATATAGCTCTGTGATAACTGCTTTCACTGGCGATGCTGAGCACAAAGTTCGATGCGGTCAAGTGAAGCTACCGAAGGATCAATCCAAATGGAGCCCAAAAGTTTCCCACTTTTTTCGAGAGATCCAGGATTATGGTGGAAGGCTAAAAGAAACAGAACAGGGATATCTTTTTATCACAAATTTATCATCCGTGCCATCTCATTTGAATTTAATTCCTGTCCCGTGTGGTAGTGTTATGGAAGTATGGGATAACTTCAAGGTCAACGTCAACCTGAAGAGAATGAATTGTGGTGGCCGTTCTGCATTGTTTCTATGTGCTCCATCTGATGCTACAGAAGATAAATTCCGTCAGATTTATAAAACGCACCCAAAAGTTGATATCATGTACTCTGTGAGAGAATTGGTTATTCTTGTCCAGATTTGTCTTGTGGATTTCAAGTTATTGGATCCTGGGTTTGTCGATGGGCTACTCTGTAATAAAACTGAACAAAATATCAAGCAGTGGTGGAACTTATATGGTTCATCATACTACGGTATCGTTCCTAAGGAGGGTGGTATTCTGGATCCATCTACAGTGTCTGCCATTTTAGGTTTTGTTCTGAGTTGTCACTATAGATTCGACATGGCATCCATAGACTTCCCAAAGGAACCGTTCAACTACTTCAGTTTCAGAGTCATTGTGGGTAAATTCCAAAAGCAGTATAATCTTGAAAGAACTTGGTACTTGGACCCTGTAACAGTGGAGAAATTGTTTAGGGTCACTTCCAAGATATCAAATTCGGATATTTCCAAGTTGAAAAACGTGGTGAAGCTGAGAGTCCATGATATCTCGGGGAAAGCGTCATCTGAAAGAGTTGCCCAAGAAGTCCTAACCACCGATTTGGAAAAAGCTGTCAAGTATTTCAACTGCAGTCCGAGATTGGAGTTTCTGTGGTATGGCAAAGGTGATCCAAGAGACTTAAAGCAGTTTGAATACTATGAGAAGATACAAGCTTCGATGATGAGTGCGTCAGCTCTTAAAACAGGTGTGGGGAAGATACGTAACCTACCAAGGAGATTACAAGCGGACGACTATGTTCCACGTCGAAAGAATGATAAGTCCGTAGGATCCAAGAGTGACCAAGAAACATCAGAGTGCCAATCTTGCGATATTGTTGAAGAAAAGAGACCAGAGGTCTGTAAGGTGATTTTAGCAGATGATGAAGTTTGCAAAAGGGAGTTGAAGAGATGTACCTCTTTTCCATATATCAGACAGGAGTTGAATGTGCCACAGCTGGAGTATGAGAATCATAATATCGATTTGAAATCTCTAGTTGCCTCAAATATGGTGCTGAAACGGAGCAAATCATGTTCTTTTATAACTGAAACTCTGTTGAAATGGGACACCATGGTATCACCAATTTTCATCGCCAATCAATTGAAGAAATTGGAATGGCAATTAATCTGTCATGCTGAAGAGTGTACAAAACTTCTTGATGATCGGATGCAGTACAAGTCATCATGGGAACGTTGTCAATCAAAGATGTCTAGGATAAACCAGCTGATAAAGCCAGTGATGAGTAAATATGAAACACAGATTCAGACGGATCAAAGATATCACTCCAAACTCGAAGATATCAGTACGACGGGGTCAAGGCTAGAATATGAGATGAGATTGCTGGGCACTAGGCTGCGGGATGCAGAAGAGAGTGTGAACAGTTTCGAACAGAAGGTGTTAAGATTGGAAAAATCTATCCATGGCGTGAGTCCAAACAGTGCTAAGAACGAGGATGATGGGTATCCACGGTATAGCAGGCTAGATATGGAGAGAGTAAAGCCTGTTTGGTATATGGTTGAACAATTTGGTCCTGTTAGGTGGGTCTTGGGCACCGTTGGGGCCATTGGAGCATTTGATGACAAAAAGAACAAATAACGACTGGTACGACTACTTAATGATATGACTATGAATAAAGTTTATATATTACGTGATGTAGATTTCAACTTTGTCGCTAGTCTCTCTCTCTCCCTGAACATTATATCAAGATTCTCCAGGTCTTCGTGAAGACAATCTTCTAGGCCCTTTGTTATATCTTGCAGTTTGGCAATGTCATGCCTGGCCAACTGAGCATCTTCTAACAAGGATTGTCTACTCCACTCCAGTTTCGCAACAATGGCATCGGTCTCTGCCCTAATCTCTTCAAGTGTGTGCTTCCTCTTGGTATCTCTGAGCCACTTCACAATTGAATCCAAGAGGTCCTTGTTTTGCGAAAGTAGTTTTGTCCATCTACTAGCAGTATAATCCTGTCTCTGTATCTCCATCATTAGTTGAAGGTTCTCATCTCTCAGCCTAGTAGCTCTGTCTGTTTGCTCTTGTATCTTATCTTGGGTATCACCATCATCACCATCAACTATGGGTCTGTACTGTGATATCTTTCCGATAATCTCTTCAATCCTGGCCGTTCTTTGGCGTGAATCCTCGAGGGTCTCACTCACTGAGATGATAAGCTGTGTCACTGGTTGTAAGTCATCGTTTCTCATCTCCATTGTGGCGATTCCTCTCTCTTCCTCTCTTAATCGTAATTTCAGATATGGAAGCGTCTGGGCACAACGCGAACATCAAAACTTGAAGGAAGCAACACAACACTAATAGAAAAGAAAAACATAACAAGGTCGCATGAGAGACGGACGCGAGGGATGAGGTAGGTGATGCCATGAAAAAATCCATCGATTGACTCGGTTCACGGTGCCATGCTCGTGGGAGTTATGAGCACTAGAGACGAGCAAGCTCATCTACACTGGGAAATCTTTGTCCAGTTCTGCATCGGCCAGAGAAGCTTCGGGTGTCTCCGTCAATACACAATATGAAGTCAAGAGGAATATTTCTGTGGAGGCGATCGGTCAGTGGTCTATGCGGTAGGAGTTTCATGATGGTTTGGAGAGGTTCGACAGTACGGTTGATGAGACTTCGTTGAACAAAGTCTTATTTGCCTAATTTGGTGCTCTGTTACAAGATGGGCTTATAATCCAAGATTTTGTATGGGAATGGATGGCTGAGTTGATTGATGTTCTATATGAGCAGCTGTGTTGAGATTTAGATAAGACAGCACAACCTGATGATAGATCAATGCTCCTGTAAGATAAAATTCACACATCATAGGACTCTTTGAGGGAGGCTAATCTTTTTCCAAAATCGACTCTATAGTATCTTGAACCCTCTTCGTTATCGGTTGCATGCAGAATGGTGCATTTGGAGACACCACCTGAACCGCCCCTCGTTCAAGATCGATTAAGGTATCAAGATGTCAAGGGGTGAAGGAGGCCGAAAGCAAGAGGTGCTAATCGAGGCCTCTGGAGCTACCTATTAAGGCTGGCCTTATAAACAAGAGAGACGATGATAAGTTTAGGATACACAGGGCAGCAACTGGAATCTCACTCGTGAAATGATGTTTCCATAGAACCATACATAGAACTAGGAAATTTCAGAAGTTAATTAAGAAGGTGCAAAAGTATTCATCGCTATATCAAATGATATATATCATCACTTCACTTCCTACCGATGTGGCTCATGTGGGCGTAGTTTCTGACTTCAAATCTGGAGGTGAACCCTTCATTAAGCATTGCCATAAAACCTCCAGTTGGAGTAACTTTTGTAATTTTTTACGTGGAATCTTTTTGAAAATGGTCTTGACTCCTTTGTATCATGTATGAAGAAGCTATGAAAAGATGAAAGGTAATTAAATTATGTGGGGATCCTAGATTTGTGTACTGGTTTGTAGCCAGAGTCACTTCCCCAATTGGGTGAGCTATTACCATTCACCTCCCACCTCGCCCTTGTGTGAAGTATGACAATTTACAAATTCAGAAGGGATGGAAATTACTAATTAGAATCAAGTTTCAACATGACAACATCATTCATGGTGTCATGGTGGCCGTCTCGAGTCTTGGTTTTCCTTTTTGCTTGATGCGTATTGAACCCAGATTAGAGATCACCCTCTGCCCTACTCAGAGTCTCGAAAGCTTTATCATTCCATGATCATTGCTCTAAATTAACCAAAAAGTTGAGTTCTTTCTGAAACTCCCAACGGGGAACTCCGACGTAGGATCTACTTTCTAAGACCGGTATTGCAATATTGTACTATAGAAGAACTTTCATATCTTCATAATTTTAGATATTCGAGACTATTAATCCTTTTCGGTGTATGTAATTATATGGTCTCAACACCATACAGATGCGTCAGCCAATATATCGTGAGTCAGGTGTCCGCAAACACCCATTTCCTAAGCCCAAATACCTAAACCCCCCTGCGTGACACTAATTATGCTATAATATATAATCAATCAGAAAAGGTTAAGGGATTTACCAATCGAACCTTACAATCTGATTTTTAATGGTTTTTCAATCACAGTTTTACCCTTCTGGAGACAAATGATTTTCTGAAAATAAGAAAATTCCTAAAAATGGCACAAAACAGATGAATAGAAAGTGTTTCAACCAATATCAATTCTGTACTCGATCTTTAGTTCAATCTCCCTTCAACAAATATTCTAATTTCTATTGTTGACTTTGGCTCAAAGCTCAAGTTTTATGGATCTTTCGGAGCCTACTACAATCGACCATCAGCAAGAGATCTATTGAAGACAAGAAATCATTATTAGCAGGTCCACTATGATTTATCCATACAATGATATCAATTATCAATAATCTCAAATCCAATTGATAAATAATAAATTGATAGTTGATCCATGAACATGTTAGATGATCTTAAATGGGAGATCCCACCAGAAAGTTTCACCCCACAGGACCTCAAAGAATTAAATGAATGGATGAAATGGCTCAAAAGAACTCAACAGACTCCCAATTTCCACTCCAGGGCTCAAAAGTCAAGGGTGACATGGTCAGAGAGAATAAGGAATAAATATTAAACTAATAATGTTTAAATTAGTTGTATATGAATCGCTGTTCAGAGGACAACCTCTCCCAAGTTCATGAATTTTTGGGATTCTGTGATTTCCTCCATCTTCGCGACGACAACAACCAGAGATCAATCATCGTATCACTGAATTCTACAAATCAGGTGGAATACCCCACAGTGTAAACGACCGCAACACCAATTAAGACTTCAAGAACAGCAAACATGTCTATCAACAAATCCACTGAGTCCCTGGAACAGCCACTCTCAACACCAACAAAGGATCAAAAGGAAGTGGAGAAGGAGAAGAGCACAGTGACGATATTCGACGTTGCTACGGAGATCGAGACGATGCTGAATGAGATTGTATGTTGAATGCCTTGTACATTTCTTTACTCATGATTTCCATGAGAGTAAAAACTCATGATCTATTGATTTATTTAGATCTGGCTACTAACACATCAAGAACAACGAGATCGAGGAGAACAGTAAAGAAGTGGACTCTTTCGGTAAGCCCCTATATATATGGGATAAATTACACTACTAACACACCAGTAGTGGATAAGATCAACACCAGGTTGGATAAGATTGAGACTAAGATACGGTCCAGTCAGTGAAATGAAGGGTGTCCGCTTGCAAAACCTGAACGTCTTATTTTTTTTTGACATGTTTATTAAATGGCTTCTGATGAGATAAATGGACTGTAACGTAGAGCGATATGCTTAATAGAATTCCCTCATATAAACCACAATTGATTCCTGCTGTAGTCGCTTTATGAGATCCCGCGAATTTTTCCGAACATCAACAAGAGCTTTCAAAGATGACAAGCAGAGGAGACAGTGTGATCACGAAATATCGGATAGAAGGGAGAATAAGAGATTAAGATAATGGTGAAGAAGTCAAAGAACCAACTGCGCCGTGAAAGATTGAAATTCCAGAAGTTGGAAGGGAAAACAGATGAAAAACAGAAGGCCAAGGTACTGACAGAACTAGTAATACCTGTGAAGGAAGGATACACTAAACCAGTATCTGTCAGTGAACTCACATTCGAACCCACAGCAGACATCTTATCAGTACCAGAATTTCTGCAGTTTAAGGCTGTATTTGATCGTTTCCAACCCGCAGCTACAGCTGATTCCACAAATGCCATAACCAGAGGAGAGGTCATAGAGAGTGATGACGACGTGATACAATCAGCAGATGAACAACTCAATGAACTACAGGTGAGTAAGAAAAAGCTTAAGAAATTGAACAAATTGCCTATCTCGACACTCAAGACGTATACCAAATTCCCTGAATTGGTAGAATGGTACGATGTCGATGCGGCAGATCCTAAGTTACTCATACAACTGAAATCTCAGAAGAATAGCGTTCCGATTCCTTCCAATTGGCAATTCAAGAGAGACTTCTTGGCTGGTAAACGTGGGTTCGAAAAGAAACCATTTGAATTACCCAAATTCATCAAAGATACGGGAATCACCGATATGAGAGATACCACCAAGGAGGATGAGTCAACTGTAAAGCAGAGACAGAGGGAAAGGGTACAACCAAAGATGAATAGATTGGATATGGATTACCAGAAATTACATGACGCCTTCTTCAAATTCCAGACGAAACCCCAACTGCTGCAATTTGGGGATCTCTACTATGAAGGCCGGGAATTAGAAGATGAGAAGAGAGAATACAGGCCAGGAGCTATATCTGCTGAACTGAGAGAGGCGCTGGGGATATCACAAGGTATGGCGATGCCATGGGTTCAGAAGATGCAGGTTAATGGTCCTCCGCCAAGTTATCCAAACTTGAAAATACCGGGGTATAATATCCCATTAGAAATGGAAGGTATTGTTGAGAAACCCGTGGTAATCGAAGAGCCGTTCGGGAAGATCTTGTCTTATGAAGAAGAGGAAGAAGAAGAGGAGGAAGAAGAAGAAGAACAGGAAGTGGACGATGAGAAGGACGATGGCAACGAAGCACATGGTTATATAGCAGAAGACGATGAAGCTGTCATCGTCGATGATGTACCTGATGCTCAGACTGGAGTTATGGAAGCATTCGTCGCAGAGGAGCCAGAGGAAGCTGAAAAAGAAGAGATAGAAGACATCCCATTTGTGGAAATAACCTCTCGTGTCCCAGAGAAAGGGGCAATAGAACCTAAGAAGCTCTATCAGATCCTGAAAGAGAAAGTACAATCGGGAAATGATCTTCTCAGTTCAGGCCGCTCCTACGAATTGGGTGATAAGAGATCAAATGAAGCAAGCGGATCGGGCGAGAAGAGGGCTAGACTCGACCACGGGACAACAAAATTTACTGAAAAGGACCAGGTTGATGAAGAAGACTATGAGGATGATGATGGTGGTAATTTCAAGTTCTAATTATAATCAATGAACCGTTCAAGAGATATTGGGACATGTATCTTTCTTTCTAGTAGTTTTCTTTGGTTTTGGGTAGGGCCAAACAGAAAAGAAAAGCAAATCAACACCAGAAGAACAAATAGAGAACAGGAAAGAAAATCGGCAAAGAAAAGGGGGCGTAATAATGACAAAACGAATGCTGGCTGATGTGGATGAGTCCATCAGGAAGGACATGGTAATGAAAAAAGTTCGAATGGCGTTCTTAGCTACGAAAGTGAAGGACGATGATGATCTTAATTCGTCCCTTGTGAAATCGTTCGGCTTGAGTGATATTCTTTCAGTGGAGCATGCAGTGAACAACTTACAGAATGCCATCAAGACTATCATAACACAATCACTTAATGAGTGTGAATTGGAAAGATATAAGAAACAAAAGGAAAGTCTCGAGTCTCCAGAGGTAGTATTAGCACTACAAAGATCCAAACTGACGTTGGCTGCTATGTTGAAGACCCTTTATTCCCAGGGGAAGTTGAATATATTTGATCAGATCGTGAACTTTGAGCAATTGCAAAGACCGCTAACGTCTGATGAGATTTCATTGGATATTGAATCTCATGATGACTATAGCATCGATGACAACGATGCCGACATCGATGGGAAGGAACTACCGCCTTTGCCACAGATAGAAAATCCTACAATTAGGGCGCGCGTATTCATCCATAAGTCACTAGTGAAGGACAAGCTATTCATCTCTGAAAGTGAAGTTATCCACACCCATAACGAAAGATTGGAATTCCTCGGTGATTCTGTGTTGAACAATATCATGTCCCAAATCGCATACAATACATTTCCTAACGCTACGGAGGGACAGTTATCACAGTTAAGAGCTAAGCTAATTAGTAACGCCACATTACAAGAGTGGAGTACAGCTTATGGATTTGATAAGGAGCTGAAGCTGAATGTTGATAGCAGCATTTATAAAGGTAAGATGAAGATTTACGCAGATGTATTCGAGGCTTATATTGGTGGATTGATAACCGAGAACGCCGGAAACTATACTAAGATCTACAAATGGCTAAAAGCATTGGCCTATCCAATTATAAACAACGGGATAATTGTGGAACAAAAGGGACCGAAGGAGTTGAACATGAGCGCCAAAGTGGAACTCTACTCCCTCATTGGCTATGCTGGACTGGGATTACATTACCACACCGTCAGCAGAGAGATTCAAGGGGGTAGCAGTTGGTTCAAAGTGCAAGTCAAGACAAAGGATAACGATATTCTAGGAACAGGATCTGGTAAAAACACAAAAGAAGCCGGCATAAGAGCGGCAATGGCGGCACTTGAGGATAAAAAGTTGATTGAGAAGTACAGCCTTTCGAGAGCTTCAATTCCTAAAACGGAATCTAAAATTTCCAATAGGCCTGATCAGCAAGAGCAAAATCAGTCACAAATACAAGAAGCCGATTTACCTGGGCCCGAAGAACGAACTCTTATTCTGAAAGATCCGAGAAGAAGAATGATCGAATCTGCTCAGGAGAGTAATACCATCGCACCACAAGATATGAACCCAGAACCCGAACAACCAAAGCATGAATTCCATTTGAAAGCCAGTGATGACAATACGAATAGCCAGAATAGTATTTCAATCGAGCAAGAAAACAATAAAGAAGAAATGGATCCCTTTGGTAGATCACTATCCAAACATCTATCCTTTGAGAGAAGCTTAAGAACGGGTACGCAGGGGAACTCGTACGAGACCAGTCATGATAGAAATGGACCAGCCGTATTCCAGGCAGCTGAAACTGTGCGTCCTAGTTCAAGAGAAAGAGGTGGTCGAGGACGTGGACGTGGAAGAGGAGGATACAAAGGAAACAACTACAGAGAGAGATATGATAGTAGGTTCTGAATGAGAATAACTGATATACTCATTACTGCAGGTTGTAGTATATTGATGGGCGTTTCGTCTATTTGTCTCTAAAGAATGTTCAGTGGTGAATTTTCTAATCTCGGAGAATATGCCGATCAGTACAACAGTCAATATTCTTGAAAGAGGGTTCAACATCACCCAGCACAATAGTTACCAAAGGTCCTTTAGCTCCTTTAGCTCCTTTAATATTTCAGTTTTTCATTATCATGAATCACGAAAACTTTAAACTTAACTCCCCATGAAAACTTCAGTTTGAGTCCCTAACATTCTATCTCCCACTATCAGATCTTGATGGAAATTTATCCATAACGAGCATGTGATTCAAAAATCCCAGATCTTCATTCAAGTCACCTTAATCTCAACCTCTCAGGTGATCAAATATTCAAGAGTTTCCCTTGAGAGCAGGAAAACCGCAATAATTCACATTCTCATGTTCTAAGTATTTAACCTTAAAACACCGTGATCTAGGGTTGTAAATGGGTTCAACTATATGTATCCAGAATCCCTCATTTATGTTATTGAACCGGTAGACCTTTTTCAGTTTGAGATTCAAGCCTTCAAGCTTCAGAAACAAGTCTCAAGATACTAGAAGAGCTGCAAACATCGAGGTGCCTCTGTACGTGAAAATATTCTGAATTCTGAATTCTGAATAGAACAAACAGAAGAGCTGAAGGTCTGAAAGTCTGAAGGTCTGAATCTTTTTTCAAACATTTTTAATATCACACAGAAGAAGCTTTCTTGATTCATCACTAGCCCATGCTGTACCTACTGCCCTCTGCTCTCATTCAGGATTCGACTGAGCCCTTAGCCCTTATCCTTACTTCTTAGCAATTTAACAGTTAACAGAAGATAATCAAGATCGATAATCAGAGATTCAGTTTTTTCTGACTTCGTATGGCTGTCATTAGTAAACCGTCATCTCTCGAATCAAACTCCGGGTACGTTTTGTGTCAAATAAGAAACTCGCGATGAGATTTCGGAAAGCAAAACTGTACGCGACAACAAAGGTGAAGATTACATACAAATGGAAGAAGAAATGAGTTCAAAGTCCTATTTACTTACAAGGCTACTCCAGCTGAAGAAGGAGATTCACAGGTTTGATGATGCATTGGACTCCATTGAGAGACTTGTCCCAAATAATGAAGAATTGCAGCAGTGGGTGCAGTTACAACTGCCGCCAGAACTGGAAAAGTTGATTGAGGACCCGATCATACAACGCGCACAGCAGCTGAAGAACAAAGCTGGTGACTTAAGTGCGCGGGAAGAGAGAAAGAGGAAATGCGATCCAGACTATGAAGTTCCAAGGAAATTGAAGATAAAATCTGAATTCTCACCGATAGTATCTTCAGTTCCAACAATCCCTTCAATCAAAAGCAAAGAGATCCAGAGCTCTGCATTCGAATTCAATCAGCCGGAGGATTCTGAAGATGATCATCTGGAATACTTGGGTAAATCTGTCCTCAACAAGGTTGCCTCCGATTTGATCTCCAAGAGATTCCCTCGTTGTAACTCCAACCAATTGGCCGCTTATAGAGAATGTGTACTGACAAAGAGCAACCTGCTGAAATGGTCTCAAATATATCGACTTAATTCCTCTCCTATCATTTATATCAATGCTTTTGAGGCTTACATTGGTAGATTATATTTGGACGATGACAACTCCACAGAAAGGATCGTCTCGTGGTTAGCTTTGTTATGTGAACCTGTTCTGAAACAGATCGAGTCCAGTACTAGAGATACTGCAGCTGGCATACTACTGTCATCACAAGAACCAACGAAACGAGATTTCCAATTAGAGAGAAAGATACCATGGACATCAGATTCATCTATCCAGATCAGCCTGCAAAGAATCAATGAGATACCATTTAGCTCCATGAAAGCCTTTAAAGAGAAGCTCTATATTGCAGTGAACCCAAGCTTTATCCCAGAATACATCACATATTCAAAAAGTGGGTTAGATAATGATCCAGTTTTCAAAGTTGCAGTTTGCCTCAACGGTGAAGTTGTAGGAATGGGCGAGGCCAAGAATATGAAGGAAGCCGGTGCCAGAGCAGCGTACTGTGCTTTGTCGATGAATCAAGAGAAGATTGAATTTTTCAAACAGCTGAATTTCGGTATGAAGGAAGGGTCCCGTCAGAGACCCCCGTTAGTCACTATTCCTGTTGTAGAGCAGATCAACAAAGGTATTTTTTGAGTGAGATGATCTGCTATTTTAATTGCTGATGAGATATAGTTTCTTGTTGATGGGGTCTGGGCCGCCGAAAGTTAGGATAGTCAGGAAATACCTTATTATCTTGGAAAGAGCCAAAGCTTTTAAAATGAAATCTAATGAATGGTTTTAGTATAGACGAAGACAATGAAACAAAAGTAATATAGTATTATCAACCGGTGTCTGTTTGACACTGCGGAATCTTGAGAGATTTAGAACTTTTCAGTGCCATATCAAAGTATGAATTGTTAAAGAATACATGGTTAATGGCAACCTGGCCGAGTGGTCTAAGGCGCCAGGTTAAGGTCCTGGTCTCTTCGGAGGCGCGAGTTCGAACCTCGCGGTTGTCATTATGCCCTTTATTTTTTCCCCGTCATTTTAAATGCGCGTGCGTGCGTATTAATTAATATATATATGACTATATACATAATATATTATAAAGAAAGCTAGCAAAGTGCTGTCTATGAAATGATCATGGATTGTCCACAGTCGTTGCGATGTGGGTGTGGTCTTTTATTTTGTTCTAGTCAGTCCAAAAACCAATATGTTGTAACCAAAAACACAACGGAATGACACCATCTTACACGTGTTTTAACAGAACTATAACAAGTCTTATTCGGATAAGATCCCAACCTTGTGTCCATAGTGCCACCCTCGATGAGTGGGTGAATTGATTGCTATATCGGCGTATATCGGGTATAACTACAATAGGTGTCGGAAGAATTAAACTTTTAGTGTACACAGAACTTTGTGGGGCAACTGTGATCAATTGTTAGTAAACACTATGAGAGTGGCTGTATCATGTAGAACAAGGACATATTCAGAAAGGTCAGATAGCACGTTTCTCTTCTCTTTTTTATTCTCAGATAATGTAGATAAGAATTTGTTTTTGTTTAGCATCACTCCGGTTCTATCCCTGTTGTACTTTCATAGAAGCTTTCTTACCTTTGCCTTATCAAAGTTGTGTAAACAAGAGATAACTTTGAGCTTAAAAAAACCCAAAGGAGTTCCAGGCTCTCAGCTTAAAGCCAAAAAGAGAAAGGAAGGAAGTTGCACATGCCAAAAGAGAAAATTTTGTACTGGAGGATGTGCCCGCAACAACGGGAGAAAGGCAGGGCTACTCGAATTTAAACAGGTGACGGGACGGCCTTCCCTTTGCCTCTCTTTTCTTACTTTGCGCTTTAGCAGCAGACATCAACGATGGATGTGTATTCGGTGATGGGTGTCTTCACTGAGCTGTGCATCGCTGCACTCATACTGGTACACCACGTCGTCACGTTGGTTCAATATCTCTGTGTAAGTGTCACCCCTCCTTATCTGTTTTTTTTTCCTATTGTGCTAACGCAACCAAGTTACTCATCTCTATGCTTATCATCACCCCTGTTATAACACTCCTGGCTTATGACTTGACACTGTATCTCCTAAGAGTGTTCCATCTGAAACAGTTAGTTGGGGCCATGATTCAAAGGATCCACCATTGGAGATCAAATACCAAAGGGTTATGGACCATGAAATTGAAGAGTATGGGTAAGAAACAGCTGTATAACCAAAAGGCCATCTGTGAGGCTTCGATCACTGGTTGATCCGGGTGTTTCACGGTTTGCGTCCTCTATGAAGTTTGGGGCGTGAGAGGAGTTGAATTGTTACGATGAGGAGAAAGGACGTGTGAAGCCTAAGTGAGGTTTCAAGGTGAGGAGGAAAGAGGTCTGTGCGGAGTTTCAGGGTAAGGAGAGAAGATTATATTGATTTTTTTTATTATTGTTTCTGGGTTTCATTTCTGGGGTTTGCTATAAATACAATACAGTCATCCACTTAGGGTCTCGAATGTTGTTTTGCTATATTCGTTTTTTTTTGAATCAATTTGCTATTTTGAAAATCTTGCTGTTTTATTAAGAGGTCCACGGGGTGAATCTACTTGTGTTGCTATACATGGATAGGGAGATGGCGGTTCCATCTCATCTGACAGCGTATTTTGCGTGCTATTTATTAAGTGTGTTAAGTGTGTCGATAGTCTAGAGAATCTTTCACTTTCTAAGGTTATCGCCTCTGAACTCATCTATGCATATATATCAACGATACATGTCATATTCTACTATATTATAGTCCTTCCTTTTGCTTTAAGTTCTATCTAGGTTTGATCTCTATGCCGTGCTGCGCGAACCGCTGATTTTTGCGCGGATTCGACGAACTTCGAGGTAGAGAAGGGCAGAGAAGAGCAAAGCAGACATTAGTCAACGAAGGATCCAAACATCAGAACCAAACAAGATGAACCACATCCACACTCAAGCTCCACAGCCAAAGAAAGACGATTCCTTCATCTCTAAGATTACCGGCAACCCTGCTTTCCCTCTTGTGTTCAACACCGCTTTGTTCATTGTATGTTGACCGGTGTTCAGTCTGATCACATTCATCTTTTGCATTATACTAACATGGCAACAGGCTGGTATTGCCTTCATTCAATCTCCATTGATGGATGCTATGGCTCCTCAGTAGGTGTTTTCTTCTATCTTGTCTAATACCTGTACTAACCACAGCGCAGACTCTGAGAATGTACTTGAAACATCTCTTTGTATATATCGATACGCTTGTCCAGTTCATTTGCTGAATACTATAAACTTTTAGCGCGTGGATGTAGTTTGACATAGTAATCAGGGAATGGCTCCTACTCGTTACCTACAGTTCTTATACCTACAGTTCGTACTGAACATATAAAAATTATCAAGTATTAGAAAAAAGATATCAAGCATTAGAAAAAAGAAAAATAGTTTTAAAATAATATATCAAGCTTATTCGCTAAGAGCGAGGTAGACAGCGTGGATGATAGCAGGGAACCAGATGAAGACTATAGAGAGCAGTTAGTATACGACATTCCGATATATCCCAAGACTGAACGTTCTACTCACTACACAAGACAACGTTGATGAGTAAGTCTCTACCAGCACCTCTTGAGAGGTAAACGGAGAGAGGTGGCAAAAGCAAAGCTGTTTTTGGGATATTAGTATTGTGCTATTGTGCTATTGTTAGAAGGGGGCAACGACACTACTGGACCGAAGCTTCAGGCGGTCAGAGAAAAGAGGGGCCCTGCAGTGACTTGATGTAACAGAACATACCAAGAACGATGTTGAGGATCTTAGAGGCTTCCATTGCGTGGGGATAGTTTCAGAATATTTTAGTTAGAAAGGAAAGAGGGCGCAAGAAACTTAAAAGATGGAGGGTTTCTTTGTTTGTTTTGAAAGCCAGCCTCCGAGGGGGAGCGGGTTGGTATAACAAAATCGCTCAATCAGGGAATACTTCCTATTTGGACATCGGATTACATAACGAAGTTCTAACTCTTAAAGGTATTATTAAATCTGTATGATCTTTTTTCTCTACTTCAGCACCTTTTTGACAATTTTCTCAACTTCCTCCCAGTCATCAGTTGGAACTCGAGTCATCTCAATTTCACCAAAGTAGTCTCTGATCTTCATCAACTGTTGGTACGATTTCTTGTCATGCACAAATGAAACTGCGACACCTACTCTACCGAATCTACCGGTTCTTCCAATTCTGTGCAAATAAGTCGATGGGTCAGCATTACCTTGCTTATCCGTAGGCAAATCATAGTTGACAACCATTGAAACAGTTGGGATATCAATACCTCTGGCCAAGACATTTGTGGTGATCAAAACCTTCGAACGTCCTTCTCTAAAGTCATCGATCAGTCTATCACGTTCGGATGATTCCAAGTCAGAATGTAAGATAGAGATCTGATGTCCATCTTCTTTCAACTTCTTGTACAAGATGTTGGCAGTCTCTTTCTTGGCAACAAAGATAATAGATGATCCAATTGTCAAAAGACCATAAAGCTCCGTCAACACCTCGTACTTGTGCTTCTCATCATTACAATCCATATAGAGCTGTTTAATAGCATCAACATTCAACTCCTCCTGTTTCAAAGACAACTGATTGGCATTTGGAACGAATTTCTCAGCATATTTACGTACTTCATCTGGAAATGTAGCACTGAAGATGACCAGCTGTGTAGCTTTTGGTAAAAACTTCTTCACACGAACACATTGATCACCCAATCCTTGTTGATCAAGCATGTTATCAGCTTCATCAAGCACAAACACTTTGACTTTATCACATTGGACCTGTTTACGACGAATCAAATCCAATAGTGTTCCAGGTGTGCCGACGAGGATATGAGCATTGATCTTTGCACCTCTTTCAAAGGCGTTTGGGACAACTAGCTGAGTAGTGACTTTGGTGTATTTCCCCATTGTTTGTACAACGTCCAAAGTTTGTCTTGCTAACTCTCTCGCTGGAGCTAAACAGATAGCTTGGACAGCGTTGACAGATGGATCGACACGAGAAAGCATTGTCAAAGAGAATGCAGCAGTCTTACCAGTACCACTCTGTGATTGGCCAATCATGTTTCTTGGGGGATCTGAAATCAATAACGGCAAAGCCTTTTCTTGAATTTTTGATGGTTTCTGATATTTCATGGCATAAAGACCTTTCAACAACTCTGGCTGAAGGCCCAACTCATCAAACGATCTAATGGAGTACAGTGGGGAGTTTGGATCAGCTTGCAAATCTGCAAGTTTCACTTTCACTTCATATGAAGACTTAATCAAGTTCGACTCCTGCTTTGATTCCTCTTTGGCCTCTTCCTTTGGTTCATCTGGAGTCTCAGTCTTTGATTGGACCTCTTTTCTGGTTTCTGCTTCTGCTTCCTTGGCCTCCGACTTAATTGAAAGAGAGGATAAAAGATCAGCAGCATCAGCAGTCTCTCTGGATTCAGACATTTTATATAAGGATCCTTCTGATGAGGTGGAACAAAGGTCTTTGTATTCGTATGTTTTACGATTTGAAGAAGTGGCCAATTTTTCCACGCCTCTGAGATCGAACACCTGGACATCTCCAAGGCAGTGGTACAGGCCACGACTTTCTATTTCTATGTACTACTACTGTATGGATGGGACCTCAGAGTTTATCCGCCACACATATTTAGGAGAGTGCTTCTTATCTCTACAAGATGATTATGAGTCATGAGTTTGTCATTAGAGTTGAATATTGGATAGTGGGCACAAAGTTCTGGCGGGAGGGGGATTCAAGTGGTGATCCTATCAGGGGTCCAGTCTAATCCAATACGGGCATACACTTTTTCTTGAACTTCGATCCATAGTTGTGCCTTTTCTTCCTTTGTCAGTTTCACCTGTTGTGGTGGCAACAGGGTAGATTGTGATACATCATTCAAGATAGCCTTTTTTAGAAGAGAGCCTTTAGCAATAGATTTCGAAGATGATACTGAGACTGGTTGAGCAGATTGTTGGCGTTTCCACTTCTTGAGCTCATGGCACAGCTTCTTGAAATCAGAACGGCATTGTGATTCCACTGCGAGGTTCAAGAGAAAGTTCTCAATGACATTACGCCATTCTGGTTTTGAAAGATGTGGATGGCTTGAGATAGGAAATCCTGATAAGGCAAGCATCTGCTCATGTCTCATTCTTGCAGCATTCAGAGTGAACTTAGCAGTCTGGATACGAAATGCCACATCCAACTTAGCTTCTTTGTAAATGTCACTTTCAACAAGGACGCGTATTACTGTACCATCATCTGCATCCAAAGGCAAATATTCAAATTTGAACCCCTGAGGGGAATAAATGATAGGAATCTCGCCGTTCCATTCGGCCCTTAATCTTTCAATGATCAACAAGGAACGGATATCGTTGAGTTCCCAGTCCTGAAGGGCACGTTTGGTGAACATGGGCCTGCCATCGATCAGCAAATTTGGATCAGCCATCAGTTCAGGCGAATACATGTCTTCAAAGGATTCTGGTAATGCCTGCTGAAGTGTCAGCAGCGGGGTCTTGGAGTCCGTGTACTGTGGCGTGAATGAGATATCGGAAGCGTTGGTGTATTGTGTTGCAAGAGTGTTTGGAGTACTGAAAACAGAATCAGATCTCGACATCGACGAGGCCGTAGAGTAAGTTGTTGATGCTATAGAGGGGACAGGATGTATAGACTGCATCTCAGTTTCCATTCCACATTCATCAATCACGTCACTCATTATGGAATCTTTATCACTGTCTTCATTCCTAGACCTGTGCCGTAGTCTTCCAAAGAACCCACTCTTGCGTTTATCGGTTGTTATCGTATCCACTGAATCATTCGATACAGTCCGTGTCAGCGAAGAGTCCGATGCTGTGCTTGCGACTCTTTGTAGAGGGGAGGGGCCATGCCTTAGTGAAGTGGCGGTGTTGTTGAGATTCAGTTTCCTGTTAATCTCATCTCTGGCTCTGCTTGTGTACTCCTTTGGGGTCTGGGACAGCGCCTTGGAGAGCACTGGTGAGACATACATCGTGGCTGATGTTTCCTCTTAGTTCTTTTGTGCTATTGTGCTGGGTGGTTTCTGTGAATAGGGGTTTTGGATGTCTTGCGCCGGGAACTTGTTATATGTCTCAAGCGTGGTTGAAGGTAATATACCTTAAATATGGGTGACAATGTATGAGTATTACTCTGTGTCTATGTGTGTATGAGCCACCTCTTGATAAAAGCCGTGTCTTGGGTTATATCGTTGTTTTTGGCTGTGTTGTGCTTTGTTTCTGAAAGAATTCTCTCCTTTGTCATAAAGTGAAGAAAAAAAAAGCCGGAAGATTCTGAGAGGCGACAAGGAAAGTGGCCGAAGGACGCTTGCGTTTCAGACCGGACACGCTGCACGCAATTCGTAGTGGGCTGTTTCGCAGGTGGCTCATCTGAGCAGGTAATACATGTGCTCTGAAAGAGGGGCAGGGGAAGAAACAGGAGTTAGGGCTCTGTGGTATGCTTGTCATAACAGACCTACTCTTTCTTCTAATCTGTCGTAGTCTTTGCGCTTTTCATTTAACCCGGAGGACTTATTCAGCCTCTTGGACCCGGCACGCAGAGTGAAAATCCCCGCGTGGTGGCCGGAGAAACTCTGCACAGTTCTTTTTCGAGTTTAGAATTTCTCTCTCACCGTGAGACTTCTAAAACCAGCATGTACATCTGGAGAGCTTAGAGAGTAGCACGTTCGTGATAGTTGGTTCTATTGGGATGCATGTAGTATTGCGGTTAAGAATGTTTTAGTAGACATCCCAATAACCAGCTAGCGATTCACACAGTCGGGACGCACCCCACAAGAAATCTGTGCAATCCGTGCAGTCCGTGAATAGCTGCGCCGGTCGGAGAAACTATTTTATTTATGGATCATCTTCAGCCGGTGAGAGAGTTCTATGATAGATACTTGTGGAAAAACCACGAGACATACATGAGGTGGCTGATGTTGCCTTGGACAGGCACGGAGAAAGACTCAAAATACATATATGTACATACATCTCTATTCTGATATAGGGGGTCATGCATTATACACTAGAGGGTCTCATAAAGCCCAGGCCCGCAAAACTTCCTTTCTCCCTACAATTTCAACGGGGGCCCAATGGCATTAATTGCCATGGGAACCACCGCCAAGTCATTTTTTTTTGAGGGAGTTCAAACTTCAAACTTCCGAGCCTCCGTCGCGGCTCCAGCCTGGGCTGGACAATTTCGCGAATTCTCGTTGTGGGAGTGTTTGTGTTTACTTTTCTTGCCCGCCATACTCTCCAGCAACGAAGGTGCAGACTGAAGATACATACATATATACATACATATATGTACCCATTATCCATATTGTCAGATGGCCCCATTGAACAGATCTCAGTTGAGAGCACAGATCAAGCAGAGATCAGGAAGATCCGTCTTGAGGGACGGCTCTGATGTTTTGGTATGTTGTCATTCGATACATAACTCATGAACTCCATAACTGACACTATACCCATCAGCTCACCATGGATTACTCCCTTTTCCTAAAAGAGTTGGTCTTTGAAGCTGGACAGCTAGCGAAGAAGGATGGCTCTAGGCAGATACTCCCCAGCCATATGCTTAGAGTCAAGGAGAAGCTGCTGAAGAAGTATAGAGGCTAACAGGTCTCAAAATTGGCCCAAACTTCTCTACAAAATTGCTGTATTCATCACATCATCTATGTACAATTTAAAACACATGGTTTGGTGTCTTCAAAGTGTCAACCATTGCCAGTGCCCCATCTGGATCGTTCTTGTTATATACAAACAAGCCCTGCAATTGAGCCGTGGAGATATGTACACCTAACCCAGTGGCTTTTTTAACAAATTCCTTGGCCTTAGCTTCTTCACCTTCATAGAATCTCAAGAACATCTGTCCAATCTGATAATCGGTGGCATCACCAACCAGTACACGGAAATCAACACGTCCTGGTCTCAAGATAGCTGGATCCAATTTCTCAGGGTGATTTGTAGTCATAAAAGTTATTGTCTCCTCTGATGATGCAACACCATCAAGTGCATTCAATAAGCCACTGAAAGTGACACCAGACTTGAAGCCAGTATCATCAGTTTGATCACGCTTATTGAAAGCGGCATCGATATCCTCCAACAACAACAAACTTCTCTCTGGGATGTGATTCATTAGATGGTTTAGTCTATCATCGGTTAAATTGGCTTCACTCAAATTCAAAATACAAATGTTGTAGTCTAGATGACCGGCAAGTGCTTGGATGAAACTCGTCTTACCACTCCCCGGTGGACCGTAGAGTAGGTATCCGCGTCTGTATGGAATACCTCTATCGAAATACCATTGACCACTTTTCAAAAAATCTCGGACATCGTTCAAAATACCCTCTTTGATCCCTTTATCCAAAATCACAGATCCAATAGTTCTCTTCTTCTTTGGCTGTCCAAATGGTCTCCATTCTGGACCCCATGACGTGTATATCACTGTCTTACCCTCTTGCGCCTTTAGAGCCATTGTTTTTGCCTCAGCCAACAAGTCACCAAACAAGCCACGATCTCTATACAATGTAGTCAGAGTAACAGTCTCAAATGGCGTACCGCTAGTCATATCGAGCAATTTGCCAGATCTCTCTCTCTTTATAAGCATGAATGCACCTTTATATCTGATCAGATGGTTACCTGGACCAGGAACTAACGAAAAAGTTGTAGATACAGCTCCGTTATCGTGTTGCACAAAGTTGGTCTCCACACTTAAATGCCTTGAAGATCTATGCTTGTACTGAGACATCCACTCAAGGAACCACATATAAGACTTATCCTTAGATGGGATCTCCAAATCCACCAATAGTTGACGATAGAGGAATCCAGAAGCACGAGTTATACCGGAACGCGCAACCGCCAGACCTGTACCCAAGAGCATAAGGCCACCACCTGCAGCAAAGTATGGGTTCCCTGTAATTGCTTGTTGGATGAAATTAGAGGCCATCCCAGTCACGGAATCCTGTGAAGTGATCTTGTCTATATCGATCGAAGGCATGCCATTGTGCTGAACAGGTTGTTGTGGCGATTGTGGTTGTGGTTGTAACGTTTCAAGGCCTTGTACTGGCGTTTCCAAAGGAGTCACATCATCTGTTGCATTAACAGATCTCCCAAAGAACCCCATCGTTATCACCTAAGACCTCGAGAAATTGTGGTTCTTTGCTCGAGATGAGAAGAATGGAATTTTTCACCCCAACCCACGCTGCTGCGCGAACCGCAGCTGCCCATGGTCAAAGCGATCAAGGGACGACAAAGGGACACAAACCAACTGCGAGGAAAGATTGCATACACTTTGCTCACGACCTTGAACGCAAGCAGTTGAATTTGGTCCAAGACTGGTTACAATGCATGAGACACCACTCGAGACTGATTCCCCTCTCACGAAGCCAGCACATGGAGGCCCAAATGAAGACGATGGCCCAATTGAATCGAACACCGCCACAAAGGCTCATCAGATCGATCCACAGGGGATTGAAAAGCAGTACACCAACTTTCATGGTGTATTCAAGACGATAAACAGATTGGTTGATGATATTGCCGTGGATTTGGTTTTCCTCAATGGTGACACCCCTCATGGGATCTTGCAATTGCCGCCATTGCGATACTCCCAGCAACTATCGCAGATCAAATTCGATAGCTATGAGATCAGATTCCTGAATGAATCATCACCACTGGTATCTTCTGTGGAGCATAGAACTTCATTCTCAAACCAAGATGATAAAATAACCATCATTAGAGGCCTCTTGTTTTCGAATTCTGAGCCCTCGTTATCTCGTACAAAGGTGTATCATCTACGTATTGCGATAAAGACAAGATATGATGAGAAATCGGTAACAAAGAATGAGTTCCATCTGACAGATCTTACACCAAATGATGCAAGGGATTTGGTTGAGAGTGCCTTGGTAGAAGAATCAGATCCACAAGTCATGAAAGATAGTTTACCTCATATCTTGGATTCTGCATCATATATTTGTTCACTAACAAAGAAAGCTATCAGAATCGAGATCTCCGAGCCTGAATTTACGCCGGATGATTTGCATGAATTTGAAATTGGTCCAATCAACGTTAGACACAGAAAGGCAATTGATGCATTCCCAGACGTTCCTGATAATCCTCCATCTCCGGCACAGTGTCTCTACACGCTGTTCAAGGCATTAAGAGGGCCTTTGACTTTAAAACCAGATGAGCATCAAAAATCTATCCCTGCTCGTAACAAGTCATTGAACACAAACATTAACCCACAGATATTGTTGGATAAGATGCATTTCGAATTGAAAAACGACGAATATTTCCCTCCAGTAATCTCAAATAGAAACGAAAGAAAAAGTATTATCGTCAGAGAGTCATATATACGACAACTGACTGAGATAATACTGTTGGGGACCAAAGCTTATTCACAAGGTGAACAGAATCCATTTGCCCATCATCAATTCATAAAGACTTTCGATCCTGTGTTCCGTGAGTTTGATGATAGTGCTTCTTCAATACATCATAAGACTATCCTAAAGGAATCTTTCTTCATAAATCTCTCTGCATATCCATTCTACAGTGATGACTTGATAATATCGTGCTATAAATCAGCAGTGGCATCAGACCCGCAAAACATGATGCGGTATTTTGATTCATTGAAAGACATTCGACAACGGAAAGCAAACCTCAAGATATCAAACTTTGTCACTCAATTGACCTCTATGGGTGTGATTGGTCAACGAGATCTTGATGATGCATACAAATCATTGAGCATTGATCCTAGTCAGGCTCCTCATATCGATGATAACATGTTATTGACAATGTACAAAAATGAAGCGATTATCCATCCAATGGACTCAAGTTTGAGAAACTCGTTGATACTCATAGCTAATCAGAGACAGAGTGAGAAACTTCACCGATATATCAACTATGAGCCATTACCCCTGGAGAAGGCTTATGAAACTTTGGATATAGACTCCACTGTGGATAATGACGTTGTCGCTACTGCTCTGATGGTGAAGAAAGTAGACAACCCGTCAAGCGAGCAGCTTTATAACCGAGCATTTATCACTATCGCATCCGAGCGCAAGAGTTTTGAGTTGCTTAATCAGGTTGAACAGGACTTTCCAGACCTTAATGACCCGATGACTTTCAAAGAGGCATGTGAGTACTTGGGTGTTGATGCAATGGCTGATGAACTACAATGTATCAACATATTCCAGGTTGGAGAAACGGAGATCAAGAAAGCGAGACATGCATTGCGTGTCATTGGTGAACAAAAGAACAGTAAAGTGATTAATTCATACTTAAAAACTGGTATGATTGATCACAACACTCTGCCGGTCGGAGAATGGCCCGTCGGATTGGATAACATTGGTAACACTTGCTACTTGAACTCCTTGTTACAGTATATCTTCTGCATCAAGCCACTCAGAGATAGAATCTTGGAGTTTGATGACGTATTTGAGGATTTCTTTGAAAAAGCCCCGGACGTGGTCAGACTAAGGAGAGTTGGCGGAAGACTTGTTGATGATTATGAGATTGAACGATCCTTTCAATTCATTTATCAATTGAGAGATCTCTTTTTTGAGATGATTCATTCCAAGGAAAGATGTATCAGGCCTACAAAAGATTTGGCTTACTTGGCTTTCTCCTCATCTCAACAGAAAGTGGAATTTGGAAGGGAATCATCCTCAGATTCAGATATTGTATTGGTCCCTGAAGATGGGCATAATAAGAACCTGATCGACTTAACTGTATCTTCGGATGACATTGTAATGGTTGATCCTGCAGAGCCAAAGGGTGGCGATGCTCTAATGGATGCTTCAGAGATCGAAAGTGAAAGTTCTCCTATGGATGTCATAGACGAGAAAGACATTAACCAATTAAATACTCAAGCTGCCAGAAAAATCCCAAAGGTCAAGGCAGCGAAGATATCTGAGAGTGAAATTGAGAATGCCTATGAGATTGGAAGACAACAAGATGTTGTGGAATGTATCGGCAACGTTTTGTCCCAAATAGAGGCAGCCATAAAACCAGAGGCGCTTGATGAGGATAATGAACAAATCGACTTCGTAAAGGAGTTGTTTTATGCTTTCACTATTCAACATTTGATGGATCCACAGGCCCCTTCTGGAAAGAGGGATAAGGCTGATAAGTTTATGAACCTGTATTGCAACCTCAAGACTCGTCCAAGAAACCTTTACGATGCTATTGATTCTCTACTTGGAAATGAGGAAGTATCTATTAATGGTGAAATGGTTAATAAGATCGAAAGAATTACACGTCTGCCGAAGTTCCTACAGATTCAACTCCAGAGGGTTGATTATGATTTAGAAAACTTACGGCCATATAAGATCACTTATCAATTACCCTTCCCTGAAACAATCTACATGGATAGATATATGGAAACAGATGACCCAGAAGTGGCACTGAGACATCAACAAGTCATTGAGTGGAAGGCTGAATTGAAGACATTGAAAGAGCGGAGAGAGAAATTGCTAAAGAAGAACTCATACGGTCTGAGTTATAAGGAGTCTTTGAAGGCTATGAGCGTGTGGTTGAACGCTGAAGATCTTTGTGCAAAGGAAACTAGGGAGACAATAGAGAAAGTTGTGGCCAAGATTGATGAAGAGTTGTCCCAAATTTATCAAAAAGCAAAGGAGTTGGAGAACAAGATAGACCATCAATTTGATCACATGAAGAAACATGGTTACTCGATCTTTGCCATATTTATCCATAGAGGTGAAGCAAGCTACGGCCACTACTGGATCTACATCAGAGATCGTCAAAACAACGTGTATCGTAAGTATAACGATGACATTGTTACTGAGGTCACATTGTCCGAGGTTTTCAACTTTGACGAAGGCAACAGTGCTACTCCGTACTTTCTGGGTTATATTAAAGATGGTGAGGAGGATCTTGTGGAACCGTTGTGCAGAGTCATTGAGGAATGAATGTCGAATGGCCAGGTGTCAGTTTAGGTGTTTTAGCTGTAGCGGAGAGCAGTCACCAAATGGTTAAGAGCACGCGTAGAATTTTGCGCCTCAGAAAAATCACAGGAGGGACAACGCTGAAATGGCCAGCGAGTGAAGGACACAAAGAAAACGGCGTTTTGATCCCTGAATTGAGTGAAGCACGCATCGATAGAACACGCTCGAAGGACTGCATTTTCCCTTGATATCTAGAGACATTGACATATTCTAGCCATTTTCCTTCTTTCTTGCTGTTCATACCAAACTTCCTGTTCCCGTAGATCTCTCACATTCACTCAACCATAAACAATGTCTGGCTTACAACGTCGTAAAGTGAAACAGGTCACGGAACAAGCCGAAGTCTCCCCTGTGGATCAAGATAAGCCACGTGTCGGCTATGATCCGGAAGACAATGCTATGACTATGCAAGAGTCCAAGGAACCACAGTTGACCCTGATGGAGGAGGTGTTGTTGATGGGTATCAAGGACAAAGAGGGATATCTCTCCTTCTGGAATGATAACATCTCATACGCCTTACGTGGCTGTATCCTGCTAGAGTTGGCTTTCAGAGGCAAGATTCGTGTTGTTAACGACCCGGCTAGAAGACGTTTTGAATTAAGCGAGAGGCTTATCGAAGTTGTTGATGATAGAAAGACAGGTGAAGTCTTACTCGATGAGGCATTAAACCTCATGAAGAATGACCCAAGTAACTTGAGTATCGCTACATGGATCGACTTACTCAGTGGTGAAACATGGAACTTGATGAAGATCAACTATCAGTTGAAACAGGTGCGTGAAAGATTAGCAAAAGGTCTCGTTGATAAGGGGATCTTGAGGACAGAACGTAAGAATTTCTTGATTTTTGACATGCCTACCCATCCTTTGGCTGACGCCAACACCAAGAACGAAGTTGTGAAAAGAATCTTAAGTCTTTTGGCTACCAGAACTGTGCTGTTGCCGACATGTGAAAAATTCCCAGAGAGCACAAAGTTCAAGTACTTACGTTCCATTGCTCTTGTTTCTGGATCTTATGCAGCCAATGTCTTGGAAAATGTGCTGGTGTCACTAGGTTATGATCAACGTGATCGAGCTTTTGCCAGAGCTGATGAATTGTTGGCACAGTTCTCACAATTCCCATTTGAAAATACCAATAGCACGTTGAACTTAGGAATTAATTTGACTCAAGAGGTAAATGACGAGATTGAGCGTAACCCGGGGTTCGAATTACAGCTGGAGGTTGTTGCTGGTGTTCTGGCTGTGTTCTCAAAGATGGATTCTCTCTTGTGAAAGTAGGATAGCTGGATTGTTCTTTACAGTGAGTTTCTTAGAGAAAACCGGGCGGATAAGTAGCAAGGGCTTTATGGCATGTAAAGATGAGAAAAGAGTGTAATATGTCTACATTTGTTGTTTCAGTTTCGAGTCGATCGTAGATCATGTAAAGCGTGTTAATTCTTGAGGTAATCACTCTTGGAGTAGACATCAACGATGTTTGGACTTTTATCAAGTTCTTCTTTGCCTCCGATGGACTTGACGAAGTGATGAATCAATGAACGTGAAGGGTCTTTATAGTTATCACCACATGATTCCCACCACATTCCACCTCCAAGTTTCATTGAACGAACATATTCACCTTTCTTCTCCACGGATTTAGGGTTATCATAGGAGATGAACTTCCTGGTCTTTTGATCATAGCAGTAAGCGATGACAGCCTTGGGATCGAACATCTCTAGTGTACCTGGGAATGGCAATTTGTTGTAGTTCCAAATACCCCTTTCATCACTAGATCCATCACCAACGCCATGGAAAGGATGACCGTAACCACAGGTATTTGTGAAAGACCTACCATAGTTTGCCATCCCAAGAACAATCTTTGATGAATCAACACCTTCTTTGAGCAAGTATTTGACACCATCATTTGCGCATAAATCACCGTTCTTCTCAGAGTACAAGTTGCAATGGTATCCAGTAGTGTCACACCATTCACCAGCAAAGTCATAAGTCATCAAGTTCCAGAAAGATAAGCATCTATCCATCTCCTTGATATTGAAAAGATCTAATTTATCAGCGAAAGCTGGAGATGCAATAGTCAATAAGAAAGAGTCCTGCTTGAGATTATTCTCGCACTCGATGGCTCTGAACTTTGCCTTTAGCTTTCTCATCAATATAAGGTAGCGCTTTGCCTGATGATAATCTTCTGGATACTCCCAATCCAAGTCGACACCATCAAATCCATACTGCATCATCAAACTCACAGCAGAATCGACAAATTTCTCCAACTTAGCCTCTGACGAAACGCCATCTTTAAAGTTCTCTCTGTTAGACCAGCCTCCTATGGACATTGAGACTTTGACGTGCCTGTTGTGCCTTTTGATTTCATAGAATCGACCAAGAAGACCATAGATTTTCTTTCGATGTGTGTCATATTGTGATTTAAATGGCATTTCGATATCAGCCCAACTATCACTTAGTTTCACCTCACCTGTGGAAGGGTCAATGGCGAAGAAAGCATAGAATATATTCGTGGTGTAATCCAATGGAATATCCTCTGGGAAATGCTTTCGAGAATATACTGACCAGTTTGAGTAGTAGACACATGTACGCATACCTTCCAGTTGCAGCTGTGTCGATTGTTCTTTGTGGAGATGGGATTTTAAACGCTGGAAAAACATAGTAATAGCAGCAGTAGCCGCAATGAGAATAACTTGTGCACCGAGCTTGTTAGTTCGTGCTTTCAGTTTCTTGGATATATCTTGGTGCTTGGGGTTGATCCTATGAAAGTGTTAACAGGTTTTTGTGATCCGGAGGTCTTTGTGGCCAGCGTAACGGAGGAATTAGCCAGGCCTCGAACCTCAAGAAGATCACACTTTTCGAATGTCGGTTGTCATATTAGACCTTGGTTTCCCAAAGACTGAAGACTGAAGACTAAAGTATAAAGTGCCAGTCTCTTAGAGACTTTCAGTCGTGTACTGTACAGGTCAGAAGCGAGCTCCTTTTATGGGTGACAACGTCCAAAAAGAAGTGCCAATGGCTTGCGCAAACTCTAGAACGTTAACGTTGGACCCTACACACTACAGCCATGATCTCACCAAGATGAGTTGAATCTTATAAAACTATAAAAGTTCGTATATTACATCAATATCCAAAGATAGACTCAAAGTCGCTCCTCGCAATGACACCTAACGACCTGATCATCATCTATTTCTGTTGATTTATGTTTTTGTGTCATTTTTTTCGCTTATTTTGGCGCAATCCAATTCCTGATTTTTCTCCAGTTTGTACATTTTGCGTCAAATTGCACAAATTTCTATGATTTGCGTATAATTGCGCTCTCTTCAAAACCTCCAAACCAAAAAACGGAAACCACAACGAAAACGGAAACAAGAACGTTCAAGGCAACAAACCGAACAAACTGTGAAGGCCATGTCAGAAGAGAAGCGTAAGAGGCCCGTGATTGGCAGCGACGATGGGGAAGAGGAGCCTTTTGCGCAGATGGATGATCCAACAGGAGATGAACAGGAGGAGGAAGGTGGTCTTGATGATCTTTTCGGTGATGATGTTGATGAACAACCAGCTGATGGAAATGGAATTGTACATGATTCTGATGAAGATGATGAAGAGCACGAAGGTAACGACACATTGCAACGAGGTGAATACGATCAGTTTTTCGTTCAAAAGAATGAAGAACCTAGGGAGTTGAGAGTCAAGGATGAAGATGTGGTTCGTCATCCTCCAAAATTCGCATATGGGAATGATACGTATATTGCCAAAGTTCCAAGGTTCCTCCATGTGAATCCTTCAAGATTTGACGCTGGCGATTATCTGTTGTATTTGGAAAAGTTGAAGAAGAAAGGTCTTAGCGAAGAAGAGTTGGAGTTCAAGAGATTACACGACGAAAATACCATCAGGTGGAGATTCAGTGAGGCCACTGGTGAGACTTTGGCAGCAGAATCCAATGCCCAATTCATCGAATGGGAGGATGGTTCATTCTCTTTGAAACTTGGTGACGAGTATTTCGATGTGTTGGAGAGCTCATTACATGATACCTTTTTGGCCACTTATGAGAATGAAAATGACCAGGACTCTGTGCTCTATGTCGCCGACGGCTCTATAAATAAGACTATGAAATTTGTTCCAACATCAACGAATTCTAAGATTCATAAGAAATTGACCAATGTGATCAGATCTAGACAACAGACAAAGCCAGGTGCTCAGAGTGTTGTCATTGAAGTTGACCCTGAAAAGGAAGCCCGAAAATTGGAGAAGCTATTCGAGGAGAAAGTGAGGGAGAGAAGAAGACAGCAGTTGCGCTTGGAGAAGGAACAGGAGAAAGGTGGTATCTCGAGTGCAAGTCCGGCTGGTAGAACGTATACTCGTGAACATTATAGCAAACAAGAGGAGTATGATGAAGAAGATGGATTCATCGACGATGACGAGGATGATGAGGAAGACTTGGAAGATGTGGATGAGAACTTAGAAGACGTTGATGAGGACTTGGAGGATGACGACGATGAAGATGCAGCAGAAAGGTTGAGAAGGGTTAAACAGCAAGGTGCTGCGAAGTATGAAGATGATGCGGCTATTACGAGAAAGAAACGCAGGGTTATTGAGGATGACGAGGACGAGGAGTGAAAAGGGTTGTGCCCTGTCTGTATGTTATAAAGACGTTCATATGACCTCTGGTCAGTAGTAATTAAAACACTGCATCGCAAAGTCGAACCTGCCCTACTCGCCTTGTCAGTCAGGGATTACCCGCCCATTCGGAATTTCAAGGAGACGACAACACACAAACAAACAAACAGGTAGAACATCAGAGCCAGAGGACAAAAGACCTTTACAGAGAGAATTTTACAGAAGATATAGAAAAACGATGTCCTGGCAAGGTGAGTGGTAGTTGCTAGAGGTCCGACTGATGAGAAAAGACTGACACATCCAAACAGCTTACACCGATAATCTCATTGCTACAGGCAAGATTGACAGAGCTGCCATCTACTCAAGAGCTGGTGACTCCCAGTGGGCTCAGTCACAGAACTTGGTGCTCGCTGGCAATGAGATTGCCGAATTGGCCCAAGGCTATGACAACCCTTCCCAATTACAGGCCAGTGGTCTCCATCTTCAAGGCCAGAAGTATTTTTTACTCAAGGCCGATGACCGTTCCATCTATGGTAAGCACGACGCTGAAGGTATCATTGCCGTTAGAACCAAACAAACTATCTTGATTGGTCACTACCCATCAGGTGTCCAGGCAGGTGAGGCTACTACCATCGTGGAGAAGCTCGCTGACTATCTCATTAGCGTTGGCTTTTGAATCATCACGTCTTTTTGGAGGTTTTTGTGACCTTTTTCGTAGATTTTTAAACGATTACGGAGGGTGTGGAACTCCCACCCTTCCCTCCCAAAGCACCCTCTCGGCTGAGCACCGTAGAATACACCCCCATCATGTCCAATTCTCTCAGATACGACAAGTTCCTCATCTTTGGTGACTCTATAACAGAGTTCTCCTATGATCCCCTTCCACAGGATTCTACAAAAACTCAATTCGGGTTTGGTGGTGCATTACAAAACAGCTATACAAGAAGACTTGACGTGATCCAGAGAGGTCTCTCCGGTTACAATACAGACTGGGCATTGGCAGTCCTGCCAAAGATTCTCGAGTATGAACATACAGAGCAAAGTAGGATCAAGATCGCAACTATCTTCTTTGGTACCAACGATGCTGTATTCCAAGGGATGCAGAAGGTTGAAATACCACAATATGTCGAAAATATGCGTAAGATGATCCAATTGCTACAAGATAGAGATATCAAGGTCATTGTCATAGGCCAGGCAAAGCACGACGAAGAAAATTGGAACCAAAGAAAGCCCCAGGATATTGAGAAGGGTATTCTCAGATCTAACGAGCGTGCTATGGAGTACAATAGGGCACTCGAATCTCTAGTTCAGGAGCTTAAAGTTGCCTATGTAGACTTGTACACCGGTTTTGACCAGTATGAAGGTGATTGGAGAGATTTACTCATCGACGGTGTTCACTTCACAGGTGAAGGTTATAGAGTGATGTTTCAGTTGGTCTTGGATCAAATCAAAAAGAACTACCCCGAATTGTTACCTGAAAGCTTGGCTTATAAGTTGCCTTACTGGAGAGACTTTGATGCTGTCGAAGGTTTACAATATGCCTTAGGAGATTGGTTACAGTGAACATTAGTATACTCTATACAACAACGGAAACTCAATCGACCGCAAATAGATTACAAGTCCTTGGCCTTACGGTAGGCAAGACCAGCTGGATAGATTAGAACGTTGTTCAAGTCCCAAATTCCTTCTCTGGCGTAGATATCACCTTTCAAGACGTCCAGCACTTCTTCCTTTGAATCAGCGACGATAGTGAGAACGGAACCCGCAAAGTTTGGCCTAGCACCCTCTTGTGGTATTTCGTGGAAGATTGCACCGGCAGTGGTGATTTTACCACTAGATACACCAGCTGGGATATCAGCCAAATGTTGGGCTCTAACTGGTGCTCGATCCTGTACGTGTGTTAGTAATGGTCTTGCGGATGAAGATGAAAGGGTTCTGCATACAGCACCTGGCTTGTCATAAACAACAGCTAACCACTCGACCATCTTGCTCTTCTTAACGGACTGAAACAGTGTTCTTGTAGGGATCATCCAAGATTTGGAAGTTGGATTTTTTTTGTATAACAACGTCGAGTACTCGACACCGTTCTTAATCCGGAAACGATAGCCGCTTCCCCGGATTTTGGTCCCCCAGAATGTGCTTTACCGGACGATCTGTCCGATTTGTGATATATTGAGCAGAAAATACATTCAAATTTCAAATCGTGGTGAAGCTTGAACCCGTGATAAATCATAATTCAATTTAATAATAACGCAGGCTCATTATTCATCAACCTGTAAGTTTGAGTGTGTGATAAATTGGATGCAGTGCCTCGACTCGAGCATTCACGTCATCACCTAATGAATCATACCTGAATGCTAGCGCACTCATAATATGGTACCAATCACTCAACGTCTAATATTATAGTCTAAAACTTAAAAGTTAAAGTACTGTACAGTACTGTACATGAGGTTGCTCAGTGCGTTAAAAAGTTCAGGTATTGTTAGAACTGAAATCTCCTGGAATTGTCGAACTGTAATACACCATCAGTATTATTAATTGGTAAACCTTCTTGGTTCACAAACTCGCATATGTATGCCACAGCGTAGATTGAATTTGGAATTGTGCTCAGACGTGAATCGCTTAAGTCTGCTAAATAATGATCAGAGTTCCCGAACTCTTCATGTGGAATGAGCAGAATTCTTAAGACAGGGAATGAAAGATGGCCCTGAACGAATCACGATGAGGAGCTCCGAAGACTAAAGTTTCGGCTCTAATTCTCTAACAAAGGGAATGCTTGGATTTTTTGCTATGGAAGATGTCTAATCCTGCCATTACTGTACTATATGTTGATTAGTCCATCTGGTGTGATCTCATAAAAAGTGCCAGAGAACTGGCTACACACCGTCATTATCGGTTGATAGGTTTTCGAAGCGGCCATGAACAATCACATCTGCTGCACTTTCACAGGTATACAAGACCTCGCATAGGATATAATGGAATCACATAGAGAATAAAATACGTAGTACATAAATAAATGGATGATCATAGGTGATTGTCATGGACAACAGGAGGGGCTGGGATGTTCAAATCATCATCAAATTCAAGACCATCCATACTTCTTTGTATCAGATATCTCAACGAGTTATACCAAATGTTATGGCGTTGTCTCGTTGGACAAGTGAACTTCACTGAACGGCTCTGAGAGTGGACAATAATACTCTTATGGTACAATCCAGCAGGTAAAGGATTGTTATCTTCAACACTCTCAACACCAATGATGGCGGCGGCACGGGTCTTATGTGTGGAAGGGTTACCCAAGACTGGATTTGTGGTGGACCAATACAATGTCAATGTATATGGATGGATCCAGAAGTATCTGTCATGGCGAGTCTCAGAAATGGAGCTGAAGGGACCTAGACGACGATAATACTTGTGTAAGTACTCACCAATAACGGTCTGTGTCAACGCTGGAATGATGTTTGGCTCAGAAAGTGAGGCGTTCGTAATTAACGACAACCCACCATCAATCGAAAAGTCACGAGTCATACCAGGAGGCTTGGAACTAGATCTGGAGCGCGCAGCTCGAGAGTTGGCACGAGACAACATTTGAACAGATTGCTGATCAAACTCGGCATTTGCTGCAGCTTGTACTAATTCGGCCAAATTTTTGCGGGACTGAGATGATGTAACTGAGTTAATACTAGGTCTTCTTGCCAATGTGTGGTTCTGAGAAACATCTCCATAAACCATCTGGAATCCTCTTTTCTTTGCCTGTGTTTGTAACTCATCGTTTGTGATTTTATCTAAATTCAATACTTCGGACTTCGTCAACTTGTTGTAATAGGTAGTTGGTAAAACGACAACGTTCTGCGGATCTGGTACCCTCGAAACATTGGTGGCAACAAATGATTGTTCAGGAATTAGTAATAAGTCATGCTGTCTAGCCCATGTCTCGACATCATCTGTAGAGATTTCTCTCAATGGTGGAAGCTCTGGAGCTTCAGCCTGGTTCTCGTTCACAGTCCCATCATTTGTAATAGCCTGCTCTTTCAGAGAATCGAACTCTTCCTTTGAAATTGTGACAAGGTTGAATGCCGAAGCCTTCTCCACAATATCATCCTTTGTGATTATAAGTGGTTCTTCGGATTTCTTCTTCAAATCCTCAAATTCCTGTCTTGGAATGACAGTCAAATTGTTTTGCTCCAAGACCTTTGCAATGTGAGATTGATCATGAGAGAGTTGAACTTGATTCCTGAGATCAGCAACTTCAGTCGCATCCATGGCGACGAGACCTTGGGAGTTGATCGCCTTTAGGAGGTCCTCTTTCGAGAGCATTTCCATCTGATTCTTGGATGTTGACGATGCTGCTGCTCCACTAGAGCCAGTTGGCTCGAGTTTCCCAGAAGCTCCAGTGCCCGCCGCGGCTCCATCGACTCCAATGACTTTAGCTACTTCAGCGGCTCCAACCACTCCACCTGTCAAAACACCCGCAGTTGCATCCAAGGAGAATTTATTTCTAGCTGTGGCCTCAGCCTTGAGCTCATGGAGCTCGTCAGAATCAATAGTAACAAGGCCAAGGAGAGCAGCTGCAATCACAAGCTTTTCTTTTGTCATGGCTTGAGGCTTGGACTTTTCGATGAGATCGTTGTAAACTTCAGATGTAACAACATGCATACCCATGGAAGATCCCAAATCGGCAATGTTGTGCTGGTTGATAACTTGCTCTGGTTTAACAGACGAGATTGCTCTCTTCTCAATGTTCTCTAACTCAGCTTTCGACAATGTGATAAGCCCCAGTTTCTCAGAGAGATCACGAATTTGCTTCTCCTGTGGATGATCAAGAGATACAAAATCTGACTCTTCAACCACTCTCAATCCCAAGCTTTGAGCCTTCTCCTTTAACTCAGATTCTCTTAGTTCAGCATTCAGATCCGCATACTCTGATTGATCCAGAACAATCAATCCAAGTTCTGCGGCTTGATGGTTTAGTGATTCTTTTGCAACGACAACAGGCGACTCCTTCAATATCAAGGTATTATGCCTGTCCTCATCATCATCAGAATTCTCATCACCAGCATCACCAGCATTTTCAATATCGTGGGAGAGTTCCTGTGCTCCCAATGATTGCTCACTGAAAGAAACAAGTTTAAAGCCATGCAAAGAAGCTTGCACTCTCAACTCATCTACAGTCATAGTGCCAATTCTACCCTCTTGGGCGTGAATGGTAGAAGCATTAGAAGGCTGACGAGATAAAGCGTCTGTGAAATCACTCTCGTTTACTGCAGAAGAAAGTGTAGACATTGAGCGGTTGGAGCTCATGAAGATTTCGCTAAATTTTGCCTCCTGGTTGACACCCATGAATATATCAGTAGACTTCGAAGCTGGTGCGTCTTGGCTCGCGTTCACAAGCTTCATGTCAAGCTGTCTGGCATAATATTGGAGTTCCTCCAAAGTGAAGCCATCTTTTTGACGAGATCTCAACAAAGCCTTGTACTCTTCTGAAGGAAGAACCGTCAAGCTAAAGTCCTTTGCCGTTGCGTAAATATCAGACTTCGTGATAACATGGTCCTTTTGATGTTCTAAAAGGTGCTTGTACTCATCAGCTGCAACGGGAACAAATCCAAGAGACTTCGCAGATTCAAAGACTTTCGCTCTTCTTGACTCCTTCTCGGTGCTCTTCGTAACATTCTCAAAGTACTCTTTTGTTGCATGGAACTTGCTAGTTGGCGTGGATGGACTTTCAATCACTGTCTGAGATGGAGTACGAAGTTCCTCTAGGTCTGCACAAGAAATCAAAACATGATCAATCTTCTGCGCCCTAGATTCTAGATCACTCTTGGATACCGAGCTAAGAGATTTCTCATAAGCTTGATACTCCTTTTTTCCGACAAGAGCACAGCCGAGCTTATCAGCCTGAGATTCTAAAGTCACACGGTCAGGTTCCTCAGCTCTGGATTTCAGCACATGGAACTCTTCAAGAGGAATTGCGGCATAGCCGAGGTTCTCGGCGCGTTCGACAATGTAACCCTCAGAACTGAGCTTCTCGAAGTCATTCTCAGAAATTGCATGAAGATTAAACTTCTCACAAAGATGAACAACAGTGTTCTCATCTGGTTCTCTGAGCTGTTGAAGCTCCGTCTTTTCAATCATGTCATATCCAAGTTTATCGACTTGAATCTTTACAGTATTTTGGTTCAGTGACTCGTTAACTTTCTTGCTGGAAAATTCATCCTTTGCCACAGTCACAAGATCGGATCCAGCCGCAAGGGCTTGTAGCTTCTCTATGGATGGTTTCAAGAGTTCATCGTATCTTTCCGGTGTCACCAGTACAAGATTGTTCTCCTTGGCAAGATCTTCAACGCTTTTCTTGGAATTTATGACGAGGTCATCAAGATGTTGTTTCTCCACAAGAGTCATTTCAAGGGCTGAAGCTTTCTCTGAGAGGAACTTTACACTTGGCTTTTCTAATGAATCTTTGAGTGATTGGTACTCATTATTTGCAACGACAGACAATCCAAGATTAGATGCCAGCTGGAAAATGGTATTTCTAGACGGATTCAAGAGTGCATCATAGTCATCGTGAGATAACAAAACAAGATCACTCTCTTTTGCAAGATCCTGCACAGTCTTTTTCGATCTGGATTCAATATCTTCAAATGAGTCCTTTGGAACTAGAATGCAACCATGAGAAACAGCAAGAACCGATAAGTCCTCTGGTGTTGGGGAAAGAAGTCTTTTGTGCTCAGATTCTGGAACGAGAACAACAGATGCCTCTCTCGCAATTTCACCAATTGTTTTCTCTGACTTCAATTTCATTTCCTCAAATGATTTTCTTTCAGATACGACTAAGCCCTGAGATTCAGCATGTCTTTCAATATCGGATTTAGATGGATGCAATAGATGTTGATGATCTTCAGAAGAAAGAACAACCTTATTCTGCTCTAGGGCAAGGTCATCGACAGTCTTGGAGGACTTTAGCTTCAAGTCTTCGAGATCACTTAGAGGGATAACAGCCAAGTCATACGACTCAGCATGTTTCACAATATCATCCTTTGTCGGTTCTTTGAGTTTCTTATGTTCTGAAGTTGATATCGCAATCAAACCCAAAGATCCAACTTGACTTAAGAGCGATTCCTTTGGAAGCGTTGGCTCTCTGTTGAGGTTCTTTTCCTTCTCATTGACAATGGCCTTCAATTCATCTACGTAGGCATCCTTTTTCGAAACCTCTTCCTTCAATAGCATGACATCGGATGACAGTGATTTCACCTTCTTGATCTCCTCAGAGAGCTGACTGGATGCTCTTCTCATGTTCTCAGCTTCTTCAAAAGAGATAACAGTGAGCCCTAGTAAAGCTGCACCAGCTGTTATGTCCTTAGCAGTTGGCCTATCTGCTTTCTGGACAATATCATTGTATTGTTGTTGAGGTATTAAAACCATATCAAGAGCTCTCGATAACTCTTCCATTTCACTGCGAGTAGGATTATTCGATCTTCTCAATAGCTCTTGGTGCTCTAAATCTGGGATAACAACAAGACCGAGTTCCTTTGCCAATACGTCAACAGATTTATTTGCCTTAGTCTCAAGGGCAGTAAATTCTTCAGCGTTAACAATCTTCTGACCGATCCTTTCAGCAGCTGTAGACAAATGATCAACAGAAGGTGAAAAAGCTTTGTCAGACAGATCCTGGAATTCAGATTCCTTCAAAATGGCGAAACCACCTTCCTTGGCTAGATCATCAAGCGTCTTGTTAGCCTTGTCGAGCAGGACGGCGTGATCCCCTTTTGGAATGATTGACAGCCCCTGTTCAGTGGCCTTCTCTCTCAAATACTGGGATGATGGATTTTGCAGCTGATTTTGCAAAGAGGATGATTCACTCGCAGCTCTTTCCAGATCTTGTTTGGACGAGATCAAAGAAGTGCTCATATCTTCAAACTTGATTTCAGCTGCGCCCAGTCTTGACTTCAGATCTTGCACAACTTGTTCAGATACAGAAATTTTCTCTCTGAGCTCCTCCTCAGCAGAAGATAGTTTCAACCTGAGTTCTTCAATCGTTTTTGTCAAGTCACTTTCTAAGGCCTCATATTTTGCTTTTTCATCCGTAATTGTTTCCAAAGCCATAGACAGCTTGGTTTCCAGATCTTTTGTGGATTTCTCAAAGACTGAAGAGTCCAGAGTAATCATTCCAAGACCAGTCGATTTGGAACTAATGTAATCAGCAGTGGGGTTGTTAATCACGTCTTGAAGTTTCTGGACATGGTCTGAGTTCTTCTTGTCGATGTCCTGCAGAGCTTTCAGATCATCTTGTGACTTTTTATGCTCTGCACTAACATCTTCAAGTTTCTTAAGAAGATTGAGATTTTCAGCTGATATTAACTCAAAAGATAACTTGGATGACTGAATTTCATTAACAAGTTTATCATGATCGTCTATCGGTAGAACTTTCAAATTCTTTTCAGATGCCTTCGAGGTGATAAACTCATGTGATGGTTCTTCAATTTGGGTCTTCAATTGAGAAGATATCACCTTTTCCTTCTCAAGGCCTTCTAAAGTGTCCTCAAGTTTCTTCTTGTATTCTTCAGCCTCTCTGGCATATTGCTGCTCCGAAATCTCACGTTGGGTCAACGTCTCGTTTAGATTCAATATCTGCTCTTCCTTGGAGTTCAAAGTTTTGGAAGTCTCAAGCTGAGATCTCTTAAGGAGATTGAACTCATTAGCAGGAACAAGAACCAAGCCACGATCGTTGATATACTGATTAACATCGTCTTCCGATATGATCTTCAGTTCACTGGACAACAGAGCAACGGGGAGGTCTTCTGAATTGTTATCGGAATCAGAGTCATCAATCAGGTCCTTGGCTCCAGACACCACAGACAACGGTCTAGATGCTTTCTTAGAAGGAGAAGAAACAAAAGAATCACCTTCATAGTTTTCCCAATCATCTCCGAGATCATCACCGCTTACGGAGTCATCATAAATCACGGTAGAACCTCTGTTGGAGTTACCTCTGATGTGGAGTGCACCCTTCATTGAATCACTCAAGTTTTTGATCGAGGTCTTGGCCATTGGTGTGATTTTCTTTGGAGTTAAAGATTGTTGTTTGGAAGATAACTCATTCTGGCGCAGCTTGAGAATCTGACCTCTGAGCTTGGTGATAGTTTGATGAGCATTCTGCAATGATGCCTTTAACGTCTCATTCTCTAAAGCATTGTTATTGAGAGAAACTGCCTTCACAGGGGAGATTGGAGGTTCATGTGCTTCATCCTCGGAGTCTGAATCATCAATTGGCTGCAAGATTGGTACCTGTTTGAGCTGGATATCCTTTGGTTTGTTCTTAACTTCAAGGAGCTGCTTTCTCAACTCATCAATCTCATCATTCAGTCTGCAGTTCTCATCATTCAGTTCATCAACGTGTGATTTGAGCTCCTGGATCTCATTAGTGGATGTCAGCCTTGTTGAAGAGAATTCTTTTTCCAAAGAATGCTTGTTCAAATTAACTTCTTCAAGTTCGCTTCTGATCTCATTTGATATATCAATGTGCTTGCTGAGTTCTTTCTGAGCTTTTTGATAGTTTTCCCTAACGGACTTGTGCTCTTCAGATAACTGTTGGAGCTTCATCTCAAGCTCCCAGGTGGCATCTTTATACTTCTCCTCATTCTGCACTGTGTCGTTGAGCTTATGTATCAGATTAGAATTATTCAGCTTCAGCTTATTGAACTCCTCTTCAATACTCTTCAGCTTTTCAGCCTTATGGTGGTTCTCAGCCTGAAGTCTTCTGCATTCCTGAAGTAGATTCTCACTCAATCCAACAACAAAGTCCATATCCTTGCCAGACCCTCTGGAGGGGGTAGATAGCGATCTGTTATTGTCAAGCACTGGCAAAGAAACTCTCTTGTCCCTTCGAGAAACCAGGGACGGAAACTGTTTCAAAGGGCCGGGCTTATGATCATTAGCTGGTGAACCTTCTGGCGTCTCACGCTCTTTTTGAGGGGTTAAGCCAGTCCTCTTAGTCGTTGAGAACTTAGTCTCAGCCAACCGCTTTTGAATATCAGATAGCTGTGACTTGAGGTCTTTGTCAGAAGGAGACATCTCGTCTTTTATGTGTGGCCTTTTTCCAAAGTGTTAGTTATATACGTCAGACATAACAAAGAAGAGTCTTTTGGAGCTCAAAATGTCCACCGGTAATTGTGCTTACCTCAAAACTTCAAAAGCTTCTTTAAGATCATATGTTGACACTCACAACCTTCTATACTCTGTTCCACGCGTGTGTAGTTTTGGGCGATAATGGAGCGTGGTGTCCTTTATGGTGTGCTTTTTTTTGTTTTGTTTTTGATTTTCATCTACGGCGCCCGACCCATCATTACAGTAAACAAAGCTCTCTACAAAAGATTTCATAGATTCTGAATGGAAAGAGTTTTACTTCTTTTCCTCTTCCTTCTCCCTCTCGGTTTCATCCTTCACCGATTGCACGTACGGGGTGATACCTTCACCCAAATACTTCACACCGAGAGCCTTAGATACAACAAATCCTCCCCCAAACAACGCTTCGCTAAGATTGGTAGCACTTCTCTTGAAGTACGGACTGAGCAACACATCTTTCAAGTTGCTGATGTTGTGCTCCATTGAAGGTGGAATATGAGAGTAAAGTTTTTTCAGGTCCTCTTCTGTAGCCCTTGACAATGCTTCGTCAATGTTCTCTCTGTCCAAGAGATCTGTCAAAGAGAAGAGCTTCCTAGGTTTAAGTGTTAAAAATCTTACGTTCAATCAGCAAAAAAAGATGGCGCAATAAAGAAGATGGAAATAAGAGAAACTTCTCAATTGCTCATGTTCAAGTTATGTACTTACGCCAACGGAGATTGTTCAGCCTGTTGGACCTTTTCGATTTCTTCATCTTCTTTTATTTCTTCTCCCTCCTCCTCCTCCTCCTCCTCCTCCTCTGGGATTTCCAGTAGTGATTTTATCTTTTGTGTAATTTCCTGATCCTTCTTACTCAATTCGCTCGGGTCGTCATCGTTATCGTTCACCTCTTGCATCCAGAACAGGTGTCTGGCACCAGAGGAGACGAACTCAAGCGCAAACACTCTGCCGGTCTTACACCCATCAATATGTGTCCAAGAAGCATCACCGGGTATGATCAAAAACTCATCTTTCTCAATGTTCACAACGTTATCCTTCGGAGACCACTCGAAAGAGAAGAATGTATCATCTTCTTGGGACGGCTTTATTGTGATTTGACCTTGTACTGGAAGCGCCGTAGCGGTCTTGCTAGACACATCATATGATACTTTACCAGCTCTAAATTTGATCAATGACATCTTCAAATGAGCTCAATTGTTTCGCTCAGGGTGTCGTTGTCGTTGGTGTTTTCGAAGAGAAGTTGCCACTGACATCCGAGATTCACAATATTAACGGGAAATTTAGTAGGAACACTCCTTGAGCTATTTTGTAGTTTAAAAGATGTTCTCAGAAACTATTTGCTCGAGAAGCACTAGTAGTTTAGCGGTAAAATCCATGATTCCCATTCATGGGCCCCCGGTTCGACTCCGGGCTAGCGCATTTTTTTATGTTTTGTCGCCGGTCGATATTATATTTGCGCCGGTTGGCACTGCATACATAATTTGACGTATGCAGATGTCTGGTGCTGGCACCAGTTCGTGACATTGACTGACATAACCATCTGGCTCTGATATGCTATTAAAGTTTTTGTATATAAGTTAATACATTATTATAGTACTATCATTGCGTCCAGGATAACAATCCTCATCAAGCGGTCCTATGCGCGGCTTACAATACACATTGAACACAACTATGCTCATATGGAGCCGGTGAAGGTCTCCAACCAAAATGATAATATATGGAAGATGTTCATTGGTTCCTCTCATCACTCAGACGGTTTTCAAAAACTATCTTATAGCTGATACTATCTGCCATCTTTCTTTCAGAACAGTGCTTCTTTTGCTCTTGTTTGTACTGGAAAATGTCGGTCTTGACATTGTCAACCCAGAACAGCAGCCTTCTCAGAACATAACATGTAAAATAAGGGCTGTTAAAGAATGCAGCTATGGCTTGTAAAGTAATAAACTTATCATCTGTGAGATTTGAATTTCCACGCTTGCGATATTCCTCGAGTAGTTCAATGCTATTTCGGTACCCCTGCCTCCAGTTGATAGAACTTGGGCTTCCGGTTGGGAAGGTCTTATGATCGAGGTCTCTAGGCGAAATACCTAGATACTTGATAAGCATAAATCCAAGGTCCATGTAGGGCTGCTGTGTATAGAATTCGAATGCCTTGATATATATTTCATCGGTATTGTGCTTTCCCAAAGACTCGAAATTATCAAGAATATTGAATGCGTCAATGTAACCCTCTACCACACATTCTGCAAAACCTGTGACATCTTTGTCCATCATGTGCTCGATACGTAAATGCTCTTCACCAAGGCCCACCGATTGTGGGGCAAACTCTTCGCAAAAGCTTTCGTGTAAGAAAGTTTTTATCACTGTCGCACTATCGTTAATACTCGGTGCAGGTTTCCAGCACATCACATCAGCCATTGTGGTCTTGCCATCCTCTTCATACAATGACCAGTCCATATTGATAAACCATTTTCTCCTAAAATTGATGAGCTTAAGAAGAGGTGTGAAGTCTTTGACCAAAGTTGTATCTTCCCCTTCCTTTCCCATACGGTACAAGTTTGGAAACATGATAGCTGGTCTAAAATATTCCCTTTTCCAGGAGTCGGGATCAGTGCTTTCACAGTTGATCATATAATCGAGAGAGAGGTTTTCTTTTTCAACGATAACACCATCACCTTTAGAAATTTCTGAATAATATGAAGGCCAAAGACGTCTGAGATGCATGTACCTGAATTTTCGATATGAATGACTGAGAGGTCTGTCGTAGTCACCAGGTCTGTCAAGATCGAAATAGAGCTTCTGGTTCATAGTGGACTTCAAGAGAACTTTATTCAACTTTCTCATCCTTCTCTTCAAGTCTGCATCTACGCTCTTCGGTATTCCTAGGAATTCCCCTGTTTCTCCGTTATCTTTCTTCTCTTCACCAACATTGTCGTCAAGCTCAACACACTTTGAAAGTTTTTTTGCACTTGGAGGTTTCACATCCGGTTCTCTGAGGTGTAGATTGACACAGATGTCCTTAAACAATTTTGACCAACTCTGGAAAGATTTACCTGACTTTAAATTCTTCTTGACCGCCGATTCTTTAGAAGCTTTAGGACGCTGATTGGGAAGCCTTGTTTGCGAAACTGCATGATATCCAGAAGAGCCCACATATATTGTGCTTCTAATGGGATAGATTGCGCACGTGTCGATGATTGGAGTGTTGAGTACTCTAATCTTTGAAGCGATATCTGAACCAAGTTGTCTGGTGTGATGCATGATGTCATTTCTGGAGAGAGTTACATTTGTTATGTCATCTTCGGAAATCAAATTCACCCCATCATCCCCATTAGAGGTCTGTTGATCATAATCGTCACAGTTTGCCAGGTAGTCGGTTAAGAAACCAAGTATTTTCTCAGAGGGTGCACATGCGCCGAGTTCTGCTGAAGACGTTGATTCCGCGGAATACCATTCTGTCTCAGAACTCGAAGAACTTCTCGAAAAAGTACTTCCCAAAGTGATAATAACTTTCTTTTTGGACTCTATAATACCATTAGAATCACCTTGAAGTAACTCTAAATCCTTGGAAGTTTCCTGTACCTCAATATTCACGTTGTGATGGGAGCACTGCAGAGCTGCTTGCATTGAGAGTTTCATTCTGATCAAGCTCTTTTCAAATGGAGGGCAAGGTGGTTTGAAAATAGAATACAGGAAGGAAACGCTCATCGGCAACGTATTTGGTTCTTCTGAGAAGAATTCCAAAGAGCACATTTGACAGCACCAAGAAGACTAAGATGAAATTCACTCACCGGTAAAGACAAACAAGAAGAGCATACAACAAGGGATAAAATCCAAAAAGTTCATGTATTCTTGGCCAATGTAATAAATAGGTATAAATAGAATAAATAGGAATAAATAGTTGCCTGAAGGCTCTGATCAGTCAAAAATCGATCTCTTGATTTCCCTTCTTGGAGCCAACGTATCAATGTTTAACGAGGTACCAGGTTCGCGATTGAAAGATGAGCCTCTTCGAATTGGCTGAACCGTCTCCAAGTCTCTGAATGGACTACCCACTGGTTGCACATACATAACCTCATAAACTTGGGCATCTCTGATTGTCTTCTCTTGATATGCTGTATTTGCATTGACAATCTCCTCAGCAGGGGAAGGGGAGATCCATTGAGCGAAATAAGACTCACCATAAAACTTCTTGTAGTAGTTTTCAAATGCCAATCCAGCAGAGCATCCTAGGATACCTAGAAATACACCGATGTAGAGGGGATTGTCAGCCAATTTCTCTTCAGGGGCAAAATGGTCATGATGGTCATCATGTCCACCAAAGCGAGTAGATGAGGCACTGAGACCTCTATAAGAATTGAACTTGATGCTAGATCTCAGGATCTGTCTTTTCAGCTGGCTCTTAATTGCAAACATGTATTAATGTCTGGTTTTTTCTGCCTGTTCACTACCTCCCCCCCCCCTTTTCAAGTTCGTCAATTTGTCTTTCTCGGAGATTATGGTACTGTTTGGCTTACTATCGGGATGTTCAGGTGTATGTTCAGATGTCTTACAGAATAACCTCCGTTTCTGGTTCATTCTTTAAAGAACAGGTTCAGATGGTGGCTTTACTGGTCTTTAGAAAAAGGATCTATAGCTTTCTAAGCATTCACATATTTAGAATGCCTTTTACTTTCTTTAGAGGTATTTTAGAAAATTTTCTGAATTATTGTGAATTGTTTTTACGCCAACCTTCTTTTGACCTTACAATGTCATATCGATCTTCAAATATTTATTAAAAACAGCATTACTATATTGCCCATTATTATCAGGAAGAGACCAAAATATCAAAAAAATATAAGGGGCACTCTATTGTATACAGAGGCTTTATTAGCACTTTTTGACACAAGTGACAAAGACCTGATCTATTCCCTACTGGGATGGAGTCGGTGGTATCTCTTACAAAAGAAAGTAAATAATGAACATTGAAGAGTTGCTACGTTGTACCAAAGTTCCAGCTTGCATAGAGTGCTCCAAAGATTTTTTGTTGGATTATATGTAGCATTGTCATCTCTTCGCTCGATGGAGAAAATTCAAGCCGAAATTTTTGTGGATTAACGGGAAAAACGTTTCAACAACAAGAGCATTTTCTCTGTTCCAAAAGACTTTTAGGGGATCTCCAAGGAGATCTATACAACATAGAATCACATACGGGTATCACTACAGCTAGACTGGAACACAATGAGAGGTCTTACTGGGATCTGGGTGCTCTGCCCTGTGTTTCTCATCGCTTCGGATTTTCTTATAGCAAAGAAAGCTGCACCGCAACATTTGACAACTACGAAAAACTACGCTTCTCAGCTTGCTAAGAAGAAGCTCCAGCAGAAGAAGAAAAGTCATGAGTGATCAATGGAGGGGGGAGGGTGCTGGCATTCCGCCTTTTCTGTCCTCATTTTTGACTGTATTCTACGTACGTTACAGCCCTTGGTGACCTGGAAGCAAGGTCCTTCAGTTGGGTCTTTTGTGTTGTTATGGTGATCGATATCTAACCGACACTCAAATATCACTCCTGTGTCATTTACACTCATTGTATTATGTTGTTTTCATTGTTTCCGTTTCGTTTGCTATTTTTGGCGTCTATCGTTGTTGTTGTTGTTGTTGTTTCATATCTCTTAGTTTTAGGCTTATGGCTCTCACTTGTACATCTTTATTTATCTTAACGAAACATGAATATTTAATTTATCGTTAACTCATTAAAATGGTAGTCTAGATTGACCCTTTGTGATTTTGACCTTTTTATCAGGTTTTGTATTCACCTTTTTCTTCTTGTTGCTAGTAGAAGGCGACATAGATCTCGAATTCAGCCTAGACTCTCCGTATGATAACTTTTTTGCTGAATATCGCTGAAGTTCAGAGGAGAGACTGCTTGCACCGTTGAGCTGTTCTGTGATCTCAATAGCATAATGGAAATCGCTATGCTCGGCCTGATTATCGACTTCATTTCCACATTTCGTACATCGGAAATTTCCGTTATCCAAGGAAGTATAATGCGTGTCTGCTCTAGAAACTCCTGCAGTTGAGATTTCTTGTTCTGGCTTAGCTTTGCTCTCTCCAGCATTCTTGAAAATACTTGAGACATCGCTTTTCTTCACAAAATTCATAATATTGGAAGACGACTTATCCATAATCTCAAAATTGCTGATTGTCATGTTTAGGTTCACCAATGGATATATGTTACCGTAATGTGACTCCAGCATCTTTAAGAGATTCACACCGTACTTATACAAGGTCTCTTCGAGTTCTTCTTTAGGTACAATTGGCAACGAGCATTGCTTTGAATGTATTTCACTAAAATTATTCTTCGATTTGAACTTGATACTCAGAGTCCTTGCCCTTGTTTTATATCCATTTTCGTCATCTGCTTCCATCAGCCTTTGGTATAAATCAGCAGCGAAAACCTTGATCCATTCACATGAATCTTTAAACGAAGAACCTGAGCTTCCACGAATGTTCTTATTTGAATTCATTGATTTCAAGAGAATTCTCTCAGACAAGGGAGCGGCATATTCACCACGAACCATTAGATATAATTTCTCGGATAGTTGTTCATCTTCTAGATATTCTTTCAACTCATCCATATCATAGTTCTCCCTGATGTACGTCATCGTATCAGAAGATGGCGGGGATAATTTGGACTTGATATATTCGCCAGTCTTACCACCCATTGACCACAACTCAGTGAAATCAAAATTTGATAAGAATTGATTGATGGACCCATTCCTTACGATGGTTTGATTGTCCGGCTTTTTAAAACCTGAGGCCAATTTAGCAACCGTCTTAACGCGGGCAACGCCACACGAAGTTGTATAACCCAACTCCTTCTCTATCTCTTGCCTTATCTCATGAGTTATTAGAGATCCTAAAAGTATCAAAACATCATCCCAGTCATAAATTTTTGGGCCATTTTCAGGTTCATCAACACTGGGTACAATGAAACCATGGGTTTCAAACTTAAGATTCTGAGGAACTGGCGGAAGCTGATCCAATTTATCCATTTTTTCTAGTTGCTCTCTAAGATTTGGCAACAAATCATAGAGCTTTTTCAGGACAATTCTACCCAAGTCCATAAAACTTTCATCGACACTTGCTTTCTCAACGAGATCACAATTGCTCTTGAAGATCTTCATGATCTTCCGACTTTCTCTTCTATATGGATCCAGAGAAACCTTATGATTCACAGGCGATGGAGGCTCCTTATCTTCATCCCGATATCTCCAAAAGTTATCACCTTTCTTGAAAACAGCAGTATGTACGGGAATCAGCTTCTCGCATTTCAACTTTGCCGTTTCGACATTATCCATTCTTCCTATACCGTAGTCCCTAGCAGCATAGCTCACAGCAATCAAAGAGGACCATTGGACACACACGACAGCGTCCTCCTTGGACAATCCTAGTCTGATCTGTTCGACTTGAGCAAAGAAGGCGTTGACATCAATATGTGCAATCACAGCCAGTGGTGATAAATAGGCCCTTTGTGGGTTCTCTAGAGACAGCAAATCTCTCACTTTGAACCTTGAGCGGTCCAGTCCGTTCGGTACGACTGTGACTGTGACCATTGTGCGTAAATTATGGTCCCATTCAAATCGTTTTGCATGTTTACAGCCCTAAAAAGTAAACAGTGTTGCACAGTGTGTCCCCTTAACCAATGATCTCACTGGGAGTTTTAAACCGGGCAAAATTTTCACCTCTTCTTTCTCAAAGGAATTCAGTTATAACGAAAAGGAAGATAGACCGAGCAGAGTTCGAATATCCTCATACTTGTTGTTGGACGCACCCATAATTTCAGTTATATGTGCGTCTATAAAGTTGAGTCCAACTTTGTATGTATTTACTACCGGCTCTTGAACTGGGGAGAAGTCTATTGTACGCTTGAATGATGACAAGATGTCGCCCCAAACAGATTATCGTAAACACATGATCGATTCGATTCTTCGCCAAACACACTGAAAATTCTGATCTCAAGCATTTTATATGGATTTCTCTCTTAGAGAGTTGAAACTTCAGGAGGGCCAACAAAACTAACAACGAATTAGAACAATAAGCATGAATGTATAAGCGGTTCTCAACACTCTTGCTCATGATGACGAAAATCTTCCATGCTAATCATGAATAACGTATGATTACAACAAGGACCTTTTTGGGTTTCTGAAGCATTGTGTGTTGAGTGACATAGTACTACAATTTTTTTTTTAATTCCCAGATGTCTCTTGTAGCTTCGTGCGACATTTCATCATAATAACAACAAACCTATATTAAAGATGTACAGAAACAGGAGATTAAACTCGTCCGAAGCCATTGAGAGCAGAATATCTCAGAAGCAGATGGAGCTTGAGCAGTTGAATGCTGAGTTGCAGGTATTGGAGGATGCAGTGTGGCAATTGTCAGACGATGACGCTGAAGTTGTGGTGAAGAGACATATCAAACAATTGAAGATCTACAACGAGCTGAAGGACACTGCTCTCTCGTTGATGGCACTGATCGCGGATCAGAGACAGATCCGCCTAGGTGATGTGATGAAAGAGATTGATGTCGAAGAAGATAAATCGTGATGACGCACTGAATTGCTCTATTTTTGAGTAGCAATAGACTAATGTATGGACATCGCTATGATCTGTTCATCATTTGGAGCTCAGTTATGCCGCATTACCATGAGTTTTAGGCATTGTACGACACATCCTAGGAGCCTATCTTTAGACCCTTCTCTTCCCGCGAACCGTAGTCTCTGACTTTAACAACAGCAAGAATAAGAAAGATAACCAACAAAACCTCAGCTCACACAGCCCCCACATCAGGAGAAGAGTTCAACACAATGCCCACTCTCAGCCTCAGGAGGAAAAACAAATCAGTACCGAAAGAGACTTCTACGCCGCGTGTGGTGAGGAATAGTTTTGTCTCGTCAGTGCGGTCTACTCCAGGATTAGTGCTCGATGATGATGATGATGTGGCCAACGGTGCTAAAGAACCTGGGAATTTGACTGAGCCGCCATATGAAACCAATAGCGATACACGTGTAAACAGGTTTACGAACTCCAGGTCGATGCTGATAACACCACATATTACTTCAGTGAAGTCACAGAGACCAGGGAAATCTCCATCAAGAAACATTTTCCGGAGACATAGAGACGAAGATGGGAGTGATTCATATTCAGATAGAGGTGGGGTTGATGATATGGGAGATGATATGTTAAGGATATCCCCTGAAAATGGTGAAGTACATCATCCTAAACTCTTTAGACTACATTCAAGGACTTCATCCGTCGGTAAATCGCAGTCGATAAAAAGTTCGAGGCTGAATTTGGGCAATGCCTCCGATGTTGAGGCCCATATGGCAAAGCAGGGGTCCACCACAGGAAAAGCTGCTGATGATGGTGGCCATTGGGGTATTTTATCGTCGTTTATGAGTGCCGCTCATCATGCCGCTTCTAACATTAGTTCGCTCACGGGGTCTCATGATAACATAAAATCGCATCCTCCAGATGAAGCCAATGGAGACAGCGATAAGAACTTTGGCGATCATTTGGATTTCCTTCTTACAGACAATGGCCTGAAAACTACGGGACAATCCGCGCTTGATGATGATAGTGCTTCCGTGGTGTCTCGTTCCAATGCACATGAGATACAGTTCCAGCCTTTAAGAAAGACCGTTCTTGGTACAATGGGTAAAGGGGAGTTAAGCCTGGAGGATTTTGGTGTCAAGGAAATTGTTAAACGTCCTAAAGCACCACAAATTGAGATTGTTGACACAAATCGATCATCTAAGGTTATAAGCGATTCAGAGTTGCAGCCAATTGAGATCAAGTCATCACAACCGAGACATCTCACTTTTGATAGTTCAGATCCTGGATTAAGCAATAATCGTTCTGGGTCATTACTCAGAAACAAGTCTGAGGATCAGATGAAGAGCTTGTCCAGATCGCTGTCACCCCCTCTGTTCAGAAGATCGTTGTCGCCTAATGGAGTAAAACGTGTCAACTCGGCACAGCAGAAAATCTTCCATAGACGAAGCGTCAGTTCTGGTCATGATAATCTCTCATTAACGTTGTCAAATGGTGATATGTCAATAACATCACCTCCAAGTTTGATGCCCAGTATCGAACTTAAAAACATCACCTTTGCAATTCCAAAAAGGAATAGCGATTTCCATCAAACTTTCAGGAAGATACCAAAGAGTGAAAGACTGATTGATGATTACAGTTGTGCATTACAGAGGGATATTTTGACACAGGGAAGAATATTCATCAGCGAACGTCATATTTCATTCAAGTCCAACATACTTGGATGGGTCACGAATATTGTTATACCCATTCACGAGATTGTTCAACTGGAGAAGAAGACTACTGCAGGGTTGTTCCCTAATGGTATTGTGATACAGACCTTACATCAAAAGTACGTCTTTGTGAGTTTTCTGATGAGAGATACCACATTCGAGCTGATCACAAATATTTGGAACCAACTGGTAAGAGGATCCCTTGGCCTCGATGACGGTGATGTTTTACTTGATTTGGATAACGCTAGTAACCCTGGAAATGAAACAGATATCAGTACAGATGACGAGTATGAACCAGATTCTGAAGGATCTTTGATGGACCGGATAGATAATGATGATGATGATGATAGCGATGATGTTAATATGATTCGTGACGACGATGAGGAAGATATGGGTGCCCCAGCAGGAAGCATCTCAAAACATGCGCCAACCGAACCTGAGCATGAAGAAATCAGTGGTGAATTTAAAATTCTGGAGGACACAATTTCTGCTCCTTTACCGAAAGTTTACCAACAGCTGTATGGGAAGGATTCTTCATTCTATCAGTCGATTTTATCAAAGCAAAAAAACAAGAATATTTCGTCAATATCGACATTTTCTAAGAACAGTGGCATCCCAACAAGAGAGTATCAGTATACAAAGCCATTGAGTGCTCCTGTGGGTCCAAAAGAGACCCTATGTCAAGTTGTTGAAACTATTGACCACATGGACTTCCAAAGCTATGTTCTTTGTACACAGACCACTAAGACACCAGATGTCCCATCGGGGAACGCATTTAACGTTGTGACGATGCTGTATCTTTCCTGGGGTGCAAAGAATTCCACAAAGATTACAGTATACACCTACGTTAACTGGACTGGTAAGAGTTGGATCAAGGCTGCTGTCGATAGAGGATCTATTGATGGTCAAAAGGAGTCTATTGGGATTTTGGTTGATGAGCTGAAGAAGAAGAATGGCCCAAGTCAGAGTCCAAACAGTGAAGACAACTTATTAGTTGGACCAACCTTACCAATTATTGGCCCAAAAACTCACACTCCCTCAGGGTTTTCTCCAGATATTCCATCAGTGGAGACACTGCTTTTGGAGGAGACTTTGCACACACCTTTGGGTACTCTTTTTTCCATAATTTTCGATCCAAGCTATCTCAAGAATATCATTGTTGCACAGAAGAACTTCGACATTTCCGAAATCTCAAAGTTTCCAGATAAGGGAACGAAAGAAAGACAGTATACATACACCAAACCATTGAGCGGGCCAATTGGCCCAAAGCAGACTAAGTGCCAAATCACTGAGACTGTTGAAGTTTTTGATTTGAACTCGCACATCCACCTTGTACAAAGTGTATCTACTCCGGATATCCCATCTGGCGGGTCTTTCTCTGTTAAAACGAACTTTTATCTTTACTGGGTTGAGAATAATAGCACGAGAATTGTTGTTTCCACATACGTGAATTGGACTGGTAAGAGTTGGATCAAAGGAACCATCGAGAAGGGAAGTATTGATGGTCAGAAGGAGAGTATATCTGTGTTGATTAAGGAGGTCAAGAACACGTTGAGTAGCTCCGGTGCTACTGGTAAGAAGAGAAAGAGAGGTAAGAGTATCAAAGTGAAGAAGGATGATGAGTTCGAAGAGGTACTCCGCAAGATCAATGCACCAGCGCCTTCTTATAGGATTCGCATCCCTGGTCTCGATATGATTCTAGGTAGTGGTAGCGGCTCGTTTACTGTTTTGTTGATTGTTGCTGTTATCATTTGGTTCCTCGCTCGGAAGCTCCTCGACCCGACACCCTCGTCACTGGAGGTTAGTGGTGTATCCAAGGTTGTCATTGGAGGCCAGTCTTACCTGATCATACCATCTGTCGACCAATCTTTGAGAAATGAGAAGAATAAGATCTCAAGTGAGTACGATATCTGGGATTGGATCAGTGAGAGAACTCAGGGAAAAGCACGGGATGTGCAGCTAGGTGGTGAGGACCTGTTCTACAGAAGTCACAAGGCACAGGACTTAAAAGAGATGGCCAAAGTTGCAGAGTTAAGTTTAGAGCGACTGAGGAAAGCTGCAGAGGAGAATGATATCCTCTAAAGAATTGTGAGTAGACATTCTTAAATCACCTATGAAATATGATCTGCGTTTTTGACCTTGTATTTACTGTTTATTGTTACATAATCAGAGACCATTCTTATGTGCCATCGCCCGTGAGAAAAAAAGTTTGTGGGCCTTCGAACGTGACAGATTGACAGATTTACAGAGCTGGCAAAAGCGTCAAAGTTATAGCATGGCTAGAACAAACAGGGAGATCCTTACTGGTGGTAAGAAGTACGCGAACAATAAGGCCAAGAAGCACCTCGTCGAGGAGGTTGTTTTCGACAAGGGTTCCAGAGAGTGAGTATATCTAGTTCAATCTCAGTGGATCGAGTACTAACACTGTCGAACCAGGGAATACCTTACTGGATTCCATAAGAGAAAACTTGAAAGACAGAAAAAGGCACAACAGTTCCATAAGGAGCAGGAGAGACAGGCCAAAATCGAAGAGAGAAAGCAGATCAAGCTTGAAAGAGAAAAAGAGCTTTTAGAACAGATGGAGAAGTACAAGGAACAGATGAGAATTATGAATGGTGGCGCTGACAGCGATGAGGATGAGGGGAAAGAAGAAAATACCGTGAAAGTCTCGGAAGAGTACGAGGAATGGAAAGGGTTCAGTGAAAGTGACGATGAAGATGATAAACCAAAGGGCATTTTGAAGAAGAGAGAAGTCTATGGCGATGATGGCACCGAAGTTGTGATAGAAGAAATGTCTAACGATATTGAAGAGATTGCCAAACTGAATTATGTGAATTTGGAGAAATCGAAGAAGGTGTTGGAAGAGAGTATAGACCGTGCAAAGAAGTACGCAGTGATTGCCGGTGCGGAAAAGCCAAAGCCAAAGAAGAAGAAATTTAGATATTTGAGTAAGAATGAGAGAAGAGAGAACAACAGAAAAGCCGTTTCTAACAAAAGAAGGAAATGAAGATTCTCGAGCATTATCTTTTTTTCAATCTATACACATGCATCCTTCATTTGAGTTGAGTATGTTATGTAGTTCAGTCCATGTTGTTCATTTCGATGTCTCTGCCAACCAGGTTGATATAGTCAACTTCCACTTTGACGAGAACCCATAGCCATCTTCTCAAGATTTCAATAATCTCTAGAGTGAACCAACCAGATTCAGAAGAGAAGAGAGAAGTGATACCGAGATAGGACAATGAGGAGGATTCTGTAGCAGATGGGAGGAACTTTGTAACCCAGATGAATCTTCCACAGAAGTCCAAGAAGATCACTGTATAGTAGAAGGAGTCGAACGTGTAGTGAAGTTTTGATCTTAGAAACGACGTTGTGTTTCTGAAGAGGCCAAACTGCCAATCGTTAGTAACATCCCAATAGAACGTATAGCATGAGTTGAAAAATGCGAAAAGAACCCATAGTTGGACATAACCCTCACGATTTCTCATTAAGAGTCCTATGAGAAGAACAGGGATATTGGAAGTATATTTAACAAAGTTCCACAAGTGGATGGAATCAGCAGTCACTTTCCATTCCTTGTAGCACTGAGCCAATCTTATAAAATTTGGAATGGAACCAACCACAGTATCGAGCATGATCTGCTCACCGCAGTGTCTATCGAGTTTTGGACCCGACGTTTTTGGGAAACAAGTTTGGAAGTTGTAGAGATGGCACAGATAGATAGCAACATCGACGAGGACTTTCGAAAAAGAGGTCAACGTATCACTCAGCAGAATGTCATTGGTTCTGATATCTCTGTCAATGTCTCCACGTAGGACACGCTTGAAGGATGTAGCGAGGCGTGATGTCTTTGGAGAGCACAGATGGTATACACACCAACAGAGCACTAGGAATGGGATGAAATCCCAAATAGAGAGGGATTCAGAGGAAGAGTCATGGAAAGTAATATGGGAAAGATACGACAGGATAGCGATGATGGAGATGTTGATGCATTTGCTTTCATGCTGTGTGGATGAGAACTTTGGATCAAGCCTGAGTAAGCGGACGAGGTTGATGTTATGGGCAGCTGCAATTTTGTAGGTTAAGTTCCATAGCCAGGCAGACAGCACAAGCAATGAAAGGATGCGGAATGGCAATGGCAGTGCCTGTTCAAGTGCTATCATATCTTTGCTTAGTTGTTGTGTTGTTGTCGGTATTCTGAAGACGCGAACACGTAGACATGATAAAACATCAATATCAATATCAATATTAAAATCAATATCGACATCGACAGACACAATAATTATAATAGCTACAAATTACAACTGGAAAACAGTGCGATTAATTCAGCAATTGCAAACATAGTAAGGGCGGGGGGGGGTTGCTCATCAACGGTCCTCAGCCCATTCGTTCTCTCTCTTGATAGCAGCCTCCTCCTCTGGGGAGAAATCATTGACAATGTTGAAGGTTCTGCGTATCTCCTCTGGAGACTTACCTCTGATCATCTCAGCGACAACCTTGCAGCCAGCATCCAACAGTGGGCGCATGTTCAAGTAATTTGCAGCGAGGATGATCTCGTACAACATCTCCTGGTCCACTCTGAGGAACTCGCGGTCCCATTCCTCGACAGGAGCGCTCTTTCTGGAGTCGTCGTCCTCATCGTCCGGGAAGGCGGTGTTCTTGTGGTGCTCCGCCCATTCCAACACTTTCTGTAAGACAGAGCCTCTAACGTTTGGCACTGGTACCTCAAACTCCTCCTCGTCTGTGCCCAAGTCTGAGAGCATGTTCTTAATAAGCACACTGCGTTCTGCTACTTGGCGCTCGACTTTGAAGGGCTCATTGTCCGAAGAGATGATGGTGATGGTAGACATTCTTTCTTTTTAATCCTCCCGGTTGGTTGACGTTTCAGAGTCGTTCAGAGAGAGTGCGCAAGTCGCCCTTCTTTTATACCGATGGAGAGCGCTTAAGTTCGCGGGTAAAGCACTCAACCACCAGAACATATACGTCCCCACAGTCGAGGCCATTCACAGGTTCATGAGATGGTTTGAGTTTGATGTATATAATATTTGTCGTTTGACATATGTAGCACCAAAAGTGTGTTAAATTTGAACAGTAGTAGTGAGACTATTGTTGTAGGACCTACAAGAGCTGTGAAACAGTAAAACGCGATTATTAGCCAAAATTAGAGTACACAGAGGCGCTCAGCTCGTCTAGCTCCACAACACGGTCCATTGCTTGCACAAATTCACTGAGCTCGGGTTTCTTGAAGACATGCGCCAGCTTGGAAGTTGTAGCCAGCACAACTGCGAGCTTGAGCTTGCCATTCTCTTGCTTCTTGAGGGCGTCAATCTCTTTCAAAAGAACGCCAAAGGAGACGTTGACAAGCGAGTTGAGAACAATCTGCGATGACGAGGACGACACGTAGTTATGCGTCTCATCAACGAGAACGCGCAGTATCTCCATATCTTTGGTCAATAGCGATAAGGTCTCTTCGTCCAAGGTTTGCTGGACGACAAAAGTTTCTAGGTTCTTTGGTGGCAAGAGCATATCATCCAATGATAAGTCCCTCTCAATCAGCAATTGCGTCTTCTGCAAGAGCACAGACAGCTCATCGACATCTAACTCATAGCGTGGGGTGATCTCTTCAAAGATCTCTTCCACGGAGCTTTTAACACGTTCTCTAATCATGATCCAGCCTCTATTCAGTATCCACCAGCTAAAAGACAGATATGCTTCTTCGTTCACATGATCGCTACGGTCAACCATCTCAATCTTGTTGAACCCGTGCTTCTTGGATGCCAATTCCAAAGCGTCTTCCAAGTACTCCCTTCTTGCCAAGATGTTCAACTGTAGCCTTGTAAACAGAACGACTAGGGCATCTGCGTATACCAGCGTTATCAACCTGGTCAATGAAACAACCTTCAACTCCTGCCACAGCTCATTCTTGGATTTACGGTCGCCTTGAGCAGATTCTTCATTGGTAACGCTAGAGATGTCACTGATACCCGATATTGAACTGGCAACTCCATCTTTCTTCTCCAATCTTCTCATCTGCAATGCCCTGGTGATTTCTTCAACGTTTAAAGAGTCAAAAACAGATGCATTCAGACGGTGACACAATGAGAATATTGTATATGCGGCATCTTCTTGCGTCTGTTCAAACCTCTTGCGGATCTGTTCCCTCTGGAATCTCTCCTGTGTGAGTCTTAGTTGGTACTCTACAAACTTCTGCTTGATATAGCCAATTCCAAAGTACAACAGGGCAATTACACCAGACGTGACGAATAGTCGTCTTCTATTCCTTTGGAAGAAACGACGAAGCGAAGTGAGCATCCTGGCTAAAGGCGAAGTGTTCTTTGTTGTTTGGAAGATAGAGAGAAAAATGGGAGAGAAATGAACAAAATGTCCCGAAAGTTGGGGAAATTGGAGGAGAGCGAGAGCCGGGGGGCTCGGAAATGGCAGACTTAATTACCAGGTCAAGAACTTCTTCAACTACTTTGTTCTACATAGTTAATCATTTTCATCGCATCTATTAACGTTCATTCATTTAGTCACTTTCCCCTTCTTATCATTCTTCTCCCTTTTGCCCTTTCTCTCTTTCAACTTCTTCGTCACTTTGTTCCTTATACTCTCTCCGTCATCACTTTTCTTCTCACCGTCTTGTTCAAACTTGATATGTGTAGGTTTGAAATGTTCTTGGCTGATAGCAGGTTCTTTTGGAGTGCCTAGCACGCCCTGGATGAATCTTTTTGCTGCGCTGGTATCCGCTTTCACCGCCTCCTCTGTCTGACCGGATTCAACCAACTTTTGTCTCTTCATATAGCTCTTCACACGGTCAAGATCCTTCATTATAGGATGGTCATTGGTATTCACCCCAGTAGATTTCAAGTACGCGAAGCATAGAGAGACAAGTATATATGCATACCCGTTAGTCAATTGTATCTGTTCCAAACCTTCAGTTTCATTACAACGGTCTTCAAATGACTTTGAGATGAGTTGTTTTACATCTGGTGCAAGGGAGTCCACACTGGCATCCAAAGATGCGATGAACTGTTTAATAAGATTTGCGCTCTCCATGGTCTTTGTGTATAACAGCCTTTGTAAGAAGTCAACATGATTGAAACGAACCGATGATCTGAAATTTTTGCCTGATGGCAAGCGCCAAAACTCTCCTAATAAGGTAATTTTCCTCTTCCCGCAGATTTGCGCAAATTTTCACTAGTATGAAATCCCGATTAGGTAATTATGCACACTGAACGGTGTAGCCCATATGTTCAATTGCAGTTTCTATGGCAGCTTCGAGGGCTCTGGGTGCATTCCCATTCTCCGATTTGTAAATTACTATGCCATAATGTTGCATAGAGCTTCTTCTGCTCTGATTCTCAACTTCTTACGCTTCATCTTTTAGTTTCACTTGAATTCTTGTGTTTTATTGTTGTCGTCAACCTTGCATTTCTGTCTCGCCTGCCCCGAAAAGTTGGATTCCTCACCGCATTTCAATACAAAGACCACTTAGACAAGGCGCATTAAAGCGAGTAAGCCACAGAGAAAGCACGCAACGGTGTCCTGCAAACACAAAGGCTATACGTCCTAAGAATGAAGCCCCAGACACGCAAGCGCAAGTTGAATAAGGAGTCCAAGCCAACGGAGTCGTTGGAACCACTCTCAACTGTCGACTCTATGGACGTCAAACAGATAGAGGCGGCACAAAGGGCACTGTCTTCAGATTATAAGCAGCTTACAAAAGAGTTTGCAAAATCCAGACTAAACAGAACAGATGCTCTTCTGAGCAAGATCGATGAAATACAGCAAAATTTGAGGCGTCAAGGAACCATCTGTGAACAGTCCCTATTGGAGAACATCCCAATTATTGACCAAGAATACAACGTGGAACAGGGCAGCGGCGCGCTTTCAAAGTCATCCAAGAGACGCAAGTACAGCACTGAGTCAATAACACAACACCAACCACCTTCACCGCCACCCGAAGTGATTGATCCTATTAAGATTCAACCATTGCCGATCTTTCAAGAGTCATTTGAACAGGTGTTACAACCTTTTAGGGATTCTCTTAACTCTGTCAAGAAGAAATACGAGTTTCACTCACAGTTGATAGAGTCAGATGCACAGAGAAACGTTGATCTTGTGTGGAAACAGAGCACGAAGGATAGAATTGAGCTGAGAGCTAGAAAGAGAAAGGAGCTCACCACTCGGCTGCATGAATTGGATTCAGATTACCTGAACGCAAACAGAGAGCAGAAGCTACATCAGATGGAGCACAGATACAGGTCTTCAATAAGGAAAGTGGCTGAGAGAAAAGCCAGGTCCGACTTGACACAGATTGGTGAGCTTGTGAAGAAAAGATCCGATGCAGCTATCAATTTGGATGCCACGAGTCTGTCAGCGGCGTCTCCTTTAGGTTCCGCATCACAGCAAGAAGTCGATGCAGATTTATACCTGATGAGAAAGGGAAACGTGAAGGTGGAAAGAATTGAGGCTAATTACCTTTACATGGAGCAGCCTCTGAAGAAGGACTTATCCAGTGGTCCTACAACGATGACAGATCTGGTGAATAGTGAAATCGAGGCCAAAGGTATCGCCGGTTTACAATACCCTTATTCTATGCCGTATCAGAATGGAATGATGCCACCAATGCCATACAATGGACAGTTCCCTCCTCCTCCTCCACCACCACCTGGGGTATTTAACGCTATTCCGTTTGGGTATCCACCACCCCCACCACCACGCCAACAACAGCACCTTCCGATGGGCCTTCCGCAGTCGGGCGCCTTCAAGAAATGAGAACTGCACCATGCGAACAGAATACTGAGATGAAGCGTTCTATAATGTGTGATATTTCCTATGTAAAAGTGATGATTAAGGGCCTTAACATCGTTGTGTAGTTATCGTTGATGTACGCACTTTAACCGCTTTTGGATGCTAGAAGTTGCCATAGCAACGTTTCTTTTGTTGACACGTTCTCTAGTGGCAGAAAAGCAGATCCTGTTTTGCCACATAAGAATTCAGTAATCACACAATTTCAGATAACACCAGAGAACACAGGGCAGGTTCAACAAGACTAAGAGAGACGATGAGTGAACAAGTTGATAGTTTCATGGCTTTCACCGGGTGTGCAGACACTTCAATGGCCGAGAACTTCTTGGAGATGGCACAGGGTGATTTGGAGACGGCGATTTCGTTGTTCTATGAGCATGGCCCATCCAGTAACAACAACGTCAACAACAATAGCGGTGATGAGAATCGTTCTACAAATATAGATAATGACATGGCGTTGGCTGAGAGGCTACAGAACGAGGCTTATCAAGATAGTACAAGAGCGCCAGACGAAGCCAGACATGAGAGATTGATTGACGATGTTGATGTGTTTCCAGGTACTTTCGGTGGAGTTGGTGGGCGCTTCAACCCGTTGTTGAACCCTGATGAATTGATCTATGGTAATCAACGAACAGGGGTTTTTAATCAAGGAGATATAGACTTTGACGAAGAGGAAGATGAGTTTGCTGGAATGACTGAAGGACAGAAAAGATTGGCAAAGATGTTTAGGCCCCCATTCGATATCATGGAGAAACTCGATTTGGATTCCGCAAAGAGAAAAGCAAAACAGGAAAAAAAATGGATCCTTGTGAACATTCAGGACTCTTCAGACTTCTTGTGTCAAACTCTTAATAGAGATTTCTGGAAGAGTTCCACAGTGAAGGAGATTGTCCGAGAGAATTTTGTCTTCTTGCAATACCATAAGGACTCAAGAAGTGGTGAACAATATATCAACTTTTACCCTTTTAAGGAATACCCTCATATTGCCATACTGGACCCAATCACAGGTGAAAGACTGAAAATGTGGGCTGGTGTCCCAAAAGTTCAAAAATGGTGTGATGAAGTATATGATTTCTTGAATGAGTTTTCCTTAGATCCGTCAACGGTGAACCCAATTGTCAATCATAAGCCCTCTATCGATCCAAACTCATTATCAGAGGAGAAACAATTAGAATACGCTATCAAACAATCACTGGGTAACTCTGTATACGTCGACGACGACAGTGATTTGGAGATCTTGGAGACTGGTAACGAATCAGATCCTATCGAGCTCGATGATGATACAGAAATACAAGATGCTCCAAAGGAGCTTACGGATGAAGATAAGATCAAAGCCATCGAGCCAATAAACTATAAGGAACCAATGAACTCTCCAGAAACCACAAGAATCCAAATCAGAACAGCTGATGGTTCTAGACTCGTCAAGAGATTCAGCTTGAATGATACAGTACGCAAGCTTTACGAATTAGTTAAATATGAGTTCGGTGAGAAGATTGGTAACAGTATGTTCGCGTTGACGAGTCAAAGAGAAAATTTGATAGGTAAGATGGACGAATCTATTTCAGATGCGGGTTTAAAGAATGCGTCTGTTCTTTTGGAAATCATGCAAGACGATGAATAAACACATAGTCACAACATCATAGATTAATGAGTATGTAGTTAGATCCATTAATTACATGACCGGAGTATCAACAAAGCTGTGATCATTAAAATGGTGTATATTTAAGGTTCAATCAGCAGTACTTTCATCCGCAGTCTTCTCTATCAGCGACGTCTAATACTTCCGTCTTCTTTTCACCTTCTTCCTCAACTTTGTCCTCAGCACCAGAATCCTTTTGCTCCAAAGATTTCTTCTCAGTGATAAACTTCTGCATTTCTGTTTCAATCTGTGGATCCTCGAGATGCTGGTTGAATACATCCAAAACCTTAAGGAACATGTCATTATCAACTTGTTCTAATTTCAAGAAATGAAGATAGACCTTCGAGATCAATTGGAAGATCTCGAGCTTATCGACACCTTCGCCCAGTAATGGGAAAAGACCAAATTCAAAGATACCAGTGGCGGTGATTCGTTCATCTGTCTTGATCTGCAGGATGGTCTCCTCTAGAATACTTAGAGAAAAAGAGCGGATCTGATAACACGGATTCAGGCATTGATGAGCCAATGCTTGAATTAATGCATAAGTCTCATCTTTAGTCAAGGCCTTCTGAGTGAGTAAAGAGCCAGTGAACTTGATAGAGAGGAGAGAAGTGTGTACAATATCCTGAAAAGGGTTTTCCTTAGTCACCTTATGACCGGTTTTGACCAGAGTATCATACTCTTGTTCCCATTGAGCGCCAATTGCACCTACAGCCGAAATCTCATCAAGTAAACCCAATAGCCACATAAAATTGGTTTCATTGATGTACTCAATGGATGAAACATCTTCAGTGAATTTCAGGATCTGAGGGGTGTAATCAGAGATCGAGGCAATGATTCTTAAAACCTTCCAACAGTTTTCATGGTTGAGAATCAATTCACTAGCCCAGAAGTTGTTCAGTGAGAGATCACACAATGGCTTGATTATCTGCGAGGACTTCTCCTCGAAAAATTTCTTGTCATAGCTCAAAATGTCATCGATAGTCTCAGTAACAAGTCCATCATCCACCTTATCAGAATGGGAAATGATCAACAACTTGTATGTGTCTAATCTGAAGACCACATCAGGACTCAATTTCAAGGCATCTTTTTGGGATATGAACTGATTGATCTTACTCAACAAATATGTTCCTGATCTATCACCACCTTTCAACCAGAGAGAGACGCATGTTTCCAAAATGAACAAGAGCTGGGTATCGTAGTGCTTATCAGTCTCAGAGTTACGTTCAAATGGAAGGTACTCAAGAAAGATAGAGACAAGCCATGACTTGGAATCCCCCGATGTCGAAAGATGACTTAAAACGGAATAAATATCAGCAGATTTGATACAGTCCAATGCAGACAAAGTAGACTCAACTTCTTCATCAGTTGGTTCATCATCACCTTTCAAGTAAGAAGCAAAAGTTGAGAATAAGCCTTTCGTGGCAGTAGATCTAGTAAGAACGACTTCTGGTGTCACTCTTGGGATATTCCCAAGACAATTCGCAGCTTGAAAATCTGTCGAGAAGTCAGGATCAATCAAGCCATTTTGAATCAAAGTGATCAAAATCTTGATAATAGAGTTCCAGCTTCTAGAAAGGGCGCTCATATTTCTGTTGACTATCCTGAACAAGACAATAGTCGAGAGCTGTGCCTTGAAGTTCCCGCCAAATGAAACGGCTACATCACTCACATTAATTATTTCACCGCTGTCAACCTTGATTCTTGTCAGCTTTAAAGGAGAAACATTCTTATTATCGATGCCCTCCTCAGATGGGGTCTTGGTGAGCCTTGTCAAAGAGCAGAGCTTGGAAACGAGTTCATCAGTTATACTGTCGAAACCGAAAAATGATGATATTTGAGCAAGCTTGTCCAAGACTGTGATCATCTTAGTTGTGACGTTATCATCTGTAGCAGTATCGAATATCTTGAAGATTGCAGCAGAAATCTTTGAGTTAGAGGCATTGAAGATGAAGTTCTCGAAGTTTAAAATAGTTTCAATATTGAAATCAGTTGCGGAGTAATGTTGGGAAATAACGGATGAGTTAGCAGCCATCAAGTTGTTCCAAGAGTCATCAAACCATTGAGATGACCCGTGGTGCTCCTCTGGCATTACAATCTCTTTGTCCTGGATAGATTGGAATATCTTCTCAAGATACCAAGCTGGAAAATCTTTCTTGTTGTAGACACCTCTCAAGTTTCGCTTATAATCATCAATTGTCATGTGAACCTTGATGTTTGGGTTATGAAAATCAGTGTTCAACATGATGATAGAATAGGACAACACAAACACAGCATCTGCGTCAGGTTCAACTGGTTCTAGTTCAGTATCTTTAATATCACCATCAGCGTTTTCAATCTCAAAGCATTCTCTCTCAGCCGCAACGTCATACTTCTGACAATCAACATAATGAGCAGCAAAAGTTTCCACAATTCTTTCAATTTGCTGTGATTCTCCAGGAAGTCTGAATGCTTTCAGCAAGATTCTAAGAGCTTCATCAACTCTGAGCCCTTCAAAGTCAAATAGATTCATGAATTGGACTAGCAACTTGCTATTGGATGGCTTTGCTAAAAATTCACCTAACACCTTCTTGTTTAAACGACTGGACTTCTCAAAGAAAAACACAGCTAGCTCATCGATATCATCTGCTGATTTGATAAAGCTCTTTTCTTGAAGAGCCTTGATACCCAGCTTTGGAGACTCATTGAAGATGTTAGTGACAGCAATAAATTCTTTCTTTTGCTCCTTGTTGTGAATAAGATCAGGAATCGGTTCAGATTTATAAGACTCAACTAATTTTGTATGCTCACTCAAATTGTTGATAAATGAAAGCAATCCTTCTAGACAAAGAGGTGGGACATTCTCTGTGGTAAAAAGTGCACTCTCTGGTAGGGACAGCTGAGCTAAGAACTCTAGAAACCTGATCGCAAGATCGTGTCTGTGGAAGTTACAGTCATAATTCACAAATAGATCAACAAAGAGATGAGACGAGCGAGTCCAGAGAATGGATATTTCTTCAACCATTAATTCTCTGGCCGACAAGGACTTTGGGGGGATTTCAACGGGTGTTGATTTTCCTGACTTGTTCATACCAGTTGGCTTCTTTCCAGATTCATCAGGGATAACACAACCGAATATAGTCATCAGCGCAAGTTCTATCTGTGCCTGTAAATGGTCTCCCAAAGTCAAAGCCAAAGTGGTGAACAATTGTAGTGCAGCTTGAAGCACCGGAAGAGAGTTGACATTCTGAATGATCTGCAGAGTGTGTTTGAATATTGGATCCGCGATCAAGTTCAACAAAGATGGGAACAGTATAAACTTGTGTGCACTCATCTCAACAGCTGTGCGTATCAACGAGAGAGCAAATACTTTTGTGGACTCTGTATGTCTGAATTGGTTCTCTGGCGAGATCATCGAGATCAAGATGCCAAGAAATTGCTTTATGGCGGGCAGACCAAATGGTTCTTCGGTAGCTGTGGATACTTCAAAAGATTTCTTTGGCCCAACCAATTCTTCATTTGTACCAATTGTACCAACAAGCTGGTCTCTAGAGTAATCATGGGTCTCTTCTACGACGTGATGGTTCTCTTCGGGTTGAATATTATCCAGTCTCTTGAAGATCTTGAATGTAATTCGGCAAACCGAAAGTTCAGCAGCCTTTCGAAGGACTTCGCTTCTTCTCTTATTACAGGCAAGAGACATTGAAGTCTGGACCACCTCATGGATAATTTCATCCGAGAGGCGATCACCCAGTTCAGAGTCAATGATAGATTCAAGAAGTTTCAATACTTTCAACAAAACTGCATCATCGGAGGCCTGCTCTGAGGCTTCAAAACGACAATGGGTTAAAGAATGCATGATATGGGTCAACGTGAAGTCAAGATTTTTTGAATCGACTGAAATGATTCTGTAGTTGATAAACTTGGTCAAAGAGTCCAATGCCAAACTTGTAATACTTCCTGATGTAGAGCTGGACTTGATCACCAGGAGGAAAGGTTGAAGCAGAGTTAGCGAATCGATCTCTGTGAGGTCCTTTTGACTATTCAACATGAGTCTCAATTGAATGAAACCAGAGAGCAGCGGATCAGACACAGAAGAGCTATTCAATCCATTAGAATTCCCAGACAGGCCAAACTTGTTCAAATCGTGATCATCGTTGAATAACTCACTAGCACTAGACCCCAGGATTGCAGCAACACCAGATTGGGAATATTTTGAGATCTTTCGCATGGAAGATGAAATGAGGATGCTCTCTTTGACAACCACAGTTACCGGATCCATTGAAATCATACTGGGTGCCCTTGGCTGGTCAATAGCCGCCATTCTTATTCTCCGTGGGTTTGTCGAGTTGAGTTGATTGGTGTCGTGTCGTGTTGATTTCGTGCCGACTGCAGTAATTTTCAAGAACCGTGGGGCTGAAATGATAGAGATAGCTTCGACACTAAGTCAGTAAACAGTTACAGAAGATATAATCAATGGAGAGACAATCAACAAGAGGTTTTCTGTTGTCCCAAGTTGACGATGTTCCCTTTTGGCGACGCCCTTTGTTGATCTCTTGGGTTCGCTCAGCGCGGTATGCGCAGCAGCAAGGTAAGCCCAGATGAAGGTGTCCGGGTGTCCGGATTGCTTGTAGGTATGTCAAATCTCGACTACATTGTTCGTATTAAATCGCTCTGAGTTATTTATTTAATCGTTCATAAGTTTCATTGGCAATTAATGATCATCATATTGGGTCAGTGCGTCACCTCATCTCATGGGTTTCGGTTTCTGCATGGCTCCAAGGCTGATCTGAGTTATGTCTGTTCAGAGTACGAAGCCGTAACAGATCTTTCTTCAGAGAAGCAGTCTTGAAGATGCCGTACGAGCTTAGCATATCACTGATTTTGCCCTTCTTGAGCATCTCTATCTGCGATTTGATTTGATTCCTTTCCTCTTGATTTGAACCAGATAATACCTTCTGTAGAGCATTCCAGTATGTTTCAACTTGAAGAGAAGATGCTGGTCCAAATCTCCATTTGGAGTATTTTGACATATTATTGTACCCCAATGTCTCTTGTGAAAGCAACCTTGCCTTAAGGAGAAGTGTTCTAATGTCAGATGACATTGGAGCCACCAGTTCCTTGGTAAATCTCTTGACATAAAAATTGCCCTTCTTCTTGTTCTTGAACTCCGGCCTCTCTCTATACAAGGTTAGCGAATAGATCTTATCTGTACTTCCATTTGATCTATCGAATGTGTCTTCAAAACCATTCGTCTCTAAGTCGTCATAGAAGTCCAGTGGAATTCCATTCGAAAATACTTCCAATCTCAAATGAATAGCCATAGATGACCTTGGCCAGACAAGGACCCACATGTTCTCCTTAGGTCCTTTGAACCAGGGCTCTTTGAAAGCATCCAGGAGTTCTGTATCGTCAAGGTCAGCAGTATTAGCCAGAAACTGAGCCAAATTTTCATATGTAGTGAATCTAATGTTCTTGAAAGCGTTTCTCTCATTTTGCGTAAGCTCAACCATGAGCCTTTCATTCTTTTCACGTCTCCTTATCTGCAGTTCTTCTTCCTGCTGCTTCTGCATCTCCCTTTTAAGCTCGTGCATAGCTCCAATCGAGTATCCATTAATCGCGAAGTCGCTAGAGAGTCCACCCAAAGTTGGGGTTGTTATCACGTCTCTATTTCCTATACCGACGAAATCAACCACACGACATATTTCTTTCGAGTCATGAAGACGAAGACCACGACCAATCATCTGAACGAGCAGATTCTTTGACTTGGTTGGTCTGATAAGGAAAATACAATCAATATTCGGAATATCTGTTCCCTCCGTGAAAATACCACAGTTGATCAGCACTGAAACTTTACCCTTTCTAAACTGTTCGATGAGCCTCTCTCTTTCCGAAGGTTTCGTTTTCGAGGTAACACACTCGGCTGACACTCCGGCAGAGCGAAACTTCTCGCCTAAATCTTTAACGTGCTGGATATCAACACCAAACACAAGAGTGGACTTGATTTGATGAGTTGACTCAAAATAAATATATGTTCTTGTTGCAAGATCGTTATTTGCAGGGGTATTGACAGTCTTCGATAATCCACTAATGACAAAGTCTCCTCCGTGTGATGCAACTTTCCCCAAATCTCCATCAACCAGCTGGACCGTAGTAAATTGAACATCACTCAGATGATTCTTCAGAATCATATCCTGTAGATCCATATGGAAAACTATATCATCAAATATTTCACCAAGAGCCTTAGTATCCTCACGCCTCATTGTTGCCGAGAATCCCACAAGTGCTATATCGGATGTTGCTTTATCGACCCCAAAATACTCGAACACATGTTTATAACTAGCAGCAGCAGCATGATGTGCCTCATCCACAATAATCAACTTAAACTGCTCAGGATCGAACTTCTCCAATCTCCCTCTAATGAGGGTCTGGATAGATGCAACAACGATATCAGCATTTTCAGAGGCCTTATACTTTGCCATTTCTACCTCCACAAGCTTGTCAGGAGAAGCTTTTTTACACTTCTCTGCTGCCTGCAAGGCCAGTTCTTTCCTGTGGACCAGAATCAAAGTCTTGTCGCCTTGCTTGTTCTTTGGTTTGGTCCTATCGATGAGGTGGGAGAAAACAACAGTCTTCCCACTCCCCGTGGGCATACTAACAGCTATTCTGGTTTGGTTGTGTTCGAAAGCAGAGAGACACTCATTGATACATTCCTCTTGGTAGTCCCTCAAGACCGTCGTCTGACTCCACAGGATACGATGAGATGAGAAGCATCGTCCATAAGCACCAAGACGACCAGTATCACCAAACGATATTCTAAGCAGGGCCAAGTTTCTCCACATGGCCGGTTTCTTTCCTAACAGAGTAGCATGAATGCCGCAGTGACTTAAAATCCTTCACTGTTACACCTGTCTTATAGCAGATCAGGCGGGTATTCAGTTGTTTCATGTAGCCAAGTGCGAGAAAATGTTTGGATGTCGATAGATAGGTACGCGCAGTATAGTGCGGCGGGATGCTCTGGATTTGTAAACCACTTCATCAATAATAAATGATACAGAGCGCACGGGAAAAAGGACGAGAAGGAGATGAAGTTCATTGTGCTGTGGAGGCTTTTCTTTGTGCTACTGGGAGCTCTAGAGATTGCCCAAGCTCAGGAGGAAAACAAGTCTCGCCACACGAATAACTGGGCCGTTCTTGTGTCTACGTCTCGCTTCTGGTTCAACTATAGACATATGGCGAATGTGCTCAGTATGTACAGAACGGTGAAGAGATTGGGTATACCCGACTCCCAAATTATCTTGATGTTGAGTGATGACGTGGCATGTAACCCACGTAACTTATTCCCAGGCTCGGTTTTCAACAACAAGGATAGGGTATTGGACTTGTATGGTGAGAGCATAGAGGTTGATTATAGAGGGTATGAGGTCACTGTTGAGAACTTTATTAGACTGTTGACCGATAGATGGGGGGATGATCATCCAAGATCCAAGAGGCTTCTAACAGATGAGAACTCAAACATCTTCATCTATATGACTGGACACGGTGGTGATGAGTTTCTGAAGTTCCAAGATGCGGAAGAAATTAGTTCTTGGGATCTTGCTGATGCATTTGAGCAAATGCACGAGAAGAAGAGATACAATGAAATCTTTTTCATGATCGACACTTGTCAAGCTAATACAATGTATTCCAGGTTCTACTCTCCAAATATCTTGGCTGTGGGATCTTCCGAACTGGATGAAAGTTCGTATTCTCACCATAGTGACGTTGAAGTAGGTGTCGCTGTCATTGATAGATTCACATACTACAATTTGGAGTTCTTAGAAGAGATTGAGAGGAACTCAACTAAGACAATGCAAGATTTGTTCGATTCTTATACACCTGAAGCAATCCATTCGCACGCTGGTGTTAGAACTGACTTATTCAAGAGAGATCCCAAAGATGTTCTCATCACTGATTTTTTCGGTAATGTTCAGAGCATCGTTGCAGAGCCAACAGAGGATGATATCTTGTATCTTTTGAACCATGTGAAGGAGGAGAAAGACGATGAGCTGTACCATCAACACATCTCTAAGGCAAACAGTTCTGCAATCAACACTTTCAAAACCAACGTGATCCAGATCTCAAAGAAGAAGGAAATCAACCCCTGGAAAAAGGTTGCCGCTTTTACTGTGTTGCTTGGGTCTACCGCTGCATGTTTTATACTTGGAAAGTGAACCTCGCATCCCAAACTACAATGACATTTAAGATGACCATGATAGTAATCACGTTTTTTTTTCGAATCGAAAACACTGAAAAGTTTACTGAATTGTAGACCTTAGAAACACCCCAGAATCAAGAGGCTCTACTATAAGAAGAAAGGTAAACAACTTGCAAAAAAGACACTTAACAATATAATAGAGAATGAAAGCTGAAAGTGTTAGTTTTCCATGACGACAGAATTCAGCTCGTTGATAGTCTCGTGCACCAAACGATTCTTACCATCGTGAACGCCCAGCACAGAATTGGAAGGATGGCCAACACGACCAATAAAGGTCTTGTAAAACTCCGACTTTTCAAAGTCTTCATCATCATCAATCTCATCATCGTAAGTCTCTACCTTAGAAGGAGGAAACCAATCTGTCTTCTTGATGGGAACAGATGAAGATGTAACACCTTCGCGCTTCTGAGAACTGTATCTTCTAACGCGGTGAGCGTTGGCGTTATGATGATTCCAAAAACCAGGTTTCTTCACGACAGGTTGCCACTGACTGTGATAGTTCTCTCTGTGATGCGGTGGAACATACTTCTTCTGATTCGACTCAGAACTATCAGAGTGAGAATCCGGACTGCTGGATTCTGGCTTGGTCTGAGAAGTCACTGGTCTTCTGTTATGAACTGTATTAGAGGAAGCCATATTCCGTTGACCATGCAATGGAACTGGAACGATCAGAGAAGGTGCAGAGGAAAAATCACTGATCTCATCCTTAGAATCCAGGTTCAGAGAGCCAATGCCTTTGCCCAACTGAGTCAAATCCACCTCAGAATGTCTTGGTGTATCATGCTCTTCAAGAACAAATAAGTCATCATCAGAATCCATATCATTCAAAGCCACAGCCTCATGCAATGGCGATTTCATCACGTTTGGAGATCTCAGATTTGGAGGTATGTATTTACCAGCAGATGAAGAGTAAGAGTTGAATGAACCTTTTCTTAGTTTTCTGGTCGGTGAAGTAGTTCGCTTTGGAGTCATTGGTCTTTGATGAGGAGGCTGATACTTCTTTCTTTCACCAAATTTCTCTAGGTAATGTGCATTGACCGATGGTGGGGTAAAGAAATCCTTTCTATTGAACTTTTCTTTCTTGAACTCTTGGAAATGATCTGAGATATGAGTATTTGGTGTTGGAATGGCGAATGATTTCGCATTGTTCTTGCGACGAGGAGCAGTTTTGTGTTCTCGGATAGTAATAGGTGTAACACCAACAGATTTACTCATCTCCTTCTCGAGCAGTTCAAACTCCTCATCAAATGTCAATCTTTGAACCTTCAAAAGCTCTTGTTTCATAAGCTCCAAATCTCTGTTATCAGGATCCAAGGTCAAACAGTGACGCAACACAGAGAATAAGTCTTCTGACATTGTAGAAAAAATATCAAACAGAGCCTCACGGTTGCAAGCGAAATAACTGAATGACTTATCGGATTGGTTTGCAGCACTGAAGGGATTCTTATGGAATACAATGTTAAGAAGACAAATTCCAATAGACCAGATATCACATTTGGAGGCATCATAGCAGTCCAAGTTATTTTCATCATATAGTTCAGGAGCCATGTATCTCTCCGATCCGACACCAAAATCGGTACATAACTTAGTATCAGAAGCCAATCCCCAATCAGAGAGTCTAATGGTGAAATCATCGGCAATCAAGATATTTTCCGGCTTGATATCACGATGGTAAATTGATTTGGAATGTGCAAACTCCACCGCACTGATCAATTGGAGAACAACGTTGACGATATCCCTAGTGCTTGTTGGGCCGATGTCTGCCTTGATTGCTTCATACAAATCACCACGTGGACAGTACTCCAAGATGATGAACGATTCAAAGCAGTCGATAAGCGAGATGATGTTCTCATGGTATCCTAATTTTTGATGGATGTTGATTTCATGGATTGCCTCTTCACAGATATCATCATCCATAATCCCAGTGATATTGGTGACGGATCTCGATTGAGATTCCACAGCTGGAGATTTATCACCCTGATACTTGAAGATGTACTTCACGGCGACCAACTTAGCCCTGGTGATATCCTTAGCGAGCGAGACAATACCGTAGGAGCCTTCACTGATATCTTCCAATTTCTGGTATCTCCCATTGAGGAGACTACCTTCCTTGTAGAGTTCGTAAGACAGAGACATTCAGAAACAAAAGGAGTTGAGCAATGAGATAGAAAAAAGTAAGTAAGTAAGTACTATGACCTGTCAGCGGGTATAATCATGCAATGTTTAGGTGAGTCGTGAGTGTAGCGTAAGATGTGATGTATGGATATATGTCCTGAGTCTCTTCTAGAATCTCTTTGAGATTATGCTGTGGGAAGGGGGAGGGGGAATAAGATTCAGACAGGTGCGTATAGGAGTAGACGATAGGAAGATAGTACCAGCGCCTCGTGTAAAAAAATCGTAACAGTCGTTAAAAAGGAGGCGTGTTGTTGAAGTTTGCTGCCGTGGCGATATGAAACCCAGGGGCAAAAAGACGAGACAGAAAAGAAGAACAACGAAATCTGAGGGAGAGAAAACACTTATTAGATACCCTATCCTGCTGCAGAACCTTTACAATCAGATTCTCCTTTATGATGAATTGTGTGGATAAAGGGGGAAACACTTCAGCGGGTAACCCCTGTGTTTGTTTGATATAGAGTCTGGGGTATGAGTCAGGGCGGTTAACGTTCTCTTAAGATCTCTGCTGTTAGACGTAGTTGGGGGAGGAGGTTCTTTCTAGTCGACTTGTTGATAAAAAGTTATAACGGTGAGTAAACTCTCTTCAGCTGATGTTCTTCGTCTTCTGTTGGGTGTTGGTTGTGTCGGTTGTGACTGTCGTCATAATTTGGGCCTGTTTTTGTTGTTTTCTTTGCCTATCCGAGCCCGCGGGGCGGGGGGGGGCATCTGGCTTGTTGATTTCCCAATGGGGAAACGCTGTTTATGGTGACACATTTAACCTAAAATTCACTTACACGAGAACTAGGTGGGATACATCTATGAACTAAACAGGACTTTCGTTGAAGCTGGTTTCAGACTGGCTGTCGATCAAAGAGGCATGTGTGATAACGATAGCAGCTGTAATGGAGAGAAGACTCATAAGTGTACTTAGGGGAGAGGAAAAGAGAATCACGGGAACGGTAGAACCTAGTAGAGCAATGTAGAGGTAGTTCTTATTGACAGGGATGACTTGTCCACCGATGACAATATCATCTAGTTCATATCTTTGTAGCACCAGAACACCGGCTGTGAATACAGTCAAGGCTAACAATAAGTAAATGTTTTGGAAGAGTTCGAAAAGACCAACAAGACATAGGATAACAAGATAGTTGGACTGAAAGAAGGTCAGATTCGTCAAAACACGGATTCTCCATTCACCAAGTGACTTAGGTGCACTGAGTTTGGAAGTATTGAAGAATTGGGATAGCGACTTTAGATTGGTGATCTTGTGGTGTAAGTATGGCGTCTGATGCTTTCGATTCGTGTTAGTATGAAACCTGGATTGCGGGGGGAAAGGAAGACATACTTTCAGGGTGTCCATATCCCATTGAGCCATGCTGAAGGCCGTACTGCTGAACTGTGGAGGATAGCTCATCTTCTGCGCCTCTGTTCTACGGGGTCTTCTTTTACATGGCTCGTTATCGATCTTGTTCTAAGCGTTGTTTTGACAATTGATGTGCAGTCAAGCAGATCGCGGGCTCGTGACCTAAAACAAGTTATTAAACACCAGACCTCTTGTACAAAGGTCTCCATAGAGAGTGGTCAATAGATATTCTACTCGTTATCACCTGGATCTACAACAAGTATATCCCATACCCATGTCATTAAAAGTTCTCGTAATCATGCCTCGCCAGCCTTCTTAGAGTTACAAGCCACAATTCGAATCTTATCAGCATGAATATTCTCATTGTGATCCATTTTGATGTTGACATCTTTGATGACGAATGTCCACACATCATCACAGAAACGATAGGTATGGAGATGGCCTTTGAAACTTAGCTTGGACTTGACATTGTCCCTTAAATTGTCCGAGACAACACGGTCAAAATTGGCAAGGATACGCATGGCCAACTGTGGTTGAATACGCTGGTCAGAGATGAGGGTATCGAGAGCTTCGGTGAGAGACATCCCTAAGCTGTATAAGATGTTAGTTAATTGTTCCTTTATGTCACACCCACGTTTATTTTCTCCATGTGCCATCTAAAAGCTGGTTGGAAACGATAATAGAAATGGACAGTAATTGAGCGCAACTATTCAGACATACGTGCTTCTTCTATAGATCTCGTAATACCCCTGGCTGCTCATCCTTCTCTGTTGCTTCGCCTGCTTGTCTCCCTAGCGTTGACAGTGGCAAACTGTTTTTTTTTTGCAAAAAGGCGAAAAACTTCTAAATTCGCGAAGGTCAAAGCGTCAGAGAGAGCTCAAGAGAAGGATTTTGACTATTAGGTTCCGCTGACAGAGAACGCAGAGCCACAGCAATGTCATCCACTATCTTCTACCGCTTCCGTTCGCAGAAGAACACTTCAAGAATTCTGTTTGATGGTACTGGTATCACAGTTTTCGATCTGAAAAAGGAGATCATCGCAGACAACAAGCTCGGTGATGGTAGCGGTTTTGACATACGATTATACAATAATGATACGAATGAAGAATACAGCGATGATACACTTGTTATCCCTCGTTCGACATCGGTCGTTGCAAGACGCTCTCCACCATCAAGGCCAGGGAAGGGTAATGGTGCTCGCTATGTTACCGGGAAACCACGTATCACCAAGGTGACACTGAACAACTCTTCCAATGCCAGTGGAGCAGCCAACAGTGCACAGTCAGAGCAGTCTAATATGACAGAACAAGAGAGAATCAATATGATGATGTCTGCGGAGAAGGACCAATGGAGAGATGCTCAAGTCTCGATGGCTAATGCGACACCGGTCTACAATAAACCACAGCAGTCCACTTCAAATAACCCAGATGATGTGCCACCACCGGGTTACATGTGCTATAGATGCGGTTCAAAGGACCACTGGATTAAGAACTGTCCTACAAACGACGATCCAAATTGGGAGGGAAAGAGAATCAAACGTACCACGGGTATCCCAAAGACGTATTTGAAAACCGTCGAGAAGCCTGATGACGACTCTTCAAAGAACTACCTGATGAATGAGGAGGGTCAATACGTTGTGCAGGTCGCCGATCAAAAGGCATGGGACAGCTACACAAAGAAGGTGAATAAGACCAATGAATTGGACCTATTAAAGGATGTTGAACCACGGTTTTTGGACCCAATCACTGGGAAAGTTATGTCTGATCCTGTGCTAACCCCATGTTGTAATAAGGCATATTCAAGAAAGACGATAGAAGATCTGCTATTGGAGAGTGATTTTGTATGTCCAAACTGTTCCAAACAGGATATCTTTTTGGATTCTTTGAAACCAGATGAGGAGAAGAAGGCTCAGATTGATGAATTACTTGAAAAGGAGAGGGAAAAGAGAGGTATCAAGAGACCTGCTTCATCTGCGGCAGATGGCACGGAACCAAAGAGACAGAACATTGGTGTGCCAATGATTCCCCCTTTTGCTTTCCCATTCATGATGCCTCCTGCTCCACAGCCACTGCCTACTCAAGGTCAAATTACAAATACTCAAGACCAAAGTTAATGTTATGTAATGCCCCTCTCGGTCTTATCAGTAGTTCTGTCTTGTCTTTTGCGACTTCTATATGATTTCTTCTCTCTAAAGCATGAAAGTTCAAGTTCAAGAAAAATGCAAACGTTTATCACCTCTAAATTATCTAATTTGTACCGCTAGAATAACTAATAACGGCGTATTTACCGGAGTACAACCATGAGAGCTTATTCTCATTGGTCTTCCCCCATTCTTCAGACACGTGTTCATACACGCCTTCTGGTAAACCGACAAGAACGTCCGCCTTAACGGTTCTGAGAGACAATATCTTGATACCAGTAGAAGCCAAGGGACCGATAGCCTTAGCGAATGGCTGAGTTGATGGCCATCTTCTGTCACCAGTCAACTTTCTATAGTTCATGTCACCTTTGAAGATCACAAGGGAGGAAGACAACAAGCTGTCGTGCAATTCAGCACCACCAAATTCGGTTTCATTTGGGTCAATACCCCAGAAATCCTGGTCCAGAGTCCAGAACGGAGAAGTCTCCAATGTCAAGGCACCAGTATTGTACAGATGTTCAACCTTGTTAACAAAGAAATCAATCTCATCTCTGTGGTCCGGGAACAATGACTTCTTCTTCAATTGTGACAACACGATGTTGAAGTCCTTGATGTTAACATCTGACACCATCCATGGAATGTCCTTCGTATGTATAGTGACACGGTCACAGAGCTTGAAATCCAGAAGAAAGAGGGCAAACACCAAATCTGTGTACAATTCGAAACCGGAGTTGTCCAATACGAAATCAACTTTTCTAAGTTTCTTGGTAGAAGAAGACAACTGATCGTAGGCACAGTCGATGTCGTTTGTTAAGATCTTATCTTCAGACTTTTTTCTAGCTTCAGCACCTTGGATAGACGCGATATCTTCCAAAGTGGCAGTCGCCAAAAGGGACAAATCGGTAGCATTACCCCACAGAGAGATCTCTGCGAACTCCTTAAACAACAATTGCTTAATTTCCGGCTTTACTGTTTGAGTTTGACATTGCTCATTGAGTTGAGCGTAACGGAGAGCGAGTTCAGTAACACCAGCAACAGAAGACTCAAAAGAAGATTCCTTCAAGTTGGCAAAGACGTCATAGTTGAACCAATGGGACTGTTCAAGGAACAAGGAATTGATGAAGCGGTACAGCAAGTTCTCTAACAGAAGCCATGGACCTGTTAACCAGGTGTAACCCTTTCCGTTCAGAGCTCTGTTGTAGGACTCATATTGTGGCAATTCAGAACCCAACAGAGGCACCTCAGAGTCCTGCTCGATGCTCTTCTTCAGCTCTGTGAGCTTAAACGAGATCTGTTGGGCCTGTGTAGCAGCCTCGCCTGATTTCGCCTCGACAGCTGTGTTGATGTCGTCGATAGCGTCCTGGACGATCTTGATCCAACGTACTCTAGCGGTCTCGAAGGCAAACGAGTCAGAATCTTTGTTGTAGTAGACGTCTGGAAGGGGCATTGTACTGTTATTCATCTCTCAGGGATACTTACTTCTTACTGTGCTGTGCTGTTCTTTCTATATTTATATTTCGTCATGCTGATCTGTCATGGAGCTCTGTGCTCCACATTGAAAATTCGAAAGGGCATCACCAAACCGTGCAGGAACAAGCATCCGAGAAATCCCAGAAACGCCGACAGAGCATAATAACTCGCGGGACAGAGTCTAGTGCGATAATGGTTCTGAGATTAAGACTCACGATCATGCTCTTTGAAAAAGTATTCTTTATGTAATGGTAGATGGTAGATCACCTCGCTTTGTTCCCAACCATCGTAGCTCCTCTCCAGCGTTAAGAATCCTGAAAATCTTTTCTGATTAGAAACTTTAGCCCACTCAACCTTCATGAATTGCAAACACTATACTGATGACCACACATAGAACACTGAAACAACTGTACTCAGAGGCATTGGTTGCTCGTAATCGTATCATTGGTGCCCCAGGGCGCCATGACTCAGATGAACATCAACAGGCTCTTGAGAAAGTGTTACTGCAATGGATAGAGCTGAAGACGACCATATCTAGCAGGGCCATATTCTCCTCAAATGAGTCATTAGAGGATATCAATACTTCAGATATCAAGTATTTGTCTGTCGATTATCGACTGGCTGAGCTTTACGCTGAATTTTCAACCCCTACAAGAGCACATAACTTGAAGAAGAGCATAGTATGTTACCTCCATTACTTGACGAGCTTGAGTAACTATGGGATGTTGGATAACGCACAGCAATCAAAATACGACAAGATAAGACAGAGTCCCTTCGAGATCCAAACACTGCACGAGACTGCTCAGCTGAGAAGAGATGAGAAAATTGCCAATTATAAGCTTGAGAAGCAATTTGCCGCAAAGTTGGAACAACTAGAAAAGTTGGAGAACGACGACAATGAATACAACAATACAGATGAAGAACTAATTCGTGAATTGTATGTCGTTCGACTGAAATCATTAGCATTGAAAGACTTTGATAGTATAAGAGTCCTTGCCCAAGAACTAGAGATTCTTCAAACAATGCCAGAGCCAAAGATCGTTGAAGTACGCGATGAGAGAACAAGGTCTAAGGATCCAACTCAGTTCACCGAGAAGTTGGAGTACATCAACAGAGATATGCTTTCCAAGGAAGGAAAAATCCTAAGGCCTTTTACATTGGTCAAGAGAGACGACATAAAGAAGAAAGTGTTTGGTACGGGGCAGTATCTACCAACTATGACCGTTGAAGAATTCCTGGAACAAGAGCTTGCCAATGGAGGTATGATCACAGGAGGCGGGAACGATGGCCCTCAAGAGAGTGAAGACGAAGATGATCTTGATAAGGCAGACGCAAAGACATATAGGCAGAGAGCCTGGGATGAATTTGCAGAGAGTCACGCTAAGGGGAGCGGTAATACCATCAACAGGGGGTGAACTACTATAATTGTCAGATTTCATTTAATGAAACTTTAATTTGTGTTAGTATACTATGTAGAATGGTATGAAAAACATCAGAGAGACTCCAAGTTGTTGCTTTCAGCCTGACATGCAAATCTAAGGACAATTTTTAATCATTTGGTTCATGAAGACTAATCGGTTTATCAAATCATCATAGTAACAACTTGAGAGAATATGACATTGCTGAAATAAACATACTATGACTTAGTTAGTATCAAAAAAATGGAAGCAGAACACAAAAGGTCAAAAGCAATTATCAGCGCCACGCCCTGTCAGGGGCGGATTATCATCAAAGTCTCACCTTAACGGGGTGAGACGCAGTTGACCGTCGTGAAATGTGGATAATCATCATAAACAGCTTCACCTTTTGGTTTTATTTATAAGAAACATACCTTTTACTGTATCAAATCAGATCAAGAACCCATAATGTTCGCTTTTGAAGACATCAGACTGGAAATACTTGTCTTCAGAGAAGTCAGACATATGCTTGTCTTAATTTATTTCAGTATCATCCTCTGTCTTTCAAAAGCAAACAAGAAGAAGCCTTTCTTCTATATGACTGATTTAGTTGTTAGTTTCTGTTTGCTTCAAGGTATGATGTAAATCATCAGAAAATCAACTCTATGTCAGTGAAGCATGAATGGTATTAAAAAAGTTGTATCGTCATCCGGAAACCGGAAATCTGACTCGTCATCTATGGGTATCATCACTAGAGTATGTTGTTTTCTTCTTGGATATAACAAGTCCACTTACGTTTTCTTTTGGTTTGTAGAGCACAAATTATCATGGATCAGTAACGTGGGTTTTCTAGGCCCGCTGAAAAGCATGTCACTCATAAATTTATTCAGTGCCCAGTGCTGTGGATCATCATCTCCAGATAATGTGTACTCTATATAGGGCTGTAGGAAAGGAAAAATAAGACATCTATTGTTTGTTAGAACTAGAACCTATAGAAGAAACGGCCCTGCAAGGAAGAGAACCAAACTCAATAAAAGAACAATCAGTTATAGCAAAACGTTATCCATCACAAAGAATCAGCCAGTAATTCCAGCTTTAGTTTTTTTCCGTCATCATAGTAAAGTTAAAGAGTCGGTTCAACTCCTGCTGGTGAGTAAAAGAAAAGAAAATAAACATACCTTAGTAAGATATCTCACAGAGCCGATGAGAAGAATGGAAGGAATACACCTGTATTCAGTTTTCTAAGATGACCCAGATCAAATCCGTTAGCCTGTTGCTGATTATGGAAAAAAACAACAGGATTGTACCCCATGCCCAGGACACAACAGTCATTGTCACATTCAGTAATGCTTGAAAAGGTTGCGATCATTCAATCGTCACATACTCTAGTTTGATTTGGTTGGATCATCAGAGTAACAAAGAACCTGTGTGTGCAGGACTGCTGGGGCACAGCAGACAAAGACACTCCAAGAGTCAATCCTAATCTGTGAGTCAACTCACACTTCCACACTTTTCAACAACCTGTTTGAATGTTTCCATTATTGAATTGTTTGTGCTACTGCAGTCAAAGTGTAAAGTAGAAAGAAGAAAATTTTCGCACCTGCTGAAGAAAATGCTGGTTTAATTCTGCCCTTACCACCTGCAGCCCGCGAACTCCTTTTTTTTTTCTTCAGGGCCCACAAATAATATTACCCGGACTGTTAGGGCTTCTCTTTCCGACTTCCAGGTCGGAAGTTGTGGTAGCGGGGCAACATCTCAGCTTTTTTCCGTTTGATCGGAAAGTAAACAAGAAGAGAAACCACACACATAGCAGTCAAAACGGTGCAAGGCGGCTAATATCAACAACCACTGATGACATTGGTGACAAGACACAAAAGGACCCTAATATCAGGCGTGTGTCAGGATGTGCTTCAGTTGGACGTGGCTCGCCACCTGTGGGGGTCTTCAAGACCTGGTTCCACGCCAATTAATGATCCAGAACAAGTATTCAAGCTGGCACTAAGTGCAAGTCAAACCGATATCGTGGAGCTTGACGGTGAGGTAATTCCAAAGAAGATTAACTATAGGATATTGGAGGATAGCTATTCCATTGTGCTGTCCCCATTGGCCTTGGTTAACAACTTGAATGTTCCTCTGAGATCTTTGAAGATCAATTTGCCAGATCAGATCAGATCAAATTGTCTCACTATAAGCCAGTATACCACCGTGGATAACGAGGCGGCTATCGTGATTGACGCCATTACTGAGACAAATGTTCTGATAACTGCTATTATCAAAGTCTCTAATTTTATTGCGACCTCGCAACCGACGATCTCTTCGGAGAACTACAGAGAATGGTGTAATATATCACAACCTTACGGGTTCGATATAAGAAAGCCACATATATTATACGCATACAAACATGATTATCTAGTGATTTTGCTGAAAGATGGTGGTATCATCGCCTTACAAAGACATTCAAACTTTGAGACGGAACCAGTCATGTTCAATGATAACTCATATCTCGAAAGTCTAGGACAATTGTGGAAGCCGTGGTCCAGGAAATCCAGTTTTAATGACAAAGAGCTCTCCGAAAAGACCGCTATAGAGGTGATACACTTCCAAGATTATCTTTTGACTGTGACGATAAACAGACATTTAAGAATATGGTCTTTGACTTCCCATAGTTTAGTCTTGGAGAAGGACCTCGCCGAATTTTGGCCTAACAATAATGACAACAAATTATTCTTTGACTCAACGCCAACAAAGCTCATGGATGTATTCACTGTTGATATTTTTGGTACTAGTATCAGTTACTTGACTGTCTTTTTACCTTTCGCTGCTGGAACTTTCAAGATCTTTTCATTGAACATGGAATCATTTGATATTATCGACCTCGGTTCCAAATACACTTTTGATGTGCGTATTCCTCCTTCAAACTCAATTTGGCAGGTTGGAGATTTCCGATTGACTAAACTTGAGGAATCTTTACAACTTTGGGTCCTCTGGAAGAGCAACACCTCTTCATTCATTCAGAATTTGGAGATTGATCAAGATCTTAATGCACAATGGTATGGTGTACATGACTCAACCATTGACATTGCCAAAAGATATTCAGAGTCATGGTCTGAATACTATATCAGAAAACTATTCAGGAGTGGTTTATATTCAAAACAGATCATCGAAACTGCTCTGCCAATCTTTGAAAAACATTTTTTGGATAGAGTTGAACCCGGAACATCGGATAATATTTCTCTATGTGATAGGGTGATCAAGTCTGTTAGTAGAGGTATCACAATGAATCCAAAATATAAATTGACCTTAGAAACACAATGGTGCAGGTTCCACTCATTATGTCAAGAATTCAAAAATCAGGCTGATGAACCACTCAAATTGCATGTTGAAAAAAACGTTGAAAATGTTATTGTCGTAAATCGTCAAGATTTTGCATTTGTGAGACCAATTTCGGAAACCGAGCTTTTGGATTACAACAAGCATATTAAGTCGGATGCGGTTGGTCATTTGACCGAGATTGGTGAACACTTGAAGTTCCTGAGAATCATCACTGATTTTAAAGAGTCTTTGTCTGGAGATTCATTAACAATTGTCCAGAGTGAGGTTCTGCGAATCTTTTCGCATCCTTCACAAACAACAGATGTTATTCTATCTTCGATCTATGATTCCAATCTAAAGGAACATGTCAATCCTGTTAATTTATCCAAATTGGTTAAGGAATTAACCCAGTTCGAAAATATCTTTTCTCTCATGCAAGATATCCTGAGATTACAGATTAAACCTGTTAAAAATTTGCCACCATTCGCCAAGTCTAAATTGACGTCATTCGGCATTGAAATTCTTTCCGAAGTTACGAGGGATATCATTCAGGTCCAGAGGGATGTTTTGTTTTGTCTTTTGATTCTTTTACTTGTGTTGGAATTTGATGACAAAAGCATATTTAATGACATATCGAAAGAGATTGTGAAACTGCTGATCAATTTTGAGATCTTCCAAGAGTCATTCGAGGTCGAAATCAACAATCAAGGGGCTATTGAAGTTGATGAACCGTTGAACGCTGGTAAAAATTTGGTTCAATTGGTACTTGCCTCGAAATATCCAGAAGATTTCCCAGTTTCTCAATTCCAGATTGTTAAATTCATCACTGATCAGGTCTTGCCGTTCATCTCCACGCCAGAGTACCTTCAATGGGTTACTACGTTGTTGATATCGAAGGATTTGTCTAATGTTGTCTACAACCGCCTGATGAGATTTTTTGACTTTACTGCAGTGTTCAACTTGCTCAAGGCTCTGACCTTCTTTAAAACTGCGCAACCTGTTAAGGCTTCCAAATATTTTGCGAACCATGCAGATGACATCTCTAAACATCAGTTGACACAGCTCGAGAAGGCTGTTTTCAAACCTGTTCAAGATTTCCTTGTCTTCTTCAATCCAAACTCTGGTAAGTATTACTTGAATGTTGCCATCTTGTTCCTGAATAATTTGAACTTTGACCAGGCCCATTTCTTTATTTCACTACTAGCTGAAAAAAGAAGTGGTACTGGGTTTGACAAAAAGTACTTGGAACATGAATCCTATACGCTGTTCACGATTGCCATCGAAAAATTGGACTTCGTGCTAGCTAATGATGCCCTACCACATATCAAGGACCCAAAATTGAGAGAAGAGGCCATGAATAAATTCTTATATGCTATGTGCAAACACCAGCAGATCAACAAGTTGAACAGCTTTAGTTCTTTCAAAGGTGACGCTCAGATAGATCGATTGATCTTGAAACGAGCTCAGACTAACGATGTCAGTAAATCTTTGTGGTTTTATCAAGTATTGTATTCACATCGTCTTGCATGTGGAAACTTCAGAGGTGCAGCAGAGAGTTTATATGAATTTATTGTTCGTAACAAGGGATCTACAGAAGATACTCTTAGACTAGTTCTGGCAGAGTTGTACAGCGTTGTTTTGAACCTTGTTGGAACATTCAACGAAGATGATCAATGGTTGATCAGACATGGAGAAGAGGAGGACGTGTTGAGCCTCTCCGATCTTAAGGAAGAGAAGCAAATTCTACTACGTGGTTTCAGTAAAGATTTAAGGGCCAAATATGACAGTTAGAATTAGATATGTTGATGTGAAAATTTGGTTGTGATTTTACTATGTAGAGCGAGTGACGTTATGCAGAAACAGTGTCCCTTCCTAAAACCAGGGAGCCAGTCTAGAGTGTTCGCGAATATTTACTGTTTTCCCTGCCTAGCATTAAAAGCGATCTGACGGGGCCAAAAGCGCAGCCAGGCCAGCGGTTCGCGGTGTAATGACTCAGGGTCAAAGGGCTGCCGAAAAATTTTTGCGCGGTAGTTCCCGTAGTATAAAAACCGAAAACAATTTTCCAACATCTGTCCGGTCAGAATCAAGCAGGAGCACACTCTTACACACACATAATCCCTGGATTGTCGCCTGTATAAACAAGAAGTTACTTTAGAAATCACTGCAGGGAAACTTCTTACATTCACCGGAGACAGTTTACACAATTTTATGAAATTTGTCACCGAATTCACTTGCCAAGACTACATCTCTGATCACATTTGGAAAACCAGCCAACATTAAGAAATACTCTTCTAATTACTATGACTTCCCTTATTGCAAGAAACATCTTGAAATCCAGATCTGTTTTCCAAAGATTGAGCTCTGTTCGTTCTTTGGCTACCAGTACTTCCAACCTCACTTCTCCTTCTAAGCTCGACAGAGCTACTCTCACCATTAGAAATGGTCCAGTCTTTGACGGTTACTCGTTTGGTGCTAACAAGAACGTTTCCGGTGAAGCTGTGTTTACCACTTCTCTTGTCGGTTATCCAGAATCTATGACCGACCCATCTTACAAAGGTCAAATTCTTGTCTTTACTCAACCATTGATTGGTAACTACGGTGTCCCATCAGGTGAGGCTCGTGATGAATTCAACTTATTGAAGTACTTCGAATCTCCACATGCGCAGTGTATCGGTATCGTTGTTGCTGATGTTGCACTCAAGTACTCCCACTGGACAGCTGTTCAATCCTTAAGTGAGTGGTGCCAAAAGGAAGGTGTCGCCGCCATCTCTGGTGTCGACACCAGAGCTATTGTCTCCTTCTTGAGAGAACAAGGTTCCTCTTTGGCCCGTATTTCTGTTGGAGAAGAGTATGATGCTGACCAAGATGAGGCCTTTGTCGATCCAGGCGCTGTTAACTTGGTCCACAAAGTGTCTACGAAGGCCCCATTCCACGTTGCATCAAAAGGCGATTTTCACGTCGCTGTCATTGACTGTGGTGTTAAGGAGAATATCTTGAGATCCTTGGTTTCTAGAGGTGCTTCTGTCACTGTCTTCCCATACGATTACCCAATCCAAGAAATTGCTAACAACTTTGACGGTATCTTTATCTCTAACGGTCCGGGTGACCCAACTCATTGTTCTACTACCGTATATAACTTGCAGAAGACTATGGAATCTTACCATGGTCCAATCTTTGGTATTTGTTTGGGTCACCAATTGCTTGCCCTCGCAGCTGGTGGTAAGACTGTCAAGATGAAATACGGCAACAGAGCTCACAACATCCCAGCTCTAGACTTGACGACTGGTAAATGTCATATCACTTCTCAAAATCACGGGTACGCTGTTGATGAGAGCACTTTACCGGCTGACTGGAAGCCATACTTCGTGAACTTGAATGATCAATCCAACGAAGGTATGATCCATACTTCTAAGCCAATTTTCTCTACTCAGTTCCATCCAGAGGCTAAGGGTGGTCCACTGGATTCCTCTTACTTGTTCGACAAGTACTTCGACAATATCAGAGCTTACAAGCAGGAGCAAAATGAGCTTGTCGGTGCTGTAAGCAACAAGCCAAATGATCTCTTGGTGAACATCTTGTCCAAGGAGAGAGTCCAATGAATAATTTTACGGTACGTTATTTTCAATTAAATATTTGTTAGAAATGAAAAACTTTGTAGAGAGAGCCTCGTGTCGTTTCCCTCTAATGACGCGGTCTCGACTACTTCACGAACAGGTCATCGCCAAAACACGAAGTCAGTGCGCACAAACTTCGATAAATCAAATTGGCAGTAAATGGCCATAAAACGAACTGAGCCTCTTATACAACGGCTTAAGAAGCTTTCGAAAGCGGAACTGGAGAGCAGAGATGTATTTGGCCGAGCTCTGATTCACCTGATATGCCTTATGGGCCGCTTTGATCTGCTGGAGGCACTACTGAGCAATCCACAATGCCAGCCCAGGATCCAAGACTACGAGAGTAGATGGACTGCATTCCACTATGCTATGTTCTATGGCAAGCTGAGCTGTGCCAGACTTCTATTGGAGCACGATAGTGATCTTGTCAGGATGAAGGACCGTAGTGGTCTTACTGCTATGGACATCTACTATCTCCAGTATTCACTCTGCAATCTGAAGATTTGGCCACAAAGTATAGGAAATCATGATACGAACTACACGCAGAGGTTCCAGGATAACAAGATTGATGATCCTTTGATATGGTGGAATAAGGATACACGTGGAGGTTCGGATATCTGTACCTTTGGAGTCAACGTGAACTACCAGCTCGGCACTGGTGATGCTGACGATAAGCTAAAAGCCCCATACAAGGTTGAGATCGAGAACTTGAGGTTGAAGGATGGCACTTTAGGCATTGCCGATAGATTAGTCAAACCGCGCGTGAAGGACTTCGTGATATCAAAGAATCATTCAGTCCTACTCACTAATGAACTTTGGAATAACTTGCTCGTTGCTGGAAATCCCTCAAGAGGAAGACTTGGAAGTGGTTCGATTACTCCAAACTACAAGTTCAAGCACGTTGAGTACTTCTCTGACGAGCATGTGGTTGCTGCTGCTGTGAGTGATGACCACACGCTTGTTCTCACTTCTGATGGCAATGTCTACTCTTGGGGACTGAATAATTACTATCAATTGGGCTATCAGACTGAAGTGATTAAAGATAAGCCTTATACTTTCAGTGATGTACCGAAAAGAGTGGTAAATAATCTCAAAAGGGTCAAGGTCAAGGGTGTCTCATGCTCTAAGATCCATAGTTGTGCGTATTCGGGCACATCACTGATAATTTGGGGTCTGAACGTGGGGCAGATGGATATCATCAGTACAGGTGAGACGATAGGATATGGAAAGCTCAAAGGTATTGTTCAGCATCCAAGAAAAGTTGATTTCCCACTGACCATCAAACAGGTTATAGCTACTGAAGAAGCAACAATCGTGCTCCTGGGTAGGGATGAGTGCCATATCCTGACAAATGGAAACCATTTAAGATTTCAGATACCGCTGCATAAAAATCTGAATGATGAATTCAAGTTCTTCAGGCCTACGAGGTTCTCCAAGAAGAAATCCATTGTCAAGCTTGTCTCTAAGGAATCAACGAAGATAGGCATTCTTTATGACGATGGGAGCGTTTCAAACTTTGGTGTAAATATGCTCTCAAAGAACTCCAATATCAAGTACTCCGAAATCTGGAGTCCAAGGAACTCACATCTGAAGTGTATCGACGTGGATATTGGAAAAGATGGTTCCATTATCATTGTTACAAAGTCAGGATGTGTATACAAGAGAGTCGCAAGAATGAACAAATCAGACTTCAAGTTTACGAAGGTTGAAAGAATCTCAAAAGTTGTTAGAGTCTCATGCGATTCACTCTTCACGTCTTTTGGCTTTATCAAAGATGATGTGGATCAGTTACCACTGAATCTGTTTAAAAATAGATTTTTGGTGGATCTCAACTCTCTCTCACCACTACACTCTTGCAATCATGGAAGAAAGCGTGCAGAGTTGGTTGATACCGGAGCTTATGAATCTTACAATGTCAACTACCTCCATAAGCCAGACATTGAGATTGCAGAGGATGAATCTCAGGTCATCCAGAAACAATTGTTTGTCCCCCAAGAAGATGTAGACAACACTGAGGACCCTCTATTTAATGCTTACAGACACAGATGGGAGTTTCCACAAGAGTTAAAGGACACATTTCAGCGACCGGAAGATCTCTATATTCTTGAACATCTTATGCAAGAGTCTTTGCACCAATTTAGCTACACTTCTGGCACTCTCAAAGGCTTTGACATCTTTCTTCACTGTGGTGGGTACCGTTTTGGTACACACAAGAACGTATTGTTACTTGTTGGCGCATTTGAAGAAATATCAACTGAAGATGTTGTTGTCAATGATATCAAGTTCACGAAGTTGAATGAGGGTGTTGTTGACGTCAAAAACATGAGCCCTGTATCGTTGTTGATATTATTAAACGTCCTCTATACAGGCAAAATTTTGAGGCCATGGGAATCCACCTCCGAAGTGAAACAGTCAATGAGACACGTTCAACACGAGACCCTTTCTGTTTTGAGAGCTTTGGACCTTGCTGATGATCTCAACCGATGCAAATTCAACCCCCATGAGAAGTTTGGTGATCGAGAACGATTTGAAGATGACGTTATTATCAAACTCCGAAATGGTGAATCTACATCTTGCTGGTCTGTTTTGCTAAAGGCTAGAAATGCGTACTTTGAGACTCTTTTTTCTGAAAGATGGGAGGGGGAGAAAGTTTTGGAATTTGAGCATGTGAGAAAGGATGTATTTGATGTTGTGCTTGAATATATATATGGTCATGAACAGATGACTCTGCTTGACCATTTAGATGTTTCAAGTATTGCTGATTTTATCAACTTTTGTTTCGAGATCATTGAGTTGAGTGATGAGTTATTGCTGTTTGGTCTTAAGGACTTTGCTCAACTTATGATTAAAGACTTCATCACCTCTGAAAACGTGCTGTTGATCTTACACCACGCAGACTCTCTTGATTGCCAGAAGTTGATCGGCGAATGCCTCTGGTTTATTTATAATAATGTGGACGCATTGCTAATCGATGCTAATTATGAATTGTTATCCACCGCCATGGTTGAGAGAATCGACAAGTACTGCCGATGGGTGGGAAAGGTTAACAAGGTTATTTCACCAACAGAAACACATCATTGGTTTGAGGATAATAGTGATGAACTGATTCATAATTTCCTTTCTTCTAAAAGAGATTTCAATGATATTTTCCTTTCAAGTGACGATTTTGTTCCATTATTTGACATAACACCTAAGAAGGAGAACAAGTCACCAAAGTTGGAGCCAAAGTTGGAGCCAAAGAAACCAAAGCAGCTAGCGCCAGTAATACAGTCATTGACTGAGCGCAGGGAAAGTGGTCCATCTGGTACCCTCCAACAACCTAGTTTTGCTGAACAGTTGCGTATGTCGAGTCTCCAGGATTCATCTGCTGTTGAATTTACCAATGATGACTTCCAGCCAGTGGTCAATCGCCGGCGTAAGTCCTCTTCTTCTAGAAGAGGTTCCTCATCTATCACTGTTACTGCTACTTCTGTTCCCATGAACAAATTGAAAAGCGTGAGCACAGGCACTCCATCCAAAGCAATCCCTACACCTCAATTCTACAGGCATAGAAACAGTTCGAGTGGCTCTATTGATCAAAGTGGCACATCGTGGGTTGGTCATCCGAACAACAGCACTAGTGCATTAAGTCCTATGTCCAATTGGGCGTCTGGAGAAAATTCTGTTTTAAGTTCACCTTCAAGTGTTATATCCTGGTTGAAAGCGGACGATAATGCTGGATCACCAGGTTCTTCTAAGATGACTTTTGGTACTCCAAGGCTCTCCCAAAAAGAACGCAAAAAGTTGATGAAATCAGAAGCTGAAAATACGACATCGAAAAGCAATACTCCTTGGAGAATTCCTGTTAGAAGTGCTTCAAAAGTTAATAATTCTCCTTCAATAATATCTGCCCAAGAGGAAGCAATGGCTGCTGAAGCAGCGATTCCGTCACTGAAGGGCATAATGCACGAAGAGGAGCATATGGTGATTGAAAGTCAGAGAAGTCAAGCCAAATCTCTCGCTGAGATCCAGCAAGAGGAAGAGTTTGCTCAGTGGTGGGAAGAAGAAAGCCGTCGTGTACAGCAAGAGATGGCCAGCTTTACTATAAGCAAGACCACACAGGGTAATGCTGATCGTTCGAAACAAAAGCCTAAAAAACGTTATAATAGACAATACAGAAAGCAGTCTGTGCCTTGAAGGTATGATATATCTGTTTTGTACATACAATATATACAGTTATACATCTCAAGAGTAGTCATCAAACTCGGTTTCAGGGAACCAGCCGTATTCACCTAGGTTGATTCTATTATCTGCACTGACTTCAACACCTTCTTCACGAAGCTTCAACGCTTGTCGCAGCATCGCATCTGGCTCCCGAGGACTAATGACGCCAGCACTCGAAATGATACGCCACCATGGAACATCATCGGAAGAGTAGGGATAATCTATAGTCCCTTGTGGTTGTAGCAATTTCAGTGCTTGCCCGACGTGACGTGAATGACGAGGCCTATACACCAATTTAGCTATGTGACCATACGAGGTTACTCTTCCCTGTGGAACAAGTCTCACTGCGTCATATACGGCGTAGTGGAACATGCGAGCCTCATCTTGTCGAGACATTTGGAATCCGAGAGAGCGTATTCACTCAGATTTCAACGATTCGAATGAGTCTATATACAACTATATGGAGTCTTGCGGAGCTTTTCTTAGTGCTGTCTTTTGGTAATCTTCTTGAATTTATTTCCGCGATCCCCAGAGTTTATGGCTCCGCAAGAAGGGGAATAGAATTGTGGACGCGGTTCGTGCCGCTCGCACAAGGGTTACCCGGTTGATCATATACGCATGCTTTAGGCATTTTTTGAAATCGTTTTCTCACAACTTTGCCGCCCCCTTGACGGTTTTGTTTTGATTATCAGCTATAGAGTGAACGTGGTGTGTGTCTGTGAATCTCTGAAGGTCTTTGTGGCGGAGTCCATTGACATTGAGGTATCATCCAGATCGAGAGTTAGACACGCGCTTTTCTGTGCATTTCATACAGACAGATCAAAGGTTTTCGACACACGACAATGACGACGGTGAGTGTGAATAGCAGAGGATGTCTTTTTCTTCCAAGCTACATAATCTAACAATTATTCAACAGGAGACACACCTGGAGAGGAAGAAGCGATTCCTTCTCGAAGGCGATCCGAAGACTGAGAAACTTAAAGATAAGAATGAGACGGTAAAGAGATTCAAGTATCTCTTGGGACTCACAGATCTATTCCGTCATTTTCTTGATATGCGCTCAGCAAGAGACCCATCTATCAAGAAGATGCTGAGACAGTTCGACCAAGAGGCAAGACAAACGAATGTCAAGAGAAACAGGTCCACAAGTTCGCGTCGTAGAAAGACCGAGAAGGAAGAAGACGCTGAGCTCATGGAAGATGAAGAGCATGAGGACGATGGGACCACAGTGTTGACCGAGTCACCAAGCTATGTCCACGGTAAATTGAGAGAATATCAGATTCAAGGTCTTAACTGGCTCATATCACTACATGACAACAGTCTTTCAGGTATACTAGCTGATGAAATGGGTCTTGGTAAGACTTTACAAACTATCTCCTTCTTAGGTTATCTCAGGTACTATAAGAATATTGATGGCCCATTCATTGTTATTGTCCCCAAGTCTACATTGGACAACTGGAGAAGAGAATTCCAGAAATGGACTCCTGATGTTAATGTCTGTGTGCTACAGGGAACTAAGGAAGAAAGAACAAATATACTACAAAACACTATCTTGGAAGCCGAATTTGACGTTCTTGTGACATCTTTCGAGATGGTTATCAGAGAGAAGGCCTCTTTGAAAAAAATTGCATGGCAATATATCGTCATTGACGAAGCTCACAGAATCAAGAATGAAGAAAGTGCATTGTCCCAGATCATTAGATTGTTCTACTCGAAGAACAGATTACTCATCACAGGTACCCCGTTGCAAAACAATTTGCATGAGCTTTGGGCGTTACTCAATTTTCTTTTACCCGATGTCTTTGGTGATTCTGAAGCCTTTGATCAATGGTTCGAAAACAATGAAGATGATCAGGATAAAGTAGTGCAACAGTTGCATAAGGTTCTAAGTCCATTTCTCTTGAGGAGAGTCAAGGCTGATGTTGAGAAGTCTCTTTTGCCAAAGAAAGAGCTGAACTTGTACGTTGGTATGTCTAGTATGCAAGTGAAGTGGTATAAGAACCTCCTGGAGAAAGACATTGATGCCGTAAATGGTGTTGTCGGTAAACGCGAAGGCAAAACTCGTTTGCTTAACATTGTAATGCAATTACGGAAATGCTGTAACCACCCGTATCTATTTGAAGGTGCAGAACCTGGTCCTCCATATACAACAGATGAGCATTTAGTTTATAACTCTGGTAAAATGATTGTGCTGGACAAGTTATTGAAGAAAATGAAAGAGCAGGGATCACGTGTCTTGATCTTTTCACAAATGAGTCGTCTTCTGGATATCTTAGAAGACTATTGCTTTTTGAGAGACTGGGAATATTGCCGCATAGACGGATCGACGTCGCACGAAGAGCGTGTTGCTGCTATTGATGAATATAACAAGCCAAATTCCGAGAAATTTATTTTTTTGTTGACAACAAGAGCTGGTGGTTTGGGTATCAATTTGACTTCTGCTGATATCGTTGTTCTTTATGACTCTGATTGGAATCCTCAGGCTGATCTACAAGCCATGGATAGAGCTCATAGAATTGGTCAAAAAAAACAAGTTCATGTGTACAGATTTGTCACAGAAAAGGCAATTGAAGAGAAAGTTATTGAAAGAGCTGCACAAAAGTTACGTCTAGACCAATTGGTTATCCAACAGGGAAGAACATCTAACAAGAATAATTCCATTGGAAACACCACTGATGATCTTCTGGGTATGATTCAATATGGTGCTAAAGAGGTGTTTGAAAATAAGACTTCCAACGTTGATGCAGATATTGATGATATCTTGAAAAAAGGTGAAGAAAGAACTGCTTCTTTGAATGCTAAGTACTCTTCTTTGGGTTTGGACGATTTGCAAAAGTTCACATCTGAGCACTCGGCATATGAATGGAATGGTGAGAATTTCGCGAAGAAGAACAATGATGGCGGATTCACATGGATTAATCCATCCAAGAGAGAAAGAAAAGAAGCTGTATATTCTGTCGATGGTTATTACAAGGACGTTCTTCAGAGTAAAACGACACCTCAACCAAAGGCTCCGAAGGCTCCAAAGTCTATCAACATCCAAGATCATCAGTTTTTTGATCCACATTTAAAGGAACTCCTGGAGAAAGAACAATTGTCGTACAAGAAATCAGTTAATTATAAAGTAACAGTCCATGATTTTGAAGATGACGGGAATGAAGACGATGAAGATGCCCCATCACTGGAGGAACTTCGCAAGATTGAACAAGTCAAGATCAACAAAGCAGAGCCTCTGACAGAAGAAGAAGAACAACTCAAACAGCAGTATATCGATTCTGCCTTCACTACCTGGTCTCGAAGGGACTTCACCAACTTTATTCAATACTGTGCGAGGTTCGGACGCGAGAATACCAAGCTCATTGCCGAACAGTATACAAACAAAGATGAAGAGGAGATCCAGAGATACTCGAAATCATTCTGGTCAAGATACAAGGAGATTGATGGATACGAGAAATATATCTCCCAGATTGAAGCTGGTGAAAAGAAAGCTAGAAAGATGTTGATCCAGTCGAAACTTCTGGCGCAAAAAGTTTCCCAAACTCCTGATCCTCTTGAACGCATGACAATCCAATATCCGCCAAATAATTCCAAGAGAGTCTACTCTGTTCAAGAGGATCGCTTCCTACTGGTGACTGTCAACAAGTTTGGCCTGCTGAGTGAGAATCTGTATGAAAAGGTGAAATCTTCAATCAGAAAGAGTGAGCATTTCAAGTTTGATTGGTTTTTTTTATCCCGCACTCCACAAGAACTCTCAAGAAGAACTAATACACTTCTGTTAGCTGTGACAAGAGAATTTGAAGGTCCAGATGCATTGAAGAGAAAAAAGAATAGATCTAATGCAGATAATGCCTCTAACAATACGGGTACCACAACACCAAATGGAAGTCGACAAGGGACAGCCGAGCCATCAGATGCAACGCTCAAGAGAACCGCAGAGATATTCGAACCCCAGAACAAAAAGATCAAACTGGAAAACTGAAATGGGACGCTTAAAGATAATGTAATTGATCTGGGACTTTTCTCTGTTGCGTAGTGACGGATTTCTAGGTGCTATTTTGTTTTTCTTAGCATGAAATAGCAATCGCTTCGTACATCACAAGGAATAATGGGGAAAGCCCTTCCCTAAATCTCCATAAGCTTTGACCATTGTGACTTCTGATGAAGAATGTCAAAAATTTCAGATGTCTTTGTATATATGGGCGCATACAGACGTCGCCTACTGTACCTATGGAAAAAAGATTGGAAATTCTGCCATTTCGAGGGCTCCCAAAATCCTTAACTATGGAGGTCGAAAGAATTTGTATGAGATAATCAATTTTTTCCAGGACCAGTCATAGGGACCGCAGGGGGGGAGATAGTTAAAAAATAAGAACAGTGCCCCACGTGGGGCTCGAACCCACAACCGTACGATTAAGAGTCGTAAGCGCTACCGATTGCGCCAGCGAGGCGAATGTTCTGCTGTGATGATTTCGCCCATTATCAGATTGTCTTTGAGAACAAAAAATGGCAGTATGGAAAGTAGGAATATTTGCATGGCACAATTTTGCAAACAGATCACTGAGGTGATCTGTTTAATGCATTGTCTGATCACGAACAATTACACAACAAGGTACAACAACCTCATTAAGTGCTTGGTGTACTGTGTTCCTAACTGTAATCTGTGTAATCTTTTAGAGGAAAAGGAATCGCTGATTCACGTGAAGTCCAGTCGGAACGCTTGCTAGAGCCTCTCGTCAAAGACTTGAAAATCTAACGCTAAGCATATAATTTCATAATCTCGAATATTTATGTGATGTAAATGAAAGCGCCTACCAGAAGAGATCGATAAATCTAGTCTCTATGATCGCAGAGCATAAATCATTAATAGGCCAAGTCAGTGGTTAGTTAACGTTGATATAAAAGAAGAGTAAGAGATTTGACTTTCCTTCTTCTTACAAGTTACCGCTAAGGCATTACTGATACATATGCTTTCAAAGATTCGTCATTCCGTACCTTCAGGTATCGAGACCGCAGCCCCAAATGGCAAATAGGTTGTACAGTTAAACCGCACTTCGTTATTCCACTAATGCCGTAGTCTGTAAGTGTATTGATAGCTGTTAGCAAGTGACGGTAATATCATCTATGATATGGCATCTGTGTATTAAAATGGGGGAGCCGCGATGGACCATGACAATGGCTATCAATCCACGGATGGCTTCCGCTCATAACTCATAGTGAGACTACTAAGTCCTTCTTCTGCAGAGAAATCTGTTTGTGTGTTTTTTACAGGTTCTGCTATCCCTTGGTCATTCTCCCGAAATGGACAAATTTTCGTACTTCGGCGAAGTATTGAGACCAGGTTTCGCAAAATTGGCAGAAGTATTCTTCGGATTTACGCAAAATGCTTAGTGATCCCCACAGGCCGATTCGTTCGATTTTTAAGGGGCTCCCACTAAACACACAACAACACGAACAATAGAACCAAGAAGGAAAGGAAATAGGCCAACTCTGCTAATTAAAGACTCTCAGATGTTCCCACTCTCCAGGATAAGAACACACGCACGGCCATTGGCTCGTCTATTCAACTCCACCTCCATTAGACGAGCAGAGGTGGAGGTCACTGTCGACAACATCAAGGTGAAGATTGAGAATGGTTCCTCCATCATCCAGGCCTGTGACAAAGCTGGAGTCACTGTGCCTCGTTACTGCTACCATGATAAATTAGCTATCGCTGGTAACTGTCGTATGTGCCTTGTCGATGTTGAGAAGGCTCCTAAGCTTGTTGCATCGTGTGCATTCCCTGTGAGGGACGGAATGGTTGTCCATACAAACAGTGAACGTGTAAAGAATTCTAGAGAGGGTATTACGGAATTTTTACTCCAAAACCACCCATTGGACTGTCCTGTTTGTGACCAAGGTGGCGAATGTGACTTGCAGGAGCAATCTTTGAGATATGGCTCTGACAGAGGTCGTTACAAAGATGTTGCCGGTAAGAGGGCCGTGGAAAACAAGGCAATCGGTCCCTTGATTAAGACTTCCATGAATCGTTGTATCCATTGTACTAGATGTGTGAGATTCTTGAATGATGTTGCTGGGGCTCCTGAATTTGGTACCACTGGTCGTGGTAATGATATGCAAATCGGCACTTATGTTGAAAGAAATGTTAACTCTGAGCTCTCTGGCAATGTCATTGACTTATGTCCAGTTGGTGCTTTGACTTCTAAGCCATACGCTTTCAAGTCTAGACCTTGGGAGCTCAAGAAGACTGAGACTATTGATGTCATGGATGGTCTCGGCTCAAACATCAGAGTTGACTGTAGAGGTGTTGAAGTTATGAGAGTTCTTCCAAGATTGAACGATGATATCAATGAAGAATGGATCTCTGATAAGACTCGTTTCGCTTGTGATGGTCTCAAGACTCAGAGATTAACCACGCCTTTGATCAGAGTTGGCAATAAGTTTGAACCAGCTACTTGGGAAGAGGCGCTGTCCACGATTGCTTCCGCTTATCAAAAGATCCAGCCACAGGGATCTGAGCTGAAGGCTATCGCAGGTGCTTTGACTGATGTTGAGTCTATGGTTGCCTTGAAGGATTTGTTCAACACCTTGGGCTCTGAGAACCTCACCACAGATGACATTAGCAGAGAGAATGAACCTGCACCATATGGGGCTAATATCAAGTCCAACTTCACATTCAATACTAGCATCGTTGGTGTCGAGAATGCTGATCAGATCCTTCTTATCGGCACCAATCCACGTCATGAGGCTAGTGTGTTGAATGCCAGAATTAGAGGTAGATGGTTAGAGAGTGACTTGGAGATTCATCACGTTGGTGAGATGTTTGAGTCTACTTTCGAGCTTAACCACTTGGGCGAAACCGCAGCTGAATTGAAGATTGCGTTGGAAGGTGCGCTTGGAAAGAAGCTGTCCTCTGCAAAAAATCCAATGATTATTGTTGGCTCAGGCGTGGTTAACTCACCTGATGCAAAGGCTATTTATTCGCTTGTGGGTAAGTTTGTGAAGAGCGCTGGGAACTTCATCACGCCTGAGTGGAATGGTTTGAACTTGCTTCAACGTGAGGCATCCCGTGCTGGTGCACTTGAAGTTGGTTTCTTCAATACATCCAAAGCCAATGCATCCACAAAGCCAAAATTCATCTATTTGCTTGGCGCAGATGAGGTCAAGAACCAAGATGTTCCCCGTGATGCATTTGTTGTTTACCAAGGTCACCACGGTGACCTCGGTGCCTCTTTTGCTGATGTTATCCTCCCAGGAGCTGCTTATACTGAGAAGAATGCTACCTATGTGAACACTGAAGGTAGAGCTCAAACCGCCAGAGCTGCTACTAATCCGCCTGGTTCCGCTAGAGAGGACTGGAAGATCATCCGCGCATTATCTGAGTTCTTGGGCTCGCCATTGAAGTATGACAACGTCTACTCTTTGAGAGAGAGAATGGGTGAAATTTCACCAAGTCTAGTGTTACCTGACATTATCCAACCAGTGAGCACAGCGATTGCTAGTTTGGGTGTCAGTAGTTTGAGTGCATTGGATTCCACCATTCAGGGTTCCCCATTGAAGAATCCAATTGATAACTATTGGATGACAAATGTTGTTTCAAGAAGCTCTGTCACCATGGCTAAATGTATTCAGAGCTTTGGCGAAAAAGGTGATAAGATTCATGACGAGAACCCATCATTCGCCATGGCTTGAAGTTATTTATCAACTATCTATTATTTATTCCTTATTTATTCGTGCGACCTATTTATTCTTTATTTATTCTACAAATTACATATATCTAAAGATAGGGATTTGTAGCAACAGCTTCTCCTACACGGGTTTCAGAGTATGAAGATTCTTATCTTAAAATCATTTGTAGAGCTTTGCGATAGAAACTTGAGCCTCGTCATTCTTATTCAACACTTTGGCAACGGCCAATTCGAAATCTTCCTGTGTAACGTGGATTCTTCTCTCTCTCAATGCATACATACCAGCTTCAGTACAGACTCCCTTAACATCTGCACCTGAGCAACCGTTCATCTTCTCTGCGATCTTTCTTAAGTTGATACCTCTTGTCAAGTTCATAGCTCTAGAATGAATCTTTAAAATTTCAGTTCTAGCAGCGACAGTTGGTGCCGGGAATTCGATTTTTCTATCGATTCTTCCAGGTCTCAGCAAGGCTGGGTCCAAGATATCCAATCTGTTTGTTGCCATGATGATCTTGATATCCTTAGAATTTTCGAAGCCGTCCAATTGGTTCAATAGCTCCAACATTGTTCTCTGTACTTCTGAATCACCACCACTCGATCCTTCAACTCTTGAGGAACCGATGGAATCGATTTCATCCATAAAGATGATCGATGGTGCATGTTCTCTAGCCATGACGAACAACTCTCTCACCATTCTTGAGCCTTCACCGATATATTTTTGCACCAATTCCGAACCTGAGACTCTGATGAACTTACATTCAGTGTGGTGGGCCACTGCTCTGGCCAACAAGGTCTTACCAGTACCTGGTGGACCGTAGAGGATCACACCTTTAGGTTGTGCGATACCCAATGATTCAAAGAGTTCTGGGTGCTTCACAGGGAGTTCGATGACTTCTTTGATCTCCTTGATCTGTTTCGTTAATCCTCCAACCATGTCATAGGTAGAATCTGGAACTTTCTCCACCATCATCAAACTAACCAATGGGTCCACTTTGTTAGGTAGGATCTTGTGCAAAAGGTAGGAATCGGATTTCAGGCAGACTCTGAGTGAGGGCTTGATCTCTTTGACATCGATCTCAGGAGATAAGTCAACAATGTATTTACCCTCTGGGTGGATCTTCACAAGCACTTTCTTCTTACTGAGAGCCTTGACAACTTCACCGACGTAGGAGCCAGGTTCCTGGAGAAGCTTAAGTTCATCTTTGAGAAGTCTCACTCTGGAGTTCAGGGTATTTCTCTGTGCTTCTAGACGACGAAGGTTCTGTGTTTTGGCGTTAATCTGGATCTCGGTATCTTGAATGCGCTGGTCAAAGAACTGTATATGTGTTAGTAAAATCCGCACAGGCTCCATATTGAAAAATCCACTTACTGGCTTAATGCCCCCTTCATGGACCGCTGCGGATGTCATTTTGTATTTTGCTTTTAAATTTCGTTGTCCTTGTTGCTGTGGCCAGCGGAGGATTCGCCTTCGAATTTCCAACATCACCAAAAGCGCCAAAGAAAAAGAGATTGGGACACAATAGGCATAACAGAACACAATCAACAACACAAACTCAACAACACAAAGAAAGAATGAAAATACGATCAGTTGCAGTTCTTGTATCCATTGCGGCGGTTTCCATGTGTTACCAGCAGTTTTGCCGGTGCCAGTGCGATGCAGATTACGCTGTGATCCCTCTAGAGGGGGATTGCGGTGGGTGCACACGCCAGTTTTGTATAGGGAAAGTGGATGGGTGTGGTGATTCGCAGGAGGAGGACTTCACGACTAGTTGCTTCCGTAAGTTATTGATTTGACCTTTCCTCTCCTCCCCCCCCCCTCCTCTATTGAATGACAGAGTTTAGTACTAACCAGAATAGAGAGAGAATCTACAAAGGACCAGATCATAGTTTATGGGTTTATCTGTGTGGTTGTTCTTCTACTCGGATATGCGGTATTTGGCCGAAGATGATTCTTCTATCTGTCCATCTTGCTCATGCTATTGTCATTAATAATTGCCATTGTTCTCTCTGTGTACATAAGAGACACCTAAAGTTCTCTCCATATATTTTGCGAGTAGTGTACTGTGTCCTGTTTACAATTGATTGATAACGATGAGGTGAACGTACACAACTAACTGGTGGGGGTACAGTAGAGTATTTGCAGTGGTGGTAGTAACATAGTAGTGCAATCTGATGTATTCACTGGTCTATAAATTACGCGCGTACCTGCCTAGAGACCCTGTGATCTTCTGGGAAAACGCCACCAGATAACTCTTCTCATAGGCAGGCGTCCTACTAACTCTCCGCGTAATCTCCAGTCCGCTCCCGCCTGTGAAAATCTTCGTCCGCGCTCTGGAAGAGGACAAAAAAAAAAGTGAGCGATGCGATGTTTTCATGGAGGCCAAAAAACATCTTGCAAAGGCTTGCGAAAAAAAGGATACTTTCTTCCATTCCGTCTCATTTTTTTGAAGCTATCACATAGGGTCCGAAGAGCTAGAGGCACGATCTACCAGTAACAGGAATAAGTTTTTGTTACAGCATCGCTCGCAACAGATTCCCACTTTTTTTCCCTCCCCCACCCTTCCTTGTCCAACCAAGAGGATCGTACTTCAAGTATTATCACAATGTCCAACACTGGAAGCCAACACACTAATCAGGGTCCTGGCAACTACCAGAAGAGACAGAGCAACAGAGGTGGTCAGTACTTCCCACATCCGTTCCCACAGCAGGATCAACAACAACCGTACATCCACGCAAACCAGATGTACTACCCACAGCAGACTTACTATAGTAACCAGTACATGGCTGTTCCACCAACCGGATTGTACAGACCGCAGGATTATGCCAACAGCCATTTGAATGTGACTACTGCTACCGGCGAGAAAGTTGAGCTCGAACAGTTGAATCAAACACCAAAATCCCAGCATGCGGCTTTGAATAAGACACCAGTAGTTGCATCTCCAGGTCTTGCTTCCGCTAAGCCAGTCGTGGATGACAAGGCTGCTGAGCTTCAGAGAGCATTCAAAGAGAGAGTTGCTGCTAAGGCTAAGGCTGCTGCTGAGAAGTCCAAGAAGGCTGACGAACCTCAACAGGAACAAGAGAAAAATGTCGAGAAATCCGCTGTTATCACGCCTGTTGAAACCGTCAAGGTTGATGCTCCAAAGTCTGATGATAAAGATGCTTCCATCAAGGCTTTCCAAGAATCAGTCGCTGCGAGGGCTAAGAGATTAACCCCTGAGCCTGCTGAAACTCCTAAGGAGGAGGTCAAAGAGGAAGCCAAGCAAGAAGCTAAGCAAGAGGTTGTTCAAGATGAGCCAGAAGTTGAAGAGCCAAAGGTTGAAGAGTCAAAGGTTGAAGAGTCAAAGGCTGAAGAGTCAAAGGCTGAAGAACCAAAGGTTGAAGAGTCAAAGGCTGAAGAGTCAAAGCTTGAAGAACCAACCTCCGCTGAACAACCTGAACAAGAACAAGAGAGAAATCTCACTCAAGAGACTATCGCTGAGGATCCAAATGCGGAAGAGGCATCCGAAGCCACAACTGAAGAACCTTCTGAGCCAGATTCAAACTCCGTCACCGCTTTCCTCGAAAGAGTTGCTAATGCTAAAGCCATTGATGCGTTCTCCTTCCAGTACTCTTCAAAAGTCACACCGCCAAACCCAGATATCAAGAAGGATAATATCAAGCACAGATACAACGTCGGATTCTTGATGCAGTTCCGTGATTCCACAAAATTCACCATCGATGCTGAATATAGCAAGAAGATTGAATTCATCTTAAGAAGTAACAATAATAACAGAGGCGACTCTTCAAGAAACCGCGGTTTCAAGTTTGGCAGTGGTTCTGGTCTCTCAGGATCTCAAAACTTCTCCAAATCTTCATCTAACATGAGAAGAAACTTTGACATGAACTCTAGATCAAATTCAAGACAAAATTCAAAGAGAAGAGGTGCCTCCAACAGAGGTGACCGTAAGTCCAACAGAAACAGAGAAAGAGACTTTGAAAGAGAAAGGGAACCAGAAGTCCCAGCTGAACCAGTGAAGCCATTGGAGAAGTCCGCTACTAGATGGATTCCAAAGTCTAGGGCTAGTAAGGCTACTGAGGTGAAATATGCTCCAGATGGTGTTACCGTCTTGCTCTCTGCCGATGATGTTACTAGAAAGGTCAATTCCCTTTTGAACAAGTTAACATTGGAATTCTTTGATTCTATCACTGATGAGATCATTGCAATCGCTAACCAGTCGAAATGGGAGGAGAATGCTGAGACTTTGAAATTGGTCATTAACTTGACATTTGACAAGGCCACTGATGAGCCACACTGGTCTGAGATGTACGCAATGTTCTGTGCTAAGTTGATGACCTCCATTAATGACGAAGTTAAGGATGCATCTAATGTCAGAGATGACAAGCCGATCTCTGGTAATATTCTCGTCCGTGTCCTCCTCTTGTCTAAGTGTCAAGCTGAGTACGAGAAAGGCTGGTCCGACAAGTTGCCAACTAATGAAGATGGCACTCCAATAGAGCCAGAGATGATGACTGACGAATACTATGCCGCCGCTGCCGCTAAAAGAAGAGGTCTAGGTTTGGTCAGATTCATTGGTCATTTGTTCGTGTTGCGTCTCTTATCTTCAGGTGTTATCCGTTCCTGTCTGGTGAAGTTGACTGAAAACACCACTGATCCATCCGAAGATACTGTGGAAAACTTGATCCAATTGATCAAAACCGTGGGTCCAACTCTTGATAGTGATAAGAACAGTGCCATGATGATGAATGTGGTGTTTGAGAAAGTTAAGCAGCTGGAGAGTGCTAAGATTCCATCCAGACTTGAGTTTGCTCTTCTTGATCTCCGTGACTTGAGAAAGAAAAACTGGGCTGGCTTGACTGATAAGGGTCCAAAGACCATCAGTCAAATTCATGAAGAGGAAAGAATGAAGCATATGGAAGAGCAAAGATCTAATGATCGCAAGAGACAGAATAAGTCTGAGTCAAGATCCGGCTCGACCAGAAACTCTGGTTGGTCTAACTCTCGTGTTTCTGAATCTGATATTAGAAGAGTTGGTCAAGTGAGCTCTTCTTCTTCTTCCAACTTGGGGCCAATGAATAACTTCACAAAGTCCAGATCTTTGAGAAAGCCACAGAACCAAGATAACTTTGAACGCTCAGATTCTTCAAGACAAAACTCTGCAAAGCCAGAACAGAACAGGTTTGCATTGTTGAACGATGATGAAGAGCATAAGAATCATGATGATGAAGAGGCTGCGCAAGAGGGTGAGGAAGCTGTTCAAGAAGAAGAGGCTACTGAAGAAGCTGCTAAGGAAGCTTCTGAAAAAGATAACTAATTGTCATCGTGTGCATACGACGGGAGAAGAAATGGGGTCAGTCATGGCTTAGTCACTTGGGGCTTTCCATTAAAAAATAGATATTGGATTTGTATGTTTACTGTTGTTTTGTTTCGTTGTTAAGCAAATGGGCTTCTGGATATTGTCTTGCATTTGAACACCCTTTATATTGATGTATCTTTGCCTTCTTTTATATATCTTTGAATGGCTTTCTACGCATCTTGAAGATACTCGTCTTTCTTACTTTACTTTTAACTATACGACATTTTGTGAAACTGCTGTAGTACTCTTCAGGAGTACGATAAAAGTTCAATGCCTGATTCAGATTTCGGGGAAGACGTATAAGTGTTGAGAGTCTCCAAATATCGCTTGGTCTGTATCAACACATTTGGCGTTCTCTTAGGAATCATGACCAGTTTTTCCAGCTTCCTGGCTTCTTCTGGGACAGACAGGCGTGGTGATGATGGTGGCACTTTTTCGGTTCCTTCTTCTGGAGTAGGAGAAAGAAAGGCCCTTTGTGTCAATGTTTTGAACCCAGCATCAACTGTGATATTTGCACCTCCATCATCCCAGAACATATGTTCCATCTCATCATATTTCATAGTGGCCGTATTTTTCTCGAATGTTCTAAGAAGGGTCTCATGAGTAGCTGCCAAGATCAACAACATCAATGAAAGGGGAAAAGAGACAACTCTCTCAATGCTTCGTGTTACCCACAAAAGCAGCCGCCGCAACGCAAAAACTGTCTGAATGAGAAAAACATTGATAAACAATAGTACTGATGAGATATTTATCAGCTTTATTTGAGGTTGAGACATCGCAGTAGTGTCATTCTGCAAGATGAAAAGAGGGTCTCTCTGATATTAGTTCCGCTTTTTGTCTTTTGATCCCGAGAAATGATGACACAAATCCAGAAATTCCAATGCCGATCAACAATTTTGATGAGTAACAAACGCACGGAATGGCTTCGGTGTTCATAACTACGGGTGCTACGGTGGTCTTTGAAGATCTCATAACGATCTCGTTAAATCCTCAAGTGGTCAAAACGCTTCGGAGGTTAGGATATTCCAAGATAGTTGTGCAGTATGGAAGGGAAGGGCTCAGGTTGTTTGAAGAGTGCCTGGACAAGCTGAAAGATACCGATATGGAGGTTGAAGGGTTCTCCTTCTCACATGATATTGGATCCATCATATCTCGAGCGAACCTAGTGATCTCACATGCGGGAACAGGGTCAATCCTTGATACCTTGAGGTTGAAGAAAAAACTCATTGTGATGATCAACGACAAACTGATGGATAATCATCAGTTGGACATTGCTGATGAGCTACAAGGATCTCATTACCTTTTGAAGACAGCTGCATCATTGAATGGCCTTTTAAAATGTATTGAAGAGATAAATCACTATGATCTACGTCTTCTCCCTCCTCCAAGGGATGGAGCTATTGAAACGATTTTACAAGTACTGTGATTTGATTAGGAGTGTTTCTTTTGTGTTATCTGATTAATCTTCTTTAATAAATTCTTTCATGAGTACATTACGATCCTCGAAGTAGTTTTTTATGTCACTCGAATTGTAAATAGTTAGACCCAAATCTTCGACGATCTCAGCCTTCAAAGGATCGTAATCATTGACAAGAAGGCCAGACTCATCAACATCAGATAGATTCAAAAGGGATTTCGTTGAAGCTTCGACCTGTATATTGTCTAGTTCCAAAGAGAGCGATGTCCCAAGATCGAAGTGTAGAGGATATGTTGAGTGAAAATTGCCTGAGAATGACTCAACCGATATTGGGGAGTCTTCTGATGGTGTACAGCCGTCATGATTAGATCGAGCTTCCTTCACATGGGGATAATGATGAGGTTCCAAGACTGTATCTCTGAACCTCGTGACAAACACCTCTTCGACCTTAAGCTTTCTGGATTTGAATCTGTTCTCTGCCAGGCTGTCAGGAAAGGGAGTATTGATCCTCATGTACTTGTTGAAGAGATCATATCTCCTCGAAAAGAACACCAGCAATCTTGTAGAGTAGTTGGCGAATGCTGTGTGTTCCCTAGAAAGTCCAAAAAACAGATCATGTCTGGTGTAAGGATAGATGGAAGTCGGACCAATGAATCTATAGCTTGTTAAGTATCGAGTTTCTGGGAATATGTTGTCAAGAACACGGCTAATCATGTAGAGGAACGAGTAAAAGACCTTATGCGTCGGTGAGTCAGTGGAGTTCAAGGTGTAAATCTCACTTGGAACAATTTGATAGAACTTGTGAAATATCAAATACAGCCATGAAGCTGGGTAGGAAGTCACTTTACTAGGTGTACATTTAGCAGCCAGAACCTCACTATTCAGATCTTGCCCAAGAAAAGCGACCAATCTATCATAATTCGACATGAGCAGGGTATCATTAGTATCGCTGATTAAGCCTTCCATATCATTCAGCACCTCCAGAATCTCCTCAAGGATATCTGATGAGTAACAAGGTATGAAAAGGCAGCGTTGAATCTGTATTAAAGAATTTAAGACGAATTTTGTAACTGGTGACTCTTCTTCTGTGTGTTCATGGAGTTCTTTCAAGGCGGTCAATGAGCCTGTGATGTAATAACTCTTCAGATCAGATTTGGTTATGATATCAAATGATTGTAAAGAGATAGTTGGAGAGTTTAAACGATCGAATATTTCTAGAGCTGTTCTGAAATCTTTAGCTCTTTGAGCCTCCATGAACTCCAACACAATCTCACGCAGGAGCATGATTGTTTGAGACTTAAGATATGTTGCTAGTCTTATAAGGGGATCCAGTGCCCGCTCATATTCTTGATTATCAGTTGAACCCATAGCCTCATATCTCTTCTTCATCTGAAGATATAACCAAATAGCAGAAAATGAATTGCGAGCGATTATTGCCTCCTCCGGTCTGTATAGGGACTTGTTGACCATCTTAATATAGAAAAGACGTGAGTGGAGAGAGCTCATGGATTCATCTATGAACGGAGATGTCTGAGATATGAGAAACTCTGGTCTCTTATGTGGTATTAGCTTGATAAGAATCGGTTCATCCTTGCAAGTGGACTCTGATGATATGGATGCAGGTGACGGTAAGTGAAGCTGCTGCTGGCGTTGTGGTTGTTTTATCTTCTGAGAGTCTTGTTCTGCCTTCTTTATTAGAAATTCCTTCTTCTCTCCCTCTGTGAAATCCAGGTAACTACATTTGATCTGAGTCGTAATTGGTTAGTACCCTTTTTTTATTCTGGTCTGACGCATAGATTTCAGGTCCTTGCTAAACTCACTTTCACCTGTCTTATTCGGCAGTTTCGACATTCTGGAAGTTCCTCATTGCATTTCATTCTTCTCTCCTTACACTGTGCACACCCTATGAACCGTGTTAGTTCCATAATCAGCAGTAGATCATATCTTACGGCACTCACCGAGCTTAGAGTTTTTGTGCTTTCGTCTGGGCTTCTTCGCTCTTTCACCCATGCACAACTGCTGTGAGTGCATTATATATATCTGCGTATTGTATGAATAAGCTGCTGTCTCTTGTGTCCTCTGTGAAACTTCAGATACCTTTGTCTCCTTCTTTCCTGCACTTTCCTGTTACTGATGCTCAAATAATGTGAACCTTTTTTAGGCTTTCGATGCCAGATATCTTCCTGGGCCCCTAGTTGCCAGTCGACTGTCGATCCCCAGCGAGAGTGAGGTCAGTCTGTGCAGCTTTGAGTGCGGGCCGGTAGGCGGTTGGGGCGAGGCCTAAGACTTTGTTTCGGCCACTCTGTGGAGAAGGCGCCTCATTGCCTTACGTCATACACAGGAGATCGGTAGGGGATCAGAGTGTTGTCACTGTGGCGTTCTTCGTTGTATGTGGGCTTTTTCATAGCATACGCATACTTGAGTTTGCAATAACTGCGATAACTGATATAACTGCGTATTCTGGGCCTATCCATTTCTAAGAAATCAATACGGCCATACTTCTATGTGCAGGTTCCTCATATTCAAGGGCAAGGACCCGATTCTTCTATCCCATCTCCTCACCAGACCTCAGCATTCCATCATCAAGTAAGTGTGTTTGGAGCATCCATACAACCTCATGCCATAGTATACTAACAATTTCACAGCCAGTCGTTCGATAGCAGACTGCGGCTGGATAAGAGAAGGCCTATCAACGGTGATGGATTTGGAGTCGGCTATTACTCCCTAGATCCAGAATTGGAATCTGGGCCGTGTGTCTTTAGAGCGATTACGCCAGCCTGGAATAACATGAATCTTGAAAGATTAGCTGAAAAAACAAAATCGAATTTGGTGTTTGCCCATGTTAGAGCTTCGACATATGGCGTTCTTTCGGAAACGAACTGCCATCCATTTACTTATCATTCTCTGATGTTTATGCATAACGGTGGTATCTCCAATTTTAGTCATGTGAAGAGAAAATTGATTAACCATATCAAGGATGAATATTTTCTCTTCTTGCAAGGTTCCACAGATAGCGAATGTTGTTTTGCATTGTTCCTAGACACTTTGGATAGGATGGGATATGACACTACAAAGAGAGACTTTAGTCCAAATGTCTTACGAGAGGCAATGCTGAAGACGATAGAGTACATCAGGGGATGGACAAAGGATACTCCAGAGCCATCTCTGTTGAACTTTGCAGTCACAAATGGTGATACGGTGATTGTCTCGAGATATATCACTTCAAAAACAGAGGAGGCGGCCTCGTTACACTTCAGTTGTGGTAGCAGTTTTGTCGAATATGAGCCGAACCAGTACAGAATGGAAAGATTAGATCGTGGACAAAATGTCATCATGGTCGCTTCAGAACCTTTGACATTTGAAAGGGGTGACTGGATCGCAGTTCCTACAAATACAGTACTCACTATTAAGAAACAGACTGTTCTACTCCATCCAATCAAGGACGAGTACTATCAAGAAGACCCACTCTTCGCAAGATCTTCCTCGTTCGCGGAATCCAAAGGTCTCATGGGAAGTGTGCCTGTGGCAGAGGCACCAGATGTGGATGTGCCACCATTGGAGAGAGAAGGCCGCTCCAGAGCTATCTTTGTTTAGTGAATTTTTTTGATTCAACATCTATGTCTTCTTAGTGGTAGCGTTGAAGCGCTGTAGCATTTTAGAACGTACACCGGAGGTGTGGGAATTTGGCTCTGTTTGAAAAAAAGAAAACTGAAGAATTAGCCATCTTGTAACACAACCAACGTCGATACCCGCCACACCCCTTACAGAAACTAGAACTTGCCTATCCTGAGATGTCCTATAGAGGGTTTGGTCTCGATACTGTGAGCACAGCTCCTAAGAAAAGCATCAATGAGATGACTCCTGAAGAACAAGCCGAAGAAGGTGCCAGACAGATGGTAGCCTTCATGATGTCTTGTCCAGGGAAAGCTGCCATCTCTGGTGTCACAGGTTTTGGTCTTGGTGGTGTCTTTGGTCTCTTCATGGCCAGTGTGAGTATACTACTTTATATCTCTACTTCGAATTTTCCCAATTAACTCTATGTAGATGGCTTATGATGTTCCCATCGGTAATGCAACAGGGCACATTTCTGATTTGCCGTTTAAGCAGCAGATGAAGCTTCAGTTCACCGATATGGGTAAAAGGGCATGGTCGAGTGCAAAAAATTTTGGCTATATTGGTATGATCTATGCTGGTGTGGAATGTGGTGTAGAATCTGTGAGCCTATTATTCAATTTTTCTTCCACTCTATAGTATTTCACTAACAAATAGTTCTAGCTTCGCGCCAAAAACGATATATACAACGGTGTTGCTGCTGGTTGTATCACTGGTGGTGGTTTGGCTTTCAAGGCTGGTCCCCAGGCTGCTCTCATAGGTTGTGCTGGTTTCGCTGCATTCAGCACTGCGAGTATGTTTTCCTTTTGTTGTATCAGCCTTCATCAATACTAACAAAAAACTCCACCAACAGTTGATCTCTATATGAGAAGTGAACATGAAAAACCACCTGTTAATGATTATGATGAATGATTCTCCTGAACATCTTTTCCTTATATATAGTAATAATAGTACACTTGTATTTGTTATTGTTCCTTGTAGGCTAAATGAAATAGATACCACGCCAATATAACAAACACCGCTATTCGTATGACTATAGTGACCTCATTATGAGAAGGCATCTTTGCTTGTTCCGGCTCAGGTTCTATCTGACCTCTAAACTCTTTCAGTAGTTCGTCCTTTGAATGAGAATCTGTGATTCTTCTCGTTAAACGGCTAGGCGGACTTGGTGTCTTGAAATCATGTCGTTGTTTCAACACTGGAGTTTCAATAGATGAGAAGATCGGTAGTTCACTCATTGCTTCTTGAGTTGGACTATCTTGTAAATGGAATGCCATAGGCTTTTGAAGGTTCCGTATGGAGTTCTGCAGACGGAGATGTGCCTCAGCTGGTATTGAAGGCTTGACTCGTCTGCGCTCCAACATAGAGACAGCACCGGGCACAAAATTGGCCGGGTTGGAAGGTCCCTTGGAATCTATCACATAAGGTAATGGTAGTGGGTCACCCAGTATCTTGCGCACATCGGTTCTATTCAGCCTGGGCGTCTCATGGCCCATTTGTGTGCCCTGATGGCATACGGCCTTCACTTCCCATGGCTCCTCTAACTTGATAGCCCCACTATGCAATCGCTTATGAATTTTCAAAATGCGATCACGCTTTTCTTGTAAAGATATGACGTTAACGTCCTCTGTAAGTTTTGACATTCTTTTTTGTTCTGGATGTTTGTCTTTTTCATATGCGCTTGTCTCTTTTTGTTTTTATTTTGTGGCCAAGTTTTAGGTGATGCGTCTACGAACGTCGACAGAAGGAGGCTGGAACCTTTAGGTAGATACCTATGTATAAGAGATCATGATACTATCGTGAGAGCTAGAACATGGTTCTATGCAATGAATGAGAGGAGGGAGGAGAGAAAGAGCGAGAATCGAAAGAAAACAAGAACAAAACAAAAGAGAAGAAATGGAGAGTGCAAGAGAAGTTATTAAATTAAACGGAAAATGAATAAAAGAGAAATTTCAAAAGAAAACTAGTATGTAAGAGAAGGGGGTATTCAGAAGGAGAATTGAGTTTGGTTGCCGGTGTTGAAGGCAAAAGTGTTTCCACTTTGATCTGGAGCCAAGCCAGTATCTTCGATCTCATCTTCAGCTGAGAAGTACTTGTCAACAATGTTATAAGCCTTTTCGTATATCTTAGAGTTTTCGTTGTTCTGACAATCAAATATCTTCTCCATGCCGCCACATTCTTCGATGAAAATAGCGTTCTCGTTGTCTGGAAGACCTCTAGTCTCCTTGTCCAACTCACCCATCTTTAAGATATTCTCCAAGGCATCTAAGGTAACCTCGATGATCTTGTTATCAGCAACGGATAACAAATCGCAGAGTGGCTTAATACATCCCTGTGAGACTAAGTAACGAATAATATCTGGTCTGGTCAAACCACCTGATGATGCATTGGAGATGGCCCAACAAGCTTCCTTCTTGGTCTTGTAATCAGCAGACTCCAACAATCTGATCAAAGGTGGAATCAGGTTAGCATCAATAACAGCTTGAATTTGCTCTGGGTTGCCGGCAGTGATATTAGAGATAGTCCAGGAAGCCTCTTTTCTAATGGATTCCTTCGAAGATGACAGAAGTGGGAGAAGAGCTGGTAAGACACCTGCGTTAATGACCACCTGAGTCTGCAAATCGTTACCAGTAACAATGTTACCAACGGCTCTAAGAGCCGGAGTCTGCACGGCAGTACTGTCATGACCAAGGAGCTCAACCAATCTTTTCGGAATTCTGGCATCGACAACCGCTTGGATTGAATCTGTTGGACCATCAGAGAGGTAAGAGATGGCCCAACAAGCATCAATCAGTGTCTCAACATCGACAGAGTAGATGAGCTTGGCCAGCGTTGGCAAAGCCTGGGACACAGTAGACCAGTCTGGTTGTGGGTTTTTTCCTCTGCACAAGTTCGAAAGAGTCCAAGTGGCAGTTCTGATCAGAGACATTTTTGTTGCCTCAAAAAGAGAGAGAACTGGCGGCATTGCGTTACAAGACAAAACAAAGTCTCTGTATTGAGAAGAGTCACCAGCAACGTTTCCCAAAGCCCAGATAGCCTGCTCCTTAACTTCAGCAGATGGAGAATAGAGAAGTTGGACAAAAGCTGGAACAGCACCAGCCTCGACAACAAATCTTGTTTGCTCAGAAGTACCAGAAGCAATATTTGTCAAAGCCCAAGCAGCCTCCAGCTGCAACATCTCTGGCTGATCGCTCATAAATCCAACCAGGATTGGAACAACACCGGATTGGATAACAAGATCAATTGGTGGATCACGCTCTCTGGACAAGATCTGTCTGAACTTAACTGTAGCGGCCAATTGAAGATCAAAGTTATTGGATTGGATTTGTTCCATCATTCTTGGGAGTTCTTGTTGAAGATGGCTCATGAAAGAAGAATCATCCTCTCTCTTTGAATCGTCCTCATCATCTGAGTCCTCAGTGTTAATGTTGAAGTTTCTTCTCTTAGCTAAAGTCTCATCTCTTTTCGCCTTTCTCAACTCAACACTTTGGTTTTCACGACGACGACGGAGTTCATCAGGGTTGAATCTACCCTTATTTTTGAAGTTAGTACGACGATGGTCGGGAATATACTTGTTTGTTGAGTCAGAATCCATGATGTGAGATGGTGAGGCTTTTTCCCTTGTTGTATGGGTTAGAGGAAGATTAGTTTGACGATGGGAAAAAAATCCGTTCGCCTCTTTCGCTAACTTTTTCGTTGTATTGATCAAAAAAAACATCCAAAGGGGAAGTTTACCACTTTGGGGATAAACAGGTCCGAAACCAGGGCAACTGGTCCAAACTATTCGTGGGTGGCTCGGACGAGAATGGAAGCGGGACCAACGTCTGAATAGAAGCCTGTGCTGTGAATATTAGTAACGTCAAGGGCCACCTGAATTATATTTATCATGCTATCCAAAGCAGCAAATAACACCAGATTTGTTTCATATATTCCTGGGACAAGGACGTTCCACAGAGGCGCTCGTCTTCTGCAGGAATCAGTCAAGATCTCCAAGCCATTGGCTTTGGGTGCCACATTCCTCCCTTCACGCTTCAAGGTTGGTAATTCTCCTTTATATGAATCGTCTCTTGCTAAGCCAATTTCTGTTATGAAAAGGGTTAGTGTTGGGTTCGGAATTTTTGGACTTTATCTCTCTGAATTGATATATTCGTCCCCTGTGTTAAGCTCTGACTTGAGCTATATCATCGCCGCATTTTCAATATTACCGCTGCCTATAATACACTACTTCACTCAAGACTATGTCTCGCGCATATTCAGACTCTATGATAGTGAGATGCTCCAAACTCTGGAGAATTTAACGACTGATGAAACGCTAATTGCAGAGAAGATTTCCCTCACTGGAAGATCTTATTATAACACGATTTTGAAAGTTTCAGAGCTCAAGCTGGAAACATCAAGATTTGGATGGATCAACTGGAAGACAAAGAAAGGTTTTTTTTATGTGAATGACAGTATTGGAGGATTCAACATGGACAGAATCTGGGGGATAGCTGAACACAACTCGGGAGTCGATAACGGTCGGTACTTCTCAAAATAGAAAGACCAACTATTTGATAATGTTATTTATTGTATTTATTCGTAATCCTTTTGTCTTGTCCATATCCACTTTACTGAGACAATTTCATGTTTCGTAATCACGGAATATTGTGTTTATTGGTCCATAAGTTACTGTAAGTTGTCAAGGCCATCTCGAAGTACCGAAATAGAGTCCATCGCCATACTGTAGAAGAATTATGCTGCGAGTGAGATGAATGGAGCACATTCATTATCCTTCAGGGCTCCTCAGATATGACAATCCATTACTGAAGTCATAATTCTGTACGATAAGTTAATAGTGATGATGGCCTAGAAAGCTGTTAGTTAGGGCCACAATGTCAACACTTGAAAACAAGAAACACTTACTCGGAAAACCATCAATTATAGCTCCTCCAAAAAAAGATATTTCATCATGGCTGAACACATGGAAACTGACGTATGTTTGATCCTTTACTATGCATACACTTACTGACCTGAGCTTGAGCAGGAATCTGAGCTTGTTAGGCCAAACTCTTTGTTTTTACATGGCGTTGATAACCTCTCACAGAAGGATATTAAGAACTATCTTAAGCGTTATATTGATGATCATTTCAAGATCGAATGGATCAATGATTCATCCCGTAAGTTTGAGTGCTCCATATCTTCTCGAATGCGCTAACAGTATCATATATAGTGAATATTATCTTTGAGGAAAGTGATGAAGCCCATAGAGCGCTGAGTGCATTAACAGAGGATAAAGAAAATGATTTTGACAATCTTACCGAGCGAAAATCCTTTCAGTATAATAAATTATTACCTGATATTGAGCTTACAATAAGAATGTCCAAGATTGGTGATAAAAAGGTGAAAGGTGCTGCTCAATATTCTAGATACTACCTGATGAATCCAGAAGAGGAAAAGAAATACAGAATGGCCAAATATGTCTCTAGAAGCTTCCGTGATCGTGAACCAATAGGAAGAAAGTCCAGAATACTTTCTGACGGCGAAGATGATGCTGATCTCTTTCCAATGAAGGCTGTGATACCAAAGGAGACGTCAACAAAGCAACCGTCGGAAAATAGATCATCGAAAGAAATTGTCATAGCAGACGAAAGGAAGCCATCATTGAAATCTAATCCTCTGGCAGAGAGAATCGGTTCTCTGGACGACGACGACTTATTCAAGAGTTAAATGCTATATATGTACAGAGTGCCTTGAAATCTCCATGTATTTATTAGTCGACAGAGACGGCAAGACATATTAAATAAAACAGACAATCAGAGTAGAAAAAGGTCAAATAAAAAGTGATTCTTCAAATGGATATTAGTCCATCATATAGACTCCATCCGATTTCTTAAAAATGGGAGCCATCATTGACAGACGACGAAAGTTGTGGGAAAATTATGTCAATTATTCAATTAAAGAAGAAGAGAGAGACCAGCAATCAATACAGAACCGATACCAGCACCGTAGACGTTGGCAGCATTTTGAGAAACGTTCTTCTGGTTAGTCTTGTTGAATCTACCATATGAGTGGGTACTGGTGTGGTTTGGGGTGGTGGATCTGGAAGTCTTGTTGAATCTACCATATGAGTGGGTACTGGTGTGGTTTGGAGTGGTAGATCTGGAAGTCTTGTTGAATCTACCATCTGAGTGGGTGCTGGTGTGGTTTGGAGTGGTGGATCTAGAAGTCTTGTTGAATCTACCATATGAGTGGGTGCTGGTGTGGTTTGGAGTGGTGGATCTGGAAGTCTTGTTGAATCTACCATATGAGTGAGTACTGGTGTGGTTTGGGGTGGTGGATCTGGAAGTCTTGTTGAATCTACCATATGAGTGAGTAGACTCGGAAGTGGTTGTAGTGGTTGGAACCTCCTCGACAACTTGTTCCTCAGCCGCAGCTGCAGCACCCAAGGTCAAGGCACCAATGGACAAGATGGTAGAGAACTTCATTGATACTGATGGGTTGAAGTGATTATTCCCTGTCGATAGTATGAATGAAGAAGTAAGTTGCGAAGTCGAGGCAACCTTTTTCTGTCTTGTTGATTTTATCCCTCAACCACTTTGTTTTTTTTTTTCAGTTTAACCCGGTTCGTGTAATATCAGAGCTTGGAGAATCCGGAAGCAGCCCGGCCCAATTGGCATTCGGTGTGGTCCTAACCGTCCTATTTAGCACTCTACTGCTGCTCTAACCGTCCTAATTAGGTCAATTGATGCATTTTGTGAGAAATCCTACAGTGACCAGAGGTCGAATTGGACTTATATTATGGAATTCACGATACATCAGAGGACTGAAGTTTAAAGCTGTTTGACTTCCTGGATGAAATTCAAAGTGGTAGAGAACTCATCATTAATCACACAAACTGAAGGCTGTTTATGGATCTTATAAGCCGATGGCCGGTGTGAAAAAGAAATTTTCGGTATTTTCGTTCGGGAAGTTGACCCGCTGTCAAGCAAGCAGAGTTGTTAAGATAATGAGATATGTATGCTCAGCATTCAACCTTGACTTGTTGTTGTTCCAACGTCATCATGGTCTTAAAAGATAATAATCAATCCCACCATTTTCGCTTACTGCTGAAAACGTGAATGCAACTTATTCTCAAAATTTCCTCCCTCCGCTTCAACGCTCTGTTCCAAGCAAATAAGCTCAATAAGAGGAATGTATTCCGGTTTCAATGAACTCCGTTCGCATCTGAATTCAAAGAGCAATTTCGATAGGATACGGTATATGTAGTTGAAATAATTACTTCGTGTTAACTTAGACTCTACCTCTGCGTCCTCTAGATGACCCCTCTATTAGCTCAGGCTCTGCGTATTGCTATTACGTAGTGATATGCACATACGTCGGCATAGCTGGTGATCCATGACTAGAAAGCGAGTGACGTGAGGCTGAAACTTGGTTCAAATTATTTTGACACATCTTTTACTGTTCTCAACCATCAGGTACCCAATTTGAAGGGTGTTTCATCCCTTCGCCACATACATATCGGGCTGTTATCAAGGTTTAAATTGGACAGGAAATGCAGCAAGATAGCCTTCCAATAGGTCCTAGGGAACGCCTAATCAATTCCCTCTGGAGTCTGTGCAAGTAGGATAAGCGATTCTGTAGTGTGTTGAATGCCTGCACCTTTATGCGTACTTCCCCATACTGAGAGCTTATACTATGAATTGCCGATTCTACGTACGGAAGATACGCAGATCCATGCTAGTGTATTATTTAGAAAGTTGACGCTTATTCAAGGGCGGTTATCGACAAGAGCCCAAGGACCCCTGAAAAGATATACAAAGAATCAGCTTGCTCTTTCATGATGGGTAAATGCTGACATATGGATCACACAGCCAGATATATTTATTATGACTTAGGTTTGGTTTTAACAATGTAGTTGAATAGTTCTATTGGTTTGATTTATGAGGATGTTTCTTCGGTATAAAATATTTCAAGTAAACTAGCATTGCCTCGCGTCAATAGATCGCATCAGAGATCGCAGAAGGCATCTATGAGAATGTTTATAAAAGACCAAAACCGTTCCAGTACTGACCTCAAGGAGTGTAGTATCATATACGCCAACAACAAACAGCTATGTCTTTCAAAAGTATTTTAACCAACCCGATCTTTAGTCTGTCCATACGTGGCAGTCAGTTTATCTTCGGTCTATTAGCATTCATACTTGGATGTGTTGCCGCTGACAAGTTCTCTACCGCTGGTGGTGTCATCTGGACTATCATAAGCGGCATTATTTCGGTGATTTATCTTGTTGTGATTTTCCTCTTGAGAAGAATGCACCCTCATGTCTTGATTCCAGGTGCTCTCATCATTGCTGAAGGTATTCAAGCCATCTTCTTCTTCTGCGCTTTCATTGCCGCAGCTGCACAAGTTGGTGATGTAAACTGTTCATGGTTTGAAAACAACAGCTGGAGTATATCTGAATTAAATAAGAGCGCATGTCAATCTTCCAAAGCAGCGATTGCTTTCGGTGCTTTCAATTTTGCCCTCTTCTCTTTCACTACAATTGTGTTTGGTTTTTACGTTGTCAAACCATCTCTTGCAATCGATCCTACTGGTACAAAGCTTTTCCAAACCAATGGTAAAACGGGTTCTTCTTTCGACTCTGCAATTCTAGTGCTCTCTACTGATGCTGAAATCTCTCCATCTGATGAAGAGACAAAGATTTGTGCAGACGCGGCAATGGGGTCAAAGGCTGAGGAGGATAATCCTGTTGGCAACGAAGAGATAAGAACCGCTGTCACTGTCGTTGTCTGATTTTGCTGAACTGTTTTCCTACTACTATCTAAAGTTAACCTTTTTAATTTCTTTTTGCCTTAAATTTGGTTGTATCATGTATCATGTATGAATAATCAATGACTAATGGTTATAATTAATTTACAAATATTGAATATTGAGTATTGCAGTGAATACTGGCTTTTGTACTACATGTCGTTGTGTCTTCCTTGCTTTCTGTTTGTTTTAGACCGCCACATGAACGGTACGGAATCTGCTGAAGTAAGCACACCCGGAAATTTGTCTTTTCAGATCATAGAAGACCTCGAACTTTTGCAAATAACAGAACAGCCATAGCATTCCACCATTCTATACACTCTAACGATCTATTTTCCCAGAGCCTCTACACAATGAGCAAAACAAATACTTTGAGCAAATATAAGATCGTGTTCCTTGGCGAACAAGGTGGTATGCTCTCAATATCTTCCGAACTTGCAACTTGTAAAGGGTATTAACAAAAAGAGCAGTCGGCAAAACATCCCTAATCACAAGATTCATGTACGATACGTTCGATGATAACTATGCTGTGAGCGCTCTTCTTCTTTTTCGTACTGTTATCTTTGTGGATTTATTTAACTAACAATTCCTTAGGCCACAATTGGGATCGATTTCCTCTCCAAGACAATGTATCTCGATGATAAGACTGTGAGACTGCAGTTATGGGATACTGCTGGACAAGAAAGATTTAGATCCTTGATTCCTTCATACATCAGAGACTCTCATGTTGCTGTCATTGTGTATGATATTACATCAAAAAAAGCATTTGACTTGGTTGATAAATGGATCGAAGACGTTAAGGCTGAAAGAGGAGAGAACGTGGTGTTGTGTCTTGTGGGTAATAAGAACGATATGGTTGATAAGAGACAGGTTTCTGCGGAAGATGGTGAAAAGAAGGCTAAGGAACTAGGATGTCAGATCTTTATTGAGACTAGCACTAAGTTGGGCTATAACGTTAAGAGTTTGTTCAAAAAAATTGCCAAAAGTCTACCAGATTTTGAAGAGACAAAGAATGATAATCCAGAGAGTGAGTTACAGTTTTTTGATTAGTTCGAGGCCCGCACACTAACAAAGCTTTTTAGTGATTGACATTGCTATTGATAATAATAATGAAGAGGAGACGCAGTGTCAGTGTTAATAACCAATACTCACTATATGAGAAATACACAGACAAAGAAACGACAAATGATTAATGCATTTAGATTGAATTCGTTACTGAAGAGTGTATGATTGTAAGAGTAGTTGATAAATGTAGTGCGCGTAACACTGCGCGAACAAGGGGAGTTCTTTTTTTTAAGGGATGAACAAATCAAAATCCAAGCTCACCACAAACAGACGCTCGATATACCTCCAAGATGTTACAAAAACGTATCTTTGGCGCTTTGCCAAGATCTCAAATGCCTCTTATGAGAACATTGGCCACTCAAAGCAACGTTAATCCGAAGACCCTTGCTACAGACTACCCACTCGCCTCACAGGATAACTCACCATCCAACGCTATGGAGTATGTGTTAACATCTCTCGATGCTGTCACGAACTGGACTAGAAAGTCGTCTTTCTGGCCAGTGACTTTTGGTTTGGCTTGTTGTGCCGTTGAAATGATGCATGCGTCCGCTCCAAGATATGACCAAGATCGTTTGGGTATTATCTTCAGAGCAACTCCAAGACAATCGGATATTATGATCGTTGCTGGTACCTTGACCAATAAGATGGCTCCTGCATTGAGAAAGGTCTACGATCAGATGCCTGAACCTAAATGGGTGATCTCAATGGGCTCTTGTGCCAATGGCGGTGGCTATTATCATTACTCGTACTCAGTTGTCAGGGGCTGCGACAGAATCGTTCCAGTCGATGTATACGTCCCGGGATGTCCTCCTACTGTAGAGGCACTGCTGTACGGTATTTTCAGATTACAGAAGAAGATGACCACTACCAAGACCACTAGATTGTGGTATAGAAAGTGATCACGTCCGCTCTGTCGTCTTATGTTTATATGGAAGTGCTGAATGGCAGCTTCTACTATGTCTCATAGACTTTCCTATTTATTTATATATTTATTATTATTTATCCTCCCTATTTATTCAAAATTAACAACAGTCAAACTGGACAGATTTCAGGGTAGTGTTATCAGGCCTGGTACTCAGATCTCGAAATCTTCGACTGGATTTCGTGGGGAAATTCAGATCATAAGGATCAGCCTTGCCACAACAATCAGTTTAAGATGCTACAACATTCTGCGCCGATGAAGCATCCACACTTCTGCTTTATCTATGAATCGGACGGAGGACCTTGTATCAAAGAAGACCTTTCTCAGAGACTCAGGGAGTACTACTTGAGAAGGGTCCAACGTGGGGCGGCCTCACCATCATTCCGAGAAAATATTGGGCTGACTACTCATTTGGCAGCAGAGTCTTCAAGGTCATATGAGGCTCTGGTAGAAAAATACAACTCCAGTCATAAGGAATGGAGGCCTCGTCCGAACCCTCCATTGGGAACGAAGCCGCTCATAGACCCACCAGCCGTTTTGCAACGGGATGCCTTCATCAGCTATGTCCATACACCAAAAATTTTAGGTGAAAAACCTATCCCATCACTTACTTACCATACCTCGTGTGAAGTTGGGGGTATCATTTATATCACTGGTGGTGTTAAAGCCCTCAATGAAGGATATATTGGAGAAGACGTGGATCTTTCAAGATTTTCCATCAAAGGTGTTACGTTGCCTCTGCCAATCAACTCAAGACTGTTGAACCATCCTTGTGTGATTCCAAATGGTGATATGTACCTGATAAACTCTGTGACGAACCACGTGGCAAAGAAAAAGACCTACGGTGATGTACCGCCACCATTGTTGTGCATGTCTGCAAATCAGGTAACGAAGCGTCACATCTTCTATTATGGTGGATTGGAGCTGATTAATAACGTTCTTCATGATGAAGAGAGTGATATATTCTTTGTTGAGAAAAGGGTGAAGCTTAACAATAGTGCCTATGTTTTAGATACCGTGACTATGAAATTTAGCAAATTTGAGCTCACCGCACATCCGAATAAACTCACTCGTTTTCCAATAACAGTTCCAAGATTCGGTCACTCTTCAACTTCCGTTGATCTTTCAAGAACATATGATGAAAGCCTGAAGACTGCGACTCCTGCTTCTGTCTTTATCATGGGTGGATATAGAGAGACATCTGTACCAAATAGATATGAGGCCATCCATGACCTTTGGAAAGTTGAGCTTTCTATCGTTTATGAAGGACTTCACGGTTATATTGAATTTGGTGATGTTGTACTAGCAACGCCAATACCTATTCCTGAAGATTCTAAGATTCCTCCTGCACGAGCCTTCCATGCTGTTGGTCTCGTTAATTCAGATTTTGTTTTGGGTGTTTCAAAAGAGTCCAAGGGTTATTCAAATCCACATAAGATTGGATTGGGTCGTCCTTCATCCCCTAATAGCGTTTGTTCTGAAACACAGCTAAACTTGAGACTAGTAGTGCATGGTGGAACAGACGGTCATGAAATTTTTGGTGATGTATGGTATTTTGACTTTGACAAAGAACTGTGGTATGAGCATGAGACATTCTTTATGGAGAAGGACGCCCCTGAAAGGGCTCAATTGAGAAAAGTTGCCCACCATGCACAAATTATCGATAAGTATTTGGTTACATTTATGGGGGCAATCCCTATGAATTTCTCAAGTAACCTCAGCCATACAAGTGATGGACCGAGAGATATTTCTTCGGTACTGGAGACAAGAAGCTTTGAAGAACAAGATAGGCGATTTTATCATGTTTTCTCCCTTCATCTGCCCTCCGGTACTTGGGTGATGTACAAGATCTATCATTCACATCCAACTTCTGTCGAGGCATTTGGAGTTGACAGGAGGTGTTATTCTGATGTCACAGGATCAACGCATGTTATTGGTAATTTGCGAACATTTATCATAGGTGGTAACATGCTTCAAAATCCTAGAGATCATGACTTGTATAGAAGTGACGTGTTGCATTCTGCTATAACACTATTTGAGTTTCCGCTAGCGCTGTCTGTGAACAATACAAATATTAGCTGACAGACTAGGAGGCTAAACTGTTTTACTAAGCTCAATGGAGTTTCTACTGTTTGAGCCTCGGTTATATAGCCTTTACTATTCCACTTTATGCCTAATATGGTAATCAATGGTTGCTCTGCTCCTAGTGTCCTTAAGGTAGGGAAGAACGCCTAAAAACTGATCTAATTTGTAAATTTACTTGCTTCTGAAATTGCTAAATCATCGCAGAAGAAAGTGTTGCAAATCACTGATGGTTATTGGTATGGACGGAAAGTATTGTTTTCAGTACAACGAGATGTGCGAAATTACTGGACTAGGACGCCTACCAGGTTTTGCCCAAAAATCAATGTACAATGGCACAATGGTACACCGAAAGAATCGAGCTGAGTGTTTCCCACATAAATACTCTTTGATATCCACAGATTGTCCAAGCACGAGATCAGACAATCTATATAGGGATAATGACACAATCACTAATGATTGATTGTCTGTCATGGCGGTAGTACGACTCTAATGTGTAATGCGACTATACATTAGTGGCCGAAGGTGTTCTTGTACAGAGGATTCAGAGAGATACTAAGCTCCGAGAGGTCCTTTGTCCTTTGGCTACCACAACTTATACTATACTGAGTAATATCATAGGTGATCTGTAGCCTTGTTGTTGGTGCTCCTGAGGCATCCAATCAGAAGTCGCTAGGTCATATAAGAGCTTGGCAATGCTGACAAGCATCTAAACAGTGAACATGGTTGCATTGCAGGCTAGATATATCAACATTAGGATGGAAAACCCACTATACAAGAGATTTGATTGCAGTTTTGGTTTTATAAGTTAGTACCACTCTGCTCCATCTCCGTTTCCTGTCGAGGTTGGCATCTCACACTAGTGAAGTAGAATAGATAGACTATAATATTCTTTTTTTTAACCTCTTTCAAGAGTAACATCAGCATTGGTTAGTATAGATCTTCTCGATAACATGAGGTGTCTCGGTGCGCCGACTTAATGTCTGATGGCCTTGGGACGTTACCGACCATGGCTTCAACATGACACTTTCAGAATCGATTAGAAGCCGCTGACGTCAATCTTTTTAGCGTAAACGCAAATTTCCTCAAAGGCTGTGAACCGATAATGGATCAGGGACGTAAGAGGGGTTGACTTGTGTATATCAAAGCGTCATTGGATCCCGGGGCTTTTGGAGATAGGTACCGATGAGAGTTTGGGGGACGCCCGCTTGAGTTGTAAGAACACAAATAAACAATAACTGTCTTACTGTTAACATCAGTCTCCTGTTGCGTCCCCATTGCACATGTATCAGCGCTTTTGCATAGGATCGGACTGAAAAGTCCTGTAGTCTCAGTACCGGTAGGGCCATGTCTGTTTGTATCTGCCAGTGTGAGGCTTGACTATTAAGTCCTCTAACCTTTCCTTATTGACTGAATATTATAGCGCAGTTTATAGTTGGGCACAGGTCTGGAAATGATCTGTGATCCGTGATCCCATGATCCTCGCGGATCGTACGGATTACTTGAGGTATGATGATCTGTAGTGGTTAAGATTAGCTTGCGTCAACAGGTAATTAGTGAAGAGTCTAAAGATAAGTCGTTAAATGAATTATTGAAGTGATCTTTGACAAGTTTTCTCAAAAATTGATTTTATGGTGGTTTCGGAATATTCGCGATCTTGTTATCGATTTATCAAAATGCATATCAAACATCCTGTAAGAGATATAAAAAATTGGTGAATAATCACCGCATAAATAAAAAGACTATCATGCATCTATTGTAATATTGTAGTATATACACATGATCTATCATAATTCGCAACTACTCGCGATCTTTGATAGAAGATTTCACTAAACTCTTATTAGTATGCAGAAACATCAATGTAGATAGTGATTCAGCCAACAGGTCATGACGGTACGTACCAATAACGGGCCTTGCTACGCTAAAGGATCTCTCTGTTGTTACGGATGAAGAAGATATAGAATAAAACATTCTAGCCAATCATACCAGTCTTGCAAAGCTGGAAGAACGCGATTGCCAGTACTTCAAAATATCGAAGTTCAGTACGACGCGTTCTCTTTTGTTGATGCAGAACTAAAAGTTACCTAATTAGGAATCGTTATGAGCGATGCTCGGACATCACGGATCAGCCTTTTTGTATGATCCGACCCAACTCTAGCGCAGTTATTCTCAAACAGAGTTTCTAGGACTCCTTCTATATCAAGGTTAATGCGTGTTCATGGACATTCGTGATTTATTCTAGGGATGTAATCGAATAACAAATATCCGTTTATTCGACTCGAATATATTCAAGTCGAATACGGATGTGAAGCCCCTGATTTATTCGAAATAAATAATCGCATATAGCTCTTGATTCTGTAACGATATGAATTAACTAATAATAGCATTGGATTATTCGAAGCGATTTATGGTATTTCTGTTGTTTTTTAATACTTCGGACAGAAAATGGGTCCAGTTTTTCATACGATATTCTTCATCAATAAGCGTTCACGAATAACTTCGAATAAATTCAAATATCAACCCTTTGGAGCAAACTAAATACTATATTTTTGCTACGTATATATTCATACCATGTTTGATCATAATGGTACAACTTCACTGCTTTTTACTGCCCCAGACTCCCGCGTATGTTCATTTTTTTATTAAGGAGGGTTTTTTGGCGGCCGACTCGGGCATGTTTTTCATGATGTCCAACGCGTCCTCCTATTTCTGTCCGCTGGAGTTTCGACTTCGACTCTATTATGACTTCATCATCCAGAACGCAATACAAGAGCTCAGGGCTTTCCGATGT